>CM061138.1:69032225-70232225 GCA_030789695.1 Scilla litardierei | reverse complement strand
CAAATCCAACTTAGAAAACACCCTCAAACCTCCAAGCTGATCAAAAATATCATCAATGCGAGGCAACGTGTATTTATTCTTAATGGTCACCGCATTCAATCCCCGATAGTCCACGCACATGCGACGCGAACCATCCTTCTTCTTAACCAGCAACACCGGTGCTCCCCACGGAGACACACTAGGATTAATATAACCCTTCAGCAACAGTTCATCCAACTGCCTCCGCAACTCTTCCAATACAGCAGGTGCCATACGATACAGCGCCTTCGAAATTGGCTGCGCACCTGGAACGAGGTCAATAGAAAATTCCAGAGCTCGATCAGGCGGCAATCCAGACATCTCCTCGGGGAAGACGTCGCCAAAATCTCGCACCACAGCTGGCCAATCCAGCTCCATCTGCATAGCTACAGCCTCCACCGGCCTGGCCCGAAATCTGACAGGACCAAGCGAACTGCTACCACGACTGAACTCCAATACTGGATGTCCGGGAATCTCGAACACCACCTTCTTCCGACGACAGTCGATCGTAGCATAGAAGCTCGCAAGCCAATCCATCCCAAAGACCGCATCGTAGTTGGTGATGTTGTGGACAATAAAATCAGCATAAAGCTCATGTCCACAAACCACCACAGAGCAAGGACTGCACCCACGATGCACCGTGACTACTCCATTCCCTGTGACGATATTCCAACTCTTGGAGAGAGGGGACGTCGACAAGGAATGCTTCTCCACGAAGCTCTAGGCCAAAATGCACATTGACGCACCTGAGTCAAAGAGGACTCGGGCAGGGAACGTGCAAACCAAAACCACACCTAACAAACAGTCTAAGCGATCAAATCTTACTCTAGCAACATTCATACACAAGCAACCAATCATAATTTAACAATCAACTAACTAAGGAAGGAACAATCTAAATCGAAAATTACCTGCAATGACCTCATCCATGGCCAAGACCTCCTCCTCAGTCATCAGAAATGCCTGCCTCCTTGGCGGAGCAGCCCGCTCAAAAGCATGCCTCTGCGGGACGAGGGGCACCCCACGACCGGCGGGCACCGGGGCTCTCTGCTGCAAAGGCGGGGCAGCAATAGGTGTCCCCCAAGGTCGCTTCAACCTCGGGCACTCCCTGATAGCATGGGCGGGATCTCCACAAGCAATACATTGCCCCAAGAACTTCTTACACGATTCCTTGATATGACCCTCCTTGCCACAGAAATGGCAAACCCTCCGAACAGGCCCTCCTGGCCTCTTGAACTGAACAGGCTGGTTCGGCCTGAATCCAGGTCGAACCACAGCTCTCGCCTGTTCCACAGGCCTCCTCACAGCACCAACAACAGACCCCTTCCTCTGGTTCACAAGCAGCTCCTGCCTCTTGGCAGCGACCAAAACCTTCTGATAAGATTCCCGGTCAGAAGAGGTCACAAAGCTCTGGAGCTCTGAAGCAAGCCCCTGAAGAAACCTCTGAGCTCGCTCCTCAGCGTCCTGCACCATCTTTGGTGCAAACCGACTAAGCCTCATAAACTCCTGGTGGTACATGTCCACCGACGAGTTCCCCTGCTTAAAATCGATAAAACGCTGCAGCATCTCTTCCCTGGCAGCCTTCGGGAAAAACTCATCATCAAATCTGGCCTTGAAGGTAGCCCAGACGATCGGCTCTACCAACATCCTTTCCTCAGCATCCCACCAATTCCTGGCGTTATCCTTCAGCTGGCGCTTCGCCAAGTCAACCCAACTCACTTCGTTGACCTTGGACATCTTCAGATTGTCCTCAATATTCCTCATCCACTCATCAGCAGCTAAGGGACCTTCGGTTCCATCAAAATACGCAGGACCCAGCTCTCTGAACTGCTTCGCCCCGGGCTCAGGGCGAGGGGTCTCCACCACCCGAGCAGCTATAGTCACCGGAGCATTCTGCACCTGCAGAAGCACACCCTGCTGAACCTGCATCATCTGCAACATCATCCTCATCATCTCCCCATTAGTGGGCTCCCGCTCAAGCTCCTCGTCGTGAGGGGGCGCACCACTACCACCACCTCGGGTGATCCGCCTTCCTGCCATCTATGACGCAGAAACGAAACAATTAGACTCATAGCTTAGGGCTCTGATGTCGAAATTATTTGTTGGACAATCTTATATCATTATCATTATCCCGATAGTTGCTGTTACAGAGGACCTGCATGGGCCACCACTAAAACCTGTCACGACCCGCTTCCCTAAAATGGAGGGGAGACGTGAAAAGGTCCGCACGGGAGTGGAGCGGTGAAGCCCCAAACCCGATAACCGTCAATTTAGTATAAGCAGGTCCCTGTAATTGCAATCGAAACAACAATAATAATAATATGAGACGGAAAAGAAACACCAATCCCAAGGGTTGTCCACCAATATTCAACATCACAGAAAAGCCACCAGGCTAAAAGAAAGAGTCTAAGGGCCCAGAACAAGGCCAAACAAAAGCAACAACATAAATAAGTATAGGTGCCACGCACCAATAACAAAACAACTGTCTAACAAAAATATAGCACAACGGAGACACTAGGACTGGTCCCTAGTGTCCACGTACTCCCCGTCCAACACGGGCTCAAGCTCGGCGTCCGCAAACACCTCACCCTCAGCAAGCAACTCAGGCTCAGGGTCTAACATGCGTCACCCAAAAGAGAAAGGGGCACATGTCAGCAAGTCTAAAAGACTTGGGCAAGGAAGCTGAAGGTAACTAGCAACCTAGCACTTATGATATTAAGCAATGACATGGCAGTTAAGTATGATGCAATAGTTTAAAAGAGAGACAAGCATGCACAATGTAGCCAAAGCTACCAACTCACTAGTTCACGAATCACTTATCACTGTTAATCACTTAATCACTAGAGATTTCGCCTGCAGGCTGGAGTGGCGGATCAGGCCATCTCGTGCTCTGGTGACGCATATCTCTTACTCACTTAAACACTAGAGATTTCGCCTGCAGGCTGGAGTGGCGGATCAGGCCATCTCGTGCTCTGGTGACGCATATCTCTTACCCCACCCCTACGTGTATCGAGCAATTGCTCGCTTCTGGATCACGGGCCAGGAAGTGTAATTGGCATAGGGTTGTGCCCGCAACGCAGGTGCCTAGCCGGTATCCGAGCGTTGGGGTTTCCAACTACAGGGCTCGCTTCTGGAACACGAGCTAGGAATATAATGTTGTAGCGTGTGCTACACAAACACAATAATTAATCACTATGCAACGACATGAACAAAAGGTTGCGTACCGTCAATTGAATTGAAACGTGACATACAAGCATGATGTGGGTGACGGACCAAGCTTCGTTGTCAAGCTAGGTCAATGGCGTCTAAACGGCTATCCTTTCACCGTTTAGTCTCTTTTACGCTAAAACAAGGTAATGGCCTAAGACATGGCCCAAAACAAGAGATGCAAGTTTCACTTGCCTATCACCGGGGATGATGGTTACGAAAGTTCGTTTCCGCGAATACTAGTCTACGGGGAATCGTTGTTATGGGGAACAATCATCAAAACACAAGTATTTTATTAGGGTTTCATAAAAATTACAATAAGATAAGGAAACAACGGTAGATCGATTTCTTACCGAGAGGAGACGGAAGAAACACTCCGGGGAACCCTAGGATCAGATCTGGAAAAGTTTGGAGAAGTTTGGGGAAGCTAGGGTTTTGGAGATTTTGATGGGTTTGATGGATTTTGATGGAGATTTGGGGAATATGAGAAATAGATAGGGTGAATGGTTGGATTGGATGATGATTCTAGGGCTTGGAAAGAAGAAATGGAGCTTGGAGGAAGATGGGGGCTCAAAGGGGAAGTTTCTAGGGTTTTGGATCGTGTTGGAGGAAGAAGAAACGTTTGGGAGGGGTATTTATAGGTTGGGCTGGCGGCTGCCCAGAAATTAGGGTTTTAACACAGACTAGTCGGTCAAAGAACAACCACTGACCGACTAGTTTGGAAACTAGTCGGTCGGTCGACCAACGCTGACCGACTAAGTGTAAACAGTAACTCCTGAACGAAAGTAGGATTTAGAGTTAGTCGGTCCATGAACAAGTACTGACCGACTAGTTTATCAACTAGTCGGTCGATGAACGTTCTTAGACCGACTAAGAGTAAACAGTAACTTGACTGTACAGTAGAACCAAGAACTAGTCGGTCTGAGTACAAAACTTAACCGACTAGTTTAGCAACTAGTCGGTCGAAAGATGAACTTAGACCGACTAAGAAATGAACAGTATTGATACTAAAATTTAGTTGATGAGTTAGTCGGTTCAAGAAGCATTGCCGACCGACTAGTTTGCAACCTAGTCGGTCAACAACCCTTCTTAGACCGACTAACGATAAACAGTAGCTTCCTCAGAAAATTAGAAAGCTCACTAGTCGGTCCATGAAGGATTGCCGACCGACTGGATCGTCATCTAGTCGGTCGGGGCCCCTTCTTACACCGGCTAATGAGCACCAAAAGTTCCGATACGGAGCGCGAGGCCCCGTGATCGAATCCTAAGACTCCTAGGCTTGATCTAATAGTTAGATATGACCGTTATGAAGCCCGTCACAAACGACGTACTTCGAAATCGACGATCCTACGGAAGAATCGAGAAAATACGACGAATCGATCGAAAATGAAAGTTACGGAGACGAAAACCACATAAGAGGAGAAAATCCACCAAAAATTTATTATATTATAATAAATTCAGTTACAAGGAAACCAGTCGTTACACAATGATACAGACATCCGAAACTTCACGCACCAACGCTCAGCTCACCAACTCTATACCTCACTCACCAAAGCTTAAACAATACTATCATATCAATACTTTTATCCTTAACTTTCACCAACAAGTCTAGTCCCCAAAAATAACCCAAAAAAGAAAAGTGTTTTGGTACAAAGATCAAAATAAAGTAGACTACAAAAAAGGAGTTTAGAAAACTTAGTTGTGGAGTTTGATCTTTCTTTGTCAATCAACACGTTATCGGCTCCAGAGTGGTTAAAACTGTTGGGGGATGTATGCCCTCAGTTCATTTGTATTGGATGCAAATAGATTTTATAAGTCACAAAGAGTTTGCGATATAAGTTTAGAACATTAAGGATGTGGAAATTTTGCATACAATGCAAAAGAGAATTAAATATGTCGTAAAATGTTTACGAGTATATTTAATATAATTAACGCGAGGAAAAATTTACCTGGATGACGGGATCCTACCGGTCTAAACGCATGTTCAAACGGATCCGAAACCGGACTCTAAAAGAGCCCAGAAAGCCTATAATATCAATTAAGGCACTAGAGCCTTAATATAATATAGGTACTAAGGCCCAATGATGGAGGCTCGGCCCTTTGGGCCGTGCCAAGTCACTGACGCCCTTTGTGGGCGTCAAATGGGTAGCCCCCCCGGGGCGCATGCTGGGCACGCACCCCGCAGGGCGCGTGTAAGGCATGCGCCCTGCAGCCTCGGTGTGCGCGCCTGCTGAATGACACGTGCGTGCCTAGATGGGCAGCAGCACATGTGGGGCCCCTCGGTGGGCCCCACAATGTTAGGTTCCGAACCCTCGGGCTGAATTATTTTCGGCGGCTGATTTTTTCAGCCAAACTTGATTTTTGGCCAATTTTCGACGTATGTTTGAGGGGTCAAACAAAGTCGGATTGGGTCGCCATTTTTTCCTATGCGTTTACCGTTCAGTACTCTTCGATTTGATAGGTTGTACCAATTGCGAAGATCAACGGTGAGGGAGGAAAAATTCGCTAAAGATTGCCCTTAATGTAAGGCAAACTTTAATTAATTTTCTCCTCCAAATCTTTTCGTCCCACATCGGATATGGAGTGAAGGGGATGGGTCAGCCGCCTATATAAATAGGGGTATACCCCCTCCTTGAAACTCGTTCCAAGCTCCAGATCTGAGTAGCTCCATTAAATGTGAGCAAGCCCGGATCTGAGCTTAAATTAAATATTCTCTTTCTCCCTAAATTTCTTCATTTCTCCTGTTTGGGCTCTAGCAAAGCTACGAAGGAGCTTGGATCGGATCTAAAGTCTTGAGGAAGGATACACTCAAGGTGAAATCTTCTTCGTTGCGTGGTTGGCTCGACGACAAGGGTGTTGTCGCCTCGGGATGCGGTGCGGTTCGGCTTGGGAGAAGCAGCGCAGGGTAAAGAAATGTTGCTGAAAACGACGCTTCTTATTCTGCAGAAACGAAGTGAAAGGTATTTAGTTTAAATATTCATGCGTTTATAAATTGCGAATGTTAGATAGATCTATCCTTAGGGGTTGGTCGGACCCAACCCCGGGATAGTAGAGATATTGGTTAGGGTTTATTCCATTTAAGGCTTTAATTTAAAATTGTTTTAAGTCAATTTTTCCGCTGCTGTTTTGATAACTTCGTTTGACCGACTTAGTCCAGACGTCGTATTTATGGCCCTAAGGACCCAGAAAACCCTATAGTGGTATCAAAACTATGGTCTACAAGATCTATTTTTGCAATTTATAAAATGTATGTGATACAACATGTTTCCTCTATGAGATGGAGGTTGAATCTTAAACTATTAAAATTGTCGTTTTAAACAACATTTTTTATTTTCGAAAATTGTTTTTGTAATTAGATTTAATTTTATTTTAAAATTAAATCTTTAAAATTATGTGATAATTTTTTGATGTAACTTAAACTTATGCGATAAATTTTAGGTTGCAGATTAAGTAAGAAATTTTTATGAGATAAATTTTAATTGCTTTGTTATTATACTAAATTGTTTAGTTAATAATTGTTAATGGTTATATTAGTTATTTTGATTATGTGATAATTCAAGAAAAACTATTAGGATAGCCATTAAAACCTTTCAGAAAATTATGAGATAATTTTTGGACATGCTATGATTTAAAAATTGTTGCAATATATTAAGTTCCTGTTTAGGGTAGCCCTCTCCAAATCATTATTTTAATTATTCTAATAATAATTTTGAACAAAATGCTATGATTTAAATTGTTGCAACTTGAACTTTAAATGCATAATATATGATTAGGATAGCACCATAATAATCTTTATAGTTGGTAAAGATATTAATAAAAGTTATTAACCAATCCTAATAATTTCGAATTTTAGGATTCAACTAGTTGATATGATTAACTAGTTTTAATGAAACCATTTATAATTGAACGGGACACATATGAATAATAAGTTTCCTTCAATGGACTATGATCAGGTCTAGAGTTTTTTGACTAGTGTTGTGGATCACCTTAACTCGAATTGGGATAGTGATCCTGGCCTAACCAAATCCATGGTCGTATTCTGCTGGACCGCAAGGATGCGAATTATGATTACGTGACATCGTCGATTATATCTCGTTAATTACGTTAAAAATCTTCTTCAAGGTTAGCCGTAGCCCTCTTTGTTTTTTGGATTAAGGGACTAAAAGAAGCATGTCATAGTTGTTGAGTCTCTTTTAGAAACCGACTCCATCATACATGAGATGTAGTCTGGTATTAACCCAAACTGCTGCGTCGGGTCTCCTCGAGTATCGGTGTAAGTTAATATTAGAATGAAAACAAGGGTTCGACTAGACTAGTCATTATAGTTTGTTGAGTCTCCTCAAGATCATAAGAGACTCGAGGGGGTAAAAACCTATAGGGAGTCACATGTGATGTGATTGATAATGAGATTATCTACCAACTGCAGAGTCGATCAACTTGTTGAGTCTCCTCAAGGTTGTGACGCTCAGGATGGTTGAGCCCCTATCCCATTAAATAATTATATTCGTTTATCTATATGGCTGAAGATGATCACAGAAATAGTGGGAGGATATAGTTGAATAAAAACCATTTTAACTGTATTAAAAAATCATGAACACATGCTAAACTAGGATATTCTATGTTCTACTTGGTGAAATCCAAAATTATAATATCCTTATAAAGAAATAAGTCAACTGGACAAAATGATTAGTTAAGGAATATTTGATAAACCAAACTATATTCTCATTGATATTAAAATGTCCTTCCAAGTACTGAGTTAAGGACAAAGATTTCCTTAAGCCCTAAAATCTAACATTATAAAAGCACATTACTTAACACTCGCCCATATGAACATAGGCAGCTTAAACATACTGATGTTCAAAGAAGTTTCTCCATATGACTTGTTGAGTCTCCTCAAGTTGTATGGAAAATAGTTTCAATCCGCAAGGCTTGAAACTTCGATCAAACTATTTGACTCGGAGATGAGTGTAAGAGCGATACAAGACAACGTATCCAAATTAGATCTTGAGACGAACAACTTGTTGAGTCTCCTCAAGGTTGTAAAGCTCAAGTGTTTGAATGCATGTGATGCTTGCACAGCTAATATTTATGTTAGGATATGAAATGTCTAAATATGATTTAGAAAGGAGAAGGCACTAAGGTAAATTCATTGAGAAAGAATATTTGGATTATCATTAGACAAGGCATAGTAGGAGAAAATGAAAATATGACATGTTTGATGTCTAAAATTTCAGAATAATTGTTATACAAAGATAGTCTCACATATTGGCTATTGAACAAAAGTTGTATTTAGGCCATATGGAACTTATATCACACTTGGCGAATGTCATCACATTACTTTAGAAGAAATATTTTGATGTGATTATAATGTATAACAATGTTGTATTGAGAGATAATACATGAATACACGAGTTTGTAGCAAATCTTATATGGAAAATAGACTAGGCCGTATCGAAGAGACTAAGCTTCACAAGTCACATAAAGAGGGGGTCTGACCTCTCGTATTATGAGTCGAAAGACACTTGTGAATCTTGTCTCAAATGTATGATGGCCGAAATTTCCTCTGTAAGATAGTGGAAAAATGAGTTGGTGAACTCGTAGTCTCGTACAAACAGATGTACCTGGACCCAAGTCTAAATAAGCCGAGATAAGGTATTCTTATTTTATTACGACATGTGTTCGTGGTGAAACACAAGTCTGATAAAATAGAGAACACAATGATAAAAGTATTTGAACTGATTTGATCGGATCGAAGAGTCAAATACTTAACTATGTAATTCTTGCGTAGCTAAAAGAAAATTAGATTTTCTATGATGTCAAGTCTTTTAACACGTCGGTGTGTTAGAGAGCATGAATCGTACTCTGTTAGACTTAGTACGATACATGGCTAATGACTCTGAGTTACAATCCTTGTTCTGGGTTAAAACCCAGATAATAATGCCTACGCATTTGATAAGGTTATGTTAGAACCTTATAAATATAATATTCCTCAAACTAATCATTAGGAAGTCACAAGGATCACTCGAGTCTCGTGAGACAAAAAGTCGAGTAAAACATCATAGTTGTTGATGACTTAGTCAACTTCCAAGATGCCATTCGGAGTAGTGACTCTTAAGAAATGGCTTGACGCAATCTGAAAAGGTCCGTGCACGAAAATAAAATATGGACTTTAGTTTACGTGCCAAAGAAAATTGTTTCATTTGGCTGCAAGTGAAACTTCGAGTCTAGAAGATTGGTGCAGAAAGAAAATAGTGAAGTACAACTTATATTGGTTGAGAACAGTTATCATCCTAACTCCTATAAACGGATTATGATGAAACTGTCTCGCCAACAGATATGTACAGATCTACTCGGGCCGAACTCGATGTAAATGCTCATGATAACCATGAAAACTGGAGCATTCATGTATAATCTGTTTTCTAAATATGATTTAGAAGATTCTAAATATGATTTAAAAGAACGAACTTATATGAATCGGCCAGAGAGTTTTCAAGGTCAGTGGGAGCAAATAAAACCATGCGAGGCATCAAGGAGCCGGAACATATGTTTTGACAAAGAGGTCAAAGAGTTTAACACTTTACCAGAAATAATATATATGAACCGTCTAAATGACTAGTAAACTTATTTGGATTATTCTCGTAAGGTACGATGAGCAGAATAAGATCCATGCAGTAAATTAATTATGGATTACAAGAGACCAAGGAAATTATTTGGATGAATTCAAATGTGTGGTCTAACATGAACATAGAAAACTCCTTAAGTCATAACTAAAGACGGTTTAGCAGATTCACTCACGAAGGCTCTGTCACATAAAGTCTATAGAGACTTATGTGTAAATGCGGTATGAGATACCGAGATAAATGGGCCTGAATGCAAGTGAGAGATGTTGAAAGATAAGTTCGTCCTCGAACTCGAGGCAATTTATCTATGTGTAAGTGCACGAACATCTTGTTCAAAATAACAGTAAGTTGTTTGGTAAGAATTTATCTAAGTTAATAATAATGTAGTCTTCATTAGAACTTAGGTATAGTCCTGAGACTTAATGAGAGGTCAAACATGTATCAAGATGGAGATCTCGATCATGGAGAAGTGTTTGACCGATTATAGCATAGGTCTGAAATCATTTGTGGTCATAGGTGTTTCGAGAAAAGGATATCGAAACATCAGATATACCATTGTGTCTTAGTCTTCACCATGTAATGGTGGCGATGATCTCATGGTCATTTGACTTGGCGAAGTCGAAGACGAGAGGTAGGTGATCATTGGAGAATGCGTTCACTGAACGACCAACAAAGAGTTATCATATGGTTATGATTGACCAATCTGTCAATGATAACTTTTAATGATGATAGGTAAGTTGGTCTTTTGACTTGAGGTCATTGTACAAACCTGTGCGTGAACGGTGTCACTTAGATCACTGATCTAGCCTCGGAAAAGCCTCGTTGAAAGGTCTTTGGTTGGGTGATATTTGAAGCGTGTGAAGAGAGTAATGACCAAGATATGATTCATCTCTCTCGGTCAAGGAGAGTAAGTGTCGCTGTGTTAGTTCGATCTTTAGGGAAAACTTTTGCCAGAGTATGTTGGAAGAAGTCCAACATTATTTGACTAGAGATCGATGAAGACTAACCAAGTTCAAGCTGGTAGGGTTGACAGTTGAACATACCCTAAGCTTGACTAAGTAGCATAGTTTTGACGAAAATACTATAACTGCGGTATTCATCACGGACACAGTCAGGGTGGTCCCGACAATACTCATGTCAATGAGTTAACCACATGAGTATGATACCAAAACAGGGACATCACCTGCTGCTCGTGGTCTCTACCATCTGGGGTTCGAGCCCCACCTGTATTAGGGTCAGGCTGTAGGGTCTCCACAGAGTGAGACCTTCGTCAAGTAATATGTAGAAATTAGGGAGAATATGCATTTGATGCCAGGGATAGAAAACTGCAAAGAGTTTGCAATTAGCCACTACATTCGAAATACATGACCTTGAGTGCAAGTGGGAGATATGGGGATGTATGCCCTTAGTTCATTTGTATAGGATGCAAATGGGTTTTATAAGTCACAAAGAGTTTGCGATATAAGTTTAGAACATTAAGGAAGTGGAAATTTTGCATACGATGCAAAAGAGAATTAAATATGTCGTAAAATATTTACGAGCACATTTAATATAATTAACGCGAGGAAAAAGTTACTTGGATGACGGGTTTGTCCCGGTCTAAATGCAGGTCAAACGAATCCAAAATTGGACTCTAAAAGAGCCCAGAAAGCTTATAATATCAATTAATGCACCAAAGCCTTAATATAATATAGGCACTAAGGCCCAATGATGGATGCCCGGCCCTTTGGGCCGGGCCAAGTCACCGGCGCCCTTTGTGGGCGCCAAATGCGTTGCCCCCCGGGGGTGCGTGTAAGGCTCGTGCCCTGCAGCCTCGGTGTGCATGCCTGTTGAGTGGCACGTGCATGCCCAGATGGGCAGCAGCACACGTGGGGCCCCTCGGTGGGCCCCACAATGTTGGGTTCCGAAACTTAGGACTGAATTATTCTCAGCGGATGATTTTTCAGCCAAACTTGATTTTTGGCCAATTTTTGACGTATGTTTGAGGTGTCAAAAGAAGTCAGATTGGGCCGTCATTTTTTTCTATGCGTTCACCGTTCAATGCTCTTCGATTTGATAGGCTGTATCAATTGCGAAGCCCAACTGTGAGGGAGGAAAAATTCGCTAAAGATTACCATTTGTGAAAGGCAAACTTTAATTAATTTTCTCCTCCAAATCTTTTAATCCCACATCGGATATGGAGTGAAGGGGAGGGGTCAGCCGCCTATATAAATAGGGGTCTACTCCCTCCTTGAAACTCGTCCCAAGCTCCAGAACTGAGTAACTCCATTAAATGTGAGCAAGCCAGGATCTGAGCTTAAATTAAATATTCTCTTTCTCTCTAAATTTCTTCCTTTCTCCTGTTCGGGCTCTAGCAAAGCTACGAAGGAGCTTGGATCGGATATGAAGTCTTGACGAAGGATGCACTCAAAGTGAAATCTTCTTCGGCGCGTGGTTGACTCGGCGACAAGGGTGTTGCTCGCATCGGGACACGGTGCGGTTCAAGGAGCGGTTCGGCTTGGGATGATGTGCGGCTCGGGACACGGTTCGGCTTGGGAAAAGCAGCGTGGGGCCAAAGAAATGTTGCTCAAACCGACGCTTCGTATTCTGCAGAAACGAAGTGAAAGGTATGTAGTTTAAATATTCATGCGTTTATAAATTTCAAATGTTAGATAGATCTATTCTCAGGGGTTGGTCGGACCCAACACCAGGATAGTAGAGATCTTGGCTAGGGTTTGTTCCCTTTAGGGCTTTAATTTAAAATTGTTTTAAGTCAATTTTTTCGCTGCTATTTTTATAACTTCGTCTGACCGACTTAGGCCGGACGTCGTATTTATGGCCACAAGGACTCAGAAAATCCTACAAAAACTCCATCTCAATCTGGCTTCTGGATCTCAAGATATCAAGCTTCAAAGTTCTGGGGTTCTTTCTGTAATTTCTGAAAATTTTCTGGCTTCTGCTGTAAAATGTCTACACAGTTTTCGTATAGGGGGCAGTCAGCCGTTGAGTCTCGGGTTCCGTGTGTAGATGAGCTGTCAGTCTATAGTCTCGGCTTTCCTGCAGTGGGAGCTATCGGCTTGCGTGTGTGTATGTGTCAGCAATAGCTCGGGTCTCATGTGCAACAATCGGTTGATGGCCACTCAATTTTCTGTGCGAGCTATCAGTCATCTTTTTTGTGCGAGGAATCTGTCAACAGCCTCGGGTCTCGTTGGATTTTGTGCATATTGTTAGTGCTTTGGTGAACGTGTGCAATAGTCGGGCTTGGGTTGTGTGCGAAGAAGCTCTCGAGTAAAGTTGTGCATGCATGCTATCAAGGTCCATTGATCACCACCTTCTCGAGCAGTCACTTTGACAGAAGAACCTCAAAGTCTACCATATACTCTACCTCTTCCAGAGATAATGTTTCATGCACATATACCATGGACCTGACTAATGGGTCGAAATCATCCGTCAGAGAACATAACAATATCACCGCCAATTGTTCATCCTCGATGTTCACCCATATGCTCCACAAATCAGACAAATCTTTGTGAAAGCATCAATGTGATCCTTGACGTGGGCTTCCTCTCTCATCTTTAGCACATATATCGGTTGCGTCAAATACAACCAACTCGTCAGATTCTTCTTTGCATAGAGTGCCTCCAGTTTCTTCCAAAGGTTCTCTGCAGTAGCCTTTTCAGACACCTTTCTGAGCACTTCATCTGAAAGTGATAACTGCAGTGCGCTCAACGCCTTTCGTTCCATCTCAGCCTTCTGTGCCTCCATGACATCCTTGTCAAAACTGTCTTTCTCAAAGACAATTTGTGAGAAACCACCTCATATTAGAAACGCCTTGATCTTTAATCTCCAAAGATTGAAGTCGTTTCTCCCAGTGAACTTGTGAACGATGTGGTAGATGACGACATCTTGACTCCTTACTTCTTCCTCACCAATTGCTCTGATACCACTTGTTGGGAAATTTGACACAATATCAAACAACAACTGAGTGTGCACAGCGGAATATATGAAAATATTGGGTCGCCAACCAAATAAATGCAGAGGTAGGATTTTGGATGAATCATAAGAAGCACAAGAAAGCACCACACAATCAAGCCAAGCAATCATACAGAGAAACGAGGATTTATACTAGTTCGGCCTAACTTATGGCATATGTCCAGTTTTCCGTTGTCATGGTTTCCACTAGATCAGAGATGATAATACAAAGAATATGCCGACTACAAATCTCCTCCAAACCAATGTATGCCCTTTCGACAAAATAACTATAGCACTCTAACAACTACAATGTCTCATGCAAACACCAGTAGAGAGATCTTACCATAGACTCTAGAATAAGGAATACCTCTCATCCCAAAGCTCGTATCCACCTCAAAGCTCTCTCGTCGCCTATCACATGCAAAAGTTCCGCTTCTCTCTTGAAAAAACAAGGAAATATTCTCAGTTCTCCATCGCGTTTGTAGCGTGCCTTCAAAAGTGTATATCTCGGTATTTATATCATAGGAATCCCCATGGACGTTTTAGATCATGTCCATCTGATTTAACCCTAATAGAAATTAACAGTCCAGATTAAAAGCTGAAATATGGGCGTACTTGGGTTTCTGGGCGTCGGCACGGCCATGCTGATATGCTGCACGGTCGTGCTCAGAACTACGTAATCTTTCTGTAGCTCCAGAACAATCAGCACGGTCGTGTCAATAAAGCAGAGAGTTTCCTGTCAACACGGCCGTCGACACGGCCATGTCAAAATGAGACAGCGAGTTGCCTGTCAACACGGTTAGACCAGCACGACAGTGTTGGGCATAGCACGACCGTGTCAAAATCTGCGCAAGTCAGCTGATACATCTTCTGACACACACGGCCGTTCCAAAACTAGCACGGCCGTGTCACCTCCCAGATTGCAAGTTTGAAGCATAAACCAATAGTTTCCATGAAGAAAGCTTCATATGGTAGAGACAAGCCAGATCATTGATTACCTTATGGAGTACTTATTTTGGATATATATACCCCTATTGTGTAGCCTTAATGCATTTATGGTTTGAACTATGACAATATTAACACATTTATATGGTGACAGTCCTTCATGTAGTGAGACCATGTAGTTTGAGTTTTACTGTTTATAAGTTCAACACATGAGTTATGGAGATGACTATTATTGGCATAGATACCCTTAAAAGGACTTACATACGTTAGAGGAACCGTGAAAGTCTTGGATGGGTGGACATGGAGCGGATCCCTAGTAACTCTCAAGTGATAATATTTGAGCATTTCCATTGTCGCTCTAACCTACTCGTTCAATAAACGGATGCAAAATGTGTGTAACTTTCAAGATAAATTTCATTGTTTTTTTTGAAAGCAATTAATGGAAAATAAGTGGAATCTAATTAAGAATAATTAAGTATGCTGGATAATGTTGAATATTGTGTTACCATTGATGGAGAAAAAATTGAACGATTATACGTACTCTTACTTTTTCCCCCTCGACGACAAACAAAAATATATCACATCAGCACAACTAATCTTTTTTTTATTTAATTTGTAAAAATTTCCCTAACCAAGTACGACAACTTATAACGTACAAAAATGCCACGCGGATCATACGTGTTGCAATGTTTTGTTGCGCTTGCAATGTCACTGCCAGCTGTACTGTTGGCTACATGTGCTCCATCTGAGTTGTAAAACAGTTGATGTAAACAACAAAGAAGGAACGAGCCTCACTCTTCATCCCTCCCAAGTAATTACAAAACCTTAACAACTACACTTAATAACCAGACACTGATCATTTTCCAGATGTTGGCCTCCTCAAGGGATACACCTACAATGACAATTAGTAGTAACTATATTGAGAGTGGCATGTGACGTTTTCGAAAAGTTGTTAGGATCGATTCCGTTCATTTTGATCATCATATTTCAAAGCACTTGTGCATCAAATATCGAGTGAATTGGAAAATTAACAATTTTGCAATAATAGAACCTTTATTGAATCATGACAGGAAAGAATTGTTAAGAAAAATTAGTATTGAATCATGCATATCATAGCACTGCTAAGGAAACAAGAACAAGCTGGCAATAAGAGGTCAATGGCTATCCATATCTCATTAGAATCTCTTTGCATAAACACCTGCCTCTTTGGGCAATTAAAATCACATGGATCCATATCTCCCCCACATTAACTCAGCAGATCCCATGCGCTAGATATGTTAACCTAATGAAACGAGGGAGAAGGATTCCATATAATCAGCGAAGGCTGTGCAGCCTGTGCTGATTCAAAGAATCCCAAAAATTCAATCACCCAAGCAAAGAAAATTGTTTATTTCTGGGGGGGTTAAAGAGACAAACAAGAAAGAGTAACAGTGCAGGGCAGCCCACCTTGTTCACATGGGATATCTACCAGCAGGGGGGAGGGTGAAGATTCAGTGATATACAGTGGGGATGGATTATCACCATCACTATATATACACATGATTCTCTCTGTAAGTTTCTTCTCATTCATCACATGCGATGCCCTCTCTCTCTCTTTCAGTCATCCTTACACCCATGTGAAGAGCCAACAGGAGTTTGCAAGCCCACCTCGCTGCCTCGCACACAGACTCTCATCCCCTTGCAGCAAGAACTATAAATAGAGAAGATAGAGGGAGGAGCACAAAGTTGGGTGCTAAGTACATGAAAGAATAGGGAAAGCTAATAGAAGCTAACCCAAATCTCTCTTATTCTCTCTTCCTCTCTCTCTCTCTCTCTTTCTCTACCCACCTGCCTCTTTCAACCATGATGAATTGTGTGACCACTCCAATAGATGTTGAGGATGAATATGAGAAGTTTCTTATCAGAATGAACCCCCCAAGGTATGTGAATCCCCTGGCTTTCTCCCTTTCTTGATTGAAATTGGCCTATTTTTGTGTAGAACTCAAATGGGTTTTCTCTCTTGTTGGCAAAATTCTGAAAAATTAGAAGCTTTTGTGGATTCTTGAGTAAAAGGAAGCTCTTTTGTGTTTTTAACAGGGTGTCTGTGGACAACAGCGCAAGCAGTAAGGCCACCTTGGTTAAGGTCTGCCTCTCTTTCTTTGGTGTTTTCAATTCTTGGAATTTATGGGGTGGGGAATTTTTCTTACGATTTCTTTTGAGTTTTAATCTGTGTTCTTGTTGTGTGTGCAGGTGGACAGTGCTAATAAACAGGGGAGTCTGCTTGAAGTTGTGCAGGTTTTCACTGATTTGAATCTCACCATCAAAAGGGCTTACATCTCCTCTGATGGAAATTGGTTTATGGATGGTAATTCCCCCATCCCTAAATTCGCTTTTCTTTCCCAAAAAATTTTGCCTGTTATAATCTATGTTTCATGTGTTTATCTTGCAGTGTTCCATGTTGTGGATCAAGACGGAAACAAGCTGTATGATGAAGAAATCATTGATCGCATTCAACAGGTAAAATTATGTTAAAACCCCAAATTGGTGTTGTGTTATATGTGATTTTGGTGTTTGTATGTCTAATTTGATCTGTTGTTGGACTGTTATTTGATTAGTCTGCAAATTTTTCTTGTATCATTTAGTTTTCGGCTAAATCGATCAAGGTTGTCAATAGTTTGTACTGAAATGTGTCCCTTCACTTCACCATGAATCTGTTTCATTTGGTAGTAAGAGATTCAGAAGATAAATGGAACCTTGACGCCTACTTCTACTTGCAGTCCTTAGCAGCTAGAGCATTCAACTTCCGGTCACTGAAAAAGTCCGTCGGAGTTCAATCCGCTTCAAACCACACTTCGATCGAACTAATTGGGAGGGACCGGCCAGGGCTCCTGTCGGAGGTCTTCGCCGTGCTCACGGACCTAAAGTGCAACATTGTCGCGGCCGAGGTCTGGACGCACAACTCAAGGATGGCATCGGTGGTGTACATCACCGACGAGGCCACCGGCGCCCCGATCGACGAGCCCGACCGGCTGAGCAACGTCAAGCGGCTCCTCCGGTACGTGCTCAAAGGGAACAGGGAGCGGAGCGCCAAGACCTCCATTGCCATCGGCTCGACGCACACCGCGAGGCGGCTGCATCAGATGATGTACGCGGACAGGGACTACGACAGGGACGACGACGACGGGGGGTACGGCAACGGGGGCGGGGCCAAGGGAAGCGTCACGGTGGAGAACTGCGCGGAGAAGGAGTACACGGTGGTGTATGTGAGGTGCAAGGACCGGCCAAAGCTGCTGTTCGACACGGTGTGCACTCTGACTGACATGCAGTATGTTGTGTTCCATGGCACCGTCATATCCGAAGGCCCTGAAGCATATCAGGTAACATTTTCCTCATGTGTGGCCTTCATGGAACTGCATAGCTGAGAATCTTCGGATATTGTAGGAATACTACATAAGGAACATGGACGGGCGTCCGGTCAGCTCCGAAGGGGAGAAGCAGAGGCTGGTTGACTGCTTGGAAGCAGCAATCAGACGGCGAGCTGCCGAGGTATAACATCACACATTAAAGGAGTTCACTCACTCCTCTCTGAATAGCAGTAACCTTCGAATTCCTGCCATGTCTCAGGGCTTGAGGCTCGAGCTGTGCATGGAGGACCGAGTCGGCCTCCTATCCGACGTGACCAGGATCTTCAGGGAGCACGGACTGAGCGTGACTCGAGCCGAAGTATCCACGAGAGGAACCCAGGCGGCGAACGTCTTCTATGTCACGGACGCATCAGGATCAGACCCGGTTCGGGCGCAGACCATCGATGCGGTGAGGAATGAGATCGGGGAGACGGTTCTGTGCGTGAAGGACGAATTCGGCCCCGATTCTTCGAGGCGGGACGGCGGGAGGTTTTCGCTCGGAAACCTCTTCCGGTCGAGGTCGGAGAAATTCCTGCATAACTTGGGGTTGATAAGGTCTTGTTCTTGAGATGTGGTCGAGCTCGTTTCGCGGTGAATGTGGGTGTCCAATGTCCTGTGTAGAGCAAAGGATGTGTTGGATGTTGTGAATATAAAAGGGTTCATTACCTGCAGGTTAGTGACTAGTGTGGCTTGTCTCTGTGTAGCTACAGTCAGGGCTTCTGGGGCCTAGTTTAGTCTTGTTTGTAGTCTGCTGCACTTGCAAGTTTGAAACCAGCTTAGTATTGGCTGTTTATGGTGACTGTGTCCGTCTCTGGATCAAACTGGTCAAGTTTCTACTAAAACTATAAACAGTCAGCTCCCATAAACAGAAAGCAGCAGTAACTTCCATGTGCTTTTCATGCTTTTGGGTTGTTGAAAGGAGAGAAGATAAGGTTGTATCATTTATGGGAATTAATTTGCGCACCCACAGTTTCACTCTGCGCACGTACCGCTTATTTACAAGTTACGCCACCGCCACCTCCTCCGACCTCACCAGCCCACTCTCCCTCTCCCTCTCCCTCTCCACCCCCTCCTCCGACTTCCTTAGCCCCCCTTCTCGGACTTTCTAGCCCCTTTCGCGTCCCCCCCTACTCCGACCTCCCCAGTTCTTGCGCTCTCTTCCCCAACCCACGACCTCAACCCCCTCTGTCGACCTCCCCTCAATCCTCCAACCTCCCCAGCCCACCTCTTCCTCTTCCCCACCGCTCATTCCAAAACCTAGTAAATTGTAGTTGGAGTCCTCGTCATCGGTCGGAGAGGGGGGTTGGCTTGGGGACGGTAGCGGACGGGGGTAAAAGAGGAATTATTGGTAGATGCGTACAATGTAATTGAATGGCACACTTGCAAATAAGTGATGCGTGCGCGGTACTAAAACGGTGGGTGCGCAAATCAAATTCCCATCATTTATAGCTTGAAACCTTTTCACCGAGTGCAGTAGAAATCACGGCCTCCAGCGACTAAATTTTTCACGTGTGCACAGATGATTGGATGTTGAGTCGGCCACAAGGTCGATTGAAAGAATATTCAAACCATTGCAAGTTGGCTCGGATGTGAAGGGATAATGGTCGTCTTCATCTAATTCTCCCATCCTAGCTTGAGAGTCAGGCAATAGAGTCAAGTTGGAAAAATGATGATGCCATTGGTTACTGATGTGAGCCAAAGGCAGCAGATACCGGCCCCCCTGGAACTTGCGTTTCAAAGTTCCCTGCTTTATCTAAAAAGAGGGCTGCAAAGCTGAGAATCTAGGGCTTTCATCGCTTTCCCCCAATTTGCACAGGCTCAGTGCCAATTGCCAAATGGAAGAGATAAGCGGAGAGGTCATTTCTGGAGAAACAAAAAGGGCGTCGAATAGGAAATACACTGTGCGGTTGAAGATCTCAGTCAAAGACAAACCTAGGCTTATGGACATGTCGGACGCGAGACAGGCGTACGGCCACGTAGGGCTTAGTGATTCCTTCACTCTTTTTTATGCATCCGCTGAATCCCCGTAGTTTCACCCATGGCTCTGAATTGGACATAAAGCTAAGAGAATTGCTACATGTACCTCAAAAATTGAGGTGCATGTAAAATTTAGTGTAAAATTTTGCCAAATTTAGAAGGAAGAGTGTGTGATTTCACCTTGTGATGTGACATGTTCACTTTTTTTTGGAAACAAAAGGTACACGCACCTCATTCACTGAGGTGCAGAGAGCATTAGTCAAAGCTAATAGACGAAGAGGTGCACGGAAATGATAATGCGCCCCCTTAAATAGAGGTATGGTCTTCATACAAATATATTTTTGTGGGACCCAATACGAGCGTATATACATATATATACATATATAGATATATTTCTTTCAGATTTTGGTGGGGTTCTGTGCCCCCAACACACCTGCCTTCCTAGTTCCGCCCATGCATAAACAGTTTTTGCCAAACTATTATACAAGAAGTTTATATTAATCTGCCGTGGTCAACAAGAACTTATAATTATAATTTTGGGGGTGGGGATGACGAGGGGGCTCAGAGATCTGAAACAATGATACTCTGATAATAACATGTCAACAATGCACTCACATTAAATAGAGAATGTGTTGTTATTAGGCGATGATGACATTTTGTGGGGATTCTCCTCCACCCGCCCTGAATCTGACCCGGATCTTTTCCCATGTGATGATTTAATGCTCCTCTTGGACTCTGCCCCTCCCAACTTGGCCACACAATTCTTTCAAGTAGGCACCCAAAAGCTTGCTAGCAGCTAAGTGACTAATTCGCTCAAATATGATTTTTTTTTTTGTAATTTGGATTTGGTTCCTTTTATTTGTAGAACCTTGGGTTCGCCTACCCTTGTGATGTTTCTCTTTTTAACAGTGCCACAAGGATGATAACGGTGTTTCCTAGATTTTGTTGGTAAGTGTTAGAAAAGATGAAGAAGATTGTATTGCTTAATTATGCTCACAAGAGGTGAACACATATATATACAGTCCTATCAACGCGGGCCGGGCCGTTGACCAGGCCCGGCCCGCCCGGCGGGCCGGGCATTTTCCCTGCCCGCGGCCCGCCTGCCCGGGCCGGCCCGCCCGGCCCGCCCCCATTCCCAACAGCCATATTTTGGCTGCTGGGGGTTTTTTTGGTCATTTTGACCAAAATACCCCCCCAACAGCTATAAACAGCTAAATTGGGGGGGGGGGTATTTTGGTCAATTTTGACCAAAATGACCAAAAAACAGCCCTAACAGCTATAAAACGGTCATATTGGAGGGTTATTTTGGTCTTTTGGGCTTAAGAAATCCTATGAATACCCCACCCATTCATACCAATATCTTCACAAATCTAAAATTCTCTACTCTCAAATTTCTCTATATTCTCAAGCTATTGCTCTCATCTCACGGTGCTCTCAAGATACGGCTGCTACATCTAAACTTCCGCATCTCAACTTTCAAGCTCCGTCTCCTGCAACCGACTCAGGGATCCGATCAGCTGCTAGACTGCTACCTCACTGCGGCTCTATCTGCAATCAGGTTCCGTTTATTATTAAATTAGCATAATGACCGGATCAAACAACCCACGTAGATCTGTTACCGCTAATTTTAACACTGAAGAATATGGTTTTTTTTCAAAACTTGCTGAACAACCCTATTGAAACACCGGACTTTCCGGAAATGACTCCAAATGAACAACAAGAATGGAACGATAGTAATAGCCCCATAGTGGGTACACAAGGATTTTCTGCTTCTGCACACACTTCCACCCCTTCTACTACTGCGAGCCCCACTGCTTCACAAGCAACCCAAAGCAGAAAACAGAAATCTGCTGTTTGGGATAACTATTCACTAGAAACAGTGCCTGGAAAAGGACTTAGGGCTTTTTGCAAAATCTGTAGATCAGATTTCAATTGTGCAGCCAAAGATGGCACAACACATCTGAAAAGACACACAGAAGCACATAAAAAGAGAGGCTAGACAAACAACATTAAACTTAACAGCTAATTCTAGCTCTTTGTCTGCTTTTTCGTATTCTTCTGACACAATGCGAAAGGAGATGGCTAGACTAGTTATATGCCAAGAATTACCTTTAAGTTATGGGGAAAGCTCCTCAGTAGAACGTTTTAACCAAGTAGCACTGAACCCCGCATTTAAAAAGGTGCCTAGAAACACACTTAGAAGAGATGTTATGGCAGCTTTTGAAGCTGGCAAAGCTAAAATGATTCAAACTTTTGCGGCCTTAACATCTAGGATAGCTTTAACGTCTGACATATGGACAATGAAATGGGGGTTATCCTACATATGTGTTATGGCACATTATGTAGACAACGACTATACTATTCATAAGATGATTATCGGTTTTAAATTGTTAGCTTTTGGTCATACTGGTGTTGTTATTGCTAATGCGATTATGCCTGTTATTCGTGAGTATGGCATTTCTGATAAAATCATTTCATTTACACTTGATAATGCATCTAACAATACAACTGCGATATCATTTTTAAAAAGACACCTGAACCCTGATCTGGACGGTCTTTTATTTCATCAGCGATGTGCTTGTCACATCTTGAACTTGATAGTACAGGATGGGCTTAAATTTGCTGCTGATTGGGTAGAAAAGGGTAGGAACCTTATGTTATACATACAGTCTTCTACCAATAAGAGAAGTTTATACAGAGAAGTATGTAGAAATTGCCAACTTCCTTACCGGAAGTTTACATATAGCGTTCCACATAGGTGGAACTCAACGTATCTTATGATGCATTGCTTGCTTTAAAACAAGATGCAGCTTAGTTATTTTGCTAGTACACACATTCCGTAAGAGACGGATTTCAACCTTACTGATTTAGAGTGGAAAACAATTGAGCAGCTATGCGCTTTTTTTGAGTGTTTTTATTATGCTACAAACAAATTTTCGGGTATGTATTACTCAACATCCATTTTAGGCCTTGGTCAATTGGTTATAATTTCAGACACTTTAGCTAGGTATAGAGACACTACGGATACTACACTTATTCTTCAACCAATGATCGAAGAAATGGATACTAAGCTAGCAAAATATTGGAAGCATGTTCCTTTACTTTATTCATTAGCTAAGGTTTTTGATCCAAGATTTAAAGAGGATTCAGTAGTTGGATTATTAGAAACCTTTTATGAAAACATGCAATTTGAAGTTGAAGATCATATAATGCATTTTAAAACTAGCTTAAGAGCTCTGTATGCGACTTATGAGGCTAGATATGGAACTTCATCAAGCACTTCTTCTGTTCCTGCTAGTTCTAATATTACATGCAAACTGAGGCAGATTTTGGGGAAGAAAAAACAAAAAACCGTATCTTCAGAAGGTTCATCTAATGAATTATCCAAGTATTTAGAAATTACTTATCCTTTCATTGAGAAAGAATTGGATGATCCAAATTTTGACATTCTGGGCTGGTGGAAAATGTATGAACCTAAGTTTCCAATTCTTACCATTATGGCTCGTGATCTGTTATTAATCCCTATTTCTACTGTTGCGTCCGAGTCTGCTTTTAGTGCAAGTGGCAGGGTTCTGAGTGACAGGAGATCAAGGCGTAAAGAAGATGTAGTTGAAGCGGCGGTATGTGCAAAGGACTGGTTTCATGCTGAAGACCGCACGCAAGATAAAAAGGACCTTTCAGAATATTCTGAGGACGAAGCGACTGACAATGAATGATTTTCTTTTTTTCATGTATTGTTATTTTCTATCTTGTATTATCTTGTAGAAGTCCTATGTGTTGGCCATTGTACGAGGGGTAAGGCTGGCCAATGTAAGTCCCCCGTCAAAAAAAATTTAATTAATGAAATTTAAAGGTTTAACCCGGGACCTTCGTGAATTTCGGGCTAAAATATTTATCTTAGTTTTATAAATAATATAAGTAAATTTAAATTTTTTTAAACTTTGTAAAATATTTTATATATGTCTTATAATTTTTTTAAAACTTTAATATCATTCTAAACTTATTTTTACTTCTTTAGAACAAGTTATAAGTAATAAAAAAATTGTTCCAAATAAGAAAACATTAGATAACAAGTATTTAAATTTTAAAAAAAATATATAAGACATATAAAATATTTTACTACTCTTAAAAAAATTTATAATGAGTTAATATAATTTTTACAGATTATTTAAAAATTTTTAAATTTTTTTTTACTCGTTAAAAACTGGGCCGGCCCGGGCCCGGCCCGCTTGGCCCGCAGCTCGCCTGGCCGCGGGCCGCGGGCCGGGCCTAGGGGGGTTTCCTCCCCCCCGGGCCGGGCCGGGCCGGCCCGTGGCACAGCCAAGCCCGGCGGGCTTCGGGCCGGGCCGGGCCGGGCGGGCCCAGTGGCCACCTTGATATATACTACATCAATCATTATTAGGCATAGAAACCCAAGAGACATTCACTAGAACCCAAGAGACACACTAAACCCTAAGAGACATTCATAAGAATCAAAGAGACTAACACTACTCCCTAAGCATTATAATTAATATCTTAACACTCCCCCTCAAACTCAATGTGTAACTTTGAGTTTGGAAAGGAATTGCAACGACTCCCCCCCTGAAAGAAGATCCAGAAGACGGTGACCACGGATGGCTGCGGAGTACATGATGTCAAGGCCGCAAAGGGCCGATGAGGTGCCGCAAAGGGCCAATGAGGTCACAGGGGACCGAGGCCGCTGGGGGCCGAAGATGCTACTGGCGGCAGAGGTCATAGGGGACCGAGGCGGCTGGGGCCGAAGATGCCGCTGGGGGCGAGGTCGCAGTTTTGATGCGGCACCGTTGATTGTTTTAGAAGGAGACGGTTCTGTAGGAGATGAGATGGTCCATGGAAATATTGAGTCCACCGCCGAAAGCTAGAGCGAATGGGAGGCGATTTCAACATCGTTGAGGGACTGTAATGCAGTTTTGGTTTCGTTGAGGCATAACGTCGAACAGGTGGTAGGCGAGCCAAGGGATCGGATCGCCAAAGGCCGAGAACACAGCCGAAAAAGTCAAATCTTTTTCTATTAAAAAAAGTCAAGTCTTTGCTGAAGATTTGCTGAGGATGGACGTCCCAAGCCCCATCAGAGCCGTCGCTCTGGCTGGATGACTTCCCCACCGACGACGATGCTCCAACGAAAGAGATCTCTACCGCCATCGAAGCTCGTGCTTCTCAAAAAAAGGAGTCGTTGCAATTCCTCTCTAAACTCAAAGTTACACCTTGAGTTTGAGGGGGGGTGTTAAGATATTAATTATAATACTTAGGGAGTAGTGTTAGTCTATTTGATTCTTGTGAATGTCTCTTAGGGTTTAGTGTGTCTCTTGGGTTCTAGTGAATGTCTCTTAGGTTCTTGTAGTAGTGACTCTTGGGCTCTTGTGCCCAATGATGTTGTATGCACTATATATATATGAGGAAGATCCATTATACCGTTGATCATCAAGCTAATACAACCCTTCCTCTTCTTAATATGGTATCAGAGCTTAGAGGAGTTGGATCGTCCCCTCTTCTCCCATAGGGGGAGATGGGGAGTTTGAACAATAGAAGGCTTTGGATCAGATCAAGATTGACAAAGCTCTGATACCATGTTAGAAAAGATGAAAAAGATTGTATTGCTTAATTATGCTTACAAGAGGTGAACACATATATATACTACATCCATCATTATTGGGCATAGAAGCCCAAGCGACATTCACTAGAACCCAAGAGACACACTAAACCCTAAGAGACATTCACAAGAATCAAAGAGACTAACACTACTCCTTAAGTATTATAATTAATATCTTAACAGTAAGGGAGAACGGTATACGGAAGATGGATCAAGTTTCTAAACAATCCCAACTATAAGACATCGGGGGGCATCACGGAACCAGGCCTTAGATTTAGTGGAGTCCACATACATATATATTTTGGTGGTGGTACAATACATATATTTACATACATATATACTATATACGTGTATACATATACATATATACATTTGTGGTAGGGTGTGGTGGGGGCTCATGTCCCCACACATTAACGCCTATGTCCTCCCCGATGCAGGGCAAGTTTGGAGTTTTCTCTAGCTACAGAAGGTGCATGGAAAGTTGTAGGATGTAACAACCAAGAAGGAGAAGAACGGGGGTTTCTTGAAGAAGTGAAAGATGCTAAAGGCCCAAGCCTATTGGCTTAGAGTTATTTCTCCTGCCTCCTCCCTTGTAAGAGGTTAAGGGTTCGATTCATGCTTTCCGATGTATTAAAAAGGATGCTAAAGATAATGGAAGAATATGTCATGATAAGAACCATCTCGCATGATTTGTTCGAGCACCATATAAGTTGCAAATCTGCTTCTAATATTTGGACTAATTTTCCTTGGTTGCATAATAAGAAGAATGTTGCTCAGTTGCAACGTTTGAAGAATGAATGATCTAACACAATGCTCATTAACCACTAGCTTGTCATTGTCTTCTAGTACTAAACCATCCAGGTCCTTACTTTCCTATTCTTGTGGGGAACAAGGAGAAGGTGAATGCCTATAATCTCACAAAGCTCGAGTGTGGCTACTGGGGCGAGTATTCACGTAACAGAGAGTCCAGACAGGATTTTGTCGGGCTGAGAGAGATGTTCCTTCAACACAGCCTAAAAATGGATAAAACATGCATCAGAAAAAACCGAGGGCAGTGGCCTTCCGATTTGCCTCCAATGCTTAAGTCAGTATCAAGCAAAGGAATGAGAGAGCGTCAAATGAGTATCACCGCCGCTAGTGTTTTTGGATAAATTAGAGATGTGAAATTGAAGATTCTAGTATTAATGTAGCGATCTCAGAGATAGCTGATGAAGGGGATCCTCCGATGATTTTATAGGCGCGGTAGGTGGTTATGCCATGTCAGGAGATTTCCCACGTCCCTTGTAATATACTCGTCAGCGGATTTGTTATGACTTGGGGGGTCATGCCTGTTGAGTATTGATTCCCTGGATTTGGTTTTGATGATGAACAAATATAAATATCGTGAACTAACTCTTTGTGAGCGCAGTTATGGAGATCGTCGCCAAAATACTACATACATCAAAAGCGACGTCTCAAGACTTCTCAAAGCACGTGATCGTGTGCCTGAAGCTTCGTTGAAGCTCTAGGAGCATTATTGAAGTCAAGAAGATTCGGATTGAAGCTTTGAAGACGGTTCGTCAAGTTTAATTTATAGTCTTCTAGCTTCCTTTCGTAGAATGTTAAGCCTTGAGTAGGACTTACATTATAATCTTCATAACGCTCATATCTTAGAGCTAGAATTGTCATAGAAGCCATTAGAATCTTTCTCGAAGCTTATCGCTTCTTCCCTCGGCTTCTTATGCATCTTAGTTGGTTCAAGAAGAAGAACCAACCGACTAGATGGCAATCTAGTCGGTCGACAATCCTTCCTGAACCGACTAGATATCCTACTCTAATTCAACTCATTCACTGTTGACCAATTAGTCGGTCCAAGAAGGTTCACCGACTGACTAGTTGTCAAACTAGTCGGTTAGGAATCCTTCTTAGACCGACTAGTTATGCCTTTATTTTCACATCCTGAGCTACTGTTTATCGTTAGTCGGTCAAATAACAACAGTCAACCGACTAGTTGTGAAACTAGTCGGTTGGAATTTGTTCTTAGACCGACTAGTTCTCTTGTGTTCAGCTTATTGGATTTCATCTGCTTAGTTGGTCAAAGATCACTCACCGACCGACTAGTTGCCAAACTAGTCAGTTGGCAAGTCTTCTTAGATCGACTAGTTCTATATTCCCTGAACTATCTTTCTTGGCTGTCAACCTCTTAGTCTGTCCAAGAAGATCACCGACCGACTAGTTGAGAAACTAATCGGTCAGTGATCCTTCTTAGACCGATTAAACTGCTTCAGAATAGAGCAGTTGGGGCATTTAATGCCACGAATTTTGTGACCGTTTTGTCTCTTTCCTATATAAGATTGTGTGCTTCCAACCAGGGATTCAAGGCTGATAATAGAGACATTTTCACATCCAAGAGAGGAGCCATTCAATCTTATTTCCAAGCTCTCTCTTCTCACAAGAATCTCTCCCTCAACTTCTTGAGCCCTAATTCCTCAAGAGAGATTCTCTTCATTGTGAGCCACTCAAGCTAGGAGCTTGAATCCAAGTCACCAATCTCTCCCTAGCCACCTATTACTGATCATCTTGGTGGAGCTAGGGTTTGGTGTCTTCTTCTCCTTCAAAATCCTCCTTGCCCTAAAATCGTAAGTTTACTCAAGGCATAGGATTTTGTTGGTAAGTATTTCATTGTTTCATTTACTTTGTTATTGCAAGTTGTTCTCTCGGTTGTGAGAGAAGTGTGTGATCCTGGGTTGTGGGAGTCACATTTACTTTTGTGTATGATTTGATCATGTAGAGGTTTTCTACAAGAATTTCATAGTGCAAAGCTTGGGTTAGTGGTTTCTAACTCAAGTAGCTGGAGGGGATCCGGGTGTTTGGGACGTAGGATCATCGGGAACAAGTCGGGGAGACTTGGGTGGATCCGAACTTGTTATATCGCTTTGTTTGCGTTGTTTAGTTATTGTTGTTTGTAGTTATTCCGCATTGTTGTTTGTGTTTGCACAATAATTAGGAATAATACTCTTGATTATTTTAAAGTACTATTCACCCCCCCTCTAGTACTTGTGCAGTAGCTATCAGGGCATTACATTTGGTATCAGAGCCAAGTTCATAGCTATGACAAACAACGACTACATCGTCTTCAAGAATCGTAAAGGTGCTTCTTCGATGATGGAAGGACACTCCTCAACTAGGCCTCCCTACTTCAACGGTACCAATTATGAGTACTGGAAATGCTGGATGGAAACGTTCCTCCGGAGCACTTCACTATGGGGAGCTACGATGACGGAGTATGTCGAGCCCGCCGAAGAAGACTTCGCTAAGTGGACTACCGCGGAGGTCACCGCGGAGGTAAACAATGCCAAGGCAATGAATGCCTTGCAATGTGCGTTGGAGCCCGAAGACTTCAACAAGATATGCACATGTAAGAGTGCGTATCAAATTTGGAACCAACTCCTCATCTTGCACGAAGGAACGAGTACGGTAAAAGACTCTAAACTCGTTGTTGCTAACATAGAGTTTGAATTATTTCACATGGAACATGGTGAAAGTATGAAGGAGTACTATGCTCGATTCGTGGACATATACAACGAATTGGAAGCTCTTGGGAAGAACTATACCCAAAAGGAGAAAGTCGCGAAGATTATTGACAGACTTCCTTCTTGTTGGGAAAAGCGTACCTTCGCCATCGAAGAAGGTAACAATATGAATAAGTATACTATCGTACAACTAATGGGTACCTTGTTGTCTTATGAGGTACGCAAGGACAGTAAGATCAAGAAGCATGAAAAGATGAAGTCATACTTGAAGCAAGAAGAGCCAAAAAAAGGCGATTGCGTTCAAGGCCGCTCCATCTACATCTACCGATGATGAAGAATCAGAAGACGAGTTGGACATAGAAGCTTTGACCGATTTGGCAAAGAAGTTCAACCGCTTCTTCCGAAAAGGTAAGTTTAGGAATAAATCTAAATTTAGCTCGACTAATGCCTCCGCTCATTTGTGTTATAAATGCAACAAGCCAGGACACATCAAGGCGGATTGTCCTCTCAACAAACATAAGGAGAAGTGGAAGGCCCCCAAGTACGACATGTCAAGAAAGTACAAGAAAGGGCTTGTCCGCTCATTCACCGACTCCGAAGAGGACTCCTCAAGTGGAGAGCCGGATGATGAACAAGTGGAGAAAGCAAACATGTGCTTCATGGCGAGAGAGGACCATGATCAAGAGACCTCTTCTGATGAAAGTGAGGATGAAGGCGAAGAGGTAACTATGGATGAACTTAGATTAGCTAACGAACAACTTTGGCTTAAGTTTTCTAAATTGGCTAATAGATATATTAAGATTAAAGTTGAGCTAACTAGTCTCCAAATCTCACCTAAGCCTATCATCATCAACAACGACACCGTTGTTGAAGGTTTGAGAAATGAGATTGAAAATCTCAAATCTCAACTTGAGCATGTTCATATTGAGGAATCGGATGAACACGAGATAGCGGATTGGATTTCTCGAAACTCAACTTTGAGTATTGAGAATGAGAATCTCAATTCTTATTTTTGTGCACTCACTACTCAAGTGTCCACTTTGGATGCTTCTATACTTTCTCTCACCGAGAAGTATGAGTACACATTAGGCCGAATTAATAAATTCAATAAAGGTAAGGGCCATTTGGATAATATCCTACATGACTTACTTCTGGTCAATCATCACATTGGCTTGGGGTGTAAGATGGGAGACTCATCCAAATCGACCACGACCTTTGTTAGGCCAACTTCCGATGCCTCTACTAGTGGGAGTAAACACCACATGGGTAGTTCATCTACCAATGGTGCTTCCACTAGGAACACACCCTCGTTTGGAAAGAAACCCACTTTGGGTGGATCTCCAAAGAAGGGTCATGCATTTATGTACACCCATGCTATGCCACGTAAGAACACACATCCTACCCCACATGTTCACACATATGATGATTTTTATGTTCCACGTCCACGAGCACGTGCACACCATGTGAGACACACTCATGCACGTGTTCCTCCACATGCATATTGTAACGGCCTGTTTTCATCAAGACAAACTATTTACGTATTTGACCAATTTTTCAATTTTTAAACTATTTTATAATGGTTTGTCAGGAGTTTTACTGATTTCAAAATTTTCTTATAAAAATATTTTGAAGTACCAGACTAGTTATGGAGTATTTTAGTAAGATCGGATTTCATCAAATACTCAAAACATTTCTGATAAAATTCATTTTCATTTATTACCGTTTTGACTTAACGAATTTATTTTCCATACAAACATCATCAAAACGATTTCAAACTTTTACAGTAACATTCAATGATCATTTATGGCTTCCCACATTAATTTCGTAATTTTCTGAAGTCAAATCAGTAGAGAACCCGCAAACCCGCTTTCTAAACGTTTTGGCCAAAAACTAGTATTTCTGTAGCTCAAACCCCGAAACGGATCTCGTATTCGCGATCCTCGCGACGATACGAACCCGTGATTATGTTTTCGTAATTTTTCGGACACGTTTACTGGTAGGGGCAAAATCGTAATTTTGTATTTTTGACTTTATCTACTAATCAGGTTTTAACCTTTTTACTTAATTACTAATTACCCTATTAACTATTTTAATTAACTTTAATCCCTACCTAACCTACCCGTAACCACCCCCCACGTTTAAACGTGGTGCATGCATCCACTTAGTCTAGAGTTTTCATTAAATACTACCTAACACATTAATTAAGCTTAACTAATTGATTTTTTAATTAATTAAGTTTAACTATTAAAACCCCATCTTAATCCTCTCTTCTCCCTCACTCACGCAACCCTGGCCACACCCATCTTCATTCTCCTTCGAACAAAACCCCGACCCGTCCCCATAACACTCTCTCCCTCTCGCCAACACCGGTCGGCGGTCCCTGAGCACTCCGACGACGACAGAGGAACCCCAGCGAGGTCGTTGGACCCCGCTGCCTCCGCAGCAGCTCCTGACGTCCGCCATCGCCTCTCCGTGAACGTCCCCTCCGATCAACCCGCAAGGCCGCCCTCTCCTCGTACAAAGAGGCCGACGACCCCACTCCACTTCGCTCTCGCCCCCACTCCCCGACGACGCCAGCTCTGACGAGCTCCTCCCATGATCCGCCACCGCTCGAGAGATCCTCCGCCATGCCCCGCTTCGTCGAGCGACGACACCCCCATCTGCACCACGCCGCCGTGCTCCTCCCCTCTCCGGGCACTCTCAGCCACGACCACGGCTCCGCCCAACGCCGCTGCCCCCGAAGCAGCCCTGCCCGCTCTTGACGACGTCGCTGTAACCCCATGGCACCCACCGCCACGTTCCGCCGCTGTTCGACGTCAAGGAGCAGCATCCCCGCCCCCGACGAGGCCTCATGCCGCCGTCAGCGACGCTGAAAGCCCACCACCGACGTGCACACCTCTCGCCGAGCCCCGTGGATCACCGCCTCGCCCCGCCGTAGCCTCCTTCTCCGATGACTGCTCTCCGAGCTTCCGAATGCATTGCCACCCTGCAGCAACGACGCAGCAGCGTCGCCGGAGCTTGCCGACGTCTGACGCATGGCCGCCTCTGCCCACCGTCCCTCGCCGCTGCCACCCCCGACCCCGCTGTCGCCGCCTTCCGTCGTCAAAAAGCACGACACCCCGTGCAACGCAAAGAAGAGAGGGTAATATACGGGGTTTAATGCAAAATACGTATAAACGTATTTTCGCGTATTTAAATAATTAGATAAATATGGGTTTATTGGTTTTTAATTAATAATAAATAATATACAAGTCAGAAAAATATGAGACCACCTCTAGAAAATCAGAAATGACATTCTGGACCCAATGGCACTAGTTTCCTCTCAATCGGAAGCTTAGATTTCCCAGAATAAATGTTTAAGCCTCAAAATTAAATATGTCATTTTCATTCAAAAATCAGTAACTCACTATTTTCACGTAAACTAATATATGATAAAAATATATGTTAAAGTACTCTTCGATACGGTCATTTTGACAGTTCATTCGCAACTTTCCGATGCAGATTGCATCCAAGAGAAATTATTGAATAATTACGTTACTTAATTAAAAATTAGTTTTAAATCTATTTTGAGCTTTTAAAAATTATAAAAATTACTATGAGCTTCCGAAAAATATTTCCTCTTACAATAAAATTATTTTCCTTATATCTAGGCTATAGAAAAATTTAAGAACACTTTTTGATGACGTTTCAATCGATTATAAAATCAAAACGACTAATAGAAAATAGGGTAGCCTGTAACTAATGACTTCTTATGTTTGCAGGTACCAACACTCGTGCACCAGCATCTTTATAAGCTCTAGCTCCAACCTCGTCTTACCACAACGATCTCTATAAGTGTAAGTCACTCTAATTCTAACTTTGGAAATCTGGATAGTGTACTCGTATGAACTTAGGACATGTCCTCTAGTCACAGAACAGCTATTGACTTGAAGCAAGGATTAGAGACCTAATTAACTAGCGAACTAATCATGACCAGAGGATTAAATTGAGATAGCAACCTTTTATGAAATTTAATATCATAGTTGTTGGACTTCAAATCATTGCTCGGACTAAATTGAGATAGCAAACTTTTTTGGAATTAGATATCATAGTTGTTGGACTTCAAAGCATTGCTCAGGACTGATATTCTCTGTTGGGGCTTCTGCCTTGACTTTTCAGCAAGTAAATACCATATATGTGATTTGTTGTACTCATTGATGGATGTATTGTTGTACACATTGTTGGATGTACAAAATGATGGGCCTATGAGGCCATACAGATACGGATACGGACATTGATACGGACACAGATACTGATACGGTTATAAATGTGTAATGTGATACAACATGGGTATGGGGTAGTCTTGAGCTACGTAGTGTGCGGGAGTGACTGGGTCCACCCGTATTTGGTAAGCTGTACCATCACCCTGAAGGGCATGGTAGGTAGATATCTCACGAGTTGCTCCGTGGGATGGGTGCACTTCTGGTTGCATATCGTACACTCGAGCTAAGACTTTTGCACTAGCTGATTGATACAGGGCCCATGAGACCATATTGATACGAACACTGATATGAACATTGGACTATGATAATACACGGGATACGGGGTAGTCTTGAGCTATGAAGTGTGCGGGAGTGACCGGGTCCACCCTTATTAGTTAAGCTGTACCATCACCCTGCAGGAATGGTAGGTAGATATCTCACGAGTTGCTCCGTGGGATGGGTGCACTTCTGGTTGCATATCGTACACTCGAGCCAAGGCTGATGCATTAGTTTGATTGATGTATTGTACTCATGGTTGTTTGTATTGACGGAACACACTATTGGGCCTTCGAGCATTTACGGAGCACATTTACTGAGAACACTATTGGGCCCTCGGGCATTTACGGAGCACATTACGGAAAACACTATTAGGCCCTCGGGCATTTACGGAGCACACTATTGGGCCCTTGCGGCATTTAAGACTGATTCACTAGCTTGTTTGTTCATTGTGCCACTATATTGTTCTACTGACTAAGTCGAGACTACTCGAACGTGATAGAACGGTTTAATAATGAGCGGTCTTGAATTACGACTGAATCAGTGTCTAGAAAGGAATGGGAAGGGGGTTGGTCAACCAAGGGACTTGTTCCTGCGGTCTTTGAAGTGACCTGTGCCTTCAAGCCCTGACTGACTGGCTGATTTGGAAGTTAAGTTAGACTTCTTATTATTAGGCCTGCCTACACTATTAGATAGCCAAACGACGCTCATCTTTTCTTAAGTATTACTAGATCGATCTATTGTCAACCCATTGGTCAAAACATTGTTAACCTGGTTGTCTTACTATTGCCATTCCATTGGTCAAGATATTGTTACTACCACATGCCACACCATAGTCGCTACTTTTGCACTTGTACAGTCATATTTACTTTATGCATTACATACCACATCTGAATAGTTACCCGTATTTTACTTATTCTCTTACCTACATGTATGCCCATACTTTACTTTTTGCACCGGCATGACCATCTTTTGTTTACTAGCCTGTTCCATGCTTTTGCACTACTTTGTTTCTATTGCTAGAATTGTTGTGACTTACCTACGGTTTCATCTCTGTGGCACCGCAGACGACGTACCTATGGAAGCAGATGCTCTAGAGTTAATAGCGCCAGAATTTGACCATGAGTCTGCAGCTTTCAGAGTTGTTTTCAGTTATATTTATTTTCCTTCATGTACGATTGTTGGACCATTTTTGTACAATATGGATGTAATAATTTGACACTATTTGGGTATTTTGTACATCTCTGCATCGTGGCTATTTTGTTTTCACTGGTTAACTACAGGACCTGCGCAAATACCAAAAAGTAACGGGCCCGGGAATCGGGTCGTTACACATATGTTCATCCTCATCACTATCATATGAACAATTATCATCATGCACCAGTTCATCATGTGCCATAAGCTTATCCACGACATGAATTTCCTAGGCCACTTCCTCGTAGGCCACATGCATCACATAGAAATCAACAACATGTGCATGCTCCCAATAGGAATAGGGCTCCCAAGACATTCACTATTTGGTGCCCGAAAGACACAAGCATGCATGAAAAACAAGCATATATTAATTCGTATTTCATGAATGTTGTGCACAATGATGATTTTGTTGGAAAGTCTAAGTCCAATTGGACTTGGCTTCCAAAGGTCTAATCTCTTAGGACCCAATGACCTTGGGTATCATGGAAGGATATTTTTATCTTCAGGTACTCAAGAATAAGAGAAGGAGCAACAAATCAAAATTTAGCTCCAAGAATAATGGGATACCAACCCTACCAACTCCTTGATTTGCAAAGGTTTTCATTCAAATGGAGTTGATGGTGCTTAAGTGATGCACCAAAGTAGGGAGAGCTTAATGTTGTAAGTATATTCTTACATATGGTATCCATGTGTGTTGAATGCATGCAGATGTCTCTTTATGTTTTAGACTATCTCATGCATATCTTGATGCTAGTTTTGAGCTTATGATTATGTACTTATCTTACTCATGCTCATGGCATTCCATGCTTATTATTGACTCATTTAGTGAGTATCCCTTTTGGAATGCATGCTAGTACTAGATTTGTGTATGCCATAAATTTTACGAAGTTTCTATCTCTATTTTTTGGCATAACACTTTTGCATAATATTGATAGTTGATATTCATATTGTTTTATTCACCTTGTCACCTCACATCGCACACTTCACTTAGATTTGGTATGCTTACCCTTTGTGATCCTTTTTCGATCGATGTTGTGACATTTGGTGTTGTATGATGTGTACGTCATGTTGCCATTCGTTTCTTGTGCACATTGTATTTATGTCTCTGATATTGACTTCGTCGCTCGACGATTATATTATTTTAATAGATTTGTTTGTATGAAAACATTGAATTGTTTTCCATGCACTAAATTCATTAAGAATGTTGATATTGGAGATTATGTTCCATAACTCAATATGTGAAATTGATTTGAGTTTTGATGATTTCAGTTTTCGATTTTCGACTATGGTCTAGTTGGCACGCTTTGATTTAATTCGTGATTTTACTTTAGTGTCATTTGGACCGTGGTCGTATTCTACGACTCTCGTGCTTTTATCTTTAGCCATTGTTGTAGTCGTTGATCTCCTCCCGTTCTTTTTGCTAATGCCAAAGGGGGGGAGACTTAATAATGACGATATGCTAAATGATAATTTAAAGCAATTTACCGTGAATCTAATTTGATATGTTAGATTCAGGGGGAGTTAAGATATAAAAATGGATTTCAAATCCTATATTTCAATAATTGGGTTCATATTTTATACTTCCCTCGTCTGCTTGATGCGTATGATTATTATTTAATATGGAATTAACGTGTCATCAATACAGGGGGAGTAAGTAAATTTCTTTCGACTCATTATTATTGATTATTATTTATGTTGGTTTGTCATCACCAAAAAGGGGAAGATTGTTGAGTATTGATTTCCCGGATTTGGTTTTGATGATGAACAAACATAAATATCGTGAACTAACTCTTTGTGAGCGTAGTTATGGAGATCGTCGCCAAAATACTACGTACATGAAATGCGACGTCTTAAGACTTCTCAAAGCGCGTGATCGTGTGCCTGAAGCTTCGTTGAAGCTCTAGGAGCATTATTGAAGTCAAGAAGATTCGGATTGAAGCTTTGAAGACGGTTCGTCAAGTTTAATTTATAGTCTTCTAGCTTCCTTTCGTAGAATGTTAAGCCTTGAGTAGGACTTACATTATAATCTTCATAACGCTCATATCTTAGAGCTAGGATTGTCATAGAAGCCATTAGAATCTTTCCCGAAGCTTATCGCTTCTTCCCTCGGCTTCTTATGCATCTTAGTTGGTTCAAGAAGAAGAACCAACCGACTAGATGGCAATCTAGTCGGTCGGCAATCCTTCCTGAACCGACTAGATATCCTACTCTAATTCAACTCATTCACTGTTGACCAATTAGTCGGTCCAAGAAGGTTCACCGACTGACTAGTTGTCAAACTAGTCGGTTAGGAATCCTTCTTAGACCGACTAGTTATGCCTTTATTTTCACATCCTGAGCTACTGTTTATCGTTAGTCGGTCAAATAACAACAGTCAACCGACTAGTTGTGAAACTAGTCGGTTGGAATTTGTTCTTAGACCGACTAGTTCTCTTGTGTTCAGCTTATTGGATTTCATCTGCTTAGTTGGTCAAAGATCACTCACCGACCGACTAGTTGCCAAACTAGTCAGTTGGCAAGTCTTCTTAGATCGACTAGTTCTATATTCCCTGAACTATCTTTCTTGGCTGTCAACCTCTTAGTCGGTCCAAGAAGAATCACCGACCGACTAGTTGAGAAACTAATTGGTCAGTGATCCTTCTTAGAACGATTAAACTGCTTCAGAATAGAGCCGTTGGGGCATTTAATGCCACGAATTTTGTGACTGTTTTGTCTCTTCCCTATATAAGGTTGTGTGCTTCCAACCAGGGATTCAAGGCTGATAATAGAGACATTTTCACATCCAAGAGAGGAGCCATTCAATCTTATTTCCAAGCTCTCTCTTCTCACAAGAATCTCTCCTTCAACTTCTTGAGCCCTAATTCCTCAAGAGAGATTCTCTTCATTGTGAGCCACTCAAGCTAAGAGTTTGAATCCAAGTCACCAATCTCTCCCTAGCCACCTATTGCTGATCATCTTGGTGGAGCTAGGGTTTGGTGTCTTCTTCTCCTTCAAAATCTTCCTTGCCCTAAAATCGTAAGTTTACTCAAGGCATAGGATTTTGTTGGTAAGTATTTCATTGTTTCATTTACTTTGTTATTGCAAATTGTTCTCTCAGTTGTGAGAGAAGTGTGTGATCCTGGGTTGTGGGAGTCACATTTACTTTTGTGTATGATTTGATCTTGTAGAGGTTTTCTACAAGAATTTCATAGTGCAAAGCTTGGGTTAGTAGTTTCTAACTCAAGTAGCCGGAGGGGATCCGGGTGTTTGGGACGTAGGATCGTCGGGAACAAGTCGGGGAGACTTGGGTGGATCCGAACCCGTTATATCGCTTTGTTTGCGTTGTTTGTAGTTATTCCGCATTGTTGTTTGTGTTTACACAATAATTAGGAATAATACTCTTGATTATTTTAAAGTACTATTCACCCCCCTCTAGTACTTGTGCAGTAGCTATCAGGGCATTACAATGACTGCCATAACTGCTCCCCTGATAAACCTGGTCGCGCACCCCTCTGATAAGCGGAATGCACGACCCTCTGATAAAGCTAGTTGTCAGATACATGTTGGACGGATCTGCTAGTAACGGCCTGAATAGGATGTGGCTCATCTGCCTGAGATGGTGCCAATGTGGTCACGTCGGCTGAGCTAGCCAGGAAAGCGAGTGCTCAAACCGTAAAGTCGAGGGGTGAACATCATGTGTTGAGGTCGTCCCGGCAGGAGTCTGCTAGTGAGGAGTGTTGAGTATTGGACTTCTCCATACTTGGTGTTAATGATGAGCAAACATAAATACTTGTGACTAATTCCCTATTTGCAGTTAATCCATTGCCTAAGCGTATCATGAAGATCAATTAGCAATGGATGATACTCAAAGATCAATGAAAGCAAAGTAAGTGGATTGGATGATCAAAGATGATGATTGAAGTTCCTAGACGACTTCAAGCTCATACGCTGGATAGAAGAGAGAGTTCTACAAATGTAATCTTCTTTTTCTCTTCTAATATGTAGCTTAGAAGTAGAACTATATTGGAGCACACAAACATCTTCATTTCAGTCTTAGGAAATCATTAGATCAACTTTCCTTTGACTCCAATTCATTTCTATCAAGAATGTGCATGTCATGATCTCAACAGTCGACTGCTAAACGATTTACAGTCGTCTGTCTTAAAAAAAGTCGACCGAGTTTTGTTCTACAGTCGCATGTTATGCACATACTTAATCAGTTGATTTTTGGGCTTCTAAGCTTTAACTCTATCAGGCGACTGTTGTACATTTCACAGGCACCTATCTGAGAGACATTCGACTGTGATTTGTAAGTCAGTCGCCTGTCTACCTTCAGCCTAAGATTATTATCGGTTTGATCAGGACAGTCGACTGACGTTGTGATTACAGTCGACTGTCCAATGGCACAGTCGACTGTCAATGCTTCAATAGTCGTCTGTCTTTGAGCCTCTCTGCAGACTCAACTCTCTGGGAAATGTCAGTGTTTGTGACAGTCGTCTGTAGAAGAAATTACAGTCGCCTGTTGGATTTACAGTCGACTGTCTTCTCTTCATCAGTCGCCTGTCCTGTATTCCCAGACTTTTCTGAAACTTTCTCAACTTACCCAGATTACGACCAGTCGCATGTAGAAGGATTTACAGTCGCCAGTTGGTTTAACAGTCGACTGTCTACTCATTAGCAGTCGACTGTCCATGTGGTAAGTTACTGTTTGAATTCTCGCATACCCTCTGTCACAGTGTAGCAGTCGACTGTGTTTTGTTCAACAGTCGACTGTCGCGTGCGCAAATTCTATCCGTTGAGCTTTTCTTCACCGATTTCAAAGGGAGCTTTTGGGAATTCTGTTTGAAGGGTTTGAGAAAACTATAAAGGCAGTCTCTACTGTTTCATTGAGAGGTTACTCATTTTGTTAGCAACTCACTCAAACATTCAAGCTTGCATTCTTCCAAGATTAAAGCTCTCAAAATCCAAAAGCCCTAGAATTCCTATCTTTCATCTCTTGCTCTCCAACCTAGAACCAAACAGAAATCTTCTAGGTGTTTGGTGCAATCAAGAGAAAGGGCTTTCCTCTCTTCCAAGAGAGTCATGCAACACACAACACACTCTCCTTCAAGTTCTACTTCAAGTCATAGGTGATTGTAAGTGTTGTTTAACTTCATATTTCATAACTTTCGTTATTTGATTTACTCTCGGGTTGTGAGAGTGATTTACTTACTCCCAAGTTGTGGGAGTCAAGGACATCGAGTGTATTTCGATTTCACTTGTAGGGTTGCTACAAGTGGGTTTTAAAGAAACCTCAAGTTAGGGTTCTAACTTGAGTATCCGGTGGTATCCGAGTGGAAGTGACGTAGGATTACCGGGAACAAGTTGGGATTTGACTTGGATTATCCGAACCCTTGAAACATATCTGAGTTTGCGTTGTTTCATATTAGGGTTAATTTTCATTCTGCACTTTATTGTTGGTTAGAAATTTAATTTGGTGTAACTATCTTTTTAAATTGCATAAACACTATTCAACCCCCCTTCTAGTGTTTTTCTCATAGCCAGTGACCTTACAAGGAGTTGACCTCAGAATCGAGGCTGTACTCATGGAGGTCCACTGTTGAGGGAACGATCCCGTGGAGGTTCTCCAGATAGAGCTCTGTTACCAAGGAAGCCAACCTCGCGGGGGTCGTCCCTGTAGAGATGTGCTGCTTAGTGAGCTGACCCCACAAGGATAGTACCTGCAAAGTTGTGTTTCTAAGAGAGCCGACCTCGTGGGGGTCGTCCCTATAGATCTGCGTTGCAGAAGGGGTCGGCCTTGCGGGGGTTGTCCCTGTTGGGTACTGCCAAGGACTGGTCGATGTAATGCCCTGCTAAGCTAATGCACAAGTACTAGAGGAGGGTGAATAGTACTTTAAAATAATTAAGAGGCTAATTCCTAATTACCTTGCAAACTTTACCAATTAATGCGGAAATGCGGAATAGTAAATAATCGACAACAAAGAAAACAATCGCAAACAAATGATATTACTGGGTTCGGATCCACCCAAGTCTCCCCGACTTGTTCCCGGTGATCCTACGTCCCAAACACCTGGATCCCCTCCGGATACTCAAGTTAGAAACCCTAACTCAAGATTTCCACTATGAAATACTTGTGAAAACCTTCACAAGTCAAATCATACACAAAGAATTTGTGACTCCCACAACCCGGGATCACAACCACTCTCACAACCGAGAGTGAATCAATTGCAATATGACAGTAAATGAAACAAAACTTCTTACCGACAAAATACCTATGCCTTGAGTAATACTTACGAATTAGGGCAAAGATGATTTTGAGGAAGAAGAAGTGGCACCAAACCCTAGCTCCAAGATGTAGATCAGCGATGGAGAGCTATGGGAATGTTGGTGACCTAGGATCAAGCACTTGGCTTGGAAGGCTTCACACTCAATGAATCTCTCTTTGGAAGTAAGAGTGGGAGAGATTCAAGAATGGAATGAATGAGCTTTGAATGAGAGTAAATGCTTTCTCTTTGATCTCTAAACTTCTCTTAATATCAGCCTTGAGTGCAATGAATGCAGCTCATCAAGTATATATATGTAAGAGGAGAGAGAGAGAGAAAAACGTTTCAATTAAAGCTCCAACGGCTCTTTTCTGAACCCAACTAGTCGGTCAAAGAACAACTACCGACCAACTAGTTCATCAACTAGTCGATCGGTCAATCAACGTAGACCGACTAATGAGAGAACAGAGAAAAGGTCGAAGCACAGACAAAAGGAACTAGTCGGTCCAAGAAGAGTAGCTGACCGACTAGTTTCACAACTAGTCGGTCGGTTACTCAACTGAGACCGACTAAGAGATAAAACTGAAGTCTGAGCACAAATTGATTTAGTCGGTCTAAGAACAAATGTTGACCGACTAGTTCATCAACTAGTCGGTCGCCAAATGTGCATAGACCGACTAACGATAAACAGTAAGTCAGGTGAAAATTGGCATGTACAGTAAAGCTCAACTAGTCGGTCCAAGAAGGAAAGTTGACCGACTAGTTCATCAACTAGTCGGTCGCCAAATGAACATAGACCGACTAAAAATAAACAGTAGCTCAGGCTCAAATTTGCATGTACAGGGAAAGCTCAACTAGTCGGTCACATAAGCATCACTGACCGACTAGTTTACAAACTAGTCGGTCGGTGAGTCAACGTAGACCGACTAACTGTAAACAGTAAAGAGCTTGGAATTGACTGACTGAAACTAGTCGGTCCAAGAAGCTTTGCCGACCGACTAGATCACCATCTAGTCGGTCAGTTCTTCTTCTTGAACCAACTAACATGCACAAGAAGTCGCGAATCGAAGCGCGATGCTTTGGGAAAGTTTGTATGGACTTCAACTAAGATCCTAGAGCTAAGATATGAGTGTTATGAAGATTTAAACCGTAAGACCTACTCAAGGCTTAACATTCTACGAAAGAAGCTTAAAGACTATAAATAAAACTTGACGATACCGTCTTCAAAAGCTTCAATCGAATCTTCATGACTTCTAAAATGGTCCATAAGCTTCAACGAAGCTTTAGGCATACGATCATGCGCTTTGAGAAGTCTTGAGACGTCGCTTTGGATGTTCATATGAATTTGGCAACGATCTCCATAACTGCGCTCACAAAATGTTAGTTCACGATATATTTATATTTGTTCATCATCCAAAACCAAATCCGGGGAGTCCAATATCCAACATTCTCCCCCTTTTTGGTGATGACAAACCAACATAAATAATAATCAAAAATAATAATTCAAATGAAATTTACTTACTCCCCCTGCATTGATGACACGTTAATTCCAAATTAAACAATAATAATACGCATCAAGCAGACGAGTAAAGTATATAAATGAGAATCGATTATTGAAATATCGAATACCAAATGTTGGTTATTGAAATATCTAATTTGAAAATCCATTTATATATCTTAACTCCCCCTGAATCTAACATATCAAATTAGATTCTTGGAAAAATGCTTTAAATTATCAGTTAGCACATCGTTATTATTATATCTCTCCCCCTTTGGCATTAGCAAAAAGAACGGGAGGATATCAACGACAACAACAATGGCTTCAAATTAAAGCACGGGAGTCGTAGAATACGATGACGGTTCAAATGACACCAAAGTAAAATATGAAATAAATCAAGGCGTGTCAATGATACCATTGTCGAAAAACGAGCATTAAAACTCAAATTAAATTTTACGGATTGAGTTATGGAATATACTCTCCAATATCAACATTCTTGGTTAATTTAGTGCATGGAAAACAATTCTATGTTTCCATAGAAGAAATTTCTATTAAACCAAGTATTTTCGTCGAGCGATGAAATCAAGACATCAGAGACATAAAAAATTATATAATGTGCACAATAGAAAGAAATGTCACCATCGATGTATATATATTAAAATATGAACCAGAGTACATCAAAAATATACATCAGTGACATACAAAACATCGATCCAACGATCGGGGCACAAAATACAGTATCATATCACACAGATATCATAGTGTCACAAAATATACAACATCATCAAAGTACATCAAAGTATATCAAAATACATCATCCAAATGATCCCAAAAATCATAGCCATCCTCACTATCCTATCCAATCTCTCTCACAACTAGATATGTCATCCAATGTGCATCGGGAGAGGCCTCAAAGAAGCTCAAGAGGCAGCGGGAGGATCTGAAGCAACTGCAGGCTCTGCAGGAGCGGAGGTGGTAACTGGATCAGCTGTAATGTCAACGGGAGCGACGGAAGTAGAAGTCTCTGGCACGGCAGGAGAGACGATCTCAGAAGCAGAAAACAGTAGTGGCCTCGGGAGCACCAGTCGTATTATCCACCGCAGGTGTGGTGGTAACAGGAGTACTCTCGGGGTCACCAGCAGAGGAGACAGCAGCAGCACCAGAAGTGCCCTCGGGGCACGAGTAGAAGCACGAACAAGCTCCTCAATGTCCTCCTCATCCAACTCATCCTCGTCAGAAAAAGACGGAGGGATCTCAATATCAAAGTGACGAGCTATACGGTAGAGAATCTCCTCAGAACGAGCCTGACGAGACTCCAAACGTCGCACAGAACGAACGAGCTCGACGAGAGTGGAAGAGGGAGCAGCAGAGGCAGGAGCAGAGGCTGACGCTGAAGGGGTCGTCCTCTGAACGTGACGGAGTGCCGCAAGAGATTTCCTGACGGCAGTCACGTTCAGAGGGGGACCGAGAGGTCGCTCATCGTCACGAGGGAGTGTGACACGGAAGTGACGGAATACCAGAGTCAACAAGCACAGGAAGGGGATATGAGCCGACTTCGTGGACTTGCGAATACACTCGAAAGAATCCATCTTATCGAGTATAATTCGAGCCCAGTTAATCGAGCTCCCCATGAAAATAGCATAGATCAACTTCAAGAAAGGCTGGGACGGTAGAGAGGAGGAGCCGTACTTGGGAAGCAAGCACGACTTCAGAATCAAATTCAGGACCCATGCATTAGGCTTGAAGGATTTGGAGGGAACGCCAATCATGGCGGCAGGGATCTGGTGGAAAATCTGAGAAAGAACGACCCGATCAAGTGAAGAGATGTCATCAACAGAAATATCTGAGGGAAGGAGGCCAAACGAGGAGATACCCAAAATCTCTCCTAAGATTTCTGCCGTGAGGACTATAGGAGTCCCCAAAACAGTCGTCTCAATCGAGTGGGTCGCGTCGTACTGACCCCGGATCCTATTGGCATAGAACAGTTTCACTAAACGAGGGTAGGGGTGAGGGTTCGCCTTCGGGTCATATCGAAGGTAATCGAGAAGACTGAAAGACGAAAGAAGATCGGCGAGGCCTAGGAAGTCGCTAAACTAGACGAAATGCTCCAGAAGCAGTGGGCAATGTTCGATATGGTTGTAAGCCGCGAGACACATAGGGTCGTCGCGACACAACGAGATATCGACGCCGCCAACCGGCATCGGAGCCTTTCCCTTAGGCTTACGAGTGGAAGTACAGGGACGGGAGCTAGACTCAGGATGCCTAGGAGGAGTGGGTTCCCTATGAGTCTCAGTCTCGGGTATGAACTCGGTATCGGAATCGGTAGGTGTATGGAAAGAGGAGGGAGATGCAAGTTCCTTGGTCTTGGGCTTAGGCTTGGGTTGTGCTCTAGGTTTTGCAGTCGTCGTCCTCTTCCGCTTGAGAGGAGGCGACGACGACGAGGGTTGGGTAGTCTTAGACCGGCGTCTAGGAGGGGTTCGCGAGGGTTGAGCGGGATCCGTAGGGGATGGTTCTACGGTCATCAGCGAAGGGCTCGAAGGACGGATAGGGTTGCGTGTTCTTGCCATAAGCGCGACAATACACGACACAATCAAAATTGAAACGAAGAAACCCTAAATCAAAACCCTAGCAAACTGAAATGAAACCCTAGCCGTGAGAATCTAACCCTAGAGAGATAACCCTAACCCTAGGAAGCTAGGAGAGGAGAGAGAATCACCTAGGAGGAGAGGTCGACGGTCGGCGACGGAGGGTTTGGCCGGAAAGATGATCGGACACGATGGAGGAAGTCGAAGGGTCGGGGGTTTTCGAGCTGGAGAGTGAAAGAAACCGACTAAAAAGGAATTAAGTCGGATAGAATGGAGTTTTAATCGATCGGAATGCGAAAAGACAAGTCAGTCCCTGTCACAACTAGTCTGTCACAGTTCAAACACTGACCGACTAGATCACGATCTAGTCGGTCGGTCAATGAGCTTGAACCGACTAGTTGCAAACAGAGGCAGAATCCAAGAATACTGAACAGAATTAGTCGGTCTGTGTTCATTTATTGACCGACTAGATCGCAATCTAGTCGGTCGTTCAATGAACATGAACCGACTAAAGAGGTCCAAAAATTTTAGAATTTGAAATTTTGATTTCTCTCCTAATCGCACATCGATGAAACATCAAAACACTCTCATTAATCATTATGCTACCCCATTAAACATCGAAAATCTGAAATTTGACGATTACGCACAAATCAAGCGAAAATTCCGAAAATTTAACAAAAATCCAGAAAATTTCAATTAATCTAGCATGAGCAAATATAAAGAATTGAATGGCATGCAAGATTATTGAATAAAAATGAATCCTATATCTCGGATTCACCCATAATCCCCAATTCTCGACGCAACCGCACAAAGGAGTCTTCCTTTAGGGGTTTCGTGAAAATATCGGCGATTTGCTTCTGGGTTTCAACGTACACTAATATGATGTCCTTTTTAGCAACATGATCATCTAAGAAATGGTGTCGGACATCTATGTGTTTCGAACGAGAATGGTGTACCGGGTTCTTGGAGAGACAAATTGCACTTTGGTTGTCCACCATGATAGGACAAGTATCACAGTTTATACCAAAGTCTTTAAGTGTGTGTCTCATCCAAAGAACTTGAGCACACGCGGCACCGGCAGCAATGTATTCCGCCTCGGTGGTTGAAAGTGATACGAAATTTTGCTTCTTGGAAAACCAAGAGACAAGAGAATTTCCTATAAAATGGCAAGTGCCACTAGTACTTTTCCTGTCGGATTTGCATCCCGCATAATCTGCGTCACTATATGAGATTAACTCATATGTGCTAGATTTTGGATAAAATAATCCAAAATCAAGTGTATAACTTAAATAACGGAAAATACGTTTTACCGCTATTAAGTGTGACTCCTTAGGTTGAGACTGATAACGAGCACATACGCATACAGCAAACATAATATCGGGCCTACTTGCGGTAAGATAAAGTAAACTACCAATCATACCTCGATATAGACGAATGTCTACATCTTTACCGCCCGTATCCTTATCAAGATGCGTAGTCGTGCTCATTGGAGTCTTTTTCCCGGAGGCATTCTCCATTCCAAATCGCTTAAGCAACTCCACCGTATACTTCGTTTGGTGGATGAAGATTGCATCGTCCATTTGGCGAATTTGGAGACCTAAGAAATATTTGAGCTCACCCATGTGGCTCATCTCAAATTGATCCTTCATCACATTAGAAAACTCTTCGCAAAGAGCAAAGTTAGTAGCACCGAAAATGATATCATCAACATATATTTGAACTAAAATTATATCATTATTCGAATACTTAACAAATAATGTGGAATCAACTTCTCCCATTTTAAAACCCAAATCCAAAAGAAAATTCTTTAACCGGTCATACCAAGCTCGAGGAGCTTGTCTCAAACCGTAAAGTGCTTTCTTAAGTTTGAAAACATGATTTAGAAATTTTTCATTTATAAAACCCGGAGGTTGAGAAACATAAACTTCCTTAACAACATCTCCGTTTAAAAATGCACTTTTAACATCCATTTGAAATAATTTAAAATCCTTATGGCATGCAAAAGACAATAGTAATCTAATTGATTCTAATCTAGCTACCGGAGCGAAGGATTCTTCGAAAGCAATACCTTCCTCTTGCCGATAGCCTTGAGCTACTAACCGAGCTTTGTTCCGGACGACGACTTGGTTTTCGTCGGTTTTGTTCTTAAAAATCCACTTTGTCCTTATGACGGTGTGGTTCTTCGATGGCAATGGAACAAGCTCCCAAACCTCATTACTCTCGAATTGAATGAGTTCCTCCTCCATGGCTAAGATCCAAGCACCATCTTCGCACGCTTCATTAACATTCTTTGGCTCTATCGAGGAGGCAAAGGCACAATGAGCGAAGTAGTTCACTTGCGATCTCGTCTTGACACTATCATGGATATTGCCAATGACTTGCTCATGAGGATGATCACGAACGGTATGAAGCCGTTTGGGAATACCTTGATTACTAGGAACATTCTCAACAACTTCATTAGTAGGGTTAGTCTCAATAGAATCAATAGAGTTAGAATTATCAATTGAATCACATAAGACATCCATAGAGTCATCATCATTAGTAATTCTAGTTGGAACAAATCCTTCATTAAATGAAACATGAAGCGATTCCTCGATCGTTGAGGTTCGTTTGTTGTATATTCGGTAGGCTTTGCTACGCGATGAATATCCAACAAAAATCCCCTCATCGGATATTGGATCGAATTTGTCCAAACTACCATACGTGTTCTTAATAAAGCATTTTGAACCAAAAACACGAAAATGTTTAACTTGAGGCAACCTACTAAATAACAATTCATAACAAGTTTGTTTAGTGCCGGGCCTCAAAAGTATTCTATTAAACACATAGCAAGCTGTATGTACCGCTTCCGCCCAAAATTGATGGCCAAGTTGGCTATCATCAAGCATCGTGCGAGCACACTCCACTAGCGTCCTATTCGTTCTCTCAACTACACCATTTTGAGGAGGTGCACGAGGGAATGAAAAGGTGTGTGTAATACCAACTTCATCACAAAATGTCTCAAAAGACTCATTCTCAAATTCCCCTCCATGATCACTACGAATAGTGACAATGGTGGTTCCAATGAGATTTTGTACTTTCTTAACAAAAATTGTGAAGTTTTCAAAAGCTTCATTCTTATTACATAATGAAAATACCCAAGTAACCCTAGAAAAGTCATCAACGATGACAAGTCCATATCTGGCATTACCTAATGAAGCAACTCTAGTTGGCCCAAATAAATCTAGATGTAATAGCTCTAGTGGCCGCTTAGAGGAAATGCTTTTCTTAGGTTTAAATGAAGATTTTGGAAGCTTGCCTCGTTGACACGAGTCACAAAAGCTTTTCTTTTGAAAGACAAGCTTAGGGAAGCCTCTAATAGAATTTAACTTGGAAAGTTTAAATATTGTTCCAAAGTTCACATGACCAAAACGTCGATGCCATAAGTGTTGTTCACTTGTGTTGGCAATAAGACATTGTTCATGTGATCTTGGAAGATCTAGGATATATATATCCTTATGGCGTGTGCCGGAAAACAATAGTTCCTTATTATCTTTTCTTAAAATATGGCACATTCCTTTCGCAAAGTTAACTTTGTAACCTTTGTCACAAAGTTGACTTATTGAAATGAGATTGTGGTTTAATCCTTTAACAAGGTAAACATCACTTATTAGGGGTTTAGAAGGATTACCCACTTTACCAACACCTATGATGGTTCCGCTCTCGTTGCCTCCAAAGACTACCCGGTTCCCATTTGCGATGGGCACCACTCCGGAGAGCAATTGAGCGTCACCCGTCATGTGTTTTGAACACCCACTATCGAGTATCCAATTTCCCTTGGAGCTAAATTTAAATTTATTGCTCCGTTTCTTTTTCTTGAGTACCTATAGATATGAAATATCGTATCATGGTACCCAATGTCATTGGGTCCAAAAGATTAGACCTTTGGAAGCCAAGTCCAATTGGACTTAGACTTCCCCACATAATTACTACTATGCACAACATTCGAAAAATAAGCATTCATATAAACTTGTTTTTCATCCATGTTTGTGTCCTTTGGGCTCCAAATAGTGAAAATCTTGGGAGCCCTCATCATATTGGGTGCATGCATGCGACGTTGATTTCTACGTGATGCATGTTGTGGATAGGTATAAGGAACATGATGAAATGGTGCACGACGATAATTATTCATATGATGAGGTGGGTGAACATATGCATGTGGAGGAACACGTGCATGAGGGTGTCTCATATGGTGTGCACGTGCCCGTGGATGCGGTGCATAAAAATCATCATATGTGTGAGCATGTGGAGTAGGATGTGTGTTCCTACGTGGCATGGTATTGGTGTTCATGTAGGCATGGCCCTTCTTTGGAGGTCCACCCAAAGTGGGTTTCTTTCTAAAATACGGCGTGAACGAGGTGGAAGCACCATTGGTAGATGAACTACCAATAGAGTGTTTGCTACCACTCGTCGAAGCATCGGAAGTTGGCCTAACAAAGGTAGTGACCGACTTGGATGAATTTCCCAAATTATACCCCAAGCCAATGTGGTGTTTGGCCGGAAGTAAGTCATTTAGGATATTATCCAAATGTCCCTTACCCTTATTGAATTCATTGATTCGGCCCAATGTGCACTCATATTTCTCGTTGAGAGAACACATAGAAGCATCCCAAGTGGATACTTGCGATGTGAGCACATAAACACGAGATTTGAGATTTTCATTCTCAATACTCAAAGTCAAGTTTTGGGAAATCAAATCCGCTATCTTGTGTTCCTCCGAATCTTCAATGCTAACATGTTCAAGTTGAGACTTGAGATTTACAATCTCATTCCTCAACTCTTCAACAACGGTGTCGTTGTTGGTGATGATAATTTTAGGCGAGGTTTGGATGCTAGCTAAATCATCTTTTACTTTAGTATATCTATTTACTAATTTAGAGTATTTAGACCATAATTGCTCATTAGCATTTCTAAGGTCATCCATGGTTACCTCATCGCCTTCGTTGTCGCTATCATCGGAGGAGGAAGATCCTTGATCATGCTCCTCTCTTGCCATGAAGCACATGTGCGCTTGCTCCACTTGCTCATCGTCCGACTCTCCGCTTGAGGAATCCTCCGAGTCGGTGAATGTTGATCCGACAAGTCCCTTTTTGTACCCTTTCTTGTACTTCTTGGACTTGTCGAATTTCGGTGCCTTCCACTTCTCCTTTTGCTTGTTTAGAGGACACTCAGCTTTCATGTGTCCTGGCTTGTTGCATTTGAAACACAAAGGAGAGGGGGCGTTAGAAGAACCAAATTTAGCTTTGTTCTTATAGTTACCTTTCCGGAAGAACCGGTTGAACTTCTTTGCCATGAGATCCATGGACTCCAAGTCCAACTCGTCTTCCGAGTCTTCATCATCGGTTGATGTGGATGTGGATGGAGCGGCCTTGAAAGCAATAGCCTTCTTCTTTGGCTCGTCTTGCTTTAGGTAGGACTTCATCTTGTCCTGCAACTTCAACTTGCTATCTTTGCATACCTCGTATGATATTAAGGTACCCATTAGTTGAACAACGGTATAGGTTTTCATGTCATTACCTTCCTTGATGGCGAAAATCCGTTTCTCCCAACTAGAAGGAAGTCCATCGACGATCTTCGAGACTTTCTCCTTTTGGGTGTAGGTTTTACCGAGAGCCTCCAACTCGTTTGTGATGTCGACAAAGCGAGCATAGTACTCCTTCATCTTCTCTCCCTGTAGCATATGAAACAACTCATAATCTCTATTAACTACAACGAGTTTAGAGTCTCTTACCCTACTTGTCCCTTCATACAATATGAGGAGGGAGTTCCATATTTGATATGCACTCTTACATGTGCATATCTTGTTGAAGTCCTCGGGCTCCAAAGAACATTGCAAGGTGTTCATTGCCTTGGCATTGCTTACCTCCGTGGCGATCTCCGCGGGAGTCCACTTCTCGAAATCTTCTTCGGCGGGCTCGACGTATTCCTTCATCGTGGCCCTCCATAGTGAAGCACTCCGGAGGAACATTTCCATCCGGCATTTCGATACCCGTAGTTGGTACCGTTGAAGAATGGAGGCCTCGTCGAGGAATGTCCTTCCATCACCGAAGACGCTCCTTCACGGTTCCTGAAGGTGCTGTAGTCGGAAGGTGGACGCACGGTTTTGTTGTCGTTGGCAGACATAGCTATAGACTTGGCTCTGATACCAAATGTAATGCCCTGCTAAGCTACTGCACAAGTACTAGAGGGGGGGTGAATAGTACTTTAAAATAATTAAGAGGCTAATTCCTAATTACCTTGCAAACTCTACCAATTAATGCGGAAATGCGGAATAGTAAATAATCGACAACAAAGAAAACAATCGCAAACAAATGATATTACTGGGTTCGGATCCACCCAAGTCTCCCCGACTTGTTCCCGGTGATCCTACGTCCCAAACACCCGGATCCCCTCCGGATACTCAAGTTAGAAACCCTAACTCAAGTTTCCATTATGAAATACTTGTGAAAAACCTTCACAAGTCAAATCATACACAAAGAAATTTGTGACTCCCACAACCTAGGATCACAACCACTCTCACAACCGAGAGTGAATCAATTACAATATGAAAGTAAATGAAACAAAACTTCTTACCGAAAAAATACCTATGCCTTGAGTAATACTTACGAATTAGGGCAAAGATGATTTTGCGGAAGAAGAAGTGGCACCAAACCCTAGCTCCAAGATGTAGATCAGTGATGGAGAGCTATATGGATGTTGGTGACCTAGGATCAAGCACTTGGCTTGGAAGGCTTCACACTCAATGAATCTCTCTTTGGAAGTAAGAGTGGGAGAGATTCAAGAATGGAATGAATGAGCTTTGAATGAGGGTAAATGCTTTCTCTTTGATCTCTAAACTTCTCTTAATATCAGCCTTGAGTGCAATGAATGCAGCTCATCAAGTATATATAGGTAAGAGGAGAGAGAGAGAGAAAAACGTTTCAATTAAAGCTCCAACGGCTCTTTTCTGAACCCAACTAGTCGGTCAAAGAACAACTACCGATCGACTAGTTCATCAACTAGTCGGTCGGTCAATCAACGTAGACCGACTAATGAGAGAACAGAGAAAAGGTCGAAGCACAGACAAAAGGAACTAGTCGGTCCAAGAAGAGTAGCTGACCGACTAGTTTCACAACTAGTCGGTCGGTTACTCAACTGAGACCGACTAAGAGATAAAACTGAAGTCTGAGCACAAATTGATTTAGCTGGTCCAAGAACAAATGTTGACCGACTAGTTCATCAACTAGTCGGTCGCCAAATGTGCATAGACCGACTAACGATAAACAGTAAGTCAGGTGAAAATTGGCATGTACAGTAAAGCTCAACTAGTCGGTCCAAGAAGGAAGTTGACCGACTAGTTCATCAACTAGTCGGTCGCCAAATGAACATAGACCGACTAAAGATAAACAGTAGCTCAGGCTCAAATTTGCATGTACAGGGAAAGCTCAACTAGTCGGTCACAGAAGCATCACTGACCGACTAGTTTACAAACTAGTCGGTCGGTGAGTCAACGTAGACCGACTAACTGTAAACAGTAAAGAGCTTGGAATTGACTGACTGAAACTAGTCGGTCCAAGAAGCTTTGCCGACCGACTAGATCACCATCTAGTCGGTCAGTTCTTCTTTTTGAACCAACTAACATGCACAAGAAGTCGCGAATCGAAGCGCGATGCTTCGGGAAAGTTTGTATGGACTTCAACTAAGATCCTAGAGCTAAGATATGAGCGTTATGAAGATTTAAATCGTAAGACCTACTCAAGGCTTAACATTCTACGAAAGAAGCTTAAAGACTATAAATAAAACTTGACGATACCGTCTTCTAAAGCTTCAATCGAATCTTCATGACTTCTAAAATGGTCCATAAGCTTCAACGAAGCTTTAGGCATACGATCATGCGCTTTGAGAAGTCTTGAGATGTCGCTTTGGATGTTCATATGAATTTGGCGACGATCTCCATAACTGCGCTCACAAAATGTTAGTTCACGATATATTTATGTTTGTTCATCATCCAAAACCAAATCCGGGGAGTCCAATATCCAACAGTCGAGGCCATATGATTTTTGAGGATGCATATGCATGACCCTCGATGGGTCTAATCTGTCGAGCTCAGCTGAGCCCCACAACTGGTTGGCCCCAGTCGAAGCGCCATCTACCTAAATGATCATCAAAACCATACATTATAATAAAGAGAGGTCGATATTGAGATGTCTGAGTGTGCACTACTACTTTGAAGATCCGCAAGAAAGATTGTCAAGTCTCATGCAGCGTAGTTCAGAAGACTTTGCACAAATAACCATCAGTGGCCTCGTGAGGTCTTTAGTCCTCTTATAATCATTCAATAATGAAAGCTTGACTTTGTTTGGAAGTGGCTCTTTCAGGATTGTTGTAGTTTTGCGTGTTTGTATAAAAGAGATTTGGTTTTACACTTACCTAAGAGACTCTTGTCACGTGGGACCCATTTTCTGTGCTTATTTTTCGACATGTCAGTTTGGGTTTGCACATGGGTTTGGAAAGCATGTTAGTGTAAGGTTATGATGCTAGTAATCTAAACTATTTAGATCATGTAGCAGAAGTCAGAATATTTAAAATTTTCTAACTAACAATCCTACCAAGGATCTACTGCTGTTCTAGGAATTATATTGCGAAATTATAAAACCATAAAGCTCAAACCTTTGTATGAGTATACTCAAGCGATACACGCATATCATTAATCTCTTTTGATGAAGATCAGAAGCATCGTGTTCACCTCCTCCAAGCAACGCTATGATCTCCTTTATCCAACCAGTGCCTTAAATGAATCACATGATGAAGAATGCCTCCACAATTCACGAGCCCCCAACTCAAATCGCCTCCTTTGTTTTGCTAAAGCGAAGGAAAATGAGAAGAAAACACTCTTACTTTGTCTCAAGAGAGATTGATCAATTTATGTGTCTCAAGGGGGCTGGGGTAGCCCCCTTTATATAGTGCTAAGGGAGAGTGAAATCTGATTCGGGTTGAGTGTTCGCATAGAATTCTAAATCATCACTAAATACACAAAGAAGAATAGGCAACCTTAATGAGTTCTAATCGTATTAGAACTCTTGGATACGAATTAGATTTGGTTTAGAGTTAATTTCCAATCAAATGGAATCACCCAGACTATAGAAGGTCAGCGAGGTGCCTGGAATCACCCAGTCGCATGTCCTTCCTTCAGCAGTCGCCTGTTGGAGAGCCAGAGACTCCAATTGAGTCATTTGACATGATGAACCTATTGGGTTGGATTCTATGATAATCCTAAGGCTCACTAAGATGGGTATATGCATATGCATGAAAGCGTAGACCATCTATTAAGGCATTACATTAAACTTAGACTTAAAAAGAGAAATGCAAGTAATAAGAGATATTACATTGATTATATTGCTTCACTTAGAGTCTATGGCTTCAACCTTGATGCTCACCATCATCTCCAAGTTTCGGCACTCCTTGAGTTCAAGCTTTGGCATTGCCCCTCTTGATGTCCATCTTTGCACCAAGCATTTAGTTTCCAAAAATGATATTCTTCATTTGTTAACTATGAGACTAAAATATGATAGACATTAGTAACAACATAATGTTGTGATCATCATCAAATTAATATTGGTATGAAACACCAATACCTAACACTCTAGTGCTTATTTGACACCTCAGGATCCCCAACATTCTACACGTATAAGTATTCTATCTGATCAAAGATACCGCAGAGACGATTTCTTGACGTGGGCATCACTTGAGCCTTTGGGGACTTTGTCTCAAGTGTGGACTACGGTCCTTCTTGGACTAGGCTAGTTTTATTAAACAATAAAAAATATTTATACCTAACAGTTCGTGTTTTGACCTTAACATATTCCAATCTGCATCAAGGGACCACTGGCATGGTTTTATATAAATACTGAAAAAATACATGTTTAGTTGCTAGTTGCTGCTAGTAACTGTCGTACGTGTCTCTTGTGTAATTTTTCAGGCATATATATAGATCATTAAGTAATTTGTGACAAAACATAAGCGGGTTAAGATAAGGGCTTTGAATTCACACGCAAATTGTTTTTCACACGTCCCATATATTTACAAGGTTTTCATTCAAAATTTACATATTTGCAATTCAAAATAATTTCATTTTAACTTCGCATCATCATATCCCTATCCTCCTCCTCTCCTTTTCATTATCATCATTATCCTCCCTCCAAAGTTATGATGGAGTCAAATAAGATGAAGATGATAAGGGGACAAAATTACAACATGCCCCCTCCTCCTCCACATCTCTTCATCTTCCTCGTTCTCTTCAAAAAAAATCATGTCCAATGGAGATCAATGATGAGGTGGAGATGAATATGAGGCGGATGCAGAAGAGAAGGTTGCAATACTACCTCCTCCTCATGCTATCGTCCTCTCCCCTCCTAACGCTACCACCGTATTCTCCTCCTCCTCTTCTTCAGTTTTTCAGACTTCTTCAATAAAAAACCGTGCACAAACACTATGACAAGGATGAGAATGATAAAAATGAGAGGGGCGTGAGATAGAGGTGGTGGAGGCGACGGCTAAGGATGTGGGATTTTATGAGAGAATGATGAAGGGAACGAGGGCAAAGTTGGGAATTAAAGGGGAGAGCGTGTGTGTAAAAGTAAACAAATTGAGCATTAAATATGGGTGTCAACTAGTCAAAGAGGAAATTTCTTCTTTGGCTAGCTTCAAAACCCCACTCCCTATGTCATTCCATGATCGGTTCCGTTCATTTTGATTTTCATGCTCTAAAAATACAAGCTATCAATTATCAAGTGAAGCCTCAACGCAAATTTAACAGTTTCGTCGTAACTGAAATTTTTGTAACGGATAGATGAATAAGCAAACCACATTTAGGTTCACTTGAAAATTGATGATTTACAGTTTTAGAACATGAAGAGAAAAAACAGAACCGATCGTCGAAAAATATAAGACGTGTATCTTGAAACTAGTCAATAAGAAAATTTTCTAATCGGTTAGCTAAGGGCATGTTCCACAACTTGAATGTAGGTGAGAAAGTGGGCAAAAAATACTGTAGCAGATCATATTTATTAATTGTTCCTCATTTTTTGGTCCACTTTCCTCGTGTTGTGTTTCTTTTGTCGAAAATTTCCCGATGAAAAACATTTGCGTTGGCTTCGACATGGATCCGCGTTAGCACCAACTTTCTCACGAGCGTAATTCGCAGAAAATTTGTGGATTACAACTGAGATTCTTGAACGCGAGCCCCACCCTTTCATTTCTCTTTCATCTCGGGCAATCGCGCTGTGATTTCGTTTTTTTTCTGTTTTTTTCCATCGGAGGCATTGTGCATGAGAAGTGCACATTGCCTGCGACAATTTTTTGTTGTATTGAGGCACTGTGCAGTGTTAATTATAAATGCACAGTACAGTCCGGAGGGGGTTTAACGTTTTAAGTATTTTAAATTAAACTAATTATTAATTAAACTAATTAAAATAATTTATCTTAATGAAACAAATTATTACTTAAACTATGCGTAATTAAACTAATTTCTAATTACTTTTAATTAAACTAATATTTAATTAAATTAGGATAACTACAAGTAATTATTTACTATTTGTAAACCGTAGACCCGAGATCAAACATTCCCATTAAACTTTCAATTCCAAAGAAACACAAGAAAGTTTTGTAGGACTCACATAAAACTCTCAAACCCACCTTCCACGCCACTTTTAAGTCCAAACGAACAAAAAAATTTGTTTTCCTCAATCCAAGATTCCACACTACTGTCAAGTTTTCAAAACCCACTTTCAAGGTGTGAAACAGGTCCAGCACTCTTCCTCCTCAAGAATATTAGGTGTGTGTGTTTAGAGGTTTGGGGGCAAGGCAACGAGGGTCTGTGTGTATATAATTTGTCTTGAGATGATGAAGCTAACATTCATGGTGTTCAAAAAGCCCGGGGGCATGCCGGCCCGCCGGCCCGGCCCGGGCCCGGTGGCCCGTACCCGGGCCGGGCCGGGCTGGGCTGGGGTACCCGGCCCACCGGGCCCGTACCCCGGCCGGGCTCTGGCCCGGGCCCGGCCACCGGGCCGGGCCGGGCTGGGGTACCCAGCCCATGGGCCGGGCCGGCCCGGCCCGGGGTTTTTTTTTTAATTTGCCTCAAAGAGGCTTAAAAAGGGGGTGGGGGAGCCGGGCCGGCCCGGCCCGGCCCGGCCCGGCCCGGGCCGCCGGGCCGGGCTGGGCCGGGTTTCTCCCCGGCCCGGCCGGGCCGGCCCGGCCCGGATTTTTGATGGGCCCGGCCGGGCCCGTGCCGGGCCGGCCCGGCCGGGCCAATTTGACACCTTGAGCTAACATGGGTTAAAAACAGGAGGGGTCCGGGCCCGGCAACATTAAAGCACTGATTTTACTCAGATAAAGGTGTCCTTGCATCGCATGAACTGGATTCTTTTTGGACCATCGGCAGGCTCCAGCGGATCCGGCACGTGACCCCATGAGGATCCTCGCAGCCTCCAGCCTGTCGACTAGTCACGTGCCTAGAGACGTGTGGAGTCCATGTGTGTCCGCCAGACTGTCGCTTCCACCTTTAAACTCTTGCAAAATTATAAACATAATTATAATAAACATAATTACAATAAATTATAAATAATAATGAACATAAGGATGCCAGCAGTGGGGATTGAAACTAGAACCTCAGACTCTATAACCGGGCACTTTACCCACTCAGCCTTAGAGAGCTGCAGATAATGTAAGATAAGACCTTTTTTTATTTTCTTGCTCTGGGCAGCTGTTTAGGGTATCTTCCACACAGTTCTGTCACTGAAAGGTTACATGAATAGAACTTTTTACGAACTGTGGATGAAAAAGCAGAACTCCTTGCGTTCACAAGATATTTGAATCTTTCAAAGTTTTAGAATATGAAGAATAAAATACATGATTCCGATTGTCCAAAAAAATAGTCGAGAGTAGAGTTTTCGAAAGTAACATCGTATGTTTCTCATTATTAAAACAAACAAATAAATGGATAAATTGAACCAAATTTTTCATGCAAACAAATATTTTTCATTTTTAAAAAATGATTTGAAAATGATGTTATCTATTATACAATTGAGGGAGGTTTTTGTTGACTGGAACAAACTCAGTTGGCAGGGTTTGTCACATGTGGCGGGTGGAGGGGTGTGACACCTCATCCCCCACATGAGGGTGAGTTAGTGGGTGCAATTTGCTGTAGGGGTTTGTAGACCCAAGACAAAAGCACCCCTCATTCTCATTAATTTCAAACTTGCCATTACTTTTTCATAACGCCCAATATCACTCTCTTTTCCACATATTTACGAGTTTTCCATCGTTCGTTTTTCCCTTTGGCCCCCTGTATTTTTTGCACTTTAACGTCTCCCCCCGCAATTTTTTTTTTCAATTTAGCCCAATTACCCCCACCCCCCAATACCCCCCAAATACACACACACTTCTCTCTCTCTCTTTTTGTTGTGCACGGGTCTCTCCTTCTCCCATCGATACCCCCCCCCCCCGCTTTCTCTCTCTTTTGTGAGTTTCTCGCATGCATCTCATCCAGTGTGTTTGTTTTTTCTTGGGTAATAGTGTAATATGTGCACATGTTATTTCTAGTATTAATACATGGCATATCCTATTGATAGAGAGAGTTATAATTATAATAGTGAAGATAATTACAAGTATAGACTCTGATTAAAAAAAAGAACAGTGTGACATAATGTGTCACAACGAAGGAAGAATCCTCGCTTGCCGATTACAGTGTCGAAGTTAAATCTTTGAAGTCAAATTTTGAGTTGCATATGATTTGGCAAGTTTGTGCCTATGTTTTATCCCATCAATCAACCTGAAGTGCCACTCTCCATTAAAAAAATCCTACACCCAAAAGCTACTCCCCAAACAAAATCATCATTGTTTCAGAGTGTTTTCTCACTACAAAGCGTTGACCGTAGACAACCCGGTCAACGTGGTCAAGGGGCCCGTTTGAGTCCCTCGGGCGAGTCGAGTTGGTGCAGTCGAGGCTCGAGTCGGATCAGCAGACGACATAGAGCGCGTCGACTGGGTTGAATCGGGGTCCTCGGCCATTGGTAGGGCGAGGGGTAGCCTCGGCCCGGGTCGAGACGCTCGGCCTCGGTCGGTTGCGCTCGGCCTCGGCGGTCGGACGACGAGGGGAAGCCTCAATCGTCCAGCTGGTTGCGTGGTCGGCGAGGGGCGGAGGGGAAGCCTCGGCCCGTGGATCTGATGCCCTCCTGCGTAGACGAGAACACTCGTCAGGGGGCCGGACCTTGGTTCCGGCCAAATCCCCTCCGATGCCTAAGTCAGACAGAGATCTGAAAGAGGAGGCCCGGCGGAGACGGTTCGACTCGTGAGGAGATCGGAACGGCGTCTCACGGCGCGAGCGGGGGAGGAAGGAGATGAAATGGGGGAACTAGGTCGTTGATGGAGTACCTTAGGTTCTAGATACCTGAGAGGCGGTCGCTTGTCCTGTCGTCCTCCTAGCCCCTTTATAGACCTCCGCCGTGATTGCCCCTGACCCACGTCGCTCGTCCGCCCTCGATCGTGCCCCCTCAATCCGCCCCCCGTCGCCGCTCCTTGCGCCATCCCAGCACCTCCCCATCACTGTCATTAAGTGGTAACGGGATCGAGGGAACGGTTACCGCAGGAGTGGGCGAGTGACTAGCGTGTTACCGGGGCCGGGCTGGATCGACATTTGGGGGGAGGGGGGCCCCTATAGGGCCTTATCGAGTGGGCCTGAGTGCGCAGATGGGCTCTTGACTGGTGGTCGGGTTTCTGGGCTCGTGTCTTTCGGGCCTCGGCCAAATAGGCGTAACAATTGCCCCCATTGGTCGGGTTGATCGGCTTCGGCCAGTTCGGCCCGGCCGATGTGACTCCCGCCGACATTGACAGGCTCGCCAGTCGATGCCGACTCATTTATTAGTCGTCATCATGCGTTGGCCCGCTCGATACTCTTAAGGCGCGGGCTCCGAAGCGCCGTCGGTCCTCTGATGCTGCCACGTGTAGCTGCGAGCTTATCCCCAACGCTCGGGGGGTCGTCTTAAGTTGAGAATCCGAGGGGTCCGTGAGCCGCCCTCGGTGGGGTCGATCGGCCTTTGCTTGCTCAATTCGACCGCTGTGCCTCCTGGGGTTCCGAGTGGCGCTTTAATCGAGGCGTGGTCATAAATGTAGGTCATGATGAGGCGGATCGATTGGACTTCCCCTGGCGCCGATTTCGAAACGCCGCCGGTTCTTCGAGGCCTGCCAAGCGTTCTTGTTAGGCGCTTCGAATTCGTCCCTGTGTCCGGTATATAAGATCCCCAGCTGCGTTGATCTCCACTTCTCTCTTGCTCTTCCCATTGTTCTAGGCTTTCCACAACTCGGAGTTTCCCGTCGCCCTCGCTTCCTCGTCTCCCCCAAACTAGTTAAAAGGTAATTCCTTTCTCGCTCTCGTATTATGGCTGCTCTTAGGATAGGCGGTTCTGGCCAAGGGGCGAGGGATTCTCCAGAGTCCAGGCGGGGCAGGCCTCGGCTAGTGGGATCAGGTTCCTCCTCCGGGAGTCGCCCCCTCCAAGATAAGGGGAAGGGGAAGCTATTCCTAGACTACGCCTGTGATGACGTGGCGTCGGCTGCCGTGCGTCTTAACGTGCCCCCGGTTGTCCTCCGAACGCCATCGAGGACCATTCCTTCAGCGGTCACGGAGATCCGGGAAAGGTATCTCTGCTTCCCGTACGATGTCCGAGTTCCATTCGTCGACGAGCGGATTTGCCTTCCGAGGAGCAATGAAGTCGGCGTCTACGTCGAAATGTTTCACCTGGGTCTTCGTTTCCCGCTCAATCCCTTCCTTATCCAGGTCATGGAATATCTCATGGTGCCGCTTTGCCAGTTCACCCCTTCCTCGATTGCGGTACTGACGGGCTTCGCTACGCTCTGCTGCACCCGCGGTCTGGATCCGTCTCTCCCCCTTCTCTTCCATTTTTACCAGATCCAGACAGTCGGCCCAGGGTCATGGCTGCAGCTCCGAGCCCGCTCGAGGAGGGAATGCCTGATCGGGCTGCCCCGCTGGTCGGGGGATTGGAGTTCGGATTACGTCTTTGTGGTCTTCCTGGAGGATGCCCAGATTTTGATAAGTTGGGGCGGGTCTGTCCAGCCTCGCCCGCCGCTAGCTCTCTCAGACGTCGATCGGGCAGCCGCCGCGCTGCTGTCGACCCTCCCCTTGGAATCGAAGTCCATCTGGTCCTTGTTGGATGACCTACTCCTGAAGGCCGTCTTGTGGTCTCCGGGTAGGTCGCCTTTTCAGTCTTGAATCGCCCTGTGACTCATCCTGATTTTGGTTTCCCTTGCAGGGATGGCTGGCCGCGAGTTCGTCCGTGACGTCGATGAGCTGATCCGCCGTGGAGCTGCTCGGAGCCGAGGTAGTACCTCTGGAAGGGCGCCTCGACGGACCGTTGAGGAGGAAGTGCGCCGAGCCGAGCCTTCCGTGGGTAAGGTGGTGGCCGCGCCTCCCACCTCTTCTTCTGGCGATCCCCTTCCCGGGGGGTCACAAGGGCCGGAACCGCCCCGCCAGCCCAAGAGGCGGAGGGTAACGACGGGTCTGGTGCCGTTCTTTCTGCCCTTGGCGCGCCCCCTCCGGTTCCCGAGGGTGGGGATGGTGCGAGGCAGAAGCGCTCCCCTCAGGCGCCCTCGGAGCCTCACGGAGGAAAGAAGAGGAGGGAGGACGCGGATCCCTCCAGTCCGGCGGGTTCCGTGCCCCCTGCAGCGACCACCGGGGATCTCCCGGTAGCCTTGACAACCACCCCCCTCGCAGCGTCCTCGCCCATATCACCGGGGATCGGAGCCCTGTTGGCAAGCAATATGGCTTCCCTCGATGTCGTCCCTGGGAGTTCGATGTTTGTCGACCGAGCCTTGGCCCAGCAGGTTGCTGAGGTCTCCGTTCCTCCCCGGGACCGCAGCCTCCTCAAGAAGATCCCTGCCGACAAGATGTTGGATTCCTTGGTCTGGATCCTTCAACAGGTTCGGTTATCTTGCTATCCTCTCCTTCCCTTTATCCTTTTCTTAGCCCATGTCCCGTCTTCCAGGGTTCAGCGCTCGCCGTGGAGTTGCAGTGCCGAGCCGTCCTCTTGAGGGAGCTGGAGGAGTCCTCCATGAAGGCCCACGAGCGGGCCGGGGCGGCGGAGGTAGCTATGACGGAGGCTCAGATGGAGTCTCGTCGTCTCAAGCTCCGTGTGGCCGAGCTGGAGGGGCAAGTGGGTGACCTCCAGGGAAAGTTGGAGAACGCTCGGCAGTCGGCTGAGGACGCGGCTGAGTCGTTCCGCCTGGAGAGGGAGGAGCTTCAGAGGGAACTATCGGATCGGCGTCAGGTGGCGTGGCTAGCGGAGGAGGTGGAGAGGGGTGTCGTCGGGACCCTGGGGGAGAAGATCTTCGAGGTTCTCAGGGGGGCCTTCGGTACGTATGAAGACCTCATCGCCCCTCGGATTGTCGAAGTCGTCCAGTCTTCCTTCCGGGATTGCGTGGAGCGCGTTCGGCAGGCTCCCCCGCTCGTCGATCCCCCTCGCTCCGAGCAGGGCGAAGTGCCCGAGGATGTGTCCTCCCGAGCCCGGGCTCCCTAAGCCGTCCCTCCTGGCCTTATCCTCAAATTTTTTAGCATCCGCTTCGCTTTGGGCCAGTCTACTTGAAATGGATCCCTGGCCCCGCTATCTCCTTCGGCTTCGCTACCGGCTCCGGGGCCAATAATTGCTGGTTGCATGGCTGCTCGCTTGGGCTAACTACTTTTGGGTCTTTTGTCAACAAGTTTTGCTCTGTCGGTGTCGACCTAGCTTCTGTAGGTGACGAACTTTGTCATTCGTCGTGAGTGGATTATTTGTAGAGAGGTTTCTTCGCCTCGATTCCCTGTAAATAAGACACATTTTTGTACCCTGGTTAACTGTTATAAACGAAATTGACTTACTCGGACTTCTCATGTATTTTGCGTTGCTGCCTTGTTCTTGGCCTAGGACTGGATGACGTTCGCGCTGGCTGGGGGAATTGCCCCCAGACTTATGGGCGCAGGAGTCGGTCGGCGAGGGCAAAGCTCCTCGGCTTAGGACCGGTCGGTGTCCGTGCCTGCTGGGGGAACTGCCCCCAGACTTATGAGCGCAGGAGTCGGTCGGCGAGGGCAAAGTCCCTCGACTTAGGACCGGTCGGCGTCCGTGCTGGCTGGGGGAATTGCCCCCAGAACTATGAGCGCAGGAGTCAGTCGGCGAGGGCAAAGCTCCTCGGCTTAGGACCGGTCGGCGTCCGTGCCTGCTGGGGGAACTGCCCCCAGACTTATGAGCGCAGGAGTCAGTCGGCGAGGGCAAAGCTCCTCGGCTTAGGACCGGTCGGCGTCCGTGCCTGCTGGGGGAACTGCCCCCAGACTTATGAGCGCAGGAGTCGGTCGGCGAGGGCAAAGCTCCTCGGCTTAGGACCGGTTGGCGTCCGTGCCTGCTGGGGGAACTGCCCCCAGACTTATGAGCGCAGGATTCGATCGGCGAGGGCAAAGCTCCTCGGCTTAGGACCGGTCGGCGTCCGCGCTGGCTGGGAGAATTGCCCCCAGGCTTCCGAGCGCAGGAGTCAGTCAGCGAGGGCAAAGCTCCTCGGCTTAGGACCGGTCGGCGTCCGTGCCTGCTGGGGGAACTGCCCCAGACTTATGAGCGCAGGAGTCGGTCGGCGAGGGCAAAGCTCCTCGGCTTAGGACCGGTCGGCGTCCGTGCCTGCTGGGGGAACTGCCCCCAGACTTATGAGCGCAGGATTCGGTCGGCGAGGGCAAAGCTCCTCGGCTTAGGACCGGTCGGCGCCGCGCTGGCTGGGAGAATTGCCCCCAGGCTTCCAAGCGCAGGAGTCAGTCGTCGAGGGCAGTGCTCCCCTTCCTCCTCCAGTGAGGCGGCGGTCTTCATTCTTTTGCACTAGATAATCCCCTCGGACTAGGCTACGACTGGGGGAGAGAGCTCGCCCGCTCACTCTATGATGCGGAGGGGTCCTTGGACGGTGTTGATCTTCTTCCCCTTGTCCGGCTGCATGGAGGTCCCTTCCCCATGGGCCGGCTCGTCGGCTAAGCTCCTGGCGTGCCCCCGACTCATCAGCTTCTCAATGTCCTTCTTCAAGTGCCAGCAGTCTTCAGTGTCGTGGCCGTCGTCCTTGTGGTACTTGCAGTATTTCTCCCTATTCTTCCCACCTCTTTTTGCCCTCGGTGGGGGGCGATCGGCGCGTTCTTCCTTCTGCACTAGGGCGAGGACGGCGTCTGGGGTGGCGTCTCTCGTACCTTCTCCGCGCTGCCTGTTTCTCGGCCTCTTCTCGGTCCGGTATCCTTCGGGGCTGTCTCGTTCGCTGTCGCCGCGCTTGGTCCCTCGAGTGGCTTTTCCTGCATCCACGGCCAAGGCCTCCTCGGTCAACATGAAGAGCTCGGCCCTTGCCATGATCCCGGGGAGGTCCTTCGGGGGATCGTTGTGCAGGGACTTCTTGAGGCCTCTGTGGCGAAGCCCTTTCTTAAGGGCCGTTTGGACCACCAGGTCGGGAGGGCTGTTCACGTTCAGCCTCTCCGCATTGAAGCGGCGCATGAACTGCCGGAGCAGCTCGGCCGGGCCTTGCACTATGTTGAACAGATGTTTAGCATCAGGCTTGATCTGCCTCCCCGCCATGAACTGCTTGCAGAACAACTGGGTGAGTTCCTCAAAGCTGTCGATGGAGCGGCTGAGCAGGCTGCGGTACCAGGTCCTCGCCGCTCCCCTGAGAGTAGAATAGAAGCCTCGGCAGAGCAGGTCATCGTCAGCTCCTTGGAAGGACATGTCCCCCTCGTAGTCCATCACGTGGTTTCCCGGGTCCCCTATCTCGTCGTACTTCCCCAGCGCCGAGATCCTGAATCGAGAGGGGACCCGTGCATCGGTTATTCTCCATGATAGGGGGCACCGGTCTCCGTGGATGCCCCTGGGGATTCGACAGTCGCATGCCTCTGGCTCGTTCGGTGGTGGAGGGTGCACAGGCGCCGGCGGGGCTGGCTCCACGGCCCTCGCCACGCTGGGGGTTGGGCTGACCCGGCGCTCCCGGCTCCTCCGGCGAGAGCTCCCGCTCCGCCGTGATCGGTCTCTCGAGTGGTGTCGTTCGCTTCTCCTGCGGCGGGACGACCGTGACCGACGAGATGATGCAGTCATCGATTCGCCCTCCGTCCCTTCGGTTTCTCTTCGGCTCCTTTCACGATAAGGGGAGGAGGCGCGTGACCTCGCCTGACGGGAGCCGGACAGCGTGAACCGACGATCCGTGTTCGGTTTTTGGGTCCCGTGGTCGTCGACCACGGCGGACCACAAGAGCGGGGGACCCCCCACCCATCGATGGCTATCGCCCAACGTGCCTCCGTTGGATGGAGCAGGGCCGACGAGCTGCTGTACCGTCGCGACCAACGTCTGGAGGCTCGCGTTGGTCTCCTGAGCCAGGGCGCGGAGCTGTCCCTGTGTGGCCAGTCCTGAGCCGCCGGTCTCTTCGGTTGAGGGGGCGGGGTGATCGCCGACGGGCATGTCTTCGGGGTTGCCGTTGGATGCGCCATTACCCTCCTCCGGGATGGGGGGCATGCGCTTCCTTCCATTGCTGGCTCGTGCCATTGCTGGTGTGGTTTGCTTCTTCGTGGGACGGTTTTCGGTTCCCACAGACGGCGCCAGATGTTTCAGAGTGTTTTCTCACTACAAAGCGTTGACCGTGGACAACCCGGTCAACGTGGTCAAGGGGCCCGTTTGGGTCCCTCGGGCGAGTCGAGTTGGTGCAGTCGAGGCTCGAGTTGGATCAGCAGACGACGTAGAGCGCGTCGACTGGGTTGAATCGGGGTCCTCGGCCGTTGGTAGGGCGAGGGGTAGCCTCGGCCCGGGTCGAGACGCTCGGCCTCGGTCGGTTGCGCTCGGCCTCGGTGGTCGGACGACGAGGGGAAGCCTCAATCGTCCAGTTGGTTGCGTGGTCGGCGAGGGGCGGAGGGGAAGCCTCGGCCCGTGGATCTGATGCCCTCCTGCGTAGACGAGAACACTCGTCAGGGGGCCGGACCTTGGTTCCGGCCAAATCTCCTCCGATGCCTAAGTCAGACAGAGATCTGAAAGAGGATGCCCGGCGGAGACGGTTCGACTCGTGAGGAGATCGGAACGGCGTCTCACGGCGCGAGCGGGGGAGGAAGGAGATGAAATGGGGGAACTAGGTCGTTGATGGAGTATCTTAGGTTCTAGATACCTGAGAGGCGGTCGCTTGTCCTGTCGTCCTCCTAGCCCCTTTATAGACCTCCGCCGTGATTGCCCCTGACCCACGTCGCTCGTCCGCCCTCGATCGTGCCCCCTCAATCCGCCCCCCGTCGCCGCTCCTTGCGCCATCCCAGCACCTCCCCATCACTGTCATTAAGTGGTAACGGGATCGAGGGAACGGTTACCGCAGGAGTGGGCGAGTGACTAGCGTGTTACCGGGGCCGGGTTGGATCGACATTTGGGGGGATGGGGGGCCCCTATAGGGCCTTATCGAGTGGGCCTGAGTGCGCAGATGGGCTCTTGACTGGTGGTCGGGTTTCTGGGCTCGTGTCTTTCAGGCCTCCGCCAAATAGGCGTAACAATCATACTTTCAATCAACCTGAAGTGCCACTCTCCATTAAAAAAATCCTACACCCAAAAGCTACTCCCCCAACAAAATCATCATACTTCCAATTTTCGTCATCCTGGCAAGAAATTTCAATGGGCCCGAAATGCCAAGTGCACGACTTACGTGGTTATTTCAACGGACCAAAAAGCTACGCAAGGGAAACTACAATCACACACAAGATCACAAGAAGAACACCAAGACCTACGTGGCACCGATAGACAACTCAACCATGCAAAGAGAAACAAGATCACAAGATGAACTCTCGTCTCGCCGATAATCTATCATCTGAATCAAGTTTCTTATCAAAAGGAATTCTAACGTGAATCCAACTCTCTAATCCGATTCGGATCCAAATTCTTGTTTGTTTTGTATAACAGGATTCTATTTTCTGCATACTCGTGCTGGGCTCTTTTCTTCAGTAGGGGTTTTACATGAACTGACCCAGTGATCAGCAGCAGACATGTTGCCGGACAACAGAGAAAGAGTGGGAAGATAGAGCAGGATGGGGAGGGGATGGTCCAACACAATCTCCGCCCCCCAATCATCTCCCCTTGTTTCCAATCCATTCCAAATTTGGACCACCGCGGCACTGCATAAATGGCCACTGGCCCTCGACGCTTAAAATTAATGGTCCAGAAAAAATTGTTGTTTGAACTCGTGTTGAGGGTGACATGTGTTCGTTCGTTCTCTGATGGCCCTACAACGATCTTGGAGAATCGCCAGCGCTCCAGGTGATGGAAACCTCTCCCAAAATTATCTGCTTGTCTCTCATATTTTGTCTCCATCAACGCCAGCTACGCTGTGTGTAAATTTTCGACATAAAACAAGTGCACCTTTCCTTGATTGTTCGGGTGTTTTGGTATGGGAAATACGATATTTTTTTAAACGTGATTTTAAACTGAATGATTTTTAGCCTTTATATTCTTTATCATATTATAGCGTGTTGTTTGATACATTAAAAGGAGGATTCATAAGAATCTAGTATTTCCATGTCCGCATGGACGGAACCGTGATGAGATCACGGGAGAGGGCGAAAAATGTAAAGCATCAGATAAATATATTAAATAGAATTATATGGAGTATGTTGTATCAAATAACATTTAAACTCTCTTTTAAATATATCAAAATATGTCTTTACATTCTCACCATGTTAAAATACAGAACTGTTATGAATAAACTATTGGGGGAGGAGCTCCCAACTCTTTATTTATAGGCAATGAGGAGAATACAAGATGGGTTTACAATGATATGGGCCTATCTTTAGGATAGCCCAGAATCTCAACCAACCGGGTTAAATAACCGTTCACAACACTCCCCCTTATCCAGCCGTAGGTGTGGACTCTGCTCATGAATACTTCAGGATTCCGAGCGTAGGAGAGTCTCACATGGGGTGGATACTTCAGGATCCTGAGTTGGTGAGATTTGCCTCATTAAAACCTTTAGCTATGGAAAACCCAGTGGAAAAAACCATAGTTCAAGGAAAAAGAGTACAAACTCTGCCTAACTCCTCCTGATCTGTACAAGCTCTCAAGCTTTCAGATCTCTTAGGCGTCTCATTCCAAACCTGTGTACAAGTTTCCTAAAAGTGGCAGTAGGAAGGGCTTTAGTGAACAAATTTGCCAAATTGTCACATGATTGCACTTGTCGGATGTCGATCTTGCCATCTCTCTGTAGCTCGTGCGTCCAGAAGAACTTTGGTGAAATGTGTTTCGTTCTGTCGCCTTTGATGAAGCCACCTCGTAACTGAGCTCTGCAAGCAGCATTGTCCTCGAACATGGTAGTATGCTCGAGATATCCAGTCTTCAGTCCAGTCGTAGACAGGATGTGGTGGACAACTGAGCGTAGCCATACACATTCTCTGCTTGCTTCATAGATGGCAATGATCTCTGAGTGATTGGATGAGGTTGCCGTCAAGGTTTGCTTGATGGATCTCCAGGAAATAGTTGTCCCTCCATAGGTAAACACGAACCCAGTCTGTGACTTTGCTTTGTAGGGATCAGACAAGTAGCATGCATCAGCATAACCTGCAAGTGTAGAGGATATTCCATTTTTGTAGAAGAGTCCCAAATCTGTAAACCCTTGGAGGTAGCGCAGAAGGTGTTTAACCCCGGTCCAGTGGCGTTGTGTGGGCGCTGCATTGTATCTGGCTAGCAAATTTACTGCGAACGCTATGTCGGGACGCGTGCAGTTTGCCAGATATAGTAGTGCTCCGATGTCACTCAGATAAGGAACTTCTGGACCAAGTATATCCTCCCCCTCTTCCAGCGGCCGGAAGGGGTCTTTATGTGCATCCAGAGATCGTACCACCATAGGTGTACTTAGTGGATGACATTGGTCCATATGGAATCTTTGTAACATTTTCTTCAAGTATGTGGTTTGATGTAATAGGATTCCATCTTTTAGATGTTCAATCTATAAGCCAAGGCAGAATTTTGTTTTGCCTAGGTCTTTCATTTCAAATTCTTATGCTAGGCTTACAGATATCTCAGTGATCTCTTCAGGAGATCCTATGAGATTTAGATCGTCTACGTAGACAGCAATTATTACGAATCCTTTTTCCTTTGTTCTTATAAAGATACAAGGGCAGACTTCATTGTTTGTGAATCCTTGTTGAACAAGGAACTCACTGAGTCTGTTATACCACATTCTTCCTGATTGTTTGAGACCATACAATGATCTTTGTAGCTTAACAGAGTAGACGTCCCGAGGTCTATCTTTTAGTTCAGCAGGCATAGAAAAGCCGTCAGGAAGTTTCATGTATATCTCCTTGTCGAGATTACCGTATAGATATGCAGTCACAACATCCATTAGCTGCATATCTAGGCCTTCCTTTGCTGTTAAGCTTATCAGGAATCTGAAAGTGATCGCATCCATGACCGGGGAGTATGTTTCGTCATAGTCTATTCCTGGTCTTTGGGAAAATCCTTGTACTACAAGTCTAGCTTTGTAGCGTGCGATCTCATTATTTTCGTTTCTTTTTCTGACGAATACCCATGTGTATCCCACATGTTTGACACCGGTAGGTGTCTGGACTATTTACCCAAAGACTTTTCGTTTCTGAAGCGAGTCCAGATCGGCTTCTATTGCCTGATTCCACTTTGGCCAGTCATTTCTACGTTTGCATTCAGCAACGGAGTGTGGTTCATAATCATCGTCGCTTCCGGCGACGTGAATGGCAATGTGAAACGCGAAGTCATCGTCGACGAATGTACTCTTTCTATCCAATACCTCCCCTGTACGTACATAATTCAATGATATTTCAGTTTCTCCCGGCAGTTCCTCTGCAGTGGATTTCGGGAGGGGAGAGTGTATGGACACGAGCTCGTTTCTCTGTGGGTGTAACGTCCCAAGGTCTCTGGATATTTTTCTTTTTCTTGGATTTTTATCCTTGGAACCTGGTGGTCTGCCTCTTTTCTGTTGCTGGTGGATTGAATCCATCCTTTGGGATGTCAATTCTAGCTGGAGTATTCGCAGCAGGGATGTGTGATCTGACAATCTTCTGGTTGTCAGTAAACGAATCCGGTAATCTATGGACTGTGTCCTGGATGTGTAAGATCTTTCGGATCTCATCATCACATTGTTTTGCTACCGGATCGTAGTGGGTCAGACTTTTTGTATCCCACGTTAACATTTGCTTTGCGCTAGACTTTTCAATGTCTAGGCCCATTTTGGGGAAATACGTCTCATCAAAATCGCAGTCTTCAAGACGTGCCTTAAAAGCGTCCCCCGTTTGGGGTTCTAGGAATCTTATAATGGAGGGTGATTCAAACTCTACATAAATGCCTAGGCGACGTTGAGGGCCCATCTTGGTCCTCTGGGGTGGTGCAATGGGGATATAAACTGCGCAGCCGAAGATTCTCAAGTGAGAAATGTTCGGCGGTGTTCCATATGCAAGTTGTATTGGGGATAGACTCTGACCTCCTGAGGGTCTTATTTTTATTAGTGATGCAGCATGCAAGATTGCAGGTACCCATGCATCCACCGACAACTGGGATTTCATTAGCAATGGACATGCAATCCATTGGAGTCTTTTAATTAGCGACTCAGCTAACCCGTTCTAGGTGTGAACATGCGGCACCGGATGTTCAATTTCTATTCCCGTTGCCGGGCAATATTCTTGAAATGACTGAGAGGTAAATTCCCCCGCATTATCCAGTCGTATTTTCTTTATTTGGTTGTCTGGAAAATGTGCCCGCAACTTTATTATTTGTGCCAAGAGCTTTGGAAAAGCTAAGTTGCGGGTTGAAAGTAGACACACATACGAGTATTTCGAAGATGCATCAATCAGTACCATAAAGTACCGAAAGGGCCCACTGGGGGTGGATAGGTCCACATATGTCTCTGTGTATTCTTTCGAGGAAGCTAGGAGACTCGATATCCACTTTAAGTGGTGATAGCCTTGTAATTAATTTACACTTGAAGTAGGGTACACAAGGGAATTCTCTCTTCTGAAGAATCTTCTGGTTCTTCAGGTTATGTCGTGGGATTGTGATAAGATGCGGTGCATCATTACAGATCCGGGGTGGCCAAGTCTATCATGCCAAAGTAAGAATTTGGCAGATGCTAGGCACTTCAGGTGCTCCGTCAGGTTTCCTCTCTTCGAATTTTTGTATGGTATAGGCCCGATGAAAGACTCTCAAAATGTTCAGTATGGTTTTAACTCCATTTTCTTGAGACGTTACATACAGCAATTCATTTTGTTTTACATTTGCTATTTCCAAGTGGATTCCGTTAAGACGGATATCTTTGAAACTTAGTAAGTTTCTCTTGGAATTCGGAGAGTAAAGTGCATCTTTAATTTTTATTACTGTTCCATTGGGGAGCAACAATGTTGCATTCCCAGAACCTTCAATTATGTCCGATGGCCCTGAAATTGTATTTACATGGCTCTTATACGGAGTAATGCTATGGAAATAGCATTTGTGCTGAAGGATCGTATGTGTCGACGCGCTGTCTACTAAGCAGTCATGAGAGCATCCAAACTAAAAATATGAGTAAACATTTGCATTCAGAAAAACTAAATTTTATTCGACAGAAATCAAATTACATAGAAGCTCTCTTAATTATGGATTGTTCTTGAAATAAAATGCTAAAAATGCTAAGATAAATAAAGCTGGCTAATCAAGCATATCATCTGACTCGAAGTATTTGGCTGTGAACTTGACTGCATTGTTCGCAGCCACCAGGTTTGATTCAGTATTCTTTTTCTTGCTTTGTTTATAAAGCTCCTGGAGATGCACTGGGGTCATGCACACTCTGAACCAGTGGCCTTTCATGCCACATCTGTGGCACTGGTCTTCCCAATCCCTCTTGGGTGGGGTGCATCTTTTTTCTTGTTATCATTCCTGCGCCAGGTGAACTTACGCTTCCCTTCATTCTTCTGCTGCTGTGGTGGGCCCTTGGCTCTTTTCTGTTGTCCCCCTTTCTGTGGTCTTTCTTTTCTTTTATTATCCCTATCCTTTTTGAAGGAAGAGGCATGGTGAGCTTCTGGTAGGGGGCAGTGCCGGGAGGGCGTAGGTTGTGAGTGGCGAGAAGAAGCTCTCTATTTTGCTCGGCCATGAGAAGACATGACAGCAGCTCTGAATACTTGGTGAACTTGCGTTCACGGTATTGCTGCATGAGTATCGCATCTTTTTCACGGAAAAACATATACGTCTTTTCCAGCATGCGATCTTCTGAGACTTTCTCACCACACAACTTCAGGCGTGAGGTGATGCTAAAAAGTGCTGAGTTGTACTCAGCAATAGACTTAAAGTCCTGCAGTCTCAGGTTCTCCCACTCATATCGTGCCCTTGGGAGTATAACATCTTTCTGATGTTTATACCTATCCTCAAGGGCTGTAACGACTGCTTTTCATGTATCTGGATTTATTATAATATAATATATGTTTTGGTGGATTTTCTCCTCTTGTGTGGTTTTCGTCTCCGTAGCTTTCATTTTCGATCGATTCGTCGTATCTTCTCGTTTCTTCCTTAGGATTGTCGATTTCGAAGTATGTCATTCGTGACGGACTTCATAACGGTCGTATCTTACTATTAGATCAAGCCTAGGAGTCCTAGGAATCGATCCCGGGGCCCCGCGCTCCGTATCGGTACTTTTGGTGCTTATTAGCCGGTATAAGGAGGGGCACCGACCGACTAGATGACGATCCAGTCGGTCGGCAATCCTTCTTGGACCGGCTAGTTGGCTTTCTAAATTTCTCAGGAGTTACTGTTTATCGTTAGTCGGTCTAAGAACGTTGGTTGACCGACTAGGTTGCAAACTAGTCGGTCGGCAATGCTTCTTTAACCGACTAACACATCATCTAAATTTTAGTATCAGTACTGTTCACTCTTAGTCGGTCTAAGAACGTTCATCGACCGACTAGATGCAAAACTAGTCGGTCAGTATTTGTTCATGGACAGACTAATTCTAAATCCTATTTTCGTTCAGAAGTTACTGTTTGCACTTAGTCGGTCTGCGTTGGTCGACCGACCGACTAGTTGCCAAACTAGTCGGTCAGTGGTTGCTCTTTGACCGACTAACCTGTGTTAAAACCCTAATTTCTGGGCAGCCGCCAGCCCATCCTATTTATACCCCTCCCAAACGATTTCATCTTCCCCCACTCGACCCTAAACCCTAAAATCTCCCCCATTGAGCCCCCATCTTCCTCCAAGCTTCATTCCTTCATTCCAAGCCCTAGAATCATCATCCAAACCCTCCATCCACTCCATCTACCTCTCATCTTCCCCAAAATCTCACCAAATCCATCAAAATCCCCAAATCCCCCAAAACCCTAATTCTCCCAAACTTCTCCAATCTTTTCTAGATCTGATCCTAGGGTTCTCCGGAGTGTTTCTTCCGCTTCCTCTCGGTAAGAAATCGATTCCTCTATGTTTTCATAGCCTATTGGTATTTTTATGAAACCCTAATAAAATTTCATGTTGTTTGATGATTGTTCCCCCAAAACAGCGATTTCCCCGTAGATTGGCATCCGTGTGACGAAGTGGTCGTCATCCCCGGTGCTAGGCAAGTGAAACTTGCCACTTAGGGTTTAGGCCATGTTTTAGGCCATTTGCTTGTTGTAGGCGTAAAAGAGGCTAGGCGACGAAATGATACCCGCCTAGGCGCAAATTGGGGAACTAGCTTGACAACGAAGCTAGTTCCGACATTTAGCATGTTGCACAATTACCATGTCATGTTTACTTTCCATTAACGGTATGCAAATTAATTGTCAGGTCATTGCATTCTTTAAGTGTTTCTGTGATTGCGTAGCTTTGCTACAAATGCTTGTGTTCCTGGCTCGTGTTCCAGAAGCGGGCCATGTGTTGGTTGATAGCCAATGCCCGAATTGCTTGTTTCCGGCTAGGTGCACCCCTACACCAAATGTTTAAGAATGCGAGCTCATGTACGGGGCAACCCCAGGCTCACTAGCTGAGCTCATGTGCGGGGACCCTGGCTCCATTACGTGTGGGTATTGGGGGTAAGAGTTAAGCGACCAATCAACTGGGAGTCTGCCCGATCAGCAACTGCAGTGGTAAGGCGTAAACTCTGGGTTTTGGGGTAGTTGTTAAGCGGCCAATCAGCGAATGTGAAACCATTCAGCTGTAAGGCGTAAACATCTACAAACAACGTGAATAGTGAATTGATTGAGATTGATATTAGCTTGGCTACTCTTGTCTTGTCCCGATGATTGCTCTCTTGTACAAATTGTCTTGCCATGTCTTGATTGTGCACTCATGTTATAACTGCCATGTCATGCATACTAAATTGCTAGGTTGCTAGATTGCCTTATTTTCAGTTTCCTTGCCCAAGTCTTTTAGACTTGCTGACATGTGCCCCTTTACTCTTTTGGGTGACACATGTTAGATCCTGAGCCTGAGTACCTCGTTGAGGACGAGGTGTTTGCAGACGCCGAGCCCGAGCTTGTGTTGGACGGGGAGTACGTGGACACTGGGGACCAGTCCTAGTGTCTTCGTTGTGTTTTACTTTTGTTAGACAGTTGTTTTGTTATCGGTGCGTAGCACCTATACTTTGTTATGTCGTTGCTTTTGTTGGCCTTGTTCTGGGCCTTTAGACTCTTTCTTTTAGCCTGGTGGCTTTTCTGGATGTTGGACTTATATTAATGTTGGACATTGCCTGAGATGTGAGATTTTATTATCAGTCTCTCCTTGTATTATTATTGTTGTTCCGTTGTGGTTACAGGGACCTGCTTATGTTTTATTGACGCTTATCGGGTTTGGGGCTTCACAGCTCCACTCTCGTGCGGACCTTTTCACGTCTCGCCTCCATTTTAGGGAAGCGGGTGTTGGTGGCCCATGCAGGTCCTTCTGTAACTGCGATTATCGGAAGAGCGATAGTAATATTAGAATGTCCAATAAACTAAGTTCGACGTCCGATGTCATAAGCTATGAGTCTAATCTGATTCGTTTTCTGTGTCACTAGATGGCAGGAAGACGTTTCACCCGTGGTGGGGGTAGTGGTGCGATCCCTCATGATGAGGAGCCTGAGCGGGAACCCACCAACGGTGAGATGATGCGGATGATGCTCCAGATGATGCAAGTGCAGCAGGGCGTGCTCCTGCAAGTCCAGAATGCTCCACTTGCTCGAGCTGCCCGGGCTCTTCCGGATGCCCCTCGCTCTGAGCCAGGAGCGAAGCAATTTCGGGAGCTGGGTCCCGCATATTTTGATGGGTATGAGGGTCCTCTGGCTGCCGATGAGTGGATTCGGAACATCGAGGACAATCTGAAGATGGCCAAGATCACCCCGGCTGGATGGGTTGATTTGGCGAAGAGGCAACTCAAGGATAATGCTCGGAATTGGTGGGATGCGGAAGAGAAGATGTTGGTGGAGCCGATAGCTTGGGCTACCTTCAAGGCCAGATTTGAGGGTGCGTTCTTTCCGAAAGCTGCCAGGGAGGAGATGCTGCAGCGTTTTATCGATTTGAAGCAAGGGAGCTCGTCGGTGGACATGTATCACCAAGAGTTCATGAGGCTGAGTCGGTTTGCACCAAAGATGGTACAGGACGCTGAGGAGAGAGCTCAGAGGTTCCTACAGGGACTTGCTTCGGAGCTCCAGAGTTTTGTGACCTCTTCTGACCGGGAGTCTTATCAGAAGGTTCTAGTAGCAGCCAAGAGGCAGGAGCTGCTCGTGAACCAGAGGAGGGGGTCTGTTGTTGGTGCTGGGAAGAGGCCTGTGGAACAGGCGAGAGCTGTGGTTAGACCTGGATTCAGGCCTAATCAGTCTGCTCAGTTTAAGAGGCCAGGAGGGCCTATTCTGAAGTTTTGCCATTTCTGCGGCAAGCCTGGCCATATCAAGGATCAGTGTCGGAAGTTTTTGGGCCAGTGTCTGGTTTGTGGTGATGCTTCCCATGCCGCGAAGGATTGTCGGCATGCGAATCAGCTGCGGAGGGCTCCTGTTGCAGCACAGCCGTTGCAGCAGCGAGCGTCTGTTCCTGCTGGACATGGAGCAGCTCTTGTTCCGCAGAGGCAGGCTTTTCAGCAGGCTGTCCCGCCGAGGAGGCAGGCTTTTCTGATGACCGCTGCGGAGAGCGAGGCTGTGGATGAGGTTATCGCAGGTAATCCTCAATCTAGCTGTTACTTTCCTAGCTGGTTTTGATTGTTAGATTATGTTGTTTGCTTGAACATGGTTGTTTGCTAGACTAGGGTTTGATTGTTAATTGCTTGATTAGGTGTGGTTTTGGTTTGCACATTTCCTGCACGAGTCCTCTTTGACTCTGGTGCATCGATGTGCATTATTTCTCGGAGCTTCGTGGAGAGGCATTCCTTGTCGACATCCCCTCTTCCCAAGAGTTGGAATATCGTTACAGGGAATGGTGTGGTCTCGGTACATCGTGGTTGCAATTCTTGCTCGTTGGTGGTCTGTGGACATGAGCTTTTTGCTGATTTCATTGTCCACGACATCATCAACTATGATGCAGTTCTTGGGATGGACTGGCTTGCGAGCTTCTATGCTACGATCGACTGTCGGAGGAAGAAGGTGGTGTTCGAGATTCCTGGACATCCAGTATTTGAGTTCAGTCGTGGTAGCAGTTCGCTTGGTCCTGTCAGATTTCGGGCCAGGCCGGTGGAGGCTGTGGCTATGCAGATGGAGCTGGAGTGGCCAGCTGTGGTGCGAGATTTTGGTGACGTCTTCCCCGAGGAGATGTCTGGTTTGCCGCCTGATCGGGCTTTGGAATTTTCTATCGATCTTGTTCCAGGTGCGCAGCCGATTTCGAAGGCGCCGTATCGTATGGCACCTGCAGAATTGGAGGAGTTGCGGAAGCAGTTGGATGAGCTTTTGCAGAAGGGTTATATTAATCCTAGTGTGTCTCCGTGGGGAGCACCGGTGTTGCTGGTGAAGAAGAAGGATGGTTCGCGTCGCATGTGCGTGGACTATCGGGAGTTGAATGCGGTGACCATTAAGAATAAATACCCGTTGCCTCGCATCGATGATATTTTTGATCAGCTTGGGGGTTCAAGGGTGTTTTCAAAATTGGATTTGAGGAGTGGTTACCATCAATTGAAGGTGAAGAAGGATGATGTTCCGAAGACAGCGTTCAGGACGAAGTATGGACACAATGAGTTCGTGGTTATGCCTTTCGGCGTAACTAACGCGCCCGCAGTTTTCATGAATCTGATGAACCTGATTTTCTACGACTTTTTGGATAAGTTTGTCGTTATCTTTATTGACGACATTCTGATCTATTCGAAGTCGGAGGAAAAGCATGCCTCGCACTTAAGGACGGTGTTGGAGATCTTGAGGAAGCATCGTTTGTATGCTAAGTTTTCGAAGTGCGAATTTTGGCTGGATAGAGTTGCTTTTCTCGGGCATGTGGTGACTGGAGATGGTATTTCAGTGGATCCCAAGAAGATTCGGGCCATCAGGGAGTGGCCTGTTCCGTCGTCTGCGTCTGAGATTCGGAGTTTCCTTGGACTTGCTGGTTATTATCGGCGATTCATTAAGGACTTTTCTCGTATTGCTGAGCCGATGACCAGGTTGACGCGGAAGGATGTTGCTTTTGTTTGGTCGGGTGATTGTGAGAGTGCTTTTGGCGTTCTGAAGGAGAGGTTGACGACTGCCCCTATTCTTGTTGTGCCTGATCGCAGCGGTGGATTTGAGATCTTTTGCGATGCTTCTGGCAAGGGTCTCGGTTGTGTGTTGCATCAGCATGGGCATGTTGTGGCGTATGCGTCTCGTCAGCTTAAGGTTCATGAGAAGAATTACTCGACGCATGATTTGGAGTTGGCTGCCGTTGTGTTTGCTCTTAAGATTTGGAGACACTTCCTGCTGAGTGAGAAAGTGAAGATTTTCACCGATCACAAAAGCTTGAAGTATATTTTCACTCAGAAGGAGCTCAACATGCGACAGCGTCGATGGTTGGAGCTTATGGCAGATTATGAGATTGATTTGCAGTTTCACCCTGGCAAGGTGAATGTGGTTCCGGATGCTTTGAGTAGGCTTCCAGCGGTGATGATTTTGACCTCGCAGTGGAGATTACGGCAGGATTTTTGTGAGTCTGGCGTGGAGATTGTTCTTCCTGGGGAGGCTTCGTCGTTGATGTACATGCAGGTACAGTCAACGATCGTGGATCGGATTAAGGCTGGCCAGGCTGAGGATCCGAAGCTGGTGAAGATTCGGGAGCAGGTGGAAGCCGGTCTGCGGACTGACTTTTTGATTCATGAGGATGGCTCGCTGAGGTTCGGAGCCTGGTTGTGTGTGCCAGCTGGGGATATCAGAGAGGAGCTGATGGTGGAGGCACACAGTTCGCCGTATTCTGTGCATCCTGGTGGCACCAAGATGTACCAGGATCTTCGTCTGAATTATTGGTGGCATGGTATGAAGAGGAGTGTGGCTCGGAGTGTAGCCAAGTGCTTGGTTTGCCAGCAAGTGAAGGCGGAGCATCAGCGTACGGTCGGGTTGCTACAACCGATTCCGATTCCGGAGTGGAAATGGCAACACATCACTATGGATTTCGTGACTGGACTACCTCGGAGTCCGAAGCAGAATGACGCGATTTGGGTGATCGTAGATCGATTGACCAAATCTGCGCACTTTATTCCGTTCCGAGTGGGACAGTCCACTGAGGCGCTAGCGAGGAGATATATGGAGGTAAATTCTTTTACTCTCCGTTTTTATTTCCTTTTCCTAGTGTGGATAGTGATGTAACGTGAATCGTGCAGGAGGTTGTGCGACTTCATGGAGTCCCCGTGAGTATCGTGTATGACAGAGACACGAGGTTCACATCTCAGTTCTGGCAGAGTTTGCAGAAGAGCTTGGGTACGCGTCTGAGTTTCAGCACGGCGTACCATCCGTAGACGGATGGCCAGTCCGAGAGGACGATTCAGATTTTGGAAGACATGCTGAGGGCGTGCATGTTGGATTTCAAGGGTTCGTGGGAGGACCATCTACATTTGGTGGAGTTCTCTTACAACAACAGCTTCCAGGCGAGTATTGGCATGGCGCCTTTCGCCGCTCTTTATGGGAGGAAATGTTGATCGCCATTGAGTTGGGATGACGTTGGTGATCGGGAGTTGTTGGGACCTGAGATGATCGTGGAGGCCGTGGATATCGTCAGGAATATTCGGGAGAGGTTAAGAATTGCTCAGGACTGTTTTAAGCATTGGGCGGATGCTAAACGTCGTCCTTTGGAGTTTCAGCCGGGCAACCATGTGTTCTTGAAGATTTCCCCGAATCGTGGTGTGATTCGTTTCGGGAAGCGTGGGAAGTTGAGCCCGCGATACATTGGACCGTTTGACATTTTGGAGAGGGTTGGCGAGGTAGCTTATCGCTTGGCCTTGCCGCCATCTTTGGAAGGAGTTCACAATGTTTTCCATGTGTCGCAGCTTCGTCGATACATTAGCGATCCATCTCATGCTGTGGATTTTTCGGAGATTACCGTTCGCCCCGATATGACGTATGACCAGCATCCAGTGCAGATTCTGGACAGGCGTCAGAAATCGCTTCGGAACAAGATTGTCAATCTTGTGAGGGTGATGTGGCGACACGGCTCACCTGGAGAGTCTACTTGGGAGAATGAGGATGAGATGCGAGAGCGTTTCCCACTTTTGTTTCCGGACTCGTGAGTATTTGGAAATTCCGAGGACGGAATTTTTCTTAAGTTAGGGAGGATGTAACGACTGCTTTTCATGTATCTGGATTTATTATAATATAATATATGTTTTGATGGATTTTCTCCTCTTGTGTGGTTTTCGTCTCCGTAGCTTTCATTTTCGATCGATTCGTCGTATCTTCTCGTTTCTTCCTTAGGATTGTCGATTTCGAAGTATGTCATTCGTGACGGACTTCATAACGGTCGTATCTTACTATTAGATCAAGCCTAGGAGTCCTAGGAATCGATCCCGGGGCCCCGCGCTCCGTATCGGTACTTTTGGTGCTTATTAGCCGGTATAAGGAGGGCCACCGACCGACTAGATGACGATCCAGTCGGTCGGCAATCCTTCTTGGACCGGCTAGTTGGCTTTCTAAATTTCTCAGGAGTTGATGTTTATCGTTAGTCGGTCTAAGAACGTTGGTTGACCGACTAGGTTGCAAACTAGTCGGTCGGCAATGCTTCTTTAACCGACTAACACATCATCTAAATTTTAGTATCCGTACTGTTCACTCTTAGTCGGTCTAAGAACGTTCATCGACCGACTAGATGCAAAACTAGTCGGTCAGTATTTGTTCATGGACCGACTAATTCTAAATCCTATTTTCGTTCAGAAGTTACTGTTTGCACTTAGTCGGTCTGCGTTGGTCGATCGACAGACTAGTTGCCAAACTAGTCGGTCAGTGGTTGCTCTTTGACCGACTAACCTGTGTTAAAACCCTAATTTCTGGGCAACCGCCAGCCCATCCTATTTATACCCATCCCAAATGATTTCATCTTCCCCCACTCGACCCTAAACCCTAAAATCTCTCCCATTGAGCCCCCATCTTCCTCCAAGCTTCATTCCTTCATTCCAAGCCCTAGAATCATCATCCAAACCCTCCATCCACTCTATCTACCTCTCATCTTCCCCAAAATCTCACCAAATCCATCAAAATCCCCAAATCCCCCAAAACCCTAATTCTCCCAAACTTCTCCAATCTTTTCCAGATCTGATCCTAGGGTTCTCCGGAGTGTTTCTTCCGCTTCCTCTCGGTAAGAAATCGATTCCTCTATGTTTTCATAGCCTATTGGTATTTTTATGAAACCCTAATAAAATTTCATGTTGTTTGATGATTGTTCCCCCAAAACAGCGATTTCCCCGTAGATTGGCATCCGTGTGACGAAGTGGTCGTCATCCCCGGTGCTAGGCAAGTGAAACTTGCCACTTAGGGTTTAGGCCATGTTTTAGGCCATTTGCTTGTTGTAGGCGTAAAAGAGGCTAAACGACGAAATGATACCCGCCTAGGCGCAAATTGGGGAACTAGCTTGACAACGAAGCTAGTTCCGACATTTAGCATGTTGCACAATTACCATGTCATGTTTACTTTCCATTAACGGTACGCAAATTAATTGTCAGGTCATTGCATTCTTTAAGTGTTTCTGTGATTGCGTAGCTTTGCGACAAATGCTTGTGTTCCTGGCTCGTGTTCCAGAAGCGGGCCATGTGTTGGTTGATAGCCAATGCCCGAATTGCTTGTTTCCGGCTAGGTGCACCCCTACGCCAAATGTTTAAGAATGCGAGCTCATGTGCGGGGCAACCCCAGGCTCACTAGCTGAGCTCATGTGCGGGGACCCTGGCTCCATTACGTGTGGGTATTGGGGGTAAGAGTTAAGCGACCAATCAACTGGGAGTCTGCCCGATCAGCAACTGCAGTGGTAAGACGTAAACTCTGGGTTTTGGGGTAGTTGTTAAGTGGCCAATCAGCGAATGTGAAACCATTCAGCTGTAAGGCGTAAACATCTACAAACAACGTGAATAGTGAATTGATTGAGATTGATAGTAGCTTGGCTACTCTTGTCTTGTCCCGATGATTGCTCTCTTGTACAAATTGTCTTGCCATGTCTTGATTGTGCACTCATGTTATAACTGACATGTCATGCATACTAAATTGCTAGGTTGCTAGATTGCCTTATTTTCAGTTTCCTTGCCCAAGTCTTTTAGACTTGCTGACATGTGCCCCTTTACTCTTTTGGGTGACACATGTTAGATCCTGAGCCTGAGTACCTCGTTGAGGACGAGGTGTTTGCAGACGCCGAGCCCGAGCTTGTGTTGGACGGGGAGTACGTGGACACTGGGGACCAGTCCTAGTGTCTTCGTTGTGTTTTACTTTTGTTAGACAGTTGTTTTGTTATGGGTGCGTAGCACCTATACTTTGTTATATCGTTGCTTTTGTTGGCCTTGTTCTGGGCCTTTAGACTCTTTCTTTTAGCCTGGTGGCTTTTCTGGATGTTGGACTTATATTCATGTTGGACATTGCACTACTACAAAATGGACCTTTAACAGCGCTTAAATAAGGTCTTTAATAGCGCTTTACAAGCGCTGTCTATCTCGCCGCTGCTAAAGGGGTGCTGGTTTTAATAGCGCTTTACAAGCGCTGTTAAAGGGGGGCCTTTAACAGCGCTTGTTAGTGCAAGCGCTGTTAAAGGCCCCCCTTTAACAGCGCTTGTTAGTGCAAGCGTTGTTAAAGGGGGGCTTTAACAGCGCTTGTTAGTGCAAGCGCTGTTAAAGGGGGGCTTTAACAGCGCTTCTTTAGGACAAGCGCTGTTAAAGGTGGACATTTAACAGCGCTTGGAGTAAAGAAGCGCTGTTAAAGGTGGACCTTTAACAGCGCTTGTACTAAACAAGCGCTGTCTATTGGGACCTTAGACAGCGCTTATTTAGTATAAGCGCTGTTAAAGGTCTACCATAGACAACGCTTGTACTAAACAAGCGCTGTTAAAGGTCCCAGATAGACAGCGCTTGTTTCAATTCATTTTATTGTTTCTCCCTACGTTTTATATTTAAATAGATCCATTTAATGTTTAAAATGCTTAAATAAACCACCAATAACATTAAATTACAAGAAACAATCATTACAAGAAACAATCAAATTAAATTGCTTTTATTCAACAATCACATAAATAAACAATATGCATTGATATTGGAAGATGATCCGTAATACAAATAAGAAACATTATCACATATAAAACTTATCCGTCATTATCCATTAAACCACTCCTTGAACAATACATTTCCCGACAGCAGTATATACATTCCAGAGCGTTCAACCTACACATGACCAAAATTGTAGAAGATAAAAAAAATGGAAAAAAACACCACTGAGACCCATCCTACAGGTTGTTGCATCCTGCCTCTTTGCTTGATTGCATTCGGCAGATTCAGCAGAACACAAACATATTCTTGTCCGAGGACACCATCCTCTTTGCAGCAGCGGTTCCTACGATCCTCTGCAGCTGCAAGTATTTCCATATGTTAGCATGGTTTCTCCGAAACATCAAACGTGGATCAGGTTCAAACATGAAGAAACACATCATTACAATGAAAAAAAACAAACCAACATTAACACAATTAGATGCCTGATAGGATTGAAAGGACCCATTTATGGTATTAGCATACCCGAAGATGATCAAAGCGTGAAAAGAACACATTACACATCATGTTGTTTGATTCTCCAAGCATATTGCTAATCTGAAAGCACGCACGGGATCAATTATGGTCAATTCACAGGCCACGTGTATATGAAAAAATAATAACTTGGTAGTTCAACGAGTTTACTACACAACCTCAGGGTAGAATTCCTTTCTCTCAGGCATTCCTTTCTCTCGGGCAAAGAGTAGATGAACAAATTCTTTATTCCATGAATCTGCATTGACAGAGAGATTAGTAAAACGTCCAAAAGAAAATTCATATACACTACTTTTCACGCTGCAAGTGTACTGATATGGAATTGTTTATACAATCTACAAAGAAGGGATCCTATTCCTCTGCAATTTCTTCTTTTTCTTTCCCCTTCCAAGTGCATAAAATTGAGCATGATCCCTTCAACATAGACCGGATTAGTTTGGCTTCTCAAGTTTTCATTAAATGCAATGTGGTTCGACATGATTATGTTCTCCCTTGTCCTCCTTTGGATACAATATATTGTTGCTGTCATGACAACAAAAGAAACGAAAACAACCAAAGAAACGAAAACCAGTACGCCCAAAAAAAGAAAGAGGAAACAACCAAAGAAACGAAAACCAGTACGCCCAAAAAAAGAAAGAGGAATTAAAGGAGAATTCAATTATCTGCTGCCCCTATGAAGTGCTTACCATTCACAACAGAATTTCATTGTGCTCATGGCTGCTGCAGTGCTCTGCAAAGGATGTCTTCCCTCCTCTTGCTGCAGTGTGTAATTAGGATGCCAAAGTTGTGATCCTCCCAACGCCTGCCCTTGCAGCTCCTCAGCAGCATAACCAGCAACCTAGAAAGATCTGAAACCCTAAATCAGATCCAAACCAACGAACACATGCATAAAGAACGAAACTTTAGATACTTGAGTATAAAACGCGGTGTAGGAAAATGTCAGGGGACCTTGGCGGGGGTGTTGATGTGGCTGACGTCAGCGGCGATGCCAGGAGTGCCAGCGACATCGTAGAGGGCGAGCCTGGTGATGAGAGGGTTAAGCTTCAAGAGGGGGGATAGAGGATGTCCGATCCCACAGGCAGCGCTGAGGATGGTGACCTTGCGGTCAGGAACGCCGGAGTGGAATGATCACCGAAGTATGTGGTAGTGATTACTTCAGTTATATAAGACCACACAATTAATTAAAATATGGAAAGATAACCGGAGATGCTTACTTCTTTCCAAATTCATACTGCTCTCCAGCTGCAGACTGAGAAATTCAAACTACTACTCTGCAAAAAAAATACACAATATGAAGACATTGACACTAAAATAAGCACATAATCCATGAAAACACAAATAAACAAACAAATATCTGGAATCAAAGAATGCTGCTAACCTTCATCAACATCTGCAAACTCAGGTTCCTCTCTCCCATCCTCCTTCACGACTCTCTGAAATGAATATATACTAAAAACAATAAGACAAAAAATTTGAAAGTGGGACTTGGGTCTGTTCCAAAACCTCGACTTTCAATCTAAACCCCAGAATTTCGAAAAATATAAGACACGGGTCGGTTTTAAAATCCCACCTGTTGCAGCACAGCTTCTGGAAATGGCCCAGACTCCTCTGGCTTCTTATCCAATGTTAATAAATTTCACATTTGGTTTCTTATCCAATGTTACATAACTTGGCAGTCTTTGCAGCCTACATGACTATTCCTATCGTTTCCGCCTAGTCTCATGAAATATCATAATAAAATGATCAACTCTATGTGTGATGATGCCCAACCACAGTGGTTTCCCAACTGTAATATCTTCCCAGAAGGTACAACCATGCCTTGAGACGAGTTTGAGGAATCGTTAACAAATTCCTACCAATTTAATGCATTCACTGGCCACTCAATTGCATTACATTCTGTTCATTTTGATCTACAACATTTAGAACAACTAAAATCAAAATTGAATGATTAAAACTTCTCTTGCATATGCATCAATTGGCCATAAGAATCATAAGAGGATAAATAAATTGTCATTTCAGCTCTCCATTTTGCTGTCACAAGTCATACACAAGAAGCAATCATTCAATTTATGGCTTTTACCCATTCTATTATTCTAAAGTTTTTGTAGATCAAGATGACAGAATGGACTTGCAATTTGCATGTCTTGTATTTGGACCTTATAGAAGTACTTGCTGCCTAATCCTCCTAGGGGAAACCATCATTGATATTCTAACAAGTCAAGCTCAATGGGAGGAATTTAAAATTTGATTTACTAACCTTTGGATTTGAACAGGAAGAAATAGCTTCCAAACCCTTTTAGAAGAAGCCAAGCCATAACTCCACATACAATAATACATGTGTCCGCATGTGCAGTCGTGTGTACAGTCTTGAGGTTACTAGCACATAATGCAGGGGAGTAATCTCCTCTACTAATATATGAGCAAACATAAAACATGCAGGTAATCTGACAACTCAAAAGTCTCCTAGAATGTCAGTATAGACTAGAGAAGTATCAAGTATTGCTAATGGCTGCAGCCTCAAAGCAGTGTCATTAAAGACTTTATATACAAAGCCAAGATGATTGAGACTCATGGACTTTGTGCATTTTTATGGACCATCGAATAATACATGAGGAGTAAGACGAAACCACTGTGTCCTATTTCAGTGCATAATTTAAGTCATGCCAGTTGAGTTCGGAACCATTATTCGTTATTCGTTGTCATCGGTGCATCACTGGAATTTAACTCATGCCAGTTGAGTTCGAAATCATTATTCGTTATTCGATGCAATTTTAAGTACATGTCTCACTTGTAAAACATATTAAGTAACATTAATACCAGCAGCAAGGCTGCAGGAGATGATAGCATACCTTGGACCATATACCATCAGCTCTAACCAAAAGATCTCCATCATAACGCTGTCCATTCTCAAGTATCACTGTAACCTGAATTCATAAAAATTGTAACTAAGAGTATATTCGTACTAATTACACATGTAGAGAAAAGCATTAATATGATAAAGGCTTCAAATAAAATAAAAGGTCATTCGCAGATTACAGAATTCATTACTCCCATTTAGTTCACAGATCACATTTAATCAACTTACCTTAGTCCCATCATCCACAAAATCAACAACATTACTGTCATTCATAATAACATTATCTCCAACTGCACGAGCCAATATCTGTTGTAGTTTCATACGGCTAATAACTCTTGTCACTAGAAGTCCATCTACTAAAAATTACAAATTTCTATGCAAGCTCAAAATTCTGGAAGATATACCAAGCAGATAATGGGAAGAAAAAAAATTATCTAGCTTCAAGCCCACATCTAAAAGCATAAGTCTGGTATCTACCATTGTAACATGGACAGAGAATGCTAAAATATAAATTTCTTTGGAATAAAATTACATGGAGATAGATCCGATCGATTCGTACCTTGACAATGAGCTTGAGGTACACGTCTTGTGATTTGGGGGGCAGTGCGCTTAGTCTTCTTGCTCCTGCTGCTGGCGATGAGATTTATACCTGCCATTTCAAACAAAAAATTGAGTTCAGGTTTATGATCGAAGAATTAGGGTTTTGTTACGCTTTTACGAACGATGAAGAGTAGATGGGGGCCTGATGCCCAAGGAACAATTTCGCAAGGCTGAGTTGAGTGAGATCTAATGCTGGTTGGAATAATAAAGAAACAATACTCATACTAGCTAATCTGTCAAAGCTAGAATATACAGTTCGAAAGAACTTATCTCTTAACGCAAAAATTGTAGACGCAAAAATTGTAATATAACCATTCAAACAAGGAACACTCTTTTGTTACTATGTGTGATTTTAAGTCATTTGTGCAAGAGACTACATACCTTTCTAAATTTCGTTGATGTTGCACATATTTTGCTTCCATGTCTTGCAACTTTTCCAATGTCTCATTATTATGTTTACAAGCTTTTTGCAGAGCATTCTCAGCTCTGCATTCTAAATACTAGAAAAAGAAAAAAAAATAAAACATAAAGAGAGTAATGAGTTATATACCAGTGATTTAAACAAGAAAAAATAACAAATGAAAATGTTTGTAACAAGGATTTCAAAGAAAAATAGAACAACACGACCTAGAAAGCATGAGAACTGATATCATACAGATGACTCATCTATCAAGGACATGAGAACTGCATATAATATGCCAGTTTCTTCTTTGTACATGTCAGAATATGAATAAAGCTACACAAATTGTTTGTAAAGTTCAATTATCTGCACAAACCTTTTTATTTCATGAAAAAGAAAAGTAATAATAATTAGACCAACACGGAGCTACACTAAAGGATCAGTATGCATAGATCAACCATGATTTCGTTTGATCCTTCAGTCGAGCGCTTCCAGCTGAAAGTCATGCCATATGGTGGCGTCAACTAGAAAAGTTCAGCTCATCGATGATATCTTCTTATTTTTTTAGAGATATGCATAGAATAGAAAGTAGGCATCTAGCTTCAGCAACTGGAACCTGTGAACACAAAGCTTAGAGACTGTGGGTGCCTGTGAACTTTACAACAAGGAAAAAGTATGGATATATCAGATAATTTAGCAAATAGGATAAACACCTGAACCTTTTTTATCTATAAATCTAAATGGGAGAAATGTCCTCATGACACATGAATCATATAGACATTTGAAACATGTAGATTAATGAGAAGGAGACTTCTGTCTAGCTGCCAACAATCTATCATAGCAAGAAGAAGCTTGATGAGTAACAGAACATCTAATTCAATCCAACAATAATAATGGCTTGTATGCCCATTAGACTGGAATGAAAATATCTCCAACACTAATAATAGCTTATTAATCCAAGGAGCCCATGCTTTAACATTTTCGTTCTTCAACTAAGATTTCTGTGCACCTGCAAAAAAGAGTATGGATATGTCAGATGTTAAATTATTTGACTCATTGATGATATCTTCTAATTTTTTAGAGATATGCACAGAATAGAAAGTAGGCATCTAACTAAATTATCTGACTCATTGATGATATCTTCTAATTTTTAATATATTTGCACAGAATAGAAAGTAGGCATCTAGCTAAATTATCTGACTCATTGTGCATATCTCTAATTTTTTAGAGATATGCACAGAATATCCTATTTGTTAAATATCTATTTGCTAAATTATGTGACATTATCCTATTTGCTAAATTATCTGAGATATCCTATTTGCTAAATTATTTGCTAAATTATCTGACTCATCGATGATATCTTCTAATTTTTTAGAGATATGCACAGAATAGAGAGACAACAAGGAAAAAGTATGGATATGGCAGATAATTTAGCAAATAGGATAAACACCTACACCTTTTCTATCTATAAATCTAAATAGGACAAACGTCCTCATGACACATGAATCATATAGACATTTGAAATAGATATGTTCAGGACTAGATTCTGTGATGCCCAATTGCTTCCATCCTCTTGCCAACCTCAACATCTTCACGAAACCAGACATTATAGCTCATGATCTTAATCTTCTGCGAATCAAAACTCTGATTTGAATATCCTGTCACAAGTCAGAATTCTGTTTTAGTAGATCATGAGAGAATTCTGTTTGAAGAATTGCAATGACCAATTTGGAGATGCTTTTCATATGGTTATCCTAATTTACAACTGTGTGTGTGTGTGTGTGTGTGTGTGTGTGTGTGTGTGTGTGTGTGAATATATCATGTTTCTGAGCAAACAATGAAAATATTTTGCACGAAACTCATCTTAGAATCTCGGTGGAGATACATGCAGCTTGAACAAGCAGGGGAACACCCAAGCACAAGATCACAATTAATCATAAATCTTCAAGCAATCTGAGGCATTTCTCTAGGATACAAATGGTGAGGGGACTGAACCCAGGAGAATCACCTGCATGCAAATGATATGGTCAGTGCAAATGAGCTGAAAAAAGGAATGCCACTAAACTAAACAAGATAACGTCGCATATGCCGTCATTCCAAGATAACAATACATTATGAATGTTTGTTGCAAGTCAAAATGAAAGACAAATCCAGAGAATTGCTGGAAGAATGGGCAACCGCTTGGGAAAAGTAATTTGAATAAAGAAAGAACCGGGATGCTTTGCATGATCCATAATCCTTGTGAAATTGTCACTGAGAAAGAAATAAAGTCAACTAGAAACATTATATGAATCACTGAAACAAAGAACTTCACAGTACCCATCACATCATGTCTAAGTACCCTCATAACCGACACTGATAATATATACTATGAGACCTCTGCCCTAATTGTGGAAGTCAAGAAAACAAATAGTCAATGTGGCTTACTTCACGCTATGTATGATGGTTTCAAAAGTGAGACAAAAAAATTTATATGGACCAAATTACACAGATGTAATGACCCATCAGTTTTAGATTCTTAATGGTAATCTAGCAATAAATTCCTTCCCTTAACAATAACCTGACACATATGTGTTATGCTACCCCACTAAGTAATACATTAACCTCTTTCCTACAGTACATATTTCACCTTAAACCATCAGGACATTCGGATATACACAATAATAATAATAAAACAACGATAAATTGGCCAAAAAATTGGATTAGGATACCAGAATTACAATTAAATGAAGAAAAAAATCACATACCCAGAAATCCTTTCTGATGTGAATCCGTGACCCTGATACAAAACTGCAGCTTTCTCCTCCACTTACAGCGGCTGAAATGGTCAAAGAACTCATTCCCTTAAACACTTGGCTGCACAAAAACTGATTATCTATTCACCCTCAAAAGGTACATTCCTGTATCCAAAATTAAACATATGAGACGTGAAAAATGACAGCTTTTAATTTCACATTTAGTGAAATTTTACAGTTCAGCTTGAATCAACAAAAGCTTACAAAAATCATTGTTCCCTGTCAATCTCTAACTATTTTTCCAAAAAAAAACTAATGGACGTTGTATCATCAATGATGTTCATCAGAAATCAAAATTATATTTGCCATTAACAAGTGCAACTCCAAAATTACACCTTTCAAGTATAAACTACAATAATTCGGAAAAAACTCCAATTTAAGTTAAGTTCAGACTATTTCTATTTTCTATTTTATTTTATTTTTTAAGCGAAGGCGAGCCCTCGAGCAGGAGAACCCCATCCGTTTTATTGATGGAGGGAACAAAAATTACAAATATAACGAGGATAAGAGGATATACAAAGGGGTGATTTCAAGCGACGTCAATTTTGTTAGTCGACGGCTTGGAATTTGAAAAAACAGAAATCGAACCGATAAATTGCAAAGATTTATGAAATCTTACCGCTTGGGGGGATTTTTGGCGTCTCTGGATTTTAGGGTTTATAACTTTATATGGAGCGAGTAGTTCAGTGGAACTGGTAATCCTGCAGAGAATGGAGATGGGAGAGTAGTCGCAGATTAGGGAGAGGATGGATAGACAGCTTCGGCTTCGGTGTCTTCTTCTTCGCCTCCGCCCTTACGGCCGTTGATTGAAGGCTTGTTAAATGTTAGGGGTTACGACGAAGAGAATGGCAGATGAATGTAAAGGGGGAAAATTCGGGATGAGCGGGAGATGAAAATTTTGGAGGGGACCTTTAACAGCGTTTGTCGAAGAAGCGCTTTCTATTATATGATCTTTAACAGTGTTGTAAAAATAAGCGATGTCTATTATCAGATCTTTAACAGCGCTGGCAGAAAGAAGCGCTGTCTATTATCTGACTTTTAACAGCGCTTGCAGAAAGAAGCGCTGTCTATTATCTATGCTTCTAATAAACAGCGCTTGCAGAAAGAAGCGCTGTCTATTATCCAACCTTTAACAGCGCTTGCAAAAATAAGCGCTATCTATTATCTGACCTTTAACAGCGCTTGCAGAAAAAAGCGCTGTCTATTACATGTGCCTCTAATAAGTAGCGCTTATAATTGACAAGCGCTGTTAAAGATGTGCTATTAAAGGTCCATTTTGTAGTAGTGTTGCCTGAGATGTGAGATTTTATTATCAGTCTCTCCTTGTATTATTATTGTTGTTCCGTTGTGGTTACATGGACCTGCTTATGTTTTATTGACGCTTATCGGGTTTGGGGCTTCACAGCTCCACTCTCGTGCGGAGCTTTTCACGTCTCGCCTCCATTTTAGGGAAGCGGGTCGTGACAAGGGCAGTCCACAGCTCAAGTGGATCTTTGACCGTAAGGTATTCAGCCTTTAGGGTCTTATCCACATGGCGGCAAAGATAGATGGTGGCTTGCGCCTTCTCTATATCGCTAACTTTTTCTTTGTCTGTCATAGCAGCAATGAGGGACTTTGCCTGCAGGCGAAACTTTACATCTAACTACCAGCTTTGGTAGTTTCTACCTAATGCATCCAGCACTTCGAAATCAACGCTTGCAATTTTAACCATTTATCTAGCAGAGCACAAACATGCATGAATTAATATTTAATCAAAGAAAACATTTTCATGCGGATGCAATATTTAACGAAAAACTAAATGTGTGGATCGGCCAGTCCCACAAGAAAGAGTCCAAAGTCCCCAGTCCAAATTATACAAATTTGCAGCTTTAAAAATGAAAATACAACTTTGGAAACCCCGTGGGTCCCATATGATATCTCCAGCTTCAAGTGTGGCCTCCGTCTCCACGTAAGTTGGTCTTCTTTCTTTGACATTTACATAAATTCCTCACTACAATTTCTCTCAAAAATAAAAGAAAAGTGCGGGAAATAAACTGTGGGACTAAACGGCCGATCCAAAAACCACATTTAGCAATTCAAGCAGAAATATTGTGCTTATCAACATTTTCATTCACAGACATCGCAGGCAGTTATATTAACATGAGTATAAAATATTTATTCACTTAATAATTATTGGACCACTGGGCAACGTCATACACCGTTAGGTTAGGTGACTAACGGCAGAGCGGTCACAGGATCTTCCTAATTATTAAGTTTTAAATATAATGTACAACCACGCATATAATATCCACATAATTTGTCAGAGATGTAAAGCATGTAAAAAAAGTTACGATAAAAGGGTTGTAAAGTAAATTGGGTTTAATCAATCAAATTGATTAAGAGCCCAAAATAGACATTTTCGTTGTAGGAGGAAAAGGATTTTCCTCGATAAATCATCACAAATATCCCTAAAAGTCCCCGATAAGCCCTTAAAAGCCTGATAATTTCCCCATTAGAAACCGTAATTTTTCACGAATTTTTAGGCCCTCGAACGCCCTTTTAAGATTAATTTTTAGCCCGAAAAGTGCCTTTTAAGGCTTATTTATAGCCTTTGCCCCCATTTATCCTCTTTTTATAAGAGGGTAGGCCTGCGAGCCTGAAGCCCGCAGGTCGGTTGCGGGCTTCAGGCCCGCAGAAATTTTTTTTTGAATAAAAAGCTATGGCCTGCGGGCCTGAAGCCCGCAGGCCGGCTGCGGGCTTCAGGCCCGTAGCCAAAATTTTATTTTATTTTATTTTTTTCCTTTTAGTGGGCCAGAAAACGGCCCACCAGGGTTTCGGTGGGGGGTTGGGCGGCGGCTAGGGTTAGCTGCCACCGCCGCCCCCAATCATCCGCCGGCGGCGGGGGGGGCATGGGCGGGCGAACCGCCCTGAGGGCGGTCGCGGGTGCCCCCCCCCCCCCCCCCCCCCCCCCCCGCTGCAGGCGGAGGGGGGGCGGTTAGGGGCGGTCGGAGACCGCCCCTTCGGGCGGTGTCGTGGGTCCCCCGGGCTTCAGGCGGGGGGGAAAGGGCGGAGGTAACCGCCCTTTTGGGCGATAAAGCAGGCCCCCCTCAGGCGGGGGGCAAGGGCGGAGGTAGCCGCCCTTTTGGGTGGCAAAGCAGGCCGCCCCCCGGATTCAGGCAGGGGGGCAAGGGTGGAGGTAGCCGCCCTTTCGGGCGGCAAAGCAGGCCCCCCCCCCCCCCCCCCGCTTCAGGCGGGGGGGGGCAAGGGCGGAGGTAGCCGCCCTTTCGGGCGGTGCAGCGGGCCGCCCCCCGCTTCAGGCGGGGGGGCAAAGGGCGGAGGGGGCCGCCCTTTCGAGCGGAAAAACAGGTCGCCCCCCGCTACAGGCGGGGGCAGAGGGGCGGGGCCGCCCAGTTGGGCGGCGACAGCAGCGGCCCCCCTCGCTTCAGGCGGGGGGCAAGGCCGGCGGCAAGCCGTCGGTGTGCTCAAAGTTAGGGTTTAACCCTAAAAAGTAAATTTTGGGATGAAAAATACGTCGTTTTCAAGGCGACAATGGATCCATGTATCGATCTTGCGAGATCTAGGGATAGAGCAATCATACGTATGATTTAAAAACATCGTTTTTAGTGTTTTTACCTCTATATCCGTCCTCCGGATATAGCGATGGTTGCACGAAGCCCTACGCGGATGATGAAGCTCGATTGAGGAAGCCTTGCACCGCGCTCGTGGATCTCCCGTCTCCTATCGACTTCGCCTTTGCAACGAACGAAAAGAATTTTTGTGGAAATAAAAATTTTAGAGGCTCGTGCTGATAACGTGTTATGAATCAACTATTGGGGGAGGATCCCCCAACTCTTTATTTATAGACAATGTGGAGAATACAAGATGGGTTTACAATGATATGGGCCTATCTCTAGGATAGCCCAGAATCTCAACCAACCTGGTTAAATAACCGTTCACAACAAGAACGCCTTTCTTCCATGTCACGAAAATCATTTATGATTGAATCAACACTAAATTTTTCAGCAATTTCCTTCTCAATGCACACAAGCAAACAATCAGATAAGGAATCATCTCCCATCTTGTTACGAAGTGTAGTCTTGACTATTTTCATCGCTGAAAAAGAACGCTCTGTATTAGCTGTAGAAACAGGAAGTGTAAGAATAAGTCTATACACAAGAGGATATACTTCTGCTTTCCGAGTTTTTACCAACAATTGACATAGATCAGAAATTGTTGTCAATGCTTTAAAATCTGAAAGTTGTCGGACATGATCAAAATATTGAAATTGTATGTGCAACTGTATCATCTCATATTCTGTAAAGTCTTGTTGGTAAAATTTCTGTACCAATTTTCAAGTATCATCAATTCTGAATGATACATGTATCTCTCTTGGATCTAAAGCTGAACTGAGAATGATCAATTACATTATATTATCATTGAATTTGTTATTCAATTCCTGCAACTGAGAGTCTATCACTGCATTGAAAACATCAACCTTATAATAATGTTCCACTGTAATTTCATTTTGTTAATGACGAGCTCTTCCTCTTCTTGCAATATGATGAGCACTAAAATCTGGTACAAGTATATTGACTGTTTCACAAAAAGATCTCACAGTTGTAACCAAATTGTCCCAGCCATCATCTCTCAACTTTTGAATGAGCATCTTAGTAGATGAAACAAGATGCATTGCATTTAAGATTTCTTAAGATTGGAGTTGCAAAGCTTGACAAAGTTTATTAGAAATCTCTAAAACTTCTCTCATAAGATGCAAAATGAAAACAAAGTCAAAAGTAGTCATTGACTTATAAGCTGAATCCGCATCACCCCATTGGACAGAAGTAGCTCCATCCTCAATAATGTTCAATAAAACTTTACATGTTACACTAAACATCTTCAACAAACTAGAAATATATTTTAATTATGAACTCCAACCGGTATCACCTGCCCTTTGTAGAGAACATATTTGATTAAGTCCTTTTTCACTTTGAAGCTCATCAATCTCAAGTAAATGAGCAATATTAGTCGTATGAGCAGCTTTTAGTTGGTCATTCCGCTTACATGATGCACCAATAATATTGATAATGGAATTTAATTTGGTAAACAATTGATGGACATGAATAATTTCCTTGGATGCAGCAACTAATGCCAATTGTAAACAATGAGCAAAACAATGAACATAGTAATATGTGGATATTCATTTGAAACCAAAGCTTACAAACCATTCCATTCTCCACGCATGTTACTGCACCTTCATAACATTGCCCTCGGATAGATTGAACATCAAGATTATACTGAGAGAGCATCGAAAAAATCTCTTCTTTCAAAGTTAATGCCGCAGTGTCTTTGACATGAATAAGCCTAAAAAGCACTCTTGTATGTAGCCATGTTTGCTGACAAATTTCAAGACAATTGACATTTGCTCTTTTTAGATTCATCCCAAGCTTCATCAACTATTAAACAATACTTTGAATCACCAATTTCTTCACGAATGTCCTTCCTCACTTTAATTTCCGAGACATGTAAAATTTGCTTTTGTGTTTTTGGTGACGGATATGATGCATTTCGTGGAGCTTTATCCAAAGCACATGCTACTTTATCATTATAAGAGGCGACGAAACTCAACAATTCTAAAAAGTTTCCAAGATTACTTGATGACTTAGACTCATCGTGGCCCCTAAAAGAACATCCTTGAAATGCAAGCCACCTAACCGTCTCAATTGAAGCTTTCAAACGAAGTCCGTTTTCCGTGATTTCTTGTGATGTGAATTTCTCAAACCTTCTCGCAATATGAGATGATTGGTTCATAAGGTCTGCACATGCTTTCTAAGCATTTCTATAAGGCGAATTGAGATCTTTTCCAATATGGACCATAAGTGCACAATTTTTTCCATCCTTCACCTTTTTCCATGATCAAAATCTATTAACACTGAATGCATCGGATCCAGAAGGTCATTTTGTTTATGAAATAGAAAGCATGGTAGACAAAATATAGCATATGTAGTAGGAGAATATTCTAAGCAAGATGGAAAAAGCTTAAACCATGATGCTTGAAAACATCGCGAATGTTTTTTACCTGATGTTGGATACTTATGAAGTGTACACTGATAACGTCCGGCTTTAATATAAGCTCTTCGAACTTCATCGCGCTTCTCATTTGAATACTTCCATATTTGCGGCTGTAATCCCGGATCACATTCTAATGTGTTAATATCAAACTCTTCATCAATTTCATCTCTTTGAAATTTTGGAGCTTGATCCTCCTCTAAATGCACATGACTATCTATCGCTGGAGATTCAACACTTTTCTTTTTAAAGAATGAATCGATTATTGTTGACTTTTTCATCTAAAATAGAATATAATTATCATGCCCCGCTTCCCATTATACATGGGAGCGAGGACGCGAGCGGGTCCGCATGGGCTGAAGCGGTGAAGCTCAAACCCAATAGGGGTCTGTGAATAAAAACCACACGTAGGAACTGGCATAAAATTTCGGAAACAACAGAAATAACTATGAAATCAAAGCCAACATCCAAAAGAGTAAACAAAAGTAATAAGGCCCCAACCATGGCCAACAACAACAGAGTTCTATAAATATGGGTACACACCCTACAAAAGTGCATTAAAAGAAATCCTAAGCAACAGCAGGTAAGTCTCAGCAACTAGTTAGTCCTCAATGGGGAGAACTTCTGGATCAGCTTACTACTGGTTCAGTAGGTCAGTCTCCTCAATCAACTCATCCTCAATGTAACATGTCTCGTGTCCTGACATACATTCCAAACAACATAGAAATGTATGTTAGCAAAGTCATTGGCAAGAAATAATATGAATAGGACTCTTGGCAAGGTTTTCAAAAGAACATTTTCATGGCAGTTAAAGCGTTACGAATAAATGAACAGTTACAATTTCTAAGCAGTAAGAACAGAAGTTATATTAGCATGGCAGTTCTATTATAAGTGAAAGCAGTATCTGTTATACATGTCATACATTTCAAGATAGCAGATTCTAGTTGTTCAAGAGTGTATCTAACTAGTGACTAAGGTTCACGTCGTTAGGCGGCTAGCAAGTAAATCTATCTTCTCGTGCCCTCGAAGGTGGCCCTTTTACTATCGACTAACCCAACCCCACCCATATGTACTTTCTGGACCACGAGCCAGAATCAGCTAAACCAGCCCGCATGATTTATAATACTGGAACACGAGACAGACTAGCCAAACCTGCCCATACGATAGCCAAATCTTGGCCTGCAATATCTATGATTAGCCAAACCGGCCCGCAATAGTCATGATTTTGAAGGTAGTTCAAGTTATCCATACACGTCCAGAAATGTTTGCATTTTACAAGGCGTCATCAGTTAACCTATTAAAATGTCCACACACACACACACGGGTTTTTATCTTGCAATACACAATAGATAAACATATGAAGTTGGTTTCGCATTAAATGAAACGGTATGTAAAACATGGAGAAAATGCACACTTGCATGTTTGGTGATTTTGGTGTCGTTGTGTTCGTATCGTCAAATGTGATATTATGGTGAAGTCAGTTTTCTGTTTTGTGCAACATGATCAATGATTAATACATTACTAAACCAATAACAATAAAATTCCTATTATATAATACTGTTAGAATATGAAATTAAACAACTTACTATATATTATAACTAACTTATTAATCTGGTATATAATTAAGCAATAACTTAAAATATAAACATATACTTAAAACATTTTATAACTTAAATAACCTAAATAACTTTAATAACTTAATATAATTTTAATAACTTTAAATCTTAATAACTTAACAACTTAAAATAACTTCTACTAACTTACTAACTTATAATAAATAACTTACTAACTTATAATAAATAACTCTAATATCTTTAAAACTTAAATAATTTTATAACTTATAACTTAATAATTTTAATAACTAATAACCTATTAACTTTAATATCTTTAAAACTTCAATAATCCCCCATTAACTCAAATAATCTTATATAACTCAATAATTCTTAACTTAATAATTTTAAACTTAAAAATAACTCAATAATTTTATATAACTCAAACCCCCCATTCTCATCTGCTGTCTCCTCTTCTTTCGTTCTTCTTCCTTTTTTCTTTTTCTTGCAGGGAGAGAGAGCTTAAGGGTGGGCTGATCCGGAGGAGGGAGGGGCAGTGCACGGGGTGGAACGCAGGGCGGCGCGCACAGGGGCACGTGCGATAGAGACAGGTGCAGTTGCGCGTGCGTGGGGGCAGCTGGAAGAGTTGTGTGTGGAGGGTGCGGGCGGCACAACAGGTGGCACGCGGGGGCACGGATCTGGCGACGGTGTGCATGGCAGGTGGAGCAGCATGGTGGCGTGCGGGGGGGAGGTGCGACAGCGGCAAGGAGGAAGGGGAAGGAGCAGCTGCGCGCGTGCGACGAGGAGGGGATGAAGATCTGATTTTGATTCAGATCTGAACTCAGATCTGATTCCTGATTTGATTTCTTCTCTTAATTTCTAATTTGGATTTGGGTTGTTTGATTTTTTTGTTTGAAGGAGGCTGAATTGATTCGGTTGTTGTTTGTTGTTGTTGGAGGAATTCGAGGTGATGATGTTGTTGGGGTTTGTTGCTTGAGAACAAAAGAAGAAAGGGGAAGAATATAGAGAGGGGAGGAGGAAGATGATCATGATGCTTCAGCTGTGATTGTTTTCTTTAAAACAATGGAAATGGGGTTAACAAAATGATGAGGGTGAGTTATCTATGGGGATGGAAACGGAAGAATTGGATCCGGTCGGGGTCCGAGCTCACCAATTCATACGGTGGGTTTAATAAGGGTATATCTAAGATTTATTAGGGGTAAAAGCAATTGGTAATTGGTATAATAAATTAGCTAAAAGTAATTAGTTAGGATCAAAGTTAATTAGTTAAACTTGGGTAAATTCCAAAAATAGAGACGCGCTCACGTCGACGCGTAGAAAACATACGAAAGAAAAATACTCAGATGACTGAAATAAAATACAGGCACACACGAAATCAAACACGCCTAAAATACAGGTTGTTACATTCTACCCAGCTTTAAAAAAATTCCGCCATCTGAAACTAAGGAGCAGGGAACAAATATGGATAACGCTCTCGCATTTCATCTCCCGCTCCCAGGTGGATTCTCCTGGCGAGCCATGACACCACATCCCTCTCACGAGCTCGACGACCTTGTTCCTGAGCGCCTTCTGACATCGGTCTAAGATCTGCACCGACCGTTGCTCATAGGTCAGGTTCATTCGAACCGTAATCTCCGAGTAATCGACAGCATGAGAAGGGTTGCTGATGTAACGATGCAGCTGAGATACATGAAAACATCGTGTACTTCCTCTAATGAAGGCGGCAATGCTAGACGATAAGCTATCTCTCCAACTTGCTCTAGCACGTCGAAAGGCCCAATGAATCTCGAACTAAGCTTGCCTTGCCTTCCAAAACAAATCACTCCTCTGTTTGGGGATATCTTTAGGAACACATGATCTCCTGCCTTGAATTCCAAAGGACGACATTTAGCATCAGCCCAATACTTGTACCAATCCTGTGTGATATGAAGCTTATCCCTGATATTACGCACTACATCCACAGCCTCGACTATCATCTCTGGTCCCAACAGCTCTCTATCGCCAATGTCATCCCAACTCAGTGGAGATCGACTTTTCCTTCCATAAAGTGCAACAAATGGCACCATGCCAATACTGGCTTGGTAGCTGTTGTTGTAGGCGAACTTCACTAAATTCAAGTGATCCTTCCATAAACCTTTAAGATCCAATATGCAAGCTCGCAACATGTTCTCCAATATCTGGATAGTACGCTCCGACTGTCCATCTGTCTACGGGTGATATGCAGTGCTAAAACTCAGGCTGGCACCCAGATTTGTCTGCTGACTCTTCCAGAATTGAGACGTGAATCTTGTGTCTCGGTCGGAGATGATACTCACGGAAACTCCATGTAATCATACAATCTCCTGCACGATTATCGTTCACATCATGACATATACTAGAAAGAAGTTATAAAGGTATAAGAAAGATAATTACCTCCATATACTTCTTCGTAAGTATCTCTGTGGATTGTCCTACTCGAAAGGGTATGAAATGCGCAGACATGGTTAATCGGTCGACGATAACCCAAATCGCGTCATTTTGCTTGGTGCTTGAAGGTAGTCCAGTCACGAAGTCCATGGTGATGTGCTGCCACTTCCACTCCGGAATCGACAGAGGTTGAAGTAATCCAGCAATGCGATGATGTTCAGCCTTCACTTGTTGACACACAAGGCACTTGGCAACACTTCGAGCTATGCTCATCTTCATACCATGCCACCAAAAATTCAGACGAAGGTATTGGTACATCTTGGTACCGCCAGGATGAATGGAGTAGGGAGAGCTATGTACTTCATTCATCAGCTCCTCTCTGATATCGCTTGAAGATACACAGATCCTACTGCCGTATCTTAGGGAACCATCCTCATGAATAAGAAAATCCATCTGAAATCCAGCTTCAACTTGCTCTTTGATCTTCTGCAGCTTTGCATCTCCTGACTGCGTAGCTTTGATCCTATCCACAATCGTCGACCGAATCTTCATATTCATCAGTGATGATGTGACTCCATGTAAAACAACTTCTTTACCCATCTCTTGCAGATCTTGCTGTAGCCTCCACTGAACTGTAAGAGTCATGACTGTTGGAACTCTACTCAAAGCGTCGGGTACGACATTAACTGTCCCTGGATGATACTAGAGGTCAATGTTGTAATCGGCCATCAGCTCTAACCATCTGCGCTACCTCATATTCAACTCCTTCTGGGTGAAAATGTATTTCAAACTTTTGTGATCAGTGAAGATTTTCACTTTCTCACTCAGTAAGAAATGTCTCCAAATCTTCAGGGCAAAGATAACAACGGCTAGCTCCAAGTCGTGAGTCGTATAATTCTTCTCGTGAATCTTCAACTATCGAGAATCATATGCGACCATATGATCATGCTGATGCAGAACACATCTAAGGCCTTTGCCTGATGCATCACAAAAGATCTCAAATCCTCCAGTCTATCTGGTATAGCCATAACTGGTGCAGACGTCAGCCGTACTTTCAATATCCCAAATGCCTGCTCACAAGAGTCTGACATATAAACTTGACATCCTTTCTCGTTAATCGAGTCATGGGCTCGGCTATCCTCGAGAATTCCTTGATGAATCGACGGTAATAACCTGCCAATCATAGGAAACTACCGATGTCTGATACCGAGGGGTAGGCCAATTACTGACTGATGCAACCTTCTCGAGTTCGACAGAGATAGCGTCACCCGATACCACATGTCCAAGAAATGCAATTCGATCTAGCCAGAATTCGCACTTGTTGTACTTGGCATACAACCGATGACGGTGAAGCGTCTCCAAAACAATCTGCAAATGCTCGGCATGCTCATCGTCGCTCTTTGAATAGCCCAATATATCGTCGATGAATATCACTATGAATTTATCCAGAAACTCGTAGAATATGATATTCATGAGATTCATGAATACTGCAGGGGTGTTAGTCTCACCGAATGGTATGACAACGAACTCGTAGTGTCCATACTTGGTCCGAAAAGCCTTGTTGTAGATGTCTTCGTTCTTTACCTTCACTTGATGGTATCCACTCCTGAGATCCAACTTCGAGAAAACTCGTGATCCACCGAGTTGGTCGAAGATGTCATCAATGCGAGGTAACGGATACTTATTCTTCACACTTATTCTTCACAGTGACTTTGTTCAGCTCCCAATAGTCCACGCACATCCTTCTCAATCCATCCTTCTTTTAGACCAATAGAACATGTGCACCCCAAGGAGATACACCGGGATGGATGAATCCTTTCTGTAGTAGGTCTTACAATTGCTTCCGTAGCACTTCAAGTTCTGCAGGAGCCATATGGTAAGGTGCCTTCGAGATCGGTGGAGTATTCAGCATAAGATCGATGCTGAATTCCAAAGTTCGGTCAGGCGATAATCCAGAAATATCCTCTGAAAATACATCTTCGAAATCCCGAACCACTGCAGGCTTCTTGGGTTCGACTTTTATAGATGTGACGATCACATCATTCGGTTAGGCCCGAAATTTGATAGGTCCGAGCGAACTAATTCCACTGATGAATTCGAACACCGGATGGTTGGAAATCTCAAATACTACCTTCTTCTTGTGACAGTCGATAGTAGCATAGAGGTTCCTAACCAATTTGATGCCAAGAATAGCATCAAAGTTGGGCGTGTACAGGACCATGATATCTGCATAGAGCTCATATCCGCAAATCACCAGAGGACATGATTTGCATCCCAAGGAAACACTGACCACGCCACTCCCGGTAGTGATATTCCAACTTATAGGAAGTGGGTAGGTGGGAATTGAATGTTTGACCACGAATTTCTGGGATAAGATACGCAATGAAGCTCCGGAATCAAATAAGGCCAGAGCTGGGTGGGAATCCACTAAGATAACGCCTAAGATGATAATAACTAATCTTAGCAAGGGTGTCTAACTAACAAGCATGAATATAAAAGTAATATGAAATACTAGATCTAGATGTTATCTGTAATCACTTCATCCTCAGTCTCAGCTTCTGCAGCTGTCAATGCCTGGCGATTCGGCTGATTGGCTCGGTTCTGCAGAACCAGAGGCGGTCCACGCTGAGCAGGACTAGGGTCACCTCGCTGAACAAGTCCAGGCACTCCTTGCTAAACAGGTCCAGGTACTCTAGCAGGTGCTTGATGATCCTTGCCATGGGGGCAATCTCTTACAGCATGATCAGATGCTCTGCAGATCAGACATTGGTTCAACATCCTCCTACAATCCTTCTTCTGATGTCCAATCTTACCACAAAAGTAACAGGTCAGCTGAGCATGGTCGACATGAGCAGCTGGCCTCTTGAACTGCATGGTCTGGGGAGGCCGGAAATTTCCTCTTGACACAATCCTAGGTGGCTACATGGGACGCTTGCTTCCTCTAGCTTGAAATCCCACTAGAAGTCTTGCCACAACTTTATGGCTCCGTGAAGCAACCAAAACGTCCTGAATGGTCGTTAGTTTCACCGAGGTCATTGAGGCTTGAATTTTGGGATTCAGGCCTTGGCGAAACTGAAATGCACGGTCTTCTGGGTCCACGACTATATGGGGTGCGAAGCGGCTGAGCATTGCAAACTCGGCCTCATACTCGTCAACAGTCCTATCTCCTTGGACCAGAATGGCGAAGCGTTGCTGAAGTTCTCTTTTGGCTGTTTTGGGAAAATACTTGGTGTCGAACCTTTCCCGAAACATGCCCCAAGAGATGGGTCTGACCAAACGCCTTTCTTCTCGTTGCCACCAGCTCCTAGCATTGTCAGTCAGTTGGAGCTTCGCGACATTGACCCGTCCTGCCTGAGGAATACGAGCAGCATTCAGCTTTTCCTCAGTCCATTGGACCCATTCTTCATCATCCAGATGTCCTACTTTTCCAGAGAATCTCTTGGGTTGCAGTTCATGGAACTGCTTAACTCCTGCTTCAGCTCGAGGGGTGGTGGTGCAATCTGAGCAGGTTGCTGTCCCTGCTGAATCAGCTGTTGTTGGATCTTCAACATCCCCCTAATGACTCCGATGAGTTCATTCATATCGGCACCTCTATTAGCTGCAGTTCCATTCCCATTCTTGGTGTTGTGTTCCCCTGCCATACAGAGACAAGAAACTCGCTTAAATTTTGTGTACGAGATAAATCTAGATGTTTTGGCTAATGATAGTATTTCTATTGTCCTAAAGTTTTGCTTAATGCAGACCTGCATATGCCACCACAAAACATGTCACGCCCCGCTTTCCATTATACTTGGGAGCAAGGACGTGAGTCGGTCTGCATGGGCTGAAGTGGTGAAGCTCAAACCCAAAAAGCGTCTTAAATAAAACCATACGCAGAAACTTGCATGCATTTCAGAAACACCAGAAATAACTATGAAATCAAAGCCAACATCCAGAAAGAGTACACAAAAGTAATAAGGCCCCAAGCATGGCTAACAACAACAGAGTTCTACAAAGATGGATACACACCCTACAAAAGTGCAGTAAAAGAAATCCTAAGCAACAGCAGGTAAGGCTCAACAACTAGCTAGTCCTCAGTGGGGAGAACTTCTGGATCAGCGTACTCATGGTTCAGTGGGTCGGTCTTCTCAATCAGTTTGTCATCAATGTAACATGTCTCGTGTCCTGATATACATTCCAAACAACATAGAAATGTATGTCAGCAAGGTCCTTGGCAAGAAATAATATGTATAGGACCCTTGGCAAAGTTTTCAAAAGAACTTACGAATAAATGAACAGTTACAATTTCTAAGCATTAAGAACATAAGTTATATTAGTATGGCAGTTCTATTATAAGTGAAAGCAGTAGCTGTTATACATGTCATACATTTCAAGATAGCAGTTTCTAGTTGTTCAAGAGTGTATCTAACTAGTAATTAAGGTTCATGTCGTTAGGCGGCTAGCAAGTGAATCTACCTTCTCGTGCCCTCGAAGGTGACCCTTTTACTCCCGACTAGTACACGCGAACCCAACCCCATCAACGTGTACTTTCTGGACCACGAGCCAGAATCAGCCAAACCGGCCCGCATGATTTATAACTCTGGAACACAAGCCAAACTAACCAAACCAGTCCACACGTTAGCCAAATCTTGGCCTGCAATATATATGATTAACCAAACCCTTGATTTTTTTAGGTGGTTCAAGTTATCCATACATGTCCAGAAATGTTTGCATTTTACAAGGCGGCATCAGTTAACTTACTAAAATGTCCACATACACACGCGCGCACGGGTTTTTATCTTGCAATGCACAACAGATAAACATATGAAGTTGGTGTCGTATTAAATGAAGCGGTATTTAAAACATGGAGAAAATGCACACTTGCTTGTTTGGTGATTTTGGTGTCATTGTGTTTGTCTCGTCAAATGTGATATTATGGTGAAGTCGGTTTTCTATTTTGTGCAACATGATCAATGATTAATACATTACTTAACCAATAACATTAAAATTCCTATTACATAATAATGTTAAAATATGAAATTAAACAACTTACTATATAATATAACTAACTTATTAATCGTCACTACAAGGAAGAAGAACAGTTTTTGCGGTTTAAAAATTCGTTTGTGGCTGGTCAGAACTGCCAAAACCGAATGTGCAAGCGGTTCTATCAACCGCCGCTAAATGGGGGGTGAGAAACATCCTTTTTAGCGGTTTAAAACCGCTTAACATAAACCGCATGCAACTACTGTTTGTCGCGGTTCCGAACCGCTAAAACAAAATTTCTAGCGACAAGTTGAATTTCGATAAAACCATTTATGGCGGTTCTAACCCGCCGAAAACTTAATGATTTGTGGCGGTTCTAAACCGCCCCAATAACAATAAATTATTTTTAAATCATTAACCTCAAAAAAGCGTTTGTAGTGGTGCTAAACCGCCAGAAATGTAAAATCACCATTGGTTTAAAATCACCATAAAAACTGTTTATCGACGGTTTCAAACCATCAAAATATTAAAATAATTTTTTAAAAACCTGTAATTTATGTTGTGGCGGTTCTTAACTGCCACAATAATGAACTTTGTAGCGGTTAAGAACCGCCACAAAAACTTTTTATTTATTTAAAAAAAGCTTATGGCGGTTAAGAACCGCCAAAAAATATTTCATTTGTAAAAAAATAAAAAACTAAAAACCACAACACCTGAACCAAACCCATGAGGGTCTTCCTGATCCATGAGGGTATCAACAATAACAATAACAAGTTTAAAACGCATGATAATAATTAATACAATAATATAATTCTTGTGATACTGTTTAATACAAAAAACAGTATTAATACAATAACATATTTACATGGTAATAACCACAACGTCTGGTACTGTTTAATAAAAAAACACAAGGTTTTAACACAGTTAACTGAGGAGGAGGAGGAGGGCGTGATGACGAAAACATGTTTTGGAATTGAGAGTCTTCCAGTAAATGTTGTAGCTGTTCTGGAGTACAACTCGTCATGAAAAAGGTGAAGAAAGACATACACTGATTAAGCCGAGACCTACACTGATCAAGCTGATTTTGTTGTCTTTCAAACTCCCCCAGCGTCACCATATTTGAATTATGACGTGATGAACCATCAGAATCGAAGGAAGGAGACGGGACAAATCTTTTATGTGTCCCAAAGATCCGAGATTGAGAGCCGCTTGAACCAAAACCAACCATCTGACCTGTGTGATCTTCTCCTAGAACACGAGCCACAGCATCATCTCTTCGTTGCCTCTTCCTTGCCTCTGAACTCCTTCCTGTTGTGATTGTACTCGAATGTTCTCCTGTACAAACAAAAATTGATCAATACATATTGAAGCAAATTTGTTTCCCCCCTCTTTTATAAAATACATATTGAGGAAACAATAATGTTATTTAATTCAATTTTAATGATGAGTAACATGTAATCCATACATTCAAATAAAAATTAATCAGATATATATTTCATACAGTTGTTACTCTCACACACACGCCACTAGTAACAAATATATAGTCCATGTACTGGACACTATCATATATTGTTAACAAACATTACAGCTGAATGTAACGCAACACTAAGTAGGGTCATATTGCCTATACAGGCATAAACTTTCTGTTTGTACACGCTATTTAAGTTTTCATTTTCTTGGCATAAACTTTGTTAGTTTGATACCGACAATAGTTATACTGATAGTCTGATATTGCCATTAACATCCTCACTGGGTATGAACAACAGCAACTATTTGTCATCATGACCATTTTTTGGACTCATCATGGTGATATAATGTGCATGTTACCGGTTTATTCCAACGTAATGTCTTGATTAGTGGGGACTAGGAACTAATACCGAATGAAATGCTACGGTTTGTTTCGTCGTCTGCACTTCAGCTCTTGTTATCTCATGAATGTTTTATTATTAAATTGAAATTATATGTTCTAAATTGTTGGTTTTCTTTTGTAGCTCAGTTCATGGACACACTAGCTGTTCCTTCATTTTCTGTTTTTCCTAGTGTTAGCAGAAGATGTTTGAAAGAATGCAGAATAATTTAAGATTTGCATTGCATTACAAAGACTTGTTTTTTTTCTAGCAAAAATGACTGGTTTTGAAGTATAATTATCTCGTAGTCACAATATATACATTCGTATATTGAACTTTGTGAGACAATGATATTGAAACTCTTATTTATTTTGATCAAAGATTTTTCTGTAGAGGGAGACTAATATTTGGTCCAGATGTGGGATCACTGTTTCTATCCATGCTTCTAATAGTTGGTCCATCAATATTAAGTTTTCAATTATTTCTACAAGCCATAGTTTATTTCTCATCAGCATACCTCCTTTTAATGTGTTCATTGTACTGTTTGGAGGCTTTTCAGTAATTCCATTGCCAAATTGTTGTTATAGGATTGGCCTGCATGTTGATGTGTGAAGTGACAAGTGCTATTAGAAACACAAGCTAGCTACACTTGATTTACTTTTAGCTTACTGAAACACTATTAGAACATGGCTTGCATCTCGAAGATTTGCAAGTTTGACAATGACTCAAAAGTTTGCCCTTGACATATTGCATCAATTACCTGCCTCTAGTGGTCAAAGCATAACTGTGCTATCAAGTATCAACATAATATATGAGATTATGTGCATGAACTTGCCCATATTATGTGCAATTCATGAGACATAGTTCATAAGATATGTCGAGTAGCTTACTTTTGTCTTAGAAAATAATGAAGTTTAGAATCTGTAGTCCTTTTTGAATGCCCAGTTCTTATTTTGTAGATATACATTTGAGATCACAAATGCATGTACCAAGATACACAGTTCACACATCATTCATATGTTGAGCACTGGTGAACATGGCAAACAATAAAATTCAGAACGGATGTATTGCACAATTAATTGGACCTGTCAGTTGCTATAACATTTGATTTCCATATTTTCCCAGGTAATATCTACTGGAAATATTCACATATCTTTAACTTGTCATTTATGTCTCACTAAATATTCCCTTGCATACATCACTTCCAAACTAAGTTCTAAAGATAAATATGAGTATCTTCATTGTACTAACTTTATAAAAAAATTACATATCTATACTTACAAAGATATCTCTCGCAAAATCATTTGGATAAGACCCATCCTCTCTGGAACGTGTCAACAACACCATATCTGTCTGAGTAGGGTCCACTCCAGTTTCCGTAGCCTAATGCATCCACTTCACTGATTATGGCAATAACTAAAACAACATGGAATCGAAAACAAAATTTTTAAATCTTCATTCAATATTTATTGTGATAAGTTGTAGATACCACTAAACCATAAAGTTGAGCTAGTCGACGTGGCCCTGTAGTTGATAACAGTCTTGCTTAAGAGCATTCTCCCTATTCTTCTCACGATTATCCTTCAATAAAGATAAAGATTTGACACAATGTTATCATCTTGGAAAATATAAAATGAAATGTATTACTTAAAGTATAACAATTTATAAAATTACCGGCCACTTCTGAAAATCTTAGAGCAATGAGGATGCTCCTTTCTTGCACTGGCGTCTTGCACGACTACTCTCACCCTCTGATGCCATATGTAAATGCAATAAACTCACAAATTAAACAAGTTACAATATAAATGAGGATCAATCAAACCCAATATAAATGATGTTGCTTTTTTATCTTAAAGCATATGCCATAGTTACAGTAAACGTTTTAAACATGTACATCTATTAATTACAATCCACAAATAATATGGCAAACAATATTTCCCATATTTTTCATTAGTTATACATGTACATACGCCTTTATCAAATACAAAACTAGAAACTATGTACAGATTCCAAAGGGCAAATTAACATTAAACCGAGAAAACTGAAACATCTAAAACTGCATAACTTGTAGAAAATCTGAAAGAGATTTTTCTTTTGATTTGACACATGTCAAAATACATTAAAAGTTCTCACCACACCATTATGCCTCTCTTGATTTTAATAGTCCCAATAATAACTATCATTTGGGATGTGTTATCTCCTATCAAAACTACTTCACTGTCAATCTTCACATATGTAGTGAACCAATCAAAATAGAACACATGAAAGAAATATCCGAAATTCAGCACCAAATTATCAAGTAGGCAAGCACCGAATTTCTGTTGGCAATAGGTACTGAGCAGAAGTCCAATAGTTTCTGTCATTGCTCCTTGAGCAGAAGCATGAATGGCATTGAGGAATATAATAGGTACATGCCTGAGGCCCCAACCTTTCTCTTGAACGAAAAAATGGATTTCTGTTGCAGATATAAACTTGTCAGCCAACCTACAGAATTTCTATAATAAGAATGTTTTGGTTTTTCAAATTTTGTGTGTGTGTGTCTACAATGCATAATGCACTTCCACCACAATTTATTGATTTTCACCAGATAACATCCTAGAACAGTAAGTCAATGAAGTGGATATCAATCTCATAAAAGTTACAGAGAATCATAAATTATTTTAAAAATAATTAAAAAGAGCAGTCCACCATATCTCATCATAATATTGATAACTCCACATGATTAAGCAAGCAAGAACACTAACCAGAACGATCTCATCTGCCAAATCAAAGTACAAATCAAGCCAAAAAGGGGAATCTAAGAAAATACATAGGTACCAATGCAATAACCCATTGATATTGTTTCAGAGTATTTTCTCACTACAGAATCGTTGACCGTGGACTGCCCGGTCAACGTGGTCAAGGGGCCGATTAGGGTCCCTTGGGTGCGTCGAGCGCGTGTAGACGCGACGCGAATCGGAGATGTAGTCGACGCAGAGCACGTCAGCTGGGCCGGGTCTGGATCCTCGGCCTCAGGGGGGCTGAGGGGAAGCCTCGGCCCGGTGTGAGGTGCTCGGCCTCGGACGGTCGGGCGACGAGGGGAAGCCTCGGCACCTTGGCTTGACGCGCGACCGACGCGGAGCTGAGGGGAAGCCTCGGCTCGGATGGATGCGCTCGGCCTCGGTCGGTCGGACGACGAGGGGTAGCCTCGGCCGTCTCGCTTGATGCGCGGCCGGCGTGGAGCTGAGGGGAAGCCTCGGCTCGGATGGATGCGCTCGGCCTCGGTCACTCCTGGCGTCGAGGGGTGGCCTCGATGTCTTGGCTGATGCTTGATGGTGTTCGCCTGGTGTCGAAGGGAAGCTTCGGCACTTGGATCTAACGTCTTCCTGAACAGACGAGAACACTCGTCAGGGAGGCCGGACCTTGGTTCCGGCCAAATCCCCTCCGATGCCTAAGTCAGATGACAGTCTGAAAGAGGAGGCTCGGCGGGGACGGTTCGACTCGTAAGGAGATCGGAACGACGTCCTCCGGCGCGAGCGGGGGGAAGGAGATGGAGTGGGGGAACTAGGTCGTTGATGGAGTACCTTAGGTTTTGTTACCTGAGATGTCGTCCTTTGTTCAGTCGTCCTCCTAGTCCTTTTATAGGCCTCTTGCCATGACTGCCCGTCATCCACGTCCTTCGCCCGCCTCCAATCGCGCCCCCTCGATCCGCCCCCCACTCGCCACTCGCCCGCGCCGTGCCAGCACCTCCCCTTAATGGTCATAAAAGGGGCGGTGGATTTCGTGGGGGCGGTTATCCGTGGGTGAGTTGCACGCTTCCCGAGTCGGGTCGATTTGTCGTTCGGGGGCCCTCTAGGGGGCCTTGTCGGGCGGGCCTGATCTCGCAGATGGGCTTCTGATCGGCAGTCGGGTTTCTGGGCTCGTGTCTTTCGGGCTTCGGTCAAATAGGCGTAACAATTGCCCCCATCGGTCGGGTCGATCGGCCTCGGCTGGTTCGGTTCGGCCGATGTGACTTCTACCGATTTCGACAGGCTCATCAGTCGAAGCTGATTCATTAATTGGGCGTCATCATGAGTCGGTCCGTTCGATACCTTCAAGACGCGGATTCCGAAGCGCCGTCGGTCCCCTGATGCTGCCACGTGTAACTGCGGGTTTATCCCCACCGTTCGCGGGGTCGTCTTTGGTGGAGAAGCTGTGCGGGTTGTGAGCCGCCATCCCGTCATCTTCTTCTTCGTGTTGATCTTGATCCTGCCCGAGCTCTGCCCCATGTCGTCTTCCTCTGCCACTGGTTCGGGTCAGCCGGAGCGTGACGTCACTCCTAACCTGATGGGTAGTCCTCCTTCGGCGATTCGTCGGCATGGGGGCGAGCTTTCAGGGGTGCCTCCAGAGGTCTTAGCGTTGCCTTCGTCGGTCTGTGCCACCACCATCGGGGGTATGCGCTCCGCCTACCTGCTTCCACCTTATTCGGCTCGTGCTCCCGGGTCCGACGAGCGGATCTGCCTTCCCGGTCCCAACGAGGTTGGAGTGTACGAGAAGTGCTTCCGCTACGGGCTCCGTTTCCCGCTCCACCCCTTTATCATCGAGTTCCTTCAAGCCTACAATGTGGGCTTGTGCCAATTCTGCCCCAACGCCATCGGGCTCCTCGTCGGGTTTGTCGTCATCTGCATGTTGAAGGGAGTGGTGCCCTCCCTCCGCCTCTTCGCCCAGTTCTACCGCATGAGTCATCATCAGTCGGGGGCGTGGATTTACATCAGCGCCCGCCCGAAGATGAGCCTTGTGTTGGGGTTGCCGAGCTCCCTAAAGCGCTGGAAGGGGGAGTACGTATTTGTCGTTTTCCCGTCGAGTGTACCTTTCCCGATTCGTTAGGAAGCGGCAGGCGCGGTCATCCTTGATCTAGGTGACCCAACTGCCGCCGAGCTGCAGACGGCGAAGGCCCTGCTGGCGATTCCTTCGAGGGATCGGATGATCGACGTCCTCTTCAGCAGCTATAACTTGCGCAAGACTGTGTGGTCCTTGGGTAAGTTCTCCGAACGTTCGCCATTCGGGGTTGCTCGGGCTCTTCTCGGCCCCTTACTTCTTCTTTGGGTGCAGGTGGATTCCCTCTCGATTCTTCTCCCGCTAGCCCTCACGTGCTGGCCCCGGATCCGGGCCCGCGTAAGAGGGATCATGTATTGGAGGTCCAGAAGAAGCAGCGGATCATGACCTCTGCTGTTGGTTCCAAAAGGAAGAAGGGGCCATCTCCCTCCATCCCCTCGTTGGAGTCTTCCAAGAGGGTCCGCGAGGAAGTTAACGTCTCGCTGTCCGCTGACCAGCACCGGCCTGCCCCTGTTGAGATTGCCTGGCCGTGGGTCGGCCCCTCGCCTCTCCCGGACGGTTCTCTCCCTGATGCCTACGATCGGTATCTAGGCGCGTTTTGCTCCGACCCGGGCGAGTTTCCTTCGTCAGGGGAAGGCCTTCTTCGTCCACGCTTCCCGGTGGGGGAGAAGGAGTCGGTATTTTTGAGCTGTGGAACTGCCGCAGGAGTGGCCGAGAATAGTTGCCTCCCACCTGATCAGGCCGCGCTGGATGGAGTCAGAGGCGACTGTTTGGCCACCTTCGTAATTCAGGTTGGCCAACAGGTGGAGTGTCTCTGCTTGCTCTCCCTCTAGCTGCTTTCGCCGTCTTACCTTTGTCGCCTTGGTGCAGTTATCCTCGGTGGGACTTCCGATGAGGCGCCAGTTTGCGGCGCTCCCTAAGGCCAAGTCCGATGCCAGGCGAGATCCTGATGTCCACGGTGATGAGGGGGAGGCAGGTCAGTTAGACGAGGCGCGAGTCAAGTCCTTGGAGACCCGCATAACTGAGCTGTCCTCTGCCCTCGAAGAGTCGGACCGTGAGAGAGCCTTGGCTTTGGTTGCAAAATCAAAGGCCGAGGAGTAGGTCGCCGTGCTTTTGGGAGACGCCGACACACCTGGGGGAGCTGACGAGATCCACGTCTCTGTCGCTGCCCCCGAGGCCCTGGAGCTCTCCGATCGTCTGGAGGCGACGGAGGAACGGGAGAGGGCTCTCCTTGCTCGACTCGGCGAGAGTTCCCGGGAGATTGAGGTGGAGAGGGCGGAGCTCCAACGCCAGATCGAGACCTTGAAGGCTCGGGTGCGTGAGCTTGAGGAGGTGGATCCGTCCCAGATCGCCCAAGACGCTATGGAGGAGTATGCCACCTCCTTTGTTGAGTCAGCCGTGGCTGAGGCGTTCGAGAAGGGTTTCGCCCGTTGCCAATCCGAGATCCAGAAGAAGTTCCCGCTCTCGGGAGTCAATTTCGAGGATCTCCGGGCGCACTCTGACGGCGAAACGGAGCGTGGGGGCGACCCAGGTGAACAGCCAGCATGTGGCTCCACGGGTGCCCCTGGAGATGTTTGAGGGAGGGGAATGCCCCTCGGCCTCTTCGTACGTCTCTTTGTATATCCTTTTGTTAGGCGCGTGCTTAGCAGGCGTCCCATCGGGCGAGGCTTCCCTTGTCCCGAGTGGGATTCTTGTAAACACATTTATCTGGAAAGGAACAAACTTAAGTAAATTCATTTCGTAGAAAACAATACATTTATTGAAAGTACTTGCGTAAGTGTTCCGTGTTCCAGGCGTGAGTGAGGATCCTCCCCTCCAGATTGGCTAGACGGTAGGTTGCGGGTCCAAGGACCTCGACGACTTTGTAGGGTCCCTCCCATTTAGCCGCGAGCTTCCCTTTGCGAGCAATATCCGGGTTGAAGCTTGCTTTCCTGAGGACCAGGTCCCCAAGGTGGAAACTCCTTCCCTTGACCCGAGAATTGTAGTATCGGGCCACCTTCTGCTTCTGGCGGATAATGGTGTCTAGGGCTTGCTCCCGCCGCTCGCCGAGGAGCTCCAGACCGAGCTCCAGGCCTTGCGAATTCCTGTCTTCGTCGAAACACTTGAGGCGGAGAGACTCTTCACCCAGTTCGACCGGTACCACTGCCTCGGCTCCGTAGGCAAGCATGAACGGGGTTTCGCCGGTGGCCTCCTTGTGGGTCGTCCGGTATGACCAGAGTATCCCGGGGAGCTCTTCCGGCCAGTTTCCTTCGGAGTCCTTCACTTTCTTTCGGAGGGGCTCTATGATGCATTTGTTGGCTGCTTCCGCCATCCCGTTGGTCTGGGGGTGCGCTACAGAGGCGAAGAGGAGCTTGATCCCCCATTCCGCGCAAAAGTCTTTGAACCCCGCGGAGTCGAACTGTTTCCTGTTGTCTGTGACGATGGCACGTGGTACTCCGAATCTGGAGATGATGGAGTTCCATACGAAGCCTTTCACTTTCTTCCACGTGATGGTGGCCAATGGTTCAGCCTCGATCCACTTGGTAAAGTAGTCCACCGCCACAATCAGATACTTCCGCTGCCCCCGACCCGGCTTAAATGGTCCGAGGATGTCGAGCCCCCATTTCGCAAAGGGGATGGGGCTCACGATAGGGATGAGCTCCGACGGGGGAGTTGAGGCGTGGTTGGCAAACCTCTGACATTCTTGGCACTTTTGGACGTAGTCCGTTGCGTCTTGGACTAGGGTCGGCCAGTAATATCCCTGCCTCAAGATCTTCTGTGCGACCATCTTGCCCCCGTGGTGATTTCCGCAGATCCCTTCGTGAACCTCCCGTAGGACGTAGTCGGCTTCCTGCGGTCCGATGCATTTCAGGTATGGGAGAACATCCGCCTTCGTCCAGCGTCTTCGGTAGAGCGTCCCCTCATGGATCACGTATCAGAGTGCTTTCCTTTCCAGGGTCCGACGCTCGTCCCAATCCGTCGGCACCTCCCCATGAGTGAGGTACCGTATGATCGGGTCCATCCAGGTGGGATCTTGGTCGATCGCCATCACCTCCCGCTCTTCCGTGCTGGGGGACTGCAGGTTCTCCACGTAAATGGTGCGGCCCAGCTCCTTGGTCGAGGACGAGGCTAGCTTCGACAGCGCGTCTGCCCGCGCATTCTCCGACCGTGGGAGATGTAAGACTTCCGCGCTCTTGAACTTGGACAGCGTCGCTTTGGCGACGGCGAGATACCTCTGCATTGCTTCCTCCCGCGCCTCGTAACTTCCCAGAAGCTGGTTGACAATGAGCTTCGAGTCGCTGAGGAGGCGCACGGACTCGGCCCCGAGCTCCTGGGCCAGCCTCAGGCCGTTGATTACCGCTTCGTACTCCGCCACGTTGTTGGTGGCCGGGAACTCGAACCGCAACACGTACTCCATAATGTTCCCTTCCGGAGATCGGATCGTGATCCCAGCCCCGCCTCCTGACTGTGTTGCCGATCCGTCCACATGGACTATCCATGTTTCTGGGACTCCTGACTGGACAGGGTGGAGGTGGTCAGCCGAAAGAAAAGATAAGGGCTGGGTGATTACCGTTGCTGGGCCTTCTCCCTCCGGGGGATGTCCTCCTTCCGTAGTGCATTCAGCGATGAAGTCGGCCAAGGCCTGCCCCTTGATGGCTGTGCGTGGCTTGAATCGGAGGTCGAACTCGCTCAATTCCACCCCCCCCCAGTTCAGCATCCTTCCCATTCGATCGAATCTCTTGAGATTCTGCTCCAATTGCGAGTCGGTCAAGACCAATATGGTGTGGGCTTGGAAGTAGGGCCTGAGCCTTCGCGCTGAGAGAACGAGGGCGTATGCCAGTTTCTCCATGGGCAAGTATCGCACCTCCGCTCCCTTCAAGACCCGGCTCGTGTAGTACACCGGCCATTGCACCCCACCATCTTCCCTGATCAGTACCGAGCTCACCGCTTCTTCCGCGCGTGCCAGGTAAAGGCTTAGCGATTCCCCTTCTCGTGGCTTGGACAGGAGAGGCGGGCTGTGAAGGTACTCCTTGAGATCCACGAATGCCCTGGAGCAGTCTTCGTCCCATGGTATCGCCTTCCTGTTGTCTGACGGTTCTGCGATCGCTTTCCTCAGAACTTTGAAGAAGGGGAGCGATCTCTCCGCCGATTTGGATAGGAATCGCCCCAAGGCCGCGATGCGCCCATTCAGCCTTTGCAGTTCTTTGATCGTCGCTGGCTCCCGCATATTGATCAATGCCTCGATCTTGTCAGGGTTAGCTTCAATGCCACGGTTAGTTATCATAAATCCCAAGAATTTGTCGGATCTTACCCCGAACGTGCACTTCGTGGGGTTGAGTCGGATGTTGTGTCGTCGCAACCGCTCGAAAGTTTCACGGAGGTCGGCGACATGGTCCTCCGGCTTTCTCGACTTGACAAGCATATCGTCTACGTAGACCTCCAGGTTCCTCCCGATCTGGGAGTAAAAAACCTTGTTGGCCATTCTCTGGTAGGTGGCCCCTGCGTTTTTCAAGCTGAAGGGCATCTTCTTGTAGCAGTAGGTTCCCCGGTCCGTCGTGAAGGCTGTCATCTCTTCGCTCGAGGATCCATCTGGACCTGATTGTACCCTGAGTAGGCGTCCATGAAGCTAAGCATCTCGTACCCCGAGGCATTGTCCACAAGGTGGTCTATGCGCGGCAGGGGGTAGCTGTCCTTGGGACAGGCTTCGTTGAGGTCACTGAAGTCCACGCACATTCGCCACTTTCCATTGGGTTTTTTTGACCATCACCACATTCGATAGCCACTCCGGGTACCAGACCTCTCGTATGAAGCCTGCGTCGAGAAGACGCTCTACCTCCTCGGAGGCCGCCTTCATCTTTTCGCCACCCAGGTTTCGCTTCTTCTGCCTGACCGGCTTGAAGTTGGGGTCGACGTTGATCTGGTGGACGATCACCTGGGGATCTACGCCGGGCATGTCCTCCGGTGACCAAGCAAAGACGTCAAGGTTTGCCTCCAGGCACTCGACCAGTTGGCTCCTCAGGTCGTGGCTTAGTCCTCTCCCGATTGAGACGAACCTGCCCTCGATGTCTGTGACCGGGATCTGCTCTTGTTCCTCCGCAGGGGCGGGTCTCGGCCCGCTCCTTAAGTCGAGCGAGGCCATCTGGTCGACTAGACGATCCTCGGGCCCTTCCTCCTCCAGTTGGTAGCAGGTATTCGGTCTCCCCGCGTCGCCTTCGATCTGCCCCATCCCCCTTGGCGTTCGGAACTTGATAGTCTGATGAAGGGTCGAGACTACTGCGCCGAGGGCGTTGAGAAGGGGTCGGCCGATGATTCCGTTGTACTCCGACCCGATCCCCAATACGACGAATTCTACCGCCAGGGTCACCGAGTCTGGTGAGCCTCCGAGTGTTACTGGGAGGCGGATCATGCCGACGATGGGGGTGGAATGACCCGTGAACCCTACCACGAGACCTGAGCGAGGTTCCAAGTCTTCCTTCCGTAGCCCCATCTTCTCCAGGGTTGACATGAAGAGGACGTCGCAGGAGCTGCCGGTGTCGATGAGCAGCCGCCGTACCATGGTTGTGTCGATGATCACCGATACCACCAAAGCTGCGTCCGACCTGCGCGCTGCTCCTGTCGTGCCCGTCCTCCCGACCGGTAGGGCCGACGAGGGTTTCTCGGTCTTCTCCTCATGGTCCTCCTCGCGCTGGGCCCGGGCCTTTTCTTGCCAACCATGGCGGGCCCTGCCGCCTCGCGCCTGAGCCTTGCCCTCCCTTCGCCGTGATGGGTGAAGCCGTGTCATTGCAGGTGTGGTTTGTTTTTCGTGGGATAGTTCGGATCCCACAGACGGCGCCAGATGTTTCAGAGTGTTTTCTCACTATAGAATCGTTGACCGTGGACTGCCCGGTCAACGTGGTCAAGGGGCCGATTAGGGTCCCTTGGGTGCGTCGAGCGCGTGTAGATGAGATGCGAATCGGAGATGTAGTCGACGCAGAGCACGTCAGCTGGGCCGGGTCTGGATCCTCGGCCTCAGGGGGGCTGAAGGGAAGCCTCGGCCCGGTGTGAGGTGCTCGGCCTCGGACGGTCGGGCGACGAGGGGAAGCCTCGGCACCTTGGCTTGACGTGCGACCGACGCGGAGCTGAGGGGAAGCCTCGGCTCGGATGGATGCGCTCGGCCTCGGTCGATCGGACGACGAGGGGTAGCCTCTGTCATCTTGCTTGATGCGCGGCCGGCATGGAGCTGAGGGGAAGCCTCGGCTCAGATGGATGCGCTCAGCCTCGGTCACTCCTGGCGTGAGGGGTGGCCTCGATGTCTTGACTGATGCTTGATGGCGTTCGCCTGGTGTCGAAGGGAAGCTTCGGCACTTGGATCTAACGTCTTCCTGAACAGACGAGAACACTCGTCAGGGAGGCCGGACCTTGGTTCCGGCCAAATCCCCTCCGATGCCTAAGTCAGATGACAGTCTGAAAGAGGAGGCTCGGCGGGAACGGTTCGACTCGTAAGGAGATCGGAACGACGTCCTCCGGCGCGAGCGGGGGGAAGGAGATGGAGTGGGGGAACTAGGTCGTTGATGGAGTACATTAGGTTTTGTTACCTGAGATGCCGTCCTTTGTTCAGTCGTCCTCCTAGTCCTTTTATAGGCCTCTTGCCATGACTGCCCGTCATCCACGTCCTTCGCCCGCCTCCAATCGCGCCCCCTCGATCCGCCCCCCACTCGCCACTCGCCCGCGCCGTGCCAGCACCTCCCCTTAATGGTCATAAAAGGGGCGGCGGATTTCGTGGGGGCGGTTATCCGTGGGTGAGTCGCACGCTTCCCGAGTCGGGCCGATTTGTCGTTCGGGTGCCCTCTAGGGGGCCTTGTCGGGCGGGCCTGATCTCGCAGATGGGCTTCTGATCGGCAGTCGGGTTTCTGGGCTCGTGTCATTCGGGCTTCGGCCAAATAGGCGTAACCGATATCAATACCTTCCACACACACACACAAAATTCAACAACCCATACAAAAAAACATGCAAAATGTCCAACACCAACAAATCCTACAACAATCAAAACAAAAACAACCAGGCAATGCATATAGATACAAACATCTCTCAATAAAGAAAGTATAGTAGCTGCTCAAACTTCAAATCTCGAGTACATATAGATATAAATATAGATAGATGATACCTAGATGGGCAATGTGAGCAGGGTGTACAATATTTGTATATTTCCTTTCTACTCTGCCGACTTCTTTTCCTTTCTTTATTTTGAAACGTAAGAGGCATTTCATGTTGTTCATTCGGATCAGCAAAGACAACTTTTCAAGCTGAAGATACATCATAATTTAGTAATTACATATCGTTGGGCTTCTTACATAAAACCATCATATGGGCTACATTATGGACACAATTTTTTTTTGGATACATCGGAAAGCATTCTGAACACTATTTCAATGGGCTTGGATAGGGAAAACCTCTCCCTACATTACATAAAAGAATCAACGAGCTTGGGAGGTGTCCTGTACATAACAATGTTCATTTATTGAACAGAATATCATTGGATGTAATAAATCTTGGATGATTATCTTATCCCCATGCGTAAGTGACATGGATTCAAAAAGTTGCCCTAAATTATAAGAGGTTAACAGGTCATGAGAGATCTCTCACCTCACCTATCTGATGAAATGATATAGTTTCTATCACAACAGTCATGTAAGACAAAAAATACATGTTATAACCACTTATACGATGAAATGAAGTATTTTCTATCACAACAGTCATGTATAACAAAAATTACATGTTATAACCACTTATACGATGAAATGAAGTATTTTCTATCACAACAGTCATGTATAACAAAAATTACATGTTATAACCACTTATACTTTGTAATGAAGATTACATCACGTTAAAAAAATTTGCATGATGAAATCCTATAAATAAAACAGTTTTGATCCATTCAAAAAAAAATGAACCGAAGACATGCCTGAACGATATTAGTGTGTAAATTAATCATGATATTATTTTCTTCTTATTTTCTGATCATCTTTATCAAAATATATAACCTGTTAAGCCTTTAAACAAAGTAAACCTAACAAACTGTTGCATCATAAAATCCTGTATAAATGAAGCCGTTACGATACATTGAAGATTGTGAATTAAAGATGTGAATGAACTAAATTAATGTATAGATTAAGCGGTGAATTTATTCTAATATTCAGTCTTCTTCCAAATAACTTCCTAAGCAATGAAAGCAGAATTCATAAGGCGAATGCAAGCGCACATTTTGAACTTATCAAATTGATGTTTAAAAATTGCTAGTGCTTACTATAAGTATGGAAGATATACTAGGAGAAAATGGGCACAGTGACGAAGCTACAATACCATGCAATCTACTGACAGTAACTGCCACCGGAAATAGTTCATTCCTTGAAGAACTTCTTAGAGCTGGGATGGATCCTGATGTTGGTGATTCCAAAAGGAAGAACACCATGGGTATATGTTCTCACATGATTGCATACGAAGCTGAGCACTTCCTAAATTTAATTCCACAGTATTCCAATTTCACATAACAAATGATTTCGAATGTAATTGCATCATAAAGAACCTGAATCCTAAGTTCAAAAAAGAAAAAAAATGAATTTTGCATGTAACTTTCAATTACATTTCAGTAATTATCATATGACCTTTGATATATAAACATATGAAGTTTCATATCATATAACAGAAAGAGCCATGTCAATTTCATTCATAATGATAGCTCCTAGGAGATAATTGAGCCACCGTCTACTCCTCAAGCAACCATCATGAGATGCAACAATTTGGTCATGTATTTCCTTTTCATGACCAATTCAACTTTTAAGGGGTTTATAGATCTAATACAGAAACCATCAGGTAAAAAATATAACATGTGTCCCTTGTTTTTGAACATTTTGGTGACAAATCCTCTGTAACTCTAGTACATCACATAGCAGCACATAGTACATCACATTATATACAAAAATTAGATAAATCTAGTGTTATTTTTTCTTACGCTGATGATGTCAGTGATAACTTCTGGCAATCGCTAAGAAAACCTGACGAAATTGGCGAGCACAAAGTCAGTAGAAATCAGTAGAAATCGCTAGAACTCGGCTGGAACGGTGGAGAAAAACCTGATGCAAAGATCTGGTGAACAATCAACAGAATAAGCTAGCAAAGGAGCCCTCGGGGAGATCAGATCAAGATAAATTTAGGTTATTTTTGCTTACGGGGAAGATGTCGGCGATGATATCTGGGAATCGCTAAAAAAAAGCTGACGAAATCGACGAGCACAAACTACAGAAAAAAAAGAAAGATACCCGGTGAGGATTGAAAAAATAGAAACCATGTCCGAAACTTGAGAATCATTCACATACCTGAGGGGATCATTGCGATATGCAGCCTAGCATTTTACAGACAAAGGTCGGCTCGAAGAAATAAAAACTTCGACGTTGCTTTGAAGCGATTTGCAAATCCGCTCGCAGAAATTGACGATGAAGGATACGAACCAACTCCAATTTACAGATCCACGCAAGAGATTGACGATGCCAGAGAAGAGCACCACGATTTGCCGATCCGCACAAATAAATCGACGATGACAGAGAAGAGCCCCACGATTTGCAGATTTGCTCAAAGAAATCGACGATGACGGAGAAGAACGATCTCAAATTTGCAGATCCCGTAAGAAATCAACGATGACGGAGCAGAAATCGACGATTTGCAAATCATCACAAGGAATCGCGTTGAAGAGAACGAACTCGAAGATGAGGGATATAAATGTGTTCTTTGGGGATGTAACCAATAACGCCTGGAGAAGTGAGCTATGATGGTTATTTGTAGCGGTTCTAAACCGCTACAAACAAAGATTTCTGTCGGTTTACGCCCGCTAGAAATTTGTTTATATTTTATTTTATTTGTCCCTTGTACTGGCGGCTCGCAATCGCTGGAAATTAAACATCGGATCGAATTTTATTGGCGGTCTTTGACTGCCACAACATTTTTCCTAGCGGTTACGAACCGCTAGTACGAAAAAAATTTCCCGCTTCCTTTGGCGGGGTTTTTTCCCAGTCAATTGAAGAGATTCTTTTTTGGTTATAGCTGTTCCGACCCGCTGGAAAATTCTTGTTGTTTACTAGCGGGTCGAAACCGATACAAATAAGTGATTTTTGGCGGTTTTATAAACCGCTATTAGAGTAACCGCTACAATTAACCTTGTCTTTTGTAGTGCGTGTATATAATTAAGCAATAACTTGAAATATAAACATATACTTAAAACATTTCATAACTTAAATAACCTAAATAACTTAAAATAACTTAATATAATTTTAATAACTTTAAAGCTTAATAACTTAACAACTTAAAATAACTTAATAACTTATACTAACTTATACTAACTTACTAACTTATAATAAATAGCTTACTAACTTATAATAACCCAATTAACTTACTAACATATAATAAATAACTTTAATATCTTTAAAACTTAAATAACTTTATAACTTTATAACTTAATAATTTTAATAACTTATAACCTAATAACTTTAATATCTTTAAAACTTTAATAATCCTCCCTTAACTCAAATAATCTTATATAACTCAATAATTCTTAGCTTAATAATTTTAAACTTAATAATAACTCAATAATTTTATATAACTCAAACCCCCCTGCCGTATCCTCTTCTTTCGTTCTTCTTCCTTTTTTTCTTTTTCTTGTAGGGAGGGAGAGCTCAAGGGTGGGCTGATGTAACGGTCGCTTTCCGACCGTTCGTAGATTCTGCGTGCACGTGCCTTGACGTGCACGTATTTTATTTGGCTATCTCTGAGCTCCGGCATATGCGATGTGATATGCCGTTGTGATCGTTTTGGGATGTAGGATTTTATGGAAATTATTGGGAACGTCCTTTCACTGCTCGTTTTCTCGCGAAACGACTTTGAACGATATGGGCGTTTTAGTCATTTGACTCAAAACGTCGTTTCCAATTTTACGTAAATTCTCGGTAGGCATCACGCACGATCGGGCTCCGTAGATCTGTGCGTCTCGTCTCCACGATTGTCCCGATATTTTCGGATTATTTTTCTGACGCCCGGATTGAAAGATATCACCCGGATTAACCTCGACCGTCGATTTTACCCCAATCAGATTCAAATTTCGAAATTTGTTAGCCAAATCTGGCTAAATCTCTCTTCTAAATCATTTTAAAATCTTCCCTAATCTGTTTCGCTAATCTCCCCTAGACTTACCCCAACCCGTACGCCCTCCATCCCTATACCCCTCTCCCATTTAACCCTTAACATATGGCTATTTAGCAAACCCATAATATTATAAATTAAACCCCAAATTATAAACTCTAACCCTAATCTAACCCTAACCCAAAACGCAGCCGCTGGCCTCCTAAAAACCCCAATCACCCAAATCCCCTTCATCTCTCCCTCGCGTTCACGGCAGCCCACCGCCGCGCCGGCGATCCGCCGTCGGCCCCGCCCCCACGACCATCTCACTCTCCCGATCTCCCTCACGACGAACGCCGCCGCCGCACCTCTCATCGGTGCCCTCGACCGCCCTCGACCGCCGCGTCTCCGTCCACGGCGAAGCCCGCGCAACCGCCTCCGCTTCCGGCGCCGTCGCGGATCTCCTCCCATCGCCGCCCATCCGCGTCTCCCCTCAGCGCCGTCCTCCCCCTCTGATCCACGCGCCGACCCCCGCCGAGCAGATCTCGCATCCGCTCCCTCGCCGCCGCGCCTTTCTCTCCACGGCCGCACACCGCCATGACAGCCCGACTGCCGCTCGCCTGCGCCGTGACCCGATCGCCCCGGTCCCCCGTCAACGTCTCTCTCCGCCACAGATCTCCTCGGTGCCGTCGTGACCGCCATCTTCCCCCGCAGCAACGCTCCCTCGGCCGCCAGCCTCCGCGCCGTCTTGCTGCCCTTAGCCCACTGTCGCCACGCACCCCGCCGCAATTCTCGACGACGCCGCCGCAATCTCAGCCGCAGACCGCCGCCGCGCCGCCCTCACTCACCGCACAACGCCGCTCGCCCCACTGCCGCATCTCCTGTTCCCGCCGCCGCCGTTCAGCGAATCCGGCCATCTCAACCCGATCTGTCCTCCTCACCCACGCAGCGCACAATCCAGACCTGCCGGCTCCCGACGTTGCTACGTTCCCCTCACATGATCCTCAAGCTGAACACTCTCCAGACATCGTGGCCGTTACCGTTACCTTTCACATGCCGTCTCGTTGCGCTACTCGCAACCGAGGCGATTCCGTTGCCGCTTCTTTGCACTACTCGCGACCAAGGCGGTTCCGACGCCGTTCCCGTTGCCGTGCCGTTTCGCTGTGCTACCCGCAGCCGTTACAATCCTGAGGCGACCCCGAGACGACCTCCACTGCGCTACCCGCAGTCGGGGACACGAGCACCACCACCGTTTTCAGACCCGACGCCAGATTAATTGTGTGTTCCTCACACCAGGTTGGTACCCCAAACTCGTAGCAACCCACACCGTAGTATAATCAAACCCTAAACTAAAACTGGACAACTCAAACTAAATTTATTTTCAGTATCTGTAAAACGCTGCTCACCGTAGGAAGGATCGACAATCGGACAATTATTTCTGTGCACATAGGGTAGAAGTCGATCTAGGCTGATGAACATCAAAACGTGACTTGTGACGATTTGGATAGTCCCGATAATCTAGAAACAAACCCTAATAGGACTTGATGAAAATCGCGACCTGACACCGTCGCCCTGACACTGTTTCAGACGAACTACCGCGGACGCGACGACTGGACGAGACGTTCCGGACGGACGACACACTCGCCATCGCAGGAAAGTGTATCCCACTTGCACTTTTGGCCGTGCTTAGGCCTTAGTTGGTTAGAACTGATAACTGTGAACAAATAGAACCGGACGTGAAATGATAGCGTCCGGGACGACCCCTGACGGCTCAGACTTGACGACGAAGTCTGAGCCTGACAAACAACTTTTGACATTGTAGGGCTATCATGTGTATGCGTGTGTGTGGACACCCTAGAATAACCTTTCCGTCCTGTCACGTCCCGTCTCGTCTTGCACAGCCTGCGGGCAATAGGGCGCTCTCCAAGCTAGAGAGAGTGATCCCTTGTACTGATTCACAGCCTGCGGGCAATAGGGCACTCTCCAAGCTAGAGAGAGTGATCCCTTGTATTGTTACACAGCCTGCGGGCAATAGGGCACTCGCCAAGCTAGAGCGAGTGATCTATTGTACTGTTTGTCTTGTCTTGTCTTCCTTGGGGTTTGGGTTTGGGTTGAGCGTGCGCACGGCAAGAGGGTCTGATCCCCCTCGAACCGTAAGGCGTGAACCCTTTCGTTTCTCACGTGTCTTGTCTCGTCTTGTCCCGTCACGTCCCGACTTGTCTTGACACCTGTAGGTTAGTCCCGTAGTTGGTAGCACACGCTACGACAACTACTTGTTACGCTTTACTTTCCTGCTACGTTACTTCATTTGTTACTCAGTTATAACCCCAGCATGCTAATCAACCAGTAAATCGTTGTTTAAAAGTTGATACACTTGCAGTTTGGTCTAACCCTTTTTGTAGACATTACCTGACGTACAGTTCCTTTCTCTTGGGTGCTGTACGTCAGGTGCTCAGCCAGAGTTCGTGGACGAGACAGACTCACTGGAGTACGAGGAGCCGAGGACGTCGACCCAAAGTACGTGCCTAACGAGGACCAGACCTAGGGGTCTTTTTAGTCGTCACTTTCAGAGGTTACTACTTTTAGTTTGCTTTTAGATATTTTGTTGCCATGCGTAGGCTTCTTTTTAGACTTGTACTCGCTGGATACTATATCTCTAATTTAATGAATGCCTTTTTCTTTCTGTACTTCCTATTGTTCCGAATTTTATTAATGCAAGAACCTGAAGATTTTAAAAATGGTACCCCTACAAACGCTTATTGGGTCAGAGCTTCTCAGCTCTGGCCTAAGCAGGCCTTAGTCACGCTTCGCCTCCGTCGTTTTGGGAAGCGGGGCGTGACAGCTGATCCGGAGGAGGGAGGGGCAGTGCACGGGGTGGAGCTCAAGGCGGTGCACGCAGGGCCGCGGGCCGCAGCGACAGGTGCAGTTGCGTGCGCATGGGGGCAGTTGGAGCAGTTGCGAGCAGGGGCTGCGGGCGGCACACGAGGGCGCAGATCCGGCAGCGACGCACGCGACAGGTGGAGCAACAGCTTGGTGCATGTGGGGGGAGGTGGTTCAGCGGCTAGGAGGGGAAGGGGGCAGCTACGCGCGTGCGACGAGGAGGGGATGAAGATATGTTTTTGATTCAGATTTGAACTCGGATCTTATTCCTGATTTGATTTCTTCTCTCAATTTCTAATTTGGATTGGGGTTGTTTGCTTTTTTGTTTGAAGGAGGCTGAATTGATTTGGTTGCTGTTTGTTGTTGTCGGAGGAATTCGGGGTGATGATGGTGTTGGGTTTGTTGCTTGAGAACTAACGAAGAAAGGGGAAGAACATAGAGAGGGGATGAGGAAGATGATCATGTTGCTTCTGCTGTTATTGTTTTCTTTAAAACAATGGAAATAGGGTTAACAGAATGATGAGGGTGAGTTGTCTGTGGGGGAAGGAAACGAAAGAATTGGATCCGGTCGGGGTTGGAGCTCACCAATTCATACTGTGGGTTTAATAAGGGTATATCTAAGATTTATTAGGGGTAAAAGAAATTGGTAATTAGTAAAATAAATTAGCTAAAAGTAATTAGTTAGGATCAAAGTTAATTAGTTAAACTTGTGTAAAATTCCAAAAACAGAGACGCGCTCGCGTCGACACGTAGAAAACATACGGACGAAAAACTCTCGGACGACTAAAATAAAATACATGCACACACGAAATCAAACACGCCTAAAATACAGGCCGTTATAATAATATGGATAAGATCAAGGTTTTCTAGCAACAAAGAAATTCTTACAGTCGATAAACTTGTATAATTTGTGAAATATAAAATAGTTTAATAGATAATATTATATGGACAGTAAGCAAAGAATAAATGGAATTACTGAAACTCAATTACCATTAGTTGATGAAAATTAAATAACAAATTCAGAAGAAGAAAAAGAGCTTACTTTATCGAGCTTCTAGAATGAATCAGGACGTTTTAGAAGTTGGGACCCACCACCTGATCGCTTCTTCGGAGACAACAGCGACACCGTGATGGTGATGACGTGGATCAATTCTAAGTTCCTACAACTCCTAACAAAGTAACTCTTAATCAAAAATTAAACTCATGCATAAACTAATTAACTATTTTGCTAAATTCGAAGATGATTCTAGACGGGGCGTACGCATTGTAAATTCTTTCCCATTATTGGACTAAAATATGGAGCATAAGTTGATCAAAAATGTCGAGACAATATGACAAAGTTGCAAACAAGCTAGTGATATTGATGAAAACTCTGTAAAGGAAGTTGGAACACAAATTGACAGGTCACAGACTCACAATAACAAAATTTTAATAACAGAAACCTTTTAATAGAACATGTAGTCAAAACCAAGCAGAGTATAGCAACAACATAAACAACAATGAACATATAAGAAAGATAATGGGTCATGGATTTCCATCTAATTTACAGACCAACACGTCCCATTTGAGGAGCTTAATTTAGTCTGCATAACATACATACAATAATATAGGATAGATATCAAAATGCCAAATAGTGAAATTGGAAAACAATCTAAAATCTAAAACTTGACAATTTAGCTCAGAATAAGCAAAAATTACAAAAAAAAATTCAATGTTATAAGGAAATGTCATTTGATGTTTGAAGTTAAGAAATAGCTCACATAAGCAATTAGTTATTAAATTCAAAGGCTGAAACTGAAAGTACCTAAAACTAGCAATGCAGAAGCCGGACTAACAAGACGAAAGTGATAAACTATAAGAGCTGCTGCATAAAAATTAGTTACTAGAAAATGGAAAATTAGTCGTTGTTAAGATCAAAGCCCACAAAATTATGTAAACTTTCAAAGTTCAAAATCCGAGAATACATGTCAAAGCAAAACCCTAACTTAAACTCAAAAAAATCCCAACCGTCCACATCAAAAAGAGCAAAATTAAAGAGGTGTAAAAAAAATTATACAGTTGATCTGAAAACCACAACGGAGGCGCCGAGGTGCTAAGACCTCTGAGGTGCGGATCTCTCTTTTTAATTTCTGTTTGAGTCTTCTGTCGGCCATCGCATGGAGAGAGCGCGCAAGATATTCTTTAGGCTATGAGTCACATCTTTCATCTGATTTTAATGGGGGCCTGGGCTTTTACTATTTCGTCTGATTTTACTGGGGGCCGGGCTTTTACTTTTTCGTCTGATTTTAGGGTGGCGCACTTTAACTCTACCTTTAAATTTTAGTGGGGCATGGGCTTTTACATCAACTGCACTTATTTGGGGAAAAATTGGGGAGGGGGCACTGTTAACATGGGTCCGCCCCTACATGTTCGGTGCATCAAGGGATTTCTATGAGTATGTGAATGCAGCGACTTTCCAACAATGGCAGCAGCGGCAGGGGCGGTTCAAATGGTAGATGTGTTGGCAACGAATGGCCAATGGCTCAACGGCAATCCGACGATGGTTGAGATAGCAGCGGCTATGGTGGTCTTACAGTTGCGGCGAGGGTCGCAACATCAGTTTGACAATGGTAGAAGCAGCAATGGTGTTCCCACGAAGGCAGTGGTGGCGTTCATGGTGATCTGACGATGAAGATGGCAACAGTGGTTAATGACATGGCGGTGGAAATGGTGGCGATTCAATGGTAGCGGCGGTATGTTAGTCTAATGGCAATTACGGCTCGATAAGGTTTTGACAATGGCGATGGCAATGGTCTAACACATTGATTGGCAATGATAGTCCAAATGGCGATGGTAACTGAAATGGTGGTCTCACTGTGGCAGTGGCAATGACGAGGGTTTTACTATTAGTGGAAGTGGTGGTCCAATGGACACAAATGTGGTGACAGCAATGGTCCAATAATGTTAGTGGTCACAATGGCGGCGGTGGTCTGATAGTGGTAGCGGCGGTGGATCCAACGGTGGCTATGAGGGTCGTCGGGATCCAACAATGGATGCGACTTTGGTTAGACGATGATGGTTGCAACAGACTCGATGTTGGCGACGGTGATAATGGTGGTTCAATTGTGGTGGTAACGACAATGGTAGTTTGATTGTAATGATGATAACAATGGCAGTCACCATTACATTTAGAATTAGGAATTTATTTGATAGGAGATAGTAGTGTTTTCCCCTGGAGATGGAAAATTTGTCCACCTGGTTTCATCAATTTGCAAATTCTCCCTCAACTAGTTAAAAGAATGAAATTGGCTGATATCTTGACGATACTAGGTAGTAGATATCATTATGGGAGAAATTGATCGTTGAAATGATAATTGATACGACAGAAGTAGAAGTGCAAGCTATCAATTCTTTTTCTAGATTAGAATCCTTAAAAGAAGCCTATGGACTCATATGGATCTTTGTTCCTATTTTCACCCTTATATTGGAAATCACAATAGGGGTACTAGTAATTGTGTGGTTAGAAAGAGAAATATCCGCAGCAATACAACAACGTATCGGGCCTGAATATGCCGGTCCCTTTGGAATTCTTCAAGCTCTAGCAGATGGGACAAAATTACGTAAATGATGGGGGTTTTACTATTAGTGGAAGTGGTGGTCCAATGGACACAAATGTGATGACATCAATGGTCCAATAATGTTAGTGGTCACAATGGCGGCGGTGGTCTGATAGTGGTAGCTGCGGTGGATCCAACGGTGGCTGTGACGATAATAGGGATCCCACAATGGATGCGACTTTGGTTAGAAGATGATGCTTACAACAGACTCGATGGTGATAATGGTGGCGACGGTGATAATGGTGGTTCAATGGTGGTGGTAACGACGATGGTAGTTTGATGTTAATGGTGATAACAATGGCAGCCACCATTACATTTAGATTTTAAATATAATTGACTTGTTATAAGTAAAAAACGTAAATCGTGATGATTACAATTACATTTAAAATGTATGACAGTCAATTGGTCAGACCAACTGTATAATGAGAGAGAGGGTTTCCATGACTGAAACACCAAAATCATGTTCCTTAATTATGTAAATATGCCTTTCTAAGACATCAAAATGAAAAGTAAAATTCAAAATCTAATATTCTCAAGAAGACAATAGTAATTGTAATTTAGAAAACTTGAGTTTTTCTCATCTACTAATTAATCCAATAAATTAAGTTTTTCAATATAAACTGGTTAGATATGACATCTAAAATCTAATTGTTATGAATAGGCCCATTGGGCCAATTGGGTATCCAACCCACTATTGAAAGCTATAAATACAAGGGTAGTGGGCTCTTAACCCTCTACACCTATTCTCCCTATATTTCCCTTCACAACACGTTATCAGCACGATCACGCTCGTTGGAGGAGACGGCGACTCGCGGGAAAGGAGATCCATCAATCGCTCAGATTTAAGAAGATCGTAATCTTCTCAACGGGGAGCGAAAAGGGCATCCTTCACCAACCGTCGCCTAGATTCCTCGTCGAATCTAGAGGTAAAAATCAAAACTTTTTAGATCTAAACTTGCTTTTCTCATTAGATCTGCATGTTTTAGGATCAAAAAGTTTATAAACACGGTAAAATTCAATTTTTTATTAGATCTGCATGCCTAAAAACAATAAAAATCTGTTTTTTAGCGATCTAAATAGTTGAAAAAATCCGTTTTTTACCATCCCGCCTTTGATCCAAAAATCCGCACGCCCGTAGGGCGGAACGACGGCGCGTCTCTAGCGCCGCCGGCGGAAATCGCACGCCGCGGCCATGCGCCGCGGCCTCAGGCCGCGGCTCGCCGCTGCGGCGGCCGCGGCCCGCAGCCGCGGCCCGTCGCCGCCACGGCGGCCGCGTCCTACGCGGCCAGCCGTCGCGGCGACACGCCGCGGGCCCCCCTAGGGTTTCCTGAAACCCTAACCCTAACGGGCTATTTTTCGGGGGAGGCCCAATTTTAACCCTAATGGGTTGTTTTCAGGCCCAAAAGGCCCGAAAATTAGCCCATTTACATAAATTATTTTTCTTTTATTTATTTTTGGCCCTAAAAAGCCCAAAATAATTAAAAGAAATTTTAAAAGGGTTTTATAGCGGTAAAATAAAACATTAAAATATGGATCAAAAGGTAAAAAATTTTCAAAAAAAATAGGTTCTTTACACGTCGCACACAAATTTTAAATGCCTGTGTTTTGATTATCTGCGTGGTTGTATGTCTCGAATATATTATCTGCGTGGATGTGCAATATTAGGCTATGTTTTTAGGGATCAGCCTGGTTTCCGACACCGTTTTAAATTCCTGCAATTTTTCTTTTTTGAGAGAAATTTTATATGTGAGGATGAAAATGTAAAAAGAAGACCGAAGGACACCAATAAGAAGCTGAAGGCGTTCGCTCAATGAAGATAGGGGCTACTCTCTGAAGTTCTCGAGTTGTACTTTATTTTTCATGCATTTATTTTGATGTAACTTCGGACTGTACTTCCTTTTATTTTTCGGTGTCGTCTGGCTGATCCCCATAGTCCTAAGTCATTTTTCTGTTTCATTGTTTATGCATTAACTGCGTGGTTGTTAAATTAGCTTAAATACCATATTTAATGTCACAATGAAATTTCTTAACAGCATGCGTGAATGTTAATCTTTATTAATTAATTATTCACATTATCTGAAAAAAAAGCATGTATGTTAAAATCACATTAATTAAATTCATGCTATGAAAATGTTTACATCACATGCGTGGATGTCTATCTTAATCAGTCTTAATGATACATGTTGTTTTTCTTTACATTGCTAGATCATAAAATGGCCAGACTCGCAAATGTCGACTTCTCGGTCCTGAAGGCCGATGGGTCAAACTACCTGAGTTGGAAGTTGGACCTGAAGTTCCATCTGCGCTCTCATGGTTTCAGTCTCACACAGACTGAAAAAGCAACAACAAGTACTGCCCCAGCAAACAAGGAGGCTTCAATGGAAGTACCTCATATAGAGGAAGTTTCCGATATATTAAAGGCGAAAGCCATTATATATATCAGGAAACACTTAGACTCGACCTTAAAGGACGAGTACCTCACTGTAGAGGACCCTTACGAGCTGTGGGATGCACTCGAGGAGAGGTACAGACATCAGAGGGATGTCATACTCCCCCGTGCACAGTATGAGTGGACTCACCTCCGCATACAGGATTTCAAATTCGTAGCGGAGTACAACTCAGCTCTCTTCCGCATCACCTCACGCCTGAAGTTGTGTGGTGAACCAGTGACGGAGAAGATGTTGCTGGAAAAGACATTCACGTCTTTCCACGAAAAGGACATGATCCTTATGCAACAATATAGAGAGAGGAAGTTCACAAAGTACTCTGACCTGCTTTCCTGCCTGCTTATGGCTGAACAGAACAGAGACCTGTTGGTTGCCACCCACAACCTGCGTCCTCCTGGCTCCGCTCCATTGCCACCTCCTGCAGAGGCTCACTTCCAGTCTTCCCTGAAGAAGAAGACGGACAAAAAGGCAAAATTCCAGAAATGGAAAGAACAGAAGCAGCGGAAGAAGGCCACTCCCCCAGCTCCTCCTCAGAACCAGAAGTTCGTGGACAAGAAGCAGAAGAGGATTCCCAACAAAGGTGGCACTCCCAAGAAAGATTGGGAGGACAAGTGCTCTAAATGCGGAATGACGGGCCACTGGTCCAGAATCTGCCGCACAGCAAAACACCTCCAGGACCTCTACCAGGCAAGCCTCAAGCCTCAAGATGAGACAAACCTGATTGAGAGCGCAGCGTTGGCAGAGACCTCATGGACTCCTGAAGACTTCATGGGAGATGACACTCTCTAGATCTGGACCACTTCTATGCACTAGCAATGTATCTTCTATTTTTATGCATCGTATCTAGTTTTATTTCCATGTCAAAACAATATTTTGAGCATTTATCTTTATAAAAGTAGATCTTTTCTCTTCATTTATTGCTTGAATATCTTTCCCCTTTTTTTAGATATGGAACTTATCTGCCTAGTGGACAGTGCATCGACGCACTCGATCCTTCAAAACATAGACTACTTCACGAGCGTAAGTAGCTATTCTGGCCCACGGAGAACAATCTCAGGACCAGCAAACATAATCGAAGGATCAGGGGAAGCAATTATATTGCTCCCGGCAACACACAAATAACACTTAAAAATGCGTTATACTCCCCTAAATCCATCCGAAACCTCCTAAGCTTCAAAGACATCCGTTTAAACGGATATCACTTAGAGACGGTCGAGGAAGATAAAAGGGAATACTTGCTTGTAACGGCTCTTACAAATGGTTCAAAAACCATTGTGGAACGTTTCAAGGGACTCCCCTCGGGACTCTACCAAACAAGTATACAAACTCCAGAAACATCCATGGTAGAGCACCTGCAGTGCCCCCAAACACCAGAATTCCAACTCTGGCACAGTCGACTGGGACACCCTGGTTCTGTTATGATGTACCGCATCATAAAGAACTCCAGGGGCATTGACCTGAAGAACCTGAAGATTCTTCAAAAAGGCAATTTCCCATGTCCACCCTGTTACAAGGGTAAACTGATCACGAGACCCTCTCCACTGAAAGTGGATGCGGAGTCCACCAGTTTTTTGGAAAGAATCCACGGAGACATTTGTGGGCCGATTCACCCATCAAGTGGTCCGTTCAGGTACTTTATGGTCCTGATAGACGCATCTACTAAGTGGTCACATGTGTGCCTACTGTCCACCCGTAACCTAGCACTATCTAAGCTTTTAGCTCAGATAATCAAGTTACGGGCACACTTCCCCGACTACCAGATAAAGAAACTTCGTCTGGACAATGAGGGGGAGTTTACGTCACAAGTCTTTCTAGACTATTGCCAAGTTCAGGGAATTGAAATCGAACATCCTGTAGCGCATGTTCACACCCAAAATGGGTTAGCAGAATCTCTAATTAAGAGACTGCAATGGATCGCTCGTCCATTATTACTTCAATCCCAGATGCCAGTGAATGCGTGGGGTCATGCAATTTTGCATGCTGCATCTTTAATAAAATTAAGACCCTCTGGAGGTCAGTCATCTTCTCCAATGCAACTAGCACTTGGAGCCCCACCAATTGTCTCACATTTGAGAATATTTTGTTGTGCAGTATACGTCCCCATAGCACCACCACAAAGGACAAAGATGGGTCCACAACGTCGCCTAGGCATTTATGTTGGGTTTGACACCCCCTCCATAATTAGATTCCTAGAACCCCTTACGGGGGACGTCTTTAAGGCACGTCTAGAAGACTGTGAATTCGATGAAACATCGTTTTCAAGACTAGGCTCACAAACAAAGATGCCCGAAGCTTCAGAAAGTATCACTTGGGATACAAAAACTTTATGTCACTTTGATCCGCCAACAAGCCAGTGTGAGGAGGAGGTCCTGAAGATTCTCCACATCCAAAACATTGTCCATCTCTTGCCGGACAAATTTACTGACAACCAGAAGATTGTCAAATCACACGTCCCTGCTGCTAACACTCCAGCTAGGATTGACATACCGCTAAATGGATGCAATCCGCCTGCAGCAGAAATGGTTGGACCTCTCAAAAAGAGAGGACGACCACCGGGATCCAAGGACCAAGTCCCTCGAAAGAGTAGGACCCTTGGCAATGGTAAACAAATACCACCACAGGATGCTAATATAAGCCCCGCTACCCCATCTCTCCCAAACTCGCATGAAGAGGAAAAACCGGGAGAAAATGAAGTATCGATACACTATGTACGAACTGGTGAGTATTGGGACAGAAAAAGCACAACAATAGATGACACATTTGCGTGTAATATTGCCATCAACGTCGCGTACTGCGACGATGATATTGAACCACGCTCTCTGACAGAATGTCAAAGCAGAGATGATTGGCCAAAGTGGAAAGCGGCAATAGGAGTGGAGTTGGATTCACTCACCAAACGCAAGGTCTTCGGACCAATAGTCCAGACACCAAAAGGTGTAAAACCTGTGGGTTATAAATGGGTATTTGTTAGAAAACGAAATGAACAGAATGAGATCGTACGCTACAAAGCAAGGCTTGTAGCGCAGGGTTTTACCCAACGTCCTGGGGTGGATTTTGAAGCCACATACTCCCCGGTCATGGCCGTGATCACCTTCCGATTCCTCATTGGCTTAACAGCACAAGAGGGTTTAGATATGCAACTCATGGACGTGGTTACTGCATACCTATATGGCAACCTAGACCGAGACATCTATATGAGATTGCCTGACGGTTATTCTTTGCTTGCAGCACTAAAAGAGAAGAACGTGACATCTACTCAGTGAAACTGCAAATATCATTATATGGTCTAAAACAATCCGGAAGGATGTGGTATAACAGACTGAGCGATTTCCTTGCACAGCAAGGTTTTAAAAACGACCCAGTCTGTCCTTGCATCTTTATAAGAGTAAAGGAAACAGGATTTGTAATTATAGCCGTCTATGTAGACGACTTAAACCTCATCGAATCTCCTGAAGAGATCGCAAAGATTTCTAGAAGCCTAACAGAAACCTTCGAGATGAAAGACCTCGGAAAATCAAAATTCTGTTTAGGTCTTCAGATAGAACATCTTAAAGATGGGATCCTGTTACACCAGTCAACTTACACATTGAACTTATTGAAAAAGTTTCAGATGGATAAGTGCCACCCCCTCAGCACTCCAATGGTCGTCAGATCATTGGATGTACACAAAGACCCCTTCCGGCCGCTGGAAGAGGGGGAGGAAGTACTAGGCCCCGAAGTGCCTTATTTAAGTGCTATCGGTGCACTCCTTTACCTGGCTAACTGCACTCGCCCTGACATAGCATTTGCAGTAAACTTACTAGCCAGATATAGTGCTGCACCTACACAGCGGCACTGGGCCGGAGTTAAGCATCTTCTGCGCTACCTCCAAGGGTCCATAGACTTAGGTCTATTCTACAGGAAAGGGGCATCAACTGGTTTAGTTGGTTATGCTGATGCAGGTTACAGGTCCGATCCTCATACAGAGAAGTCTCAGACCAGATACATGTTCACATATGGCGGCACTGCCATATCCTGGAGATCTGTGAAGCAGACCATGACAACCGTCTCATCCACTCACTCAGAGCTACTAGCGATCTTCGAAGCAAGTAAGGAATGCTTTTGGCTACGCTCGGTGATCCAGCACATCCTCACCTCCACCGGCCTGACTACCGGCGTTCTTGCACCTACTACACTCCATGAAGACAATGCAGCATGTATAGCCCAGCTACAGGACGACTACATCAAAGGTGACAAGACGAAGCATATCTCCCCCAAGTTCTTCTGGACGCACGACCTTCAGAAGCAAAAGCAGATTGAGGTACAGAAGATCCAATCATGTAATAACTTGGCCTGAAGATCCAATCATCCAATCATGTAAGAACGCCGGTCCTCCATTTTACTTAATAATTAAATGGAACACGGGGCGACGTCATATCCAGTTAGCTTAGGTAACTAAAAGAAAAGTTGTCACTAGTTCTTTATAATTATTTTGTACATAATCTAATTATTGCATAAACTTCAACAATAAAATATTGCACAAAAAATATGTTATCTCATAACAATTTAAGCACAGATCAATACTAAAGTTTTAACTAAAATAATTCTAAATATTTTAAAATTATTCTAGCTAATAAATTTTATCACAAAAAATTTAGATTTCATTATAACAAATTCTAATAGCTTAGGAGTTGGCCCGATCAGCCACTCTGGTCAACATGCGGAATCTCTGTGCACGACGTGTTTACTTGACGTGATTTACTTGACTTGTACTTGAATACAGCCTGCGGGCAATAGGGCGCTCACATGTGTGTGGGTGATCCCTTGTACTTGTTACTTGACAATACATGTCACACCTACCACTTGTACTTGTCCGCGTTTTACTTGTAAAACTTGTTATCCATGACATACTTGCTACTTGCTACTTGTACTTCCCTTTACTTGTCACTTCCATACTATATTTGCCATGTCATGCATCATACTATAACTGCTAGGTTGTTAGTTTACCTTTCTTTCAGTTTCCTTGCCCAAGTCTTTTTAGACTTGCTGACATGTGCCTCTTTCTCTTTGGGTGTCGCATGTTAGTTGCCGAGCCAGAGATAGTTGTTGAGGGCGACGAGTTCGTGGAGTTCGTGCTCGATCCTGGTGTTAGACGAGGAGTTTGAGAATACCGGTGTTCTTCCTTAGGATCTTGCAGTTTCCTTTTGTTTTAGGATTCCTGTTAGTTGTCGGCGTGTGGCACCTTTGTTGTACTTTGTACTTTTGTTGGCCATGTTTGGGCCCTTAGATTCTTTTCTCTTTAAGCCTGGTGGCTTTTTCTGTGATGTTGGAATTTAATATGATGGATGTTCTGAGATTGTCTTTTGTCTCTTTTCCTTTATTATTATCTTTGTTTCGTATCGCGTTGCAAGGACCTACAAATTTATTGTTGATTGACGCTTATCGGGCTTGGAGCTTGCAGCTTCAAGTCTGAGCGGACCTTCTCACGCTTCGCCTCCACATTTTTGGGAAGCGGGACGTGACACATCCTAAGCCAAAGCATGGCCCTCACACGTGCATGGCTCTTTTACGCATCTCAGATCTAAAGACTAACATGCCCGAGTTGCAACCTGATGGCTTCTATTGAGGTGAGAGTATATTTACCATATAAAAGCTTTTCGGTAGGTTGGTTTGTGAACTTATTTTCCAACTACCATTTGTGCACTGTCTCACGATGTCTCCACATCGAATGACTATGAGACCAGCTATTACCATCCCAATAGTAAAGTTCAGTGCACACTAGTCTATCCAAAATATTAATATATTATCTTGATATTTCTACAACCAGAAACATTTTGGATTGTGTGTAAGCAAATCGATTAGATCTCATTATCATGATCTCATCATGCTCCTAATGTCATCACATATTCTAATAGCTTTATCCATGCAATCACATAACAATGTAGATATATATACTCAATTTGTTTCAAGAAATCACACGGATAAAGACTATCATATAATTTAGTATGTTTTTTCTGAACGAGATATATCACTTACAATAATTATCTTAAGGACATACATATCACGACAACTACGACCCATCAAACTCACCTAGGCTTGATACAATTCAATGCCCCTCAAAAATACCCACCAAGATACATAGAGTAATTAATGTGTCAATGTAAGGTTACTAAAATATCCTTGGCCATTCACACACACAGAGAGAGACATATATACCCACCAAAAAGGAAAGGAGGCTCATTCTATACACTTATACATGTCTCTTGCTTTTATGTGAAGGCTTGAAAAATCAACACCTTAGCTTGAACATCCGAGGAGTCGAATCGATATGTACCACCATCTGATTCCACTCAGCTAATGCTTCTGGTATTGTTGGTATGTAGGTATGAAGATGACCTGCCCATGAACAACACTCCCATGCCTAATGGCCTACCTATTTGGTACATTGCATACTTGCTACACCGATTAATAATATTTTATTTTTGTTAAATTGGTAGAATTCGGACTGAAGAGAACCCTTAAGACTAAAACCAATTGATTCAAGGAAACTAAGGCTACAATATCAACTGAGGAATATGATGCATCTACTTCTGTGCACATGTTTTATAACGATGGATATCATTACCTCTGTGGCATCTCATGTGACGATGTGACATTGTCATATGGGACAAACCCTTCCACATAGGACAAAGTCCTCAAAGATATAATAGATGTTTTAACGTCACCCTTACCTGCACATCTACTCAAGAGACAAACAAGTGGAATCCATACAGATTCCAGTCGAGCGTGTTGAAAATAAGGATGTAAAACAATATCATCAATGATGCACTATTTAGTTTCCTCTACTAACTCATGTATAATGGCAAAATGAGTTGACATTATCATACTACATATAAGATTCAGCCAAGTTGGATAAGTTGCTCATAGGTCGAACGGGTCTCAAAAGGATTGGGCTACGATCAGAGGCCGGGCTAGGACAAAGCCTAATTGACAACGGTGTCGGGCCACCGCCAAGCCCACGGTACCGTTATGGCGCCGCCCGGCTGCTTTGTCTCTACGCTTGCAACTTGCAAGTGCGCCCCCCACGCCGATGACATCAGCGGCAACTGAAGCATGGCCGTGGGTTCATGGGATTGGGCGGTGATTGCGACCGTTGGCCGAATGACGTGGCGTTGCCTGATCCCATCAACCTTCTAGGCTACGGGTTATGGGTGTATGGATGACGTGGCCGATTCTGGAAACGGGTGGCCCTTTCGGCATGCCAACGGCCAAGGAGACTGCGATGGGGCTTGCGGCGGAAAGTTGGCGGGGTTTGGTCGGATTCGGATCAGAGTATTCCAGATTCAGTTAAGAATTTTTTATGCGTTTAGACTCATAAACAAACTCCGACAGGCACTTTAGTTGTGCTTGGTTACTCTCGGATGCATCCAAAGTGACGCGCAACGAACCTATCGCGTCAAGAATCCACACCATCACATAATTAACGGATTGATTTGTTCCCCATGCAAAGATATCACTGCATGGATGAGAATTGCTAGGAAACACTTCTCAACTCTTGCCATCCAATTCCGCAATACAATTGTTTCGGGGTGTTTTCTCACCCTTGATTGGTGGTATGGAGGTCCGAGTGTCGTCGCGGTCTTTGAGAGACGGGGGCGGTCGGCCGAGCATTCGCTCGAGCAGTGTAACGACCCAATCCCAAGGCCCGTTACTGTTCGGTACATGCGCAAGTTCTGCTAGGCACCAATGAAGGCAATACAGGCTCCGTTGCAGAAATATGCCAAATACTCATACATGAAAATGAAATACAAAGTTATTACAAAACAGCAGCGTACAGAAAAGGAAATACAGCCCAAAAACAAATACACACCAAGCCACACTCTGGAAAAGAAAAACATAAGATAATAAAACACTCTCACACTCACTCTCAGTAACCAACGTCCTCCTGGTCAAACTCAACTGCGAGCTCAGTGTCTGCTAATTCAAGTGTCACCTCGTCCACCTGTGAGGTATCTGGTGGGTCCACCACAAAAAGAAGGGTCGCCAGGATCAGACGTAACTCAAAGTATCTCTAGCATGGAAATTAAAACAATATACAAGTATGGAAAACTAGCAGGGACTAGAAGTGAAAGAGCATACAATAACGGTATGGAAATAAAGTAGAAATATAGTTTTCCAAATTTACAACTTTCACAATTTATCAACAATTAAAAGAAACGTTATTAAAGATGTCAAGTTTACGAGAGTATAAGTGCGCCGAACCTAGAACGTGACTTATAATGCAGAGTACAGTGAGAAACCAAGAGTCCACCTGATACCACAGGTGCACGAACCCAGGTTAAACCAAAACTGTTTCAATCAATACATGCTATAGTGTTCAAGAATCTGTGAATTTGTCACCTTCCAACTTTGAAGGGGTTGCTAGAACCCGAACGGTGACAACAACAAAGATCGGACTGGTCGCTCCCGCACACTCGCCATTATAAGTTACCCCAACACCCCAAGTGTCTGTGATGTTACCGTATTTGTAATTTAGTTATCATTAGCTAGATTGACACACTTTACGATCAAGTACGACTCGTAGTCCGATCGAGTCTTTTACGATACTGTGCAGTTTATCAAGCTTATCTAACTGTTCAAATGAGTCACTTTGCTAATGAAAAAACAAGTTTAGCATGTATCTTAAAGTTTTTAAAACCATAGTTAGGATACGATGAGTTACCGATACGACGTGTCGTGAAAGGCGCGATTCGAGCAGCGGTAGGGATACCTGGGTCCACATGTGTTATGAGACAAGTTAGCCACACAAAATTATATTAAAAACATCTAACTAACTTGTTATATAATATTAATAATACAATATCTCTTTATATAATATATAAGTTACTAACAATTATATTGAAAATAATTAAAAAGAAAACTTATAAAATTATTTATAATAACTTATAACTTAACTTTATATACAAACTTAACTTTATATAATAACTTATATAACTTATATATTCTCTTACCACTCACCCCTCTCTCTCGATCTGCCTCTTCTCTTCCCTCTTTTTTTGTCCCCCCCTCCCCCTGTTGCAGAGGACACGCGGCGACAGCCCCCCCCCCCCCCCCCCTTTTGTTGCAGAGGGCACACGGCGACAGGGCGGTTAGGCGCACGGCAGATGCGCGCGTAGGGGGGTGGCTGCCTGGGAGGAGGCACACTCGTACAAGACGGGGGCGGCGGCCTGGTAGGAGGCACACGCGTGCAAGGTGGGCGCGGCGGCCTGGTAGGGGGCAGCGGCCTGGTAGGGGGAGGGGGAAGAACAGGAGAGTGGAGGTGGATTTTGATTTGTTGCAGATCCGATTCACACTTTTAATTTCTGTTTCTCCCTCTCTCAATTTGATTTTTTTGTGATTGATTTGGGTGATTGATTGACGAAGGGGGAGGATGATGTTGATTATTGATGCAGGGGGAATGATGAAGAACGGGAGAGTGAAGGAGGATCTCTAAATAGTGTAATAGGCAATAAGTTGAGATCCGAATAATTCGGATCTCATCTGCCAAAGGAGGTGTTAAAGGGTGTGGGGGTTGGCTAATTAATTGGGGGTTAGGGTAATTAGTTAGGGTTAAATGATAATTATTCACGCTATGGTGAAAAATCCGAAAAATAGGGGGGGTGCTCGCATCGACGCGTAGGAGAAAAGAACATACGAACGAGAAACACATGGACGACCAAAAAAATACAGGCACACATGCAAATTAATACGCCTAAAATACAGGTCGTTACATCTTACCCTCCTAAGAATAATTTCGTCCTCGGAATTCTCTACAGGACAGGAAAAAGGTAGGGGTAACATCCTCGCATCTCATCCTATTGCTTCCAGGTAGACTTTCCTGTGAGTCACGACGCCACATCACCCTGACTAGATCAATAGTACTGTTCCTGAAGACTTTCTGGCGTCGATCTAAGATCTCCACTGGTTGCTGCTCGTATGTCAAGTCCGGACGAACTGCGACCTCCGAGTAGTTCACGACATGACTAGGGTCGCTCACATAGCGACGCAACTGCGAGATGTGGAATATATTGTGCACTCTCGCCAAGGCAGGGAGCAGTGCAAGCTTGTAGGCCACCTCTCCTACCCTCTCCAAAATATCGAAAGGCCAAATGAATCGAGGACTAAGCTTTCATCTCCGACCAAAATGAACCAATCCTCAGTTGGGCGAGATATTCAGAAAAACATGATCACCGGGCTGAAACCCCAGGTGTCGATATTTTGCATCTGCCCAATGCTTGTACATGTCCTGAGCCAGCTACAGCTCCTCTCTGATGGTCTGAACCACATCCACAGCTTCTGTGATTAGCTCAGGACCAAACAACTCTCGATCTCCTACATCATCCCAGCTCAATGGGGATCGGCACGTCCTTCTATACAGTGCCACAAAAGGCGACATGTCAATGCTAGACTGGTAGCTATTGTTATATGCAAACTCCACCCAATGAAGATGGTCTTCCCATGATCCTTTAAAGTCTAGCATACATCCCCGTAGCATGTCTTCAAGTATCTGTATAGTACGCTCTGACTGACCATCTGTCTATGGATGATAAGCCGTACTAAAGCTCAAGTGGGTCCCCAAGCTCTCCTGGATCCTCCTCCAGAAGCGAGATGTGAACATGGAGTCTCTGTCCGAGACAATGCTGATAGAAACTCTATGCAGCTTCACAATCTCATACATGTACTTCTTGGCCAACACTTCTGTAGACTGGCCCACTCTGAAAGGAATGAAGTGCGATGTCTTGGTCAATCGATACACGATCACCCAGACAGCGTCATTCTGCTTCGTACTCTTGGGTAGTCCAGTCACGAAGTCCATCATGATGTGTTGCTATTTCCACTCCGAAATGGGCAATGTCTGTAATAAGCTGGCAGTCCTCTGATAATTAGCCTTCACCTGTTGGCACATAATACATTTTGCCACGCTCCATGCGACGCTCCTCTTCATGCCATGCCACTAGTAATGCTATCGCAGATCCTGATACATCTTGATACCTCCAGGATGTATATAGTATGGAGAACTATGAGCTTCCTCCAACAGCTCATCTCTAATGGCATCGAACGGTACATAGATTCTGTCCTTAAACCTCAAGGATCCATCTGCATGAATCTTAAACTCTGGCCTCTAGCCTACTATTACCATGTCTTTGATCTTCCGCAGCTTCTCATCGTGCATCTGAGCAGTCTTGATCCTCTCCACCAACGTCGACTGGATGTGCATGCCCATCAAAGATGCAGTCATCCCTAGTAGAATCACATCTATACCCATGTCCCAGATCTCTTGCTGCAACCTCCACTAAGTTGTAAGCGTCATCACCACTGATAGACGACCCAACGCTTCAGGTACGACATTGACCTTCCTAGGATGGTACTGAAGGTCAATATCATAATCTGCTATGAGCTCGACCCATCGTCTCTGACGCATGTTGAGCTCCTTCTGAGTGAAGTGATACTTCAGACTCTTATGATCCAAGAACACCTTCACGTGCTCCCCTAATAGGAAGTGCCTCCAAATCTTCAATGCAAAAATCACTGCTGCCAACTGAAGATCATGAGTGGGATAGTTCTTCTCATGGATCTTCAACTGCCCGGATGCATATGCTATGACTCGACCGTGCTGATGTAGCACGCATCCAAGTCCCTTGCCAGATGCATCACAGAAGACTTCGAATCCTCCTGATCGGTCTGAAATGATCAAAATGGGTGCAGTCGTCAACCTCTTCTTTAGTTCCTGGAAAGCATCCTCACATGCTTTCAACCAAACAAACACCACATCCTTTCTCGTCAATCGCGTCATGGCTCCTGCAATTTTCGAGAAGTCTTTGATGAACCTACGGTAGTAGCCAACGAGTACCAAGAAACTTCGAATCTCGGTCACCGTTCGGGGGACTGGCCAGTTTTGAACAGCTGCTACTTTTTCACGATCAACAGCAATCCCTTCTCTGACACCACGTGGCCTAGGAACGCCACCTCGTTCAGCCAGAACTCGCACTTACTAAGTTTGGCATAAAGCCGATGTCTTCTCAGGGTCTCAAGAACCTTCCTGAGATGTTTTGCATGCTCCATCGCATTCTTCGAGTAGATAAGAATGCCGTCGATGTAGACTACTACGAACTTGTCCAAGTATTCATACAATACTTGGTTCATGAGACTCATAAATACTGCAGGTGCATTGGTCACACCAAACGGCATTACTAAGTACTCTTAATGTCCGTATCTGGTTCTGAATGCAGTCTTGGAAACATCTTTATCTTTCACCTTCACTTGATGGTACCATGTCCTCAGATCCAGCTTCGAATAGATGCTTGACCCATCGAGCTGGTCGAAAAGATCATCGATGCACGGTAGAGGGTATTTGTTCTTCACGGTGACTTTGTTCAGCTCGCGGTAGTCAACGCACATACGTAGGGATCTGTCTTTCTTCTTCACCAGCAATATAGGAGATCCCCAGGGAGATACACTGGGTCATATCCATCCCTTCTTCAGTAGTTCACCAAGTTGGGCCCGCAATTCTTCTAGCTCAGATGGTGCTAAACGATATGGTCCCTTGGACATCGACTGGGCTCCTGGCATTAGTTCGTTGGCAAATTTGAGGGTGTGATCCGGAGGCAAACCTATAAGGTCGTCTGGAAACACATCTCTGAACTCTCGAACCACCTCTGGTATTTCGGGCTCAGCTTCCATTGCGGCTGCTAGTGCTTCGGCCAACCTGGCTCTGTACTTCACCGGACCAACAGATCTGTTTTCACTAATGAACTCGAACTTTGGATGATCAGGAATATCGAAGGCTACCCTCCTTCGACAACAGTCGATGGTGGCATGGAAAGTTCCCAACTAATCCATTCCGAATACAGCATCAAAGTTCGGGATATCTATCATCATGAAGTCAGTGAATAACGCTCGCCCACACATCACCACGGGGCATTGAGGATACCCACTGGTCGCCTTTATCACTCTGCCTCCCATGTTGACGTTCCAATCGGTAGTTAAAGTTTTGACAGGAACGGTGTGGGTGCGAACAAATCGACTCGCTAAATAGCAGTGGGATGCTCCCAAGTCGAACAAGGAGAGGACTGGTTTCCCAGCTACTAGTACGACACCTAGGTTACAAACACTAATCTAGGCAACCAATGCTAATGAAATAAATGATTCACTAACTGTGCTAGAAATATACCTGTGATCACTTGACCGACAGGCTCGGCCTCTTCGACGGTCATGGTGTAAGCCTGGCGTTTCGGTGGTGGTTACTGTCTTGCTTGCTGAAACACCCTCTGCTGTGGAGGTAGAGGTGGACGTTGTGGAGCATTCCAAGCCGGGGCAGCTCGGGGAGCTGGGGCTGGAGCACATGGCTTAAAATGTGGGCAATCCCTAGCAATGTGTCCTGACACCCCACAAACCATACAAAGGCCTAAAAACTTTGACACTCTGATTTGAAGTGTCCAGGCTTCTCACAAAAATAGCAGACTGGGTGGGCCTGCTACTATTGCCCTGGTTTCTTAAACTGAGTCTGCTGAATAGGACGGTGCATCTGTGGCTGTATACTCGGCCCAGAATGGGTTGGCGGGGGCCTCACAGGAGCTGACTGTCTAATCTCTTCCTCCGCTTCCTTCTCAACCATCTCATGGTTACGGGCAATGCTCAAAACTGTAGCATGTATGGTCGGACTAGCAGTGACCAACTTCCTTTGAATCACAATGTTGAGTCCATGCTGAAAATGCTGGGCTCGATTCAATGCATCCGTAACCATCTCCGGGGCAAACCTGCTGAGCCTGGAAAACTCAGCGTCATACTGGTCTACAATCATCGAGCCCTACTTCAGGTTGATATACTTCTTCCTCATCGGGATCTTTGCCTATGGCAGAAAGTACTGAGCGTTGAATGTATTGGTAAATACATCCAACGTAATCGGTAATCCCAAGCGGTCTTCTACTGCCTGCCACCAGTCTCGAGCACCATCAGTTAGTTGCCTCTTGGCGGTAGCCATCCATGCTTCTTCTCGAATCTGAGATGCTCTCAAATCATCAGTGATGCTCATGAGCCATTCCTCCACTTGGAAATGGTTCTCGGTCCCAGAGAAGGTCTTTGGGTTCATCGCTCGAAAGTGGTAAGCACTCGGGTCAGCTTTCGGCTCTCTAAGAAAAGCCTGTCCCATCTGCTGATGAAGGGTATAAATACCCCGCATGAAATCTTCTACAGTCAATGGTGCAGTCGGGAGTGCGGTCGTGTCTGGACCATTGTTGGCTCCATTACCAACATCAATCTGGTTGGGACCCCCATTTCAGGTGATTGGTCCCGGATCCGAAAGCACTGTCCTTGCTTCCTGAAGTGTTTCTTTCCATTGCTTGCCTACGTTTCATAATGTTTGATCAGTTCCATTGAGTATTTTATACGATACATCTGACCTTCTTGTACTGTTCATGTGGTATTTAGCGCGGACCTGCATGGGCCACCAAGCTTGTAACGACCCACTCCCAGGGCCCGTTACTGTTTCATACATGCGCAAGTCCTGCTAGGCACCAATGAAGTCAATACAGGCTCCGTTGCAAAAATATGCCAAATACTAATACATGAAAATGAAATACAAACTTATCACAAATCAGCAGTATACAGAAAAGGAAATACAACCCAAAAACAAATACATACCAAGCCACACTCTGGAAAAGAAAAACATAAGATAATAAAACACTCTCACACTCACTCTCAGTAACCAGCGTCCTCCTGGTCAAACTCAACTGCGAACTCGGTGTCTGCTAATTCAGGTGTCACCTCGTCCACCTGTGAGGTATCTAGAGAGTCCACCACAAAAAGAAGGGTCGCCAGGATCAGACGTAACTCAAAGTATCTCGAGCATGGAAATTAAAATAATATACAAGTATGGCAAACTAGCAGGGACTAGAAGTGAAAGAGCATACAATAACGGTATGGAAATAGAGTAGAAATATAGTTTTCTAGATTTACAACTTTCACAATTTATCAACAATTAAAAGAAACGTTATTAAAGATGTCAAGTTTACGAGAGTATAACTGTGCCGAACCTAGATTGTGACTTATAATGCAGAGTACAGTAAGCAACTAAGAGTCTACCTGATACCACGGGTGCACGAACCCGGATTAAACCAAAACTGTGCCAATCAATACATGCAATATTGTTCAAGACATGCAATACTGTTCAAGAATCTGTGATCAAGTCTGTGAATTTTTCACCTTCCAACTTTGAAGGGATTGCTAGAACCCGAACGGTGACAACAACAAAGATCGAACTGGTCGCTCCCGCACACTCGCTATTATAAGTTACCCCAAAACCCCAAGTGTTTGTGATGTTACCGTATTTGCAATTTAGGTATCATTATCTAGATTGACACACTTTACGATCATGTACGACTCGTAGTCCGATCGAGTCTTTTACGATACTATGCAGTTTATCAAGCTTATCTAACTATTCAAATGAGTCACTTTGATAATGAAAAGAAACCAGTTTAGCTTGCATCGTTAAAGTTTTTAAAACCCATAGTTAGTGTACGATGAGTTACCGATACACCCTGTCGTGAAAGGCGCGGTTCGATCAACGGTAGGGATACCTGGGTCCACATGTGTTATGAGACAAGTTAGCCACACAAAATTATACTAAAAACATCTAACTAACTTGTTATGTAATATTAATAATACATTATCTCTTTATATAATATACACTAACTTATGACTAACAATTATATTGAAAATAATTAAAAAGAAAACTTATAAAATTATTTATAATAACTTATAACTTAACTTTATATATAACCTTAACTTTATATAATCACTTATATAACATATATATTCTCTTACCTCTCACCCCTCTCTCTCGATCTGCCTCTTCTCTTCTCTCTTTTTTTGTTTCCCCCCCTTTTTTGTTGCAGAGGGCGCATGGCGACAGGCGGCTAGGGCACACAGAGGAGGAGCACGTGGGGGTGGCTGCCTGGGAGGAGGTGCACATGGGGGTGGCTGCCTGGGAGGAGGCACGCGCGTGCAAGGTGGGGGCGGCCTGGGAGAAGGCGTGCACGTGCAAGGCAGGGGCGGCGGCCTGGGAGGAGGCAGCAGCCAAGAGGAGGGGGAGGGGGAAGAACAGGAGATGGGAGGTGGATTTTGATTTGTTGCAGATCTGACTCACACTTTTAATTTCTGTTTCTCCCTCTCTCAATTTGATTTTTTTTGAATGATTTGGGTGATTGATTGACGAAGGGGGAGGATGATGCTGATGATTGATGCAGGGGGAATGATGAAGAACGGGAGAGTGAAGGAGGATCTCTAAATAGTGTAATAGGCAATAAGTTGAGATCCGAATAATTCGGATCTCATCTGCCAAATGAGGTGTTAAAGGGTGTGGAGATTGGCTAATTAATTAGAGGTTAGGGTAATTAGTTGGGGTTAAATGATAATTATTCACGCTATGGTAAAAAAATCCGAAAAATAGGGGGGCGCTCGCGTCGACGCATAGGAGAAAAGAACATACGAACAAGAAACACACGGATGACCCAAAAAAATACATGCACACACGCAAACCAATACACCTAAAATACAGGTCGTTACAAGTGGGAAGGCGCGGGCCCGGACGATAATGCGACAAAGGGTAGCTTCGGTGGAACGACAACCTCTGGGATCGGTCGAACGAACGAGCTTTGGGACGAGGGCGTTCAATGGGACGCCGAAGGGAAGCTTCAGAGAGATGATGTCTTACTCGATCTGTAAAACGAAGAACTCGTCAGGGGACTCAGACCTTGGTTCCAACCAAATCCCCTCCGATGCTTAAGTCAGATCTGGCCTGATAAATGCTCGGTGGAATCAAATTTGGTTCACGGAGAGACCAAGCTCGAGTTCTTGGCCAAGCCATGGAGGAGAAATATGAGGTGGAAGAAGGTATGTGAGGATTCGGTATACCTGGGTGTCAAGTATCCAGAATTCGGTCCTTTTGCGTTCTGTTCCTCGGGTATCTTATAGGAGTCCCGCATGTCAACATCTTCATGGTGTTTATCATTCCTCCTCTCGTGCCTGCCCGCATTGATGGTCCCTTGAATGGCGATCAAGGCGAACGTAATGGCAGCTTCAATAGTGATCAAGGCAGGCACGATCTGAGAAGCGGTTTCCCCCTTCGAGCGGGGTCAACCGTCTGTTGGATGGTGGTCTTGGGCCGCTACACTCCGACCCACCCTGGGGTCCTTTGGACTAGGGCCGGCATGGTTTTGGGCCTAGCTGTAACGACTGGTTTTCATGTATCTGGATTTATTATATTATATTATATGTTTTGGTGGATTTTCTCCTCATGTGTGGTTTTCGTCACCGTAGCTTTCATTTTCGATCGTTTCGTCGTGTTTTCTTAGCTTCTTCCTTAGAATCGTCGATTTCGGAGTAAGTCATTCGTGACGGGCTTCGTATCGGTCATATCTTATTATTAGATCAAGCCTAGGAGTCTTAGGAATCGATCCCGGAGCTCTGCGCTCCATATCGGAACTTTTGGTGCACGTTAGCCGGTGTAAGAAGGGGAACCGACCGACTAGATGACGATTTAGTCGGTCGGCAAGCCTTCATGGACCGACTAGTGGGCTTTCTTAATTTCTCAGGAGTTACTGTTTCTCGTTAGTCGGTCTAAGAACGTTGGTTGACCGACTAGGTTGCAAACTAGTCGGTCGGCAATACTTCTGTGACCGACTAACTCTTCAACTATTTTTGGTATCAGTTATTGTTCCTTCTTAGTCGGTCTAAGTTCATCTCTCGACCGACTAGTTGTCGAACTAGTCGGTCAGCAGTTGTTCATTGACCGACTAAATCTAAATCCTAATTCTGTACAGGAGTTACTGTTTACACTTAGTCGGTCTGCGTTGGTCAACCGACCGACTAGTTCCCAAACTAGTCGGTCGGTGGTTGCTCTTTAACCGACTAATCTGTGTTAAACCCCTAATTTCTGGGCAGCCGCCAGCCCATCCTATTTAAACCCCTCCCAAACGTTTTCTTCTTCCTCCTCTCGACCAAAAACCCTAGTTTCTCCCCCATTGAGCCCCCTTCTACCTCAAACCCTTATTCCTTCATCCCAAGCCCAAAATCCATCATCCAAACCCTCCCTCAACACATTCTACCTCTCATCTACCTCAAAATCTCATCAAACCCCCAAAATCCCCCAAAACCCTATTTCTCCAAACTTCTCCATCCACCTCCAGATCTGAACCCTAGGTCCTCCGGGGTGTTTCTTCCGCTTCCTCACTGTAATAAATCGATCTCTTGATGTTTTCATAACCCGTTGTGTTTTGTGGAACCCTAATGAAATTACTTGTTGTTTTGATGATTGTTTCTCCATAACAACGACTACCCCGTAGATTAGCATCCGTGAGACGAACCTTCGTGATCGTCATCCCCGGTGCTAGGCAAGTGAAACTTGCCACTTAGGGTTTAGGCCATGTTTTAGGCCATTTGCTTGTTGTAGGCGTAAAAGAGATTAGGCGACGAAATGATACTCGCCTAGGCGCAAATTCCGGAACTAGCTTGACAACGAAGCTAGGACCATCGTTTACCATGTTGCACAACTACCATGTCATGTTTAATTTTGATTATCAGTACGCGAATACATTGTCATCCATGCTAACCATGTTGTATGTCGCATTCGTAGCACACGCTACAATACTTGTGTTTCCTGGCTCGTGTTCCAGAAACGGGCCATGTGTTGGTTGATAGCCAATGCCTGACCTACTATTTTTCGGCTAGGCACCCACTATACGTGGGCATAACCCTACGCCATACGTGTTAATCACACTTCCTGGCTCGTGTCCCAGAAGCGAGCATTCTGTGTTCGGGGGTAATGCCCTGGCTCGACACACGTGGGAGGGGTAGAGATAAACGGTCACTTGAGCTTAGGAGTTGGCCCGATCAGCCACTCTAGCCAACAGGCGGAATCTCTGTGCACGATGTGTTTACTTGACGTGATTTACTTGACTTTTACTTGAACACAGCCTGCGGGCAATAGGGCACTCGTTGAGTGATCCCTTGTACTTGTTACTTGACACTACGTGTCACAACTACCACTTGTTACTCGCCACTTGTACTTCACTTGTTATTCACATGCGATACTTGCCATGCTATGCATCATACTATAACTGTCAGGTTGCTAGTTTACCTTACCTCCAGTTTCCTTGCCCAAGTCTTTTAGACTTGCTGACATGTGCCCCTTTACTCTTTTGGGTGACACATGTTAGATCTCGAGCCTGAGTCCGTTGTTGAGGACGAGGTGTTTGCGGACGCCGTGCCCGAGCCTGAGTTTGGCGGGGAGTACGTGGACACTGGGGACCAGTCCTGGTGCCTTCGTCGAGCTTTCCTTTTGTTTTAGACTGATGTTTTGTTGTCGGTGCGTGGCACCTATACTTTGTTATGTCGTTCCTTTTGTTGGCCTTGTTCTGGGCCTTTAGACTCTTTCTTTTAGCCTGGTGGCTTTTCTGGATGTTGAACTTGATTTTCATGTTGGACAAATTCTGAGATATGAGATTTTATTTCTGTCTCTCCTTGTGTTATTATTGTCGTTCTGCTTGTGGTTACAGGGACCTGCTTAGGTTTTATTGACGCTTATCGGGTTTGGGGCTTCACAGCTCCACTCTCGTACGGACCTTTTCACGTCTCACCTCCATTTTAGGGAAGCGGGGCGTGACAGGTTTTTGTTGGTGGCCCATGCAGGTCCTTCTGTAACTGCGATTATCGGAGTGACGATAATAATATTAGAATGTCCAATAAACTAAGTTCGACGTCCGAGTCATAAGCTATGAGTCTAATTGTTTCGTTTTCTGTGTCACTAGATGGCAGGAAGACGAATCACCCGTGGTGGAGGTAGTGGTGCGCCCCCTCATGATGAGGAGCCTGAGCGGGAACCCACCAACGGGGAGATGATGTGGATGATGCTTCAGATGATGCAGGTGCAGCAAGGCGTGCTCCGGCAAGTCCAGAATGCTCCGGCTGGTCGTGCCCCTCGGGTGACTCCGGAGGCCCCTCACTCCGAGCCGGGAGCGAAGCAATTTCAGGAGCTGGGTCCCGCATATTTCGATGGGTCTAAGGGTCCTCTGGCTGCCGATGAGTGGATTCGGAACATTGAGGATAACTTGAAGATGGCCAAGATCACCCCGGCTGGATGGGTTGATTTGGCAAAGAGGTAACTTAAGGATAATGCTCGGAACTGGTGGGATGCGGAAGAGAAGATGTTGGTGGAGCCGATAGCTTGGACTACCTTTAAGTCCAGGTTTGATGAGGAGTTCTTTCCGAAGGCTGCTAAGAAGGAGATGCTGCAGCGTTTCATTGATCTGAAGCAAGGGAGCTTGACGGTGGACCAGTACCACCAAGAGTTCACTAGGCTGAGCCGGTTCGCACCGAAGATGGTGCAGGATGCTGATGAGAGGGCTCAGAGGTTCCTGCAGGGACTTGCCTTGGAGCTCCAGAGTTTTGTGTCTTCCTCCGATCTGGACTCTTATCAGAAGGTTCTGGTCGCTGTCAGGAGGCAGGAGCTAAACCTGAGTCAGAGGAGAGGACATGTTTCTGGTGTTGGGAAGAGGCCTATGGAGCAGGCCAGAGCGATGGTTAGGCCTGGTTTCAAGCCTAATCAGCCAGCTCAGTTTAAGAGGCCAGGAGGGCCTATTCTGAAGACTTGCCATTTCTGCGGTAGGATCGGGCACGTCAAGGATCAGTGTAGGAGATTCCTGGGCCAGTGTGTCGTCTGTGGGGATCCTACTCATGCCATGAAGGATTGTCCGAGGTCAAAGCAGCCTTGGAGGGCACCTGTTGCAGCACAGCCGTTGCAGCAGCGAGAGTCTGTTCCTGCTGGACGTGGAGCAGCTCTTGTTCCACAGAGTCAGGCCTTTCGGCAGGCTGTTTCGCCAAGAAGGCAGGCTTTTCTGATGACTGAGGAGGAGAGCATGGTCGTGGACGAGGTTATTACAGTTAACGCTCATTCTAGCTATTTTCTTCCTTAGTTAGTTTGATTGTTGATCGTGTTGGTTGCATGCTCATGTTTGTTGCTAGAATAGGATTTGATTGTTAGACTGCTCGCTAGGTGTGGTTTTGGTTTGCACATTTCCGGCACGAGTCCTCTTTGACTCAGGCGCGTCGATGTGCATTTTGGCCCGGAGCTTCGTGGAGAAGCATTCCTTGTCGACGTCCCCTCTTCCTAAGAGTTGGAATGTCGTCACAGGGAACGGTGTGGTCTCGGTGCATCGTGGGTGCAATTCTTGCCCGTTGGTGGTTTGTGGATGTGAGCTTTGTGCTGATTTCATTGTCCACGACATCATTAACTACGATGCGGTCCTTGGGATGGATTGGCTTGCGAGTTTCTATGCTACGATTGACTGTAGGAGGAAGAAGGTGGTGTTCGAGATTCCCGGACATCCAGTATTTGAGTTCAGTCGAGGTAGCAGTTCGCTTGGTCCTGTCAGATTTCAGGCCAGGCCGGTGGAAATTGTGGCTATGCAGATGGAGCTGGAGAGGCCAGCTGTGGTGCGTGATTTTGATGACGTCTTCCCCGAGGAGATGTCTGGTTTGCCACCGGATCGAGCTTTGGAATTTTCTATTGATCTTGTTCCGGGAGCGCAGCCGATTTCGAAGGCGCCGTATCGTATGGCACCTGCAGAATTGGAAGAGTTGCGGAAACAGTTGGATGAGCTTTTGCGGAAGGGTTATATCAATCCTAGTGTGTCTCTGTGGGGAGCACCGGTGCTACTAGTGAAGAAGAAGGATGGTTCGCATCGCATGTGCGTGGACTATCGGGAGTTGAATGCGGTGACCATTAAGAATAAATACCTGTTGCCTCGCATCAATGATATCTTTGATCAGCTTGGAGGTTCGAGGGTGTTTTCTAAATTGGATTTGAGGAGTGGTTACCATCAGTTGAAGGTGAAGAAGGATGATGTTCCGAAGACAGCGTTCAGGACGAAGTATGGACACTATGAGTTTATGGTTATGCCCTTCGGCGTAACTAACGCACCCGCAGTTTTCATGAATCTGATGAACCTGATTTTCTATGACTTTTTGGATAAGTTTGTCGTTATCTTTATTAACGACATTCTGATCTATTCGAGGTCAGAGGAAGAGCATGCATCGCACTTGAGGACGGTGTTGGAGATGTTGAGGAAGCATCGTTTGTATGCTAAGTTTTCGAAGTGCGAGTTTTGGCTGGACAGGGTTGCTTTTTTGGGGCATGTGGTGACTAGAGACGGTATTTCAGTGGATCCCGAGAAGATTAGGGCCATCAGAGAGTGGCATGTTCCGTCGTCAGCGTCTGAGATTCGGAGTTTCCTTGGACTTGCTGGTTATTATCGGCGTTTCATTAAGGACTTTTCCCGTATTGCCGAGTCGATGATCAGGTTGACGCGGAAGGATGTACCTTTTGTTTGGTCGGGTGATTGTGAGAATGCTTTTGGTGTTCTGAGGGAGAGACTGACGACTGCCCCTGTTCTTGCTGTGCCTGATCGCAGCGGTGGATTTGAGATCTTTTGCGATGCTTCTGGCAAGGGTCTCGGTTGTGTGTTGCATCAGCACGGGCATGTTATGGCTTATGCGTCTCGTCAGCTCAAGGTTCATGAGAAGAATTACCCGACGCATGATTTGGAATTGGCTGCCGTTGTGTTTGCGCTCAAGATTTGGAGGCACTTCCTTCTGAGTGAGAAAGTGAAGGTCTTCACCGATCACAAAAGCTTGAAGTATATTTTTACTCAGAAGGAGCTCAACATGCGACAGCGTCGATGGTTGGAGCTCATGGCAGATTATGAGATTGATTTGCAGTATCACCCTGGCAAGGTGAATGTGGTCCCTGATGCGCTGAGTAGGCTTCCAACAGTAATGATTTTGACCTCGCAGTGGAGATTGCAGCAGGATTTTTGCGAGTCTGGCGTTGAGATTGTTCTTCCTGGGGAGGCTTCTTCGTTGATGTACATGCATGTGCAGTCAACGATCGTGGATCGGATTAAGGCTGGCCAGGCTGAGGATCCGAAGCTGGTGAAGATTCGGGAGCAGGTGGAATCCGGTCTGCGGACTGACTTTTTGATTCATGAGGATGGCTCGCTGAGGTTTGGAGCCAGGTTAGGTGTGCCAGCTGGGGATATTAGAGAGGAGTTGATGGTGGAGGCACACAGTTCACTGTATTCTGTGCATCCTGGTGGCACCAAGATGTACCAGGATCTTCGTCTAAAATATTGGTGGCATGGCATGAAGAGGAGTGTGGCTCGGAGTGTGGCCAAGTGTTTGGTTTGTCAGCAAGTGAAGGCGGAGCATCAGCGTGCGGCCGGGTTGCTACAACCGCTTCCGATTCCGGAGTGGAAGTGGCAACACATCACTATGGATTTCGTGACTGGACTGCCTCGGAGTCCGAAGCAGAATAACACGATTTGGGTGATCGTAGATCGATTGACCAAATCCGCGCACTTTATTCCGTTCCGAGTGGGACAGTCCACTGAGGCGCTAGCAAGGAGATATATGGAGGTAAATTCTTTTACCCTCCGTTTTTATTTCCTTTTCCTAGTTTAGATAGTGATGTAACGTGAATCGTGCAGAAGATCGTGCGACTTCACAGAGTCCCCGTGAGTATCGTGTCGGACAGACACACGAGGTTCACATCTCAGTTCTGGCAGAGTTTGCAGAAGAGCTTGGGTACGCGTCTGAGTTTTAGCACGGCGTACCATCCGCAGACGGATGGCCAGTCCGAGAGGACGATTCAGATTTTGGAAGACATGCTGAGGGCGTGCACGTTGGATTTCAAGGGTTCGTGGGAGGACCATCTACATCTGGTGGAGTTTTCTTACAACAACAGCTTCCAGGCGAGTATTGGCATGGCACCTTTCGCCGCTCTTTATGGGAGGAAATGTCGATCGCCATTGAGTTGGGATGACGTTGGTGATCGGGAGCTGTTGGGACCTGAGATGATCGTGGAGGCTGTGGATATTGTCAGGAACATTCGGGAGAGGTTAAGGATTGCTCAGGACCGTTTTAAGCATTGGGCGGATGCTAAACGTCGTCCTTTGGAGTTTCAGCCGGGCGACCATGTGTTCTTGAAGATTTCCCCGAATCGTGGTGTGATTCGTTTTGGGAAGCGAGGGAAGTTGAGCCCACGATACATTGGACCGTTTGACATTTTGGAGAGGGTTGGCGAGGTAGCTTATCGCTTAGCCTTGCCGCCATCTTTGGAAGGAGTTCACAATGTTTTTCACGTGTCGCAGCTTCGTCTATACATTAGCGATCCATCTCATGCGGTGGATTTCTCGGAGATTACCGTTCGCCCCGATATGACGTATGACCAGCATCCAGTGCAGATTTTGGACAGGCGTCAGAAGTCACTTCGAAACAAGGTTGTCAATCTTGTGAGGGTGATGTGGCGGCACGGCTCGCCCGGAGAGTCTACTTGGGAGAATGAGGATGAGATGCGAGAGCGTTTCCCACTTTTGTTCCCAGACATGTGAGTGTTTGGAAATTCCGAGGACGGAATTTTTCTTAAGTTGGGGAGGATGTAACGACTGGTTTTCATGTATCTGGATTTATTATATTATATTATATGTTTTGGTGGATTTTCTCCTCATGTGTGGTTTTCGTCACCGTAGCTTTCATTTTCGATCGTTTCGTCGTGTTTTCTTAGCTTCTTCCTTAGAATCGTCGATTTCGGAGTAAGTTATTCGTGACGGGCTTCGTATCGGTCATATCTTATTATTAGATCAAGCCTAGGAGTCTTAGGAATCGATCCCGGAGCTCCGCGCTCCATATCGGAACTTTTGGTGCACGTTAGCCGGTGTAAGAAGGGGAACCGACCGACTAGATGACGATTTAGTCGGTCGGCAAGCCTTCATGGACCGACTAGTGGGCTTTCTTAATTTCTCAGGAGTTACTGTTTCTCGTTAGTCGGTCTAAGAACGTTGGTTGACCGACTAGGTTGCAAACTAGTCGGTCGGCAATACTTCTGTGACCGACTAACTCTTCAACTATTTTTGGTATCAGTTACTGTTCCTTCTTAGTCGGTCTAAGTTCATCTCTCGACCGACTAGTTGTCGAACTAGTCGGTCAGCAGTTGTTCATTGACCGACTAAATCTAAATCCTAATTCTGTACAGGAGTTACTGTTTACACTTAGTCGGTCTGCGTTGGTCAACCGACCGACTAGTTCCCAAACTAGTCGGTCGGTGGTTGCTCTTTAACCGACTAATCTGTGTTAAACCCCTAATTTCTGGGCAGCCGCCAGCCCATCCTATTTAAACCCCTCCCAAACGTTTTCTTCTTCCTCCTCTCGACCAAAAACCCTAGTTTCTCCCCCATTGAGCCCCCTTCTACCTCAAACCCTTATTCCTTCATCCCAAGCCCAAAATCCATCATCCAAACCCTCCCTCAACACATTCTACCTCTCATCTACCTCAAAATCTCATCAAACCCCCAAAATCCCCCAAAACCCCTATTTCTCCAAACTTCTCCATCCACCTCCAGATCTGAACCCTAGGTCCTCCGGGGTGTTTCTTCCGCTTCCTCACTGTAATAAATCGATCTCTTGATGTTTTCATAACCCGTTGTGTTTTGTGGAACCCTAATGAAATTACTTGTTGTTTTGATGATTGTTTCTCCATAACAGCGACTACCCCGTAGATTAGCATCCGTGAGACGAACCTTCGTGATCGTCATCCCCGGTGCTAGGCAAGTGAAACTTGCCACTTAGGGTTTAGGCCATGTTTTAGGCCATTTGCTTGTTGTAGGCGTAAAAGAGACTAGGCGACGAAATGATACTCGCCTAGGCGCAAATTCCGGAACTAGCTTGACAACGAAGCTAGGACCATCGTTTACCATGTTGCACAACTACCATGTCATGTTTAATTTTGATTATCGGTACGCGAATACATTGTCATCCATGCTAACCATGTTGTATGTCGCATTCGTAGCACACGCTACAATACTTGTGTTTCCTGGCTCGTGTTCCAGAAGCGGGCCATGTGTTGGTTGATAGCCAATGCCCGACCTACTAGTTTCCGGCTAGGCACCCACTATATGTGGGCATAACCCTATGCCATACGTGTTAATCACACTTCCTGGCTCGTGTCCCAGAAGCGAGCATTCCGTGTTCAGGGGTAATGCCCTGGCTCGACACACGTGGGAGGGGTAGAGATAAACGGTCACTTGAGCTTAGGAGTTGGCCCGATCTGCCACTCTAGCCAACAGGCGGAATCTCTGTGCACGACGTGTTTACTTGACGTGATTTACTTGACTTTTACTTGAACACAGCCTGCGGGCAATAGGGCACTCGTTGAGTGATCCCTTGTACTTGTTACTTGACACTACGTGTCACAACTACCACTTGTTACTCGCCACTTGTACTTCACTTGTTATTCCCATGCGATACTTGCCATGCTATGCGTCATACTATAACTGTCAAGTTGCTAGTTTACCTTACCTCCAGTTTGCTTGCCCAAGTCTTTTAGACTCGCTGACATGTGCCCCTTTACTCTTTTGGGTGACACGTGTTAGATCTCGAGCCTGAGTCCGTTGTTGAGGACGAGGTGTTTGCGGACGCCGTGCCCGAGCCTGAGTTTGGCGGGGAGTACGTGGACACTGGGGACCAGTCCTAGTGCCTTCGTCGAGCTTTCCTTTTGTTTTAGACTGATGTTTTGTTGTCGGTGCGTGGCACCTATACTTTGTTATGTCGTTCCTTTTGTTGGCCTTGTTCTGGGCCTTTGGACTCTTTCTTTTAGCCTGGTGGCTTTTCTGGATGTTGAACTTGATTTTCATGTTGGACAAATTCTGAGATATGAGATTTTATTTCTGTCTCTCCTTGTGTTATTATTGTCGTTCTGCTTGTGGTTACAGGGACCTGCTTAGGTTTTATTGAAGCTTATCGGGTTTGGGGCTTCACAGCTCCACTCTCGTGCGGACCTTTTCACGTCTCACCTCCATTTTAGGGAAGCGGGGCGTGACACTAGCAGTCGGAATGTCTATCTCAGGCCCATTTTGGGGATTGTATCAATTGCCTCATCGCTTGGGCCGTTCGGCTTGTGCAGTTTGGTCCAAGGGATGTGATACGGGTGGATTTAACGGGTGCGTTAGTCGAGGCGACGCATTAAATGAGAGGCATCATGGCATTGGGCACTAAGAATTCTCCCGCCCCTTGGGTGCGGGATTCGGAGAGTCGTTCCCTCCAGGATATCGACACGTGCCCCATCTTGGACGGTCCGGATTTGGAATCGCTCTCAATATAAAACGACAGGATTTAGAGGGGTTCACTCTTCGAGCTTCCTGATCTAGTTGTTGTTTCTTCCCAACTTTGGAGGGCTCCTCTGTCCATCCAATCTTCGACGTTCCCTTTCGAATTCTCGAGAGGTAATTGTCTTTTTTGTCTTTGTCTTTTTCCTAGTTGATGGAGAGGACGTTGAGGATCGGGAATCCCCATGGGGTTGTCGATCCTCTCGCGGCCACCAGAGCCCCTCCGCGTCTCGAGCCCGAAGTGGCCCCTGAGAAGGGTAAGGGTTTGATTTTTGATGTCTTGATCTGGCGTTAGGGTCCTTCCAGAGCTGAGGGATCCTGCGTCCCTATGGCAGTGCTTAACGGTGTTTATTCCCTCCCCTATTCCATGGTCGAGAGGACCAGGGCAGAGTGTCTTTCTCATCCGTACGGAGTTCAGGTCCGTTTTATCGACAAAAGGGTTTGCTTCCCTAAGGACCGCGAGGTCGGGGTGTATACCAAGATGTTTTGGCTTGGGATTTGTTTCCCGCTTTGCCCCTTCGTTGTCCAAGTTTTGACCTCTCTACAGGTATCCCTATGCCAGCTGACCGCGTATTCGATCCCTTCGTTGGTCGGCTTCATTATGATCTGTCAGCTGCATGGGTTGGCGCCGACCTTGCCGCTCTTCTTCCATTTCCATCGGGTCCGGTCAATCTCCTCGGGCACATGGCTTCATATTGCCGCCATGGGAGGCAGGGAGCTCTTGTTGGGTTTGCCCGGTAGGGTTGGCGAATGGAGTAACGACTACGTTTTCGTTACTTTTCCTGGAAACGCCGAGATCCTTACTTGTTGTAGAAGTTTGGACGCCAGAGATGTGGCGTCCACTCTTTCTAAGGCCGACCGATCATCGGTTGATTTTTTGAAGACCTTGCCTAGGGAGGAGACATCGGTCTGGGCCTTGTTGGACAGTCTCCTCCTTAAGAACGTCATGTGGTCCCCAGGTAAAGCCGATCTTCAGATTTCGTTCTTCCTCTTAGCTTACCCTGATTCTCTTTTCTTCTGCAGGAATGGCGGGTCAGGAGTTTAAGCATCCCTATGATATGCACCAACTAATTCGACGAGGCTTCCAGGGCTCTTGAGGAAATCCCTTTGGTCACGCGCCACGTCGTTTGGAGGAGGAAATGCAACTGGCGGCCAAGGCACCGGTCGGGACATCGAGGCCGACGGAAGCCCACCCGGTCGCAACTTCGGTTGTTGATAATCCTTCCTCGATTGCGAAAGGCCTGGTCATCATTCCTGATGACCTGGGCCTCGTAGTGGAGGGCTCGCCAGCTCCGAGGGGGGCCTTTGAGCTGGTCGAGGGCCAAAGGAAGAAGAGAGGTCGCTCTTCCTCGGGTTTCGAAACGCCCGAGAAGAGGGTGAGAGAGGCAAGTGTCGATGTGGTGTCCCCAGACCTGTTGCCCATCCTTGGGGAGAGCTCACAGACTCCGGGGGAGGTTTTCTGACCCAGACAAGAGGAACGGAGTCCTATCGACCCAATGCAGATATTGTTGGTGCTCGGGCATGTCCTCGGGGAGTCGTCCGACGAGTCGGTCTTTGCAGACCGGGGTGTAGCCATCCGTCTGGCACAGGATTCCGCTCTTTTGAGGGATTGCTCCCTCTTATGAAAGGTTGGCCATGCGGACCTAGCGGACTGCATGGAATGGGAGAGCTAGCAGGTCGCTCCTTTTCCCTCCTTTTTGTCGTTCAATAATTCCAAATTCGCAACCCTTTTGCTTTGAAGATGTCTTCGATGTCGGTCGAGGCCCAGTGACGCTCAATGCAAATGGCTGAGGTCATGATGGCCTTCGAGCGAGAGCGTCAAAGGGTGGAGTCGGCTGAGAAAGTGACCGAGGGAGCTTCCGTGGAGCTGCGGTCTACCCTTCTTCAGGTTGCCGAATTTTCGTCGGATGTGGGGAGGCTGAAAGAGGCATTGACGGCCAATGACGTCTCTCGAGCAACGACAGTGGAGTCTGCAGAGGAGGATTTATCCTTCGCCCGGGAGACACATAGGAAGGAGAGGGCCGAGCTTTGGTTTGAGATTGCTTCCTTGCGACAGGTGGGCCTCGAGCATCTCGTCGCAGAGGTTGTAAGAGGCTACGAGGAGATCCTGGCCCCGTAGATTGCGAACTCCTTCCTGGAGGGTTTCCGGGCATACGAGGAGCGGGTTCGACGAATTCTTCCTCGTTCCTCGGACCATCCCGACCAGCCTGTCGGGATAGGCGACGTGGGAGATGCTGAACCGACTGGAGAGGCCCCTGCCAAAGCTGATGTCCGTAGGCATTGTAGATTGTCTCTTCCTCCCTACACTTGTAAAAGCCCCTCTTTTTTATTTTCTTGTAAAAGATCCCTTTTTGACTTTAAATGGAATTTTGATAGCTGTGTTTTAACCCTTTTCCGTGCATTGGACTTGTTTCGGTATGCCCCCCTTTCCGCGGCTCGTGTCAAAGTCGACGGGTGGCTCGTGTCGAGGGAAGCATTTCTTGGGGGAGGTATTAACCAATCAGGGCCGGAGGTCTAACCGATTTGTCAAGAGAGTGGTTCTCCATCTTTTGGTCAACGGAATGACCGGACCACTAAAGGAGTTGCCATCCTCATCACGGTCGCTCGGTAATCGGCCCGCTGGGGGAGCTGCCACAACCTTACGGTCGATAAGTAATCGACCTGCTGGGGGAGTTGCTCACAGCTTTACGATCGATAAGTAATCGGCATGCTAGGAGAGTTGCCCCAGCCTTACAGTCGATCGAATGATCGGCCTACTGGGGGAGTTGCGCCCAGCCTTACGATCAATAAGTGATCGACCTACTGGGGGAGTTTCCCCAGCCTTACGGTCGATAAGTGATCGGCATGCTGAAGGAGTTGCCCCCAGCCTTACGGTCAATCGAATGATCAGCCTGCTGGGGAGTTTCCCCCAGCCTTATGGTAGATAAGTGATCGGCCTGCTGGGGGAGTTGCCCCAGCCTTACGGTCGATCGAATAATCGGCCTACCGGGGGAGTTGTCCACAGCCTTACGGTCGATAAGTGATCGGCTTGCTGGGGGAGTTACCCCAGCCTTACGGTCGATAAGTAATCAGTCTCCTAGGGGTGTTGCCCACAGCCTTACGGTCAATCGAATGATCGGCCTGCTGGAAAAGTTGCCTCCAGCCTTACGGTCGATAAGTAATTGGCCTGCTGGGGGAGTTGTCCTAGCCTTACGATCGAACGAATGATCGGCCTACTGGGGGAGTTTCCCCAGCCTTACGGTCGATAAGTGATCGGCCTGCTGGGGGAGTTGCTCCCAGCCTTACGGTCGATTGAATAATCGTCATGCTGGGGGAGTTGCCCCCAGCCTTACGGTCGATAAGTGATCAGCCTGCTGGAGGAGTTGCCCCCAGCCTTACGGTTGATCGAATGATCGACCTGTTAGGGGAGTTGCCCCCAGCCTTACGGTCGATAAGTGATCGGCCTGCTGGGAAAGTTGCCCCCAGCCTTACGGTCGATCGAATGATCGGCCTGCTAGGGGAGTTGGAAGTTGTCCCCAGCCTTACGATCGATCGATTGATCGGCCTGCTGGGGGAGTTGCCCCAGCCTTACGGTCGACAAGTGATCGGTCTACTGGGGGATTTGCCCCCAGCCTTACGGTCCATAAGTAATCCGCCTACTGGGGGAGTTGCCCCAGCCTTACGATCGATCGAATGATCGGCCTGTTGGGGGAGTTGCCCCCAACCTAACGGTCGATAAGTAATTGGCCTGCTGGGGGGGTTGTCCCCAAACTTACGGTCCACCAAATTATCGGCCTGCTGGGGGAGTTGCCCCAGCCTTACGGTCGATAAGTGATCGGCCTGCTGGGGGAGTTGCCCCTAGCTTTACGGTCGACCGAAGGATCAAGCTGCTGGGGAAGTTGCCCCCAGCCTTACGGTTGATCGATGATCAGTCTGCTGGGAGAGTTTCCTCCAGCCTTATGGTCGATAAGTGATCGGCCTACTGGGGTAGTTGCCCACAGCCTTACAGTCAATCGAATGATCGACCTGCTGGGGGAGTTGCCTCTAGCCTTACGGTCGATAAGTTATCGGCCTGCCGGGGAAGTTTCTCCCAGCCTTATGGTCCGTAATGCGATCAGCCTGCTGGGGGAGTTGCCCCAGCCTTACGGTCGATCGAACAGTTGGTTCTCAACAGGAGGTGTTGGATCCACGACGCGGTCGTCAAGTCTCGAAGGACAAATGGTTGTGCGCAAGAACTCTCGTTCATTTGGAGAAAAAAGAGGAGGTACATTGAAGACATAAAGCATGTAAAATAGTCGGGGACAAGCATCACTTGCCCGGTAAGGGGGAGAAGGGAAGTTGCCTCGCTCGTCGCCCCCGTCCTCGCAGTAGGCTCCTTACTCGATTATGCTTAGGGGAGTCTGGACGACGTTCACCTTCTTCCCTTTATCTTCTTGCTTGAATGTGCCTAATCTGGAGCCTGCCTTCGATGCGTCAACGAAGTTCTTTATGTGTCCCCGACTGATAAGCTGGTCAAAGTCTTTCTTTAGATGCCAGCAATCGTCGGTGTTGAGGCCGATGTCCTTGTGATACTTGTAATAATTTTCTTCGTCTCGTTGACCGCACTTCATCCTCGGGGTGGATTGTTGATGTGGCCCTCCTTTTGGGCATGTGTCAAGACAACGTCTCGGGTTGCGTTCAGCTTGGCAGGTGCCACTTCCCCATTGTGTGGTTTCCCTCTGGGGTTCCTTTCACGTTTGTGATCCTCCGATTCGCGGTGCGTGCCCTCGTCGCGCCTTGAGTTCTTTTGGCCCCCGTGGGGGAAATTTCTTCTTTTGCAGCGAGGGCTTCTTCTGCCAGCATAAATCGCTCCAACCGAACTAAGACCTAGTCGAGGCCCTTGAGGGGGTCCTGACGCAACGACTTGTTCAAGCCCATGTGCAGAAGTCCTTTATTTAGGGTCGTTATTATTGTTAGTTCTTGGGTTCAAGACTAACATTGTTTTGATGATGATCAATACATTATGTTAGTGTGCTAATCAAACTTATATTTTAGTCTCAGTTTATCATAATGATTATATGTTGATGAGACAAAGCATAATGCTTAGAGGATATTACAAGGGATATCTTAAAGACCTCCAAGAGTGATGGAGTGCTCAAGCTTGGATGTAGTCATGAAGATTATCTAATGAAGCCAAAGCTTGGAGCATAATAATGGATGGACATCTAGAGGAGCAATGACAAAGCTTGGAGCTTGATGAAGGGAAGCTCATCAAGGGGTGCCAAAGCTTGGAGATGATTGGGAGCATCAAGGTATCATGAGCTTGAAGACTTATACTCTAGGAGATGCAATTTGTAATCCATGTAATTTCAATTACTTTCATTTCTCCTTTTTGAGTCTAGGATTATTGTAATACCTTGATAGATGGTCATACTCTCATGCATATGCATTTAGCCATCTTAGTGAGCGATATGATTATCATAGATATCATTCCATTAGGTTCACCATGCCTTAAACTCTTACTAGAGTTTTTGGCTTTCCCACAGTCGACTGATGAAGGCACGACATTCGACTGGATGACATCCAAGCGCCTAGTCAGCCTTCTACAGCCGACTGGTATGCACAGCTCAAGTCAACATTTTTATTGACTCTTCTTGAGCTTTTCTCCTCAATCGACTCATGTTCAATTTACATTCGCATGTGTTTCTACAGTCGCCTGGCAATTGATCTACAGTTGACTGTGCGCAACTTGCATTTTTTGGGTTTCATCCTAATTTGCAAGACAGCCAACTGATGAAGTATTTATAGTCACCTGTATATGTACAGTCGTCGGTGAAATGGTCATCATTCGACTGATGCATCTCTCTGTTTTATTCCATTCCCTGGAGCAGTCGCATGCTGAGGATTTACAGGCGCCTGTCATGTATACAGTCGACTGTCCTGGCTCAAATTATAACCATTGGGATTTTTTAGCCGTTGAACAGTCGACTGTCACTTGGTCATCAGTCGACTGTCGGTGCCGTAAACTGCCAAAATCTAGCAATTGCAGATTTCTTTCCTTTGGATTTTTGGCTGGTTTTATGGGTTCCTTTGGGCTTTCTTTATATAGAAGTTGGCTTAGTTTATTTAGAACACTTGGTTAATAATGAATATCTTTGAGAATCAATAGCAACTCCTAATCTCTCTCATTCCCTCATTAGAGCTTCAATCTTATGTTATAGCATTTAAGCTCTAGGGAATTTCTCCAAGGGATTTCAATCTCATTCCTTTTCTTGGAGAACATCTTTCTTCTCTTCATTTCATACACTCAAGTAAGAAGTGTTAGGATCCATTCCTAGAAGAGAGAAAGATCATCAAGTGCAATCAAAGCCTCATCTCAAGCACTTGAGTTTCACTTGATGCCTTCTTCGCATTGGTAAGATCATATCAAGGCATAGGTAAGTGTTATTTTGTTTCATCTTTGTGATACCCTTAATTCTCTTCATGGGAATTAGATACTCTCTTTGTGGGAGTTTGGTGTCCTAGTGTAGGACTAACCCTAATTCTCTGTGTGGGAGTTAGTAATTATCTGTGTGGGAGTTAGACCCTTTGTAGGGTTGCTTTGGTTCTTGTGTAGGACAAAATCCTCTGTGTAAGAGTAAGAATTTCTATGTGTGAGAATCCAAATCCTCTGTGTGAGGTATCTCTGTGTGAGATTGTATTCACTTCTCTTTGTGGAAATTATCGTGAATATTGGTGTGGCTGGACGTACCCAAGTTTTGGGAAACCAGTGTAAAATCCTTGTGTTTGTGATTGTTGATGTGAGCATACTCTTTAATTTCCGCTGCTTATTGTGCTTTAATTTCTGTAACTTTTAATTAAGAACTCTGCTTGCCATTACACTGTTCACCCTCTCTAGTGTGTGTGTGTGTGTGTGTGTGTGTGTGTGTGTGTGTGTGTGTGTGTGTGTGGCCCTGCAGGGTCCCTTACAATTATGACCACTTTGGGGCAGCTTTTCACGTTCAGCCTTTGGGCGTTGAAGTGCTTCATGTAACTCCTCAGGGTCTCGCCTGGCCTCTGTACTATGTTGAACAAGAGGTCCGAGCTCGGTTTTCTCCGACGTCCCGCTATGAATTGGTTGCAGAATATCCGGGACAAGTCCCGAAAGTTGCCGATGGACTGATTAGGGAGGCTGTTATACCACTCCCTTGATGATTTCTGGAGGGTGGTATAGAAGCCTTGGCAGAGTAGGGCATCGTCGGCCCCTTGGAACTTCATAATCCCCTTGTGATCTTGGACGTGTTCCTGGGGGGTCCCCCGTGCTGTCGTACTTCTCCAGTGTTACGACCTTGAACATGAAGGGTACTCGCGTGGTGGTGATATTCCTCATTAGCATGCAGCGGTCATCCACATGGGTTTCTAGGGTGACCTGGTCCGGTAATGCCTCGCCCTGGTGTTCGGTTGGTTTGGGTAGAATGGCAGAGGCGTGGGAGGGACTGCTTCTGCAGCTGTCCCGGCTGGGAATCGGCATTGGCCACCAAGCATTCCCTATTCGGCGGTGTTCCTCTCGAGTCCTCTACCTCTTTCGACGTGTGCTCTTACTTCGCCCCGTCGATCCTCAGTGGTCGGGCGGCTGGTCAACCGCCCCCGGGTCGAGCGGGATCATATGGACGAGGCCACAGTTGGCTCATCCCCAATCCTTTCGGTTCTTTGTCCCCCCCCCACATTTCGGATGGAGGTGGGGATCTAAGACCGCGCATGAGAAAGGTTCGGCAAGGGGAATCGCCGCTTCCGGTTGGGGCTTCTCCCACCGTGGTTTGTGACCACAGTCAAGCGCAGTTTGAGGCGTGCCTTGGTGATCGGGAAGGCCCGCCAAGTTTCCCTCGAAGAGGTATTGGGGGCCCGTGAGTTGTTGGTGCCACCAGTGTCTGAAAATTGGTGTTAATTTCCTTGGCGAATAAATAGAACTGTTCGCGGGTTACCGAGCGTGAGTCGTCGGTTTCTTTAGTGGAGCAGCTGTGTCCGTCCTCGGGTGACAATAGACGCCCTCCTCATGGATGGGTGGCATGTGGGTCCCACCGTTATTGTGCTGGTCCATGTCGGTTGTTGCGGATGACGTGGGTGATGATCTCGTTCCCACAGACGGCGCCAGATGTTTCGGGGTGTTTTCTCACCGTTGATTGGTAGTATGAAGGTCCGAGTGTCGTCGCGGTCTTTGAGAGACGGGGTCGGCTCTCGGGGTCGGTCGGCCGAGTGTTCGGTTGAGTAGGAAGGCACGGGTCTGAGAGACAATGCACCGAATGGTAGCTTCGGCAGAATGACAACCTCCGGGATCGGTCGGACGAACGAGCTTTGGGGCGAGGGCGTTCGGATCCGAGCGATTGGACGTCAAATAAAATCTTCGACGAGATGACGTCTTCCTCGATCTGTAAAACGAAGACTTGTCAAGGGGTCGGACTTTGGATCCGACCAAATCCCCTCCGATGCTTAAGTCAGATCTGGTCTGATAAATGCTCGGTGGAATCGAACTTGGTTCACGGAGAGACCAAGGTCGAGTTCTCGGCCGAGCTGTGGAGGAGAAATATGAGGTGGAAGGTCTGTGAGGATTCGGTATACCTGAGTGTTAAGTATCCAGAATTCGGTCTTTTTGCGTTCTGTTCATCGGGTCTCTTATAGGAGTCCCGCATGTCAATGCCTTCATGGCGTTTATCATTCCTCCCCTCGTGCCCGCCCGCATTGATGGTCCCTTGAATGGTGATCAAGGCAAGCGTAATGGCAGCTTCAATGGTGAACAAGGCGGGCGCAATCTGAGGAGTAGTTTTCCCCTTCGAGTGGGGTCAACCGTCTGTCGGATGGCGGTCTTGGGCCGCTACACTCTGACCCGCCCCAGGGGTCCTTTGGGCCCGGGCCCGACGCGATTTTGGGCCTAACAGTCGGCCTGTCTTTTTCCGGCCCATTTGGGATTGTATCACCAATAGTAATCACTAAAGAAGGCAGAGAATGGCCTTCGTCTCTCTAAGACCCATGCAATTAAGAAGTCCATTGAAATCTTGTATAACATTTGTCTAATGTAGATGTGGCTGATTCTATTTAAGAATAATGGGTATCATGTGAGATTTTCTTTGACAATAATTATAGTCTACATCATATTGTTAGTGTTCAAAAATCAAGCCAATGTTGTATGATAATGAACTCAAGAGAGAGAGAGAGAGAATTTCATTGCTAAGAATAAGTCACCATGGCTAAGAGCCATGGTGCTCTATTTATATATATCATAGTGGGGAGGCCAAAAGCCTCTAGGAGACCAAGGGTCCCCATTACTCTAAGTAATGGGGGCCTAATGAATGGGTAATGAAGGAGGGGAGGCCAAAGGCCTCCCTCATTCATAACACTCCCCCTTACACATTCATCACTTCGGTCTCAGCTACTGAGGCAAGGGGTGGATACTTCTGGATCCAGAGTAAGTGTGTTTGCCTCGTTAAAACCTTAGCTGTGGAAAACCCAGTGGGAAAACCCAACAGCTTAAGGAAAAAGAGTGCAACTCACATGTTACTCCCCCTGATCCGTACAAGCTTCAGGCTTGCAGGTCTTTCAACTGTCGCATACCAATGTTCTTTACAAGCTTTACAAAAGTACATTTAGGCAATGCCTTAGTAAAAAGATCAGCTAAGTTGTTGCATGACTAGATCTGTCGAACTTCAATCTGCTTGTCGTTCTTCTGCTCGTGCGTCCAGAAAAACTTGGGAGAAATGTGTTTTGTCCTGTCGCCTTTGATGTAGCCCTTCTGAAGCTGAGCAATGCATGCGGCGTTGTCTTCGAATAGGGCAGTAGGCTCCAGATCACTGGTCTTCAGGCCAGTGGATTGGAGGATGTGTTGGACGACGGAGCGTAGCCAAAAACATTCTCTGCTCGCCTCATGGATCGCGATGAGCTCTGCATGGTTGGAAGATGTAGCAGTAGTGGTTTGTTTTACCGATCTCCAAGAGATAGCAGTACCTCCGTAGGTAAATACAAAACCTGTTTGAGATTTTGCCGTGTGCGGATCAGAGAGATAACCTGCATCAGCATAACCAAACAATTTGGGGGAGGCACCTCTCTGGTAGTAAAGTCCAAGATCAATGGAACCCTGAAGGTATCGCAGAAGATGCTTTACTCCGTTCCAGTGGCGCTTTGTGGGCGCAGCACTGTGTCTGGCTAGTAGATTAACTGTAAACGCTATATCGGGACGCGTACAGTTAACCAGATATAGAAGTGCTCCAATGGCACTGAGGTAGGGTACTTCAGGACCCAGTATCTCCTCCCCCTCTTCCAGTGGCCGGAAGGGGTCCGTATGTACATCTAGTGATCTTACGACCATAGGAGTACCTAAAGGATGACATTTATCCATATGAAACTTGTGTAGAAGTTTCTTTGTATAATTAGATTGGTGTAATAGGATTCCACCTCTTAGGTGTTCTATCTGTAAGCCAAGACAATACTTTGTTTTGCCTAGGTCTTTCATTTCAAAAGTATGTTTAAGGCTTTCAGATATCTCTTTGATCTCTGCAGGAGATCCTATGAGATTTAAGTCATCTACATATACAGCTATGATGACAAATCATGTTCCCGTTCTTTTGATAAAGATACACGGGCAGACTTCGTTATTCGTGAATCCTTGCTGTGCAAGAAAATCACTTAGTCTGTTATACCACATCTTGCCCGATTGTTTTAGACCATATAATGATCTATGTAGCCTTACAGAGAATACGTCCCGAGGTATCTCTTTCATCTCTGGGGATAGATTAAACCCATCAGGAAGTCTCATATAGATATTTTTATCTATATCGCCATATAGATATGCAGTCACAACGTCCATGAGCTGCATTTCTAGGCTTTCCAGAGAAGTTAGGCTGATTAAAAATCGGAAGGTGATCGAATCCATGACCGGGGAATACGTATCTTCGTAATCAATCCCCGGTCTTTGGGAAAATCCCTGGGCTACAAGGCGTGCCTTATAGCGAACGATCACATTATTTTCATCTCTTTTTCTTATGAAAACCCACTTATATCCCACAGGTTTTACACCTACTGGTGTTTGGACTACTGGTCCAAAGACTTTGCGTTTCAAGAGTGAGTCCAGCTCTACTCTTATTGCCTCGTCCCACTTTGGCCAATCATCTCTGTGTTTACATTCCGCTAGAGATCGTGGTTCGACGTCATCGTCATATTCAGTGACGTGAACGGCAATATCGAACGCAAAATCGTCGTCGTCGACTATGCTATTTCTGTCCAGTACTTCTCCAGTACGTACAAAATTTAATGATGTTTCTCCTATTGTTTCCTCTGCTGGGGAAATCAGAAGGGGAGAAGTAGCTGGTCTGAGCTCAGATCCTGTGGAGGGATAATCTTAGTATCGCCAGGAGTCTTCCTCTTTCGAGGAACTTTATCTTTTGAACCTGGTGGGCGTCCTCTTTTCATTTGAGGTACAACCAATTCTGCTGCTGGTGGGCTGCATCCATCTATGGGGATGTCAATCCTAGCTGGCGTATTGGCAGCAGGGACGTGTGAACGGACAATCTTCTGGTTGTCCGTGAATTTATCCGGTAAAAGATGTACTGTATTCTGGATGTGAAGGATCTTCAGGATCTCATCTTCACACAGATTAGTACGCAGATCATATAGGGACAAAGACTTCTGGTCCCAACTAATGGTCTCAGAAGCTTCTGGCTTCTTAGACTGTGTGCCCAATTTTGGAAAAAATTTCTCATTAAATTCACAGTCTGCAAAACGTGCCTTGAATGCGTCACCCGTCAGGGGTTCAAGGTATCTGATAATAGAGGGCGAATCAAACCCAATATATATACCTAGACGACGCTGAGGACCCATTTTGGTCCTCTGCGGTGGTGCTATTGGGACATATACCGCACAACCAAACACTCTCAAATGAGAGATATCCGGAGGTGCGCCGTATGCTAGTTGCATCGGGGATAAAGTGTGACCTCCAGAGGGTCTTATCCTAATAAGTGATGCGGCATGTAAAATAGCATGCCCCCAAGCATCCACAGGCAACTGGGATTGCATAAGCAATGGACGTGCAATCCATTGGAGTCTCTTTATAAGAGCCTCAGCTAATCCGTTTTGGGTGTGAACATGTGCTACCGGATGTTCAAGTTCAATACCCGTTGCCCGGCAATAGTCTTCGAAGACTTGTGAAGTAAATTCTCCCGCATTATCAAGACGTAGTTTCTTGATATGGTTATCGGGGAAATGAGCACGCAACCTTATTATTTGTGCCAATAGCTTTGGAAAAGCTAGGTTGCGGGTGGACAAGAGGCACACATAAGACCATTTGGTTGATGCATCAGTCAGTACCATGAAGTACCGAAATGGGCCACTTGCGGGGTGAATAGGCCCGCAAATGTCACCATGAATTCTCTCAAGGAAGCCAGGAGACTCTAATCCCACTTTCAGGAGGGATGGTCTTGTTATTAGTTTTCCCTTAAAACAAGGGAGACATTGAAATTCACCCTTTTGAAGAATCTTCATGTTCTTCAATTTGTGTCCACGGGATTCAGTGATGATGCGGCGCATCATTGCTGTTCCAGGGTGACCAAGTCTATTGTGCCAGAGTTGGAATTCTGGTAGTGATTGGCACGTCTGGTGTTCAATCATATTGGCTTCTACTGGTTGAATGTATGTTTGGTATAGACCCGACGGGAGTCCCTTGAATCGCTCGCAGATGATCTTCCGGTCATCTTTTTGACGAGTTACAATTAGATATTCAACCTTATTTTTATCCCTGGTCTCTAAGTGATATCCGTTTAAACGGAAATCCTTGAAACTTACGAGATTTCTGTTTGATATAGGAGAGAATAATGCATTATTAATTTGAAGTCTTGTGTTATTTGGGAGCAATATAATTGCTTCACCAGTACCTTCGATTATTTGGGACAGTCCTGAAATTGTGATAACAGGACCGTCATATTTGTTTAAGCTATTAAAATAGCAATGATCGCGAAGGATTGTGTGCGTCGAGGCACTGTCCACTAGGCACTCAGACATCATCTATATAAGCCAAAAAAAGAAATTTTATTTGAGGGAAAATGTAGACAACATTCATAAATAAAAGTCCGCACTAAAGCAAATAACAGATGAAGATACATCGAATTCTAAATGCATAGATAAATGATGATGCTCAATCTAGCAGATCGTCGTTCTCGAAGTCTTTAGCAGTAAAGACTGTTGGCGGCTGTACACCTGCCAAGTTTGTTTCAGGTCGAGACTTCTGGCTCGCCTGATATAGATCCTGTAGGTGGCGAGGAGTGCGGCAGTTTCTGGACCAATGGCCAGTCATGCCGCATCTATGGCATTTGTCCTCCCAGGTCTTCTTTGGAAGTGACACGTGCTTGGTGTCCTTTCGCTTCCAAGTGAAGTTTCTATTCCCTTTATTGTTTTTGTTTGTCTGGGGAGCTGCACCTCTTGGTTGCTTCATTACCACTTTCCCTTTAGTATTTTTAGTCTTCCTCTTGTTTTTCCACTTCTGGGGAGAAACGTGGTGGGCTTCAGGGATAGGGGCAGTGCCAGCTGGACGTAAGTTATGAGTTGCTAGCAGTAAATCTCGATTCTGCTCTGCTCTAAGTAGGCATGAGATCAGATCGGAGAATCTCGTGAAGTTGCGTTCACGATACTGCTGCATGAGGATTGCATCTTTCTCGTGAAACGAGGTAAATGTTTTTTCCAACATGCGTTGTTCTGTCACTTCTTCACCGCACAACTTCAGGCGTGCGGTGATGTTATGAAGTGCAGAATTATACTCAGCGACGGACTTATAGTCCTGAAGTCTGAGGTTTTCCCACTCATAACTGGCACGGGGTAATATAACATCAATTTGATGTTTATACCGTGCTTCCAGTGCTGTCCACAGGTCCTTCGGGTCCTCAACCGTTAAGTATTCGGCCTTTAAGGTCCGATCTATATGCTTCCTAATGTAGATTATGGCTTTCGCCTTATCTACATCGGATACAGTGGTTGTGGGGCTGCTGCTAGCTGTAGCAGAAGCTTCGGCCGCTGCTGGGGCCGAGGAAGGAGCCAAAATGGACCCAAGGAGGGCCATTGAACGCAAGTGGAACTTCAGGTCCACTCGCCAACTCAGGTAATTTGTCCCTGCAGAATCGAGGACCTCGAAATCGACGCTTGCCAATTTTACCATTTATCTACGTATTTTAAAATGAGCATGAATTAATTAAAATTCAAAAATTCATGCATAAAGAAAAAAACAAGTAAAAATGCGGGGATCGGCCAGATACCCAAAATAGTACACAGTCCAAAGTTCGTTTAAAGTCCATAATAGAAAGAAAAAATAAAAATAATACAACTTTGGAAACCCAAACTGAACTGGGTCCCTATATCTCCGTCTTCATATGCTGTTGCATCGAGCTTTGGCTTTAAAATACAAATTTCCTCACTTACAAATTCTCTCAAAAGAAAAAAAAGTGCAAGGAAAGTAAATAGGTATATAATGGCCGATCCCGAAAAACACATTTTTACTTATTTAAACATCCACGCAGTTCTAAATATGCTACAGGCATAAAAATAAACAACCACGCATATATCTCAAGCATAACATATGGTAAAGGAAACTAGAAAATATGATTTTCTCGTAGACCACGTGGAAACGTCATACACCGTTAGGTTAGTTGACTAACGGCAGAGCGGTCTCAGGATCTTTAAGATAATTATATTTTGAAAAATCTTAATATTCCATAAATAATTAATAATGCAAGAGTGATGTTTAACATAATTTTAGCAATATGACAAATTGGGTGTCAGGCCCATAACAAGAAATTAAAATAAATTAATATTTTCATTGGAGCTGCAGGCCCATAAGTAAAATATTAATCATTTTAATAAGCAATTTTATTAACTTGGCTTCTAGCCCAATAAGCCAAATTAATTTAGTATTAATCTTTGGGCTTCAGGCACAGTTGCAAAATTTTAATTGACATATAAAATTTGCAATTGGATTAACTGGGCTTCTGGCCCAATTTGGAAAACCAAAATAATAATTAATCGGAATGGAATTGCAGGCCCATAAAACATATAGATAGTATGATTTATTAAATATAATAGCATATAGCTCATTGCATTTTTCATTGTCAGTTTTATCTCCTTCTTCAATTATTATTATTATTATTATTTTTCAAATTTGACGTTGCTGCCTTGATTTTGCACACAGTAAGTAAGATGCTTATGCAAGGTCATGCTTAATTACTAGTGTTAATGCACTGTATGCAAACCGGCACATATTGCTAGAATTTTAGGTCCAACAAGACAAAAGCTTTGAATTTAGCATGCCATTTAGAGGGGTTCGATGAATTTGGCTAGGCCCCACGCCATTCAAAATGGTGACAAGTGATAACATCTTAGGCATTTGCATCTTCAGATTTTCCGGCCACAAATTTCTTTTTTTTTTTAATTTTTGTTATTAATCAGATTTATACAAGACTTTAAGATAAGCTTTGTAAAATCATGTTTATCAATATATTGTAATTTTCTACGGGATCAAAAAGTATTACCTCTAGATTAAAAAATCTAGGGACGATCGTAAAAACAGAAAATCCGTAGAAAGAGAAATCCACGCTCCTAATACGCCAAAACGGATCGCCGCAACGGAGAGCCGCAAAGGTACGCCGCAACAATAGATTCCTTCGCGCGTAGGGGATGGATTTTTGAGGGGAGACGGGATGAAAAGCTCAAAGAATTTTAGAGCAAACGTGCTGATAACGTGTTGTATGATAATGAACTCAAGAGAGAGAGAGAGAATTTCATTGCTAAGAATAAGTCACAATGGCTAAGAGCCATGGTGCTCTATTTATATATATCATAGTGGGGAGGCCAAAAGCCTCTAGGAGACCAAGGGTCCCCATTACTCTAAGTAATGGGGGCCTAATGAATGGGTAATGAAGGAGGGGAGGCCAAAGGCCTCCCTCGTTCATAACAGCCAAAAGGTAAATTATTTATTAAAAACATCCTTGAACTGTTTGCAATTATATCTTAAAATCCCTTGTTCTGTCCCCTTTCTTGCTTAATCCTCCTGTTAAAAAGGAGGGTTTAGTTAATTTCCAATTAATAAGGACGCCTCATGGGGTTGAAAAAGTTTTACTACGGAAAGTCATTCAGATTTAGACAATCTGATGCATAAGTGAAGAACACAAACAGGATGAAAGCTTTTGGGTGCAGAGAACATGGCGATCAACATGGATCGTTTGAATTATTCCTGTGTCATTGTAAAATAAAATTATTAATTAGTTGAGACCTGGTCATTCTTAAATCTTGATCACCACACCTTGTCGTTACTATGATTAACGACCGCGTTTAGCCAATGGACGGACAGAATCGATTGTGGGGGGGAACCATCGGCCAAATAGGACCGTACGCGTGTACAATTAAATTCCCTCACGTGGAACAGCGACTACCTCGTCCTGCGGGCAGTACGAGGAGCTGCCCGCAACCAACGGCCGTCCGACACGTCGTCATAGGCTGTGACCGCTCAGCCCCCTAGCTGTCACCAAACGCTGCCCGTCGTCTCCGCTGCCTTTCCGTTTTTAAACGGCTGAAAGTCCTCGACTCCCCTCTGGTTTTTATTTCACTTGCTCTGTTTCTCTCTCTAAAAGAATTCAGTCGGTGCGGAATAGAGATGGCTGATGATGACGAGTATCTGAAGCTAGTCAGAGGGATGAACAGTCCGAGGTTTGATTTCTATTATTTTATTTTTTTATTTTTTTAAGATGTGTAATGGGTATCCTCTATTTTAAATCTTTGTCACTTAAGGAAGTTCTTTCAATTTGTAATTTGTAGTTCTGTTTGATTTGCAACAGTTGTTATGTTTCTTACTAGAACCAGGTTTTAATGTAACAGGGTTGTGATAGACAATGATTCTTGCGATCGTGCAACCGTGATCAAGGTACCACCTGTAATTTCTAAACCCTCGCCATTGATTTGAACCCCGTTTTGATCTAATCTGTGCTTCGTTATCTTAGGTTGATAGTGTTAAGAATCATGGCAGTCTGCTTGAAGTGGTGCAAGTTCTAACAGACCTTAATCTTATTGTAACCAAAGGCTATATATCTTCTGATGGGTGTTGGTTCATGGATGGTAGAGCTCTTCTCCCTCTTAGTTTTTTTTTTTTTGGGAATTGTTATGTTTTGCATTAACCATTGATCTTATGATTATTATTGTTACAGTTTTCAACGTCACCAATCATGATGGAAGTAGGGTCACTGATAATGATATCCTTAGCTACATACAGTCTGTAAGTACAAATTACTGATAATGATATCCTTGGATACATGATATTTGATTGTAAGATGAATATGTGATTTGTGTACAGACGCTGGAATCGGATACCAGGCTAGATGCTCCCTTAAGGAGCTCGGTGGGTGTTGTTCCCTCGAAAGAGCGCACCTCCATCGAGCTCACGGGCACCGACCGCCCCGGCCTCCTCTCCGACGTCTGCGCCGTGCTCGCCGACCTCAACTGCAATGTGGTCGGCGCCAAGGCGTGGACTCACAACACGAGGGTCGCGGCAGTTGTCCATGTGACCGACGGGGCAACGAGGCTTCCCATTGAGGACCCCGGCAGGCTCTCCACCATCAAGAATCTCCTCTCCAACCTCCTGAGAGCGAACGACGACGGCCCGAGTGGCAAAATGGACGTGTCGGTGGAGCGGACGCACACCGAGCGGCGGCTTCACCAGCTCATGTTCGATGACAGGGATTTCGACAGGATTGGGTCCGGGGACGAGAAGCAGCGCAGACCTGAGGTACTAGTGATGGACTGCGCGGAGAGGGATTATACTGTCGTCATTGTGAGGTGCCGTGATCGGCCAAAGCTGCTGTTCGATACGATATGCACGCTTACGGATATGCAGTATGTAGTTTTTCACGGCACCGTTAGTTCTGGAATCCCCGAAGCTTATCAGGTATCAATTCAGCATCCACTCATTCTGAGCAACACTTGCAGAGAGCCCAAGTCGTGCTGACTCTAGTTCTTATGGCTGACAGGAATACTATATCAGGCACGTTGATGGGGTTCCCGTGAGCTCGGAGGCCGAGCGGCAACGGGTGGTCCGGTGCCTCGAGGCCGCCATCGAGAGACGGACGTCAGAAGGTCTGGAATTGGAGCTGAGAACGGAAGACCGAGCAGGGCTTCTCTCTGATATCACCCGGATGTTCAGAGAGAACGGGCTGAGCATCAGAAGGGCAGATGTCTCGACAAGCGGAGGGAAGGCCATCGATAGATTCCATGTATCGGAGATGTCGGGAAAGCCTGTGGGAGCTAAGGCTATCGAGTCGATCAGAAGGCAGATCGGGGAAACGATATTAAGAGTGAAAGAGGAGGAGCCTTCGGCCTCATTGAACCCGGCCGATGGGCCGAGCTCGGCCACCGGCTATCTGTTTGGTAGTCTTTTGAAGGGGCGTTCGTTCCAGAATTTCGCACTGATACGATCGTGCTCATGAGTTGCTGCTGATGGGAATTCAGAAGGAAAGAACACCGTAATGATCTCCGAATGCTCAGCGGAGGTAAGAAGACTCTGTATATAATATTAGATATAGGATCAAAGCGGAGGCCGCATTGTAGCTGTGCATCTCTGTGTAATATTTACGACAGCAACTAGAAAGTCTGCAATTCAGTATTTGAGGAGCTTCCAAATTTGGGAACCATGTGTGAGCTGCCAGCTCTTTTTTTGGGATGGAAAACAGGTTTGGACTTGCACAACCCGATCCAAACCCGACCGTGTGAACTTGTATGATCCATCTGCCCTGATCTTTGTATAGGAAATTCCTATACGACTTAGAGGACACATTCAATGTTAAAATCCAAAGTTTTCCGTTGTATCAAAATAAAATAGACATCTACAACACAGAATCCAATCGCATGTAACTCATATCAGCAATTTGCTTCTCAATATCAGTCATGACTAAACAAATTTGATGACGAATCGCATATTCTTGTTTTGCAGTTGCAATCGATATAAAGAGCTCAACGCAGGGCTATCACTAGGCTGTAGCGTGGATGCATATCTTGAAGAATATGAGATTATAAACCAAAGAATCAAAACTTCCAGACAGCATAAGCAGAGCTCTTATTGTTCACATCAAGCAACACTAGGTATAATTTATGCATCTTAAGAATTACATGTTCATAGACTTCCTAGCACAACTACAAGAAAATTGGGAATGTGATACAAACTTCTATAAGCTAACCTCTTCACCAAAATCTCGGCTTCCTTGCAGCAGAGGACTGCAGAGAAGCCCGCAAGCGATGTCAATGTAACAGTCTTAAAATCACTCATCAGCTCTAAGTTTCTTAGATCGCCCATTGCCTGTATCAGCCTGGCGGTGCCTCTTGCCGTCAAACTGTCTACCTCCCCTATTGCCCTTGCCCCTGCAATGTAACATATAAATCAAATCAAAACAATTTTAGAAAGCGAGCTAGAACATGGACCCTACTCCTACCTTGTTTATCATATGACAACATATTTCAAAGTGAAGAATAAAAACAAAACCAATGACCTGAAAATTGCATTCTTTTTCCCGTTTTTCCTCCTTTTTTGGGATTATGTGGACCATTAGTCCAGAATTAGGTTGGATCCCCAACCAACCAGGAGGACGTTGAAAGTTTGGCTAGTAATGGATAGAGATGGATTTAACATTATTCATTTAAAGTAAAAGAACAAAACAGTCGTATATAATCTTCAGGTAAAAGATATTCAACACAAAAAAGGTGGAAGCAGTCACATTTACTCATTCTAAAGTAAAAAAGAATGCAATCACAATAAAATCCTAATCTAGTATACTCGATGTAAAGAAGAGTAGAGCCACTATGATAAATCTGCTCTCGTAGAAAATCATATAATAAAAGATAAAATATATTTTGTAATCTATGCAACAATCTGTTCTCCAAAGTTAACCGTTTATCCACTTCCCTATGACAATGGAAACAAGACTTAAAAGCACTTCCCCGTTGCATTTGAATGAAAAACAAAGGATTAATGGGCTAAAAGAAGGGGTGACGAATGGAATGTCCGAAAGTGCATACCTTCCTCTGTTGTTACTGCCTCTATTTTCCCTGTGCTTCTCTTGGTTACCGCGAAGCAAGCTCCAGTACTCCTTTTCAGCATCACCTGAATCCATAAATCAAAAGAACATATCAGAAGCTACAAATTTACAAACCCACCTAGGTCAAAATACAATCAGGCTATACCTGGATATTAGTGGCATACGAAAATGAAGTACATAAGATAAATCATGTGTATGTTACAGCCTCCAATTCATTCTTGTAGGGTGCTGCAACATACATACTGTATGATACCTAATGATATTATGGATATTCTTGCTCACAGAAATGCATGCGCACGTGTCTATGTATGTATTGAGTATAATTTAGGCCGTAACAGGTACAGGTTGAACCATATAATTTGAGTTGCACAAGTTTTAGTAGCATAAACATGTGCATTGAGTACATGTATTAAAGCACAATGTAGGTTAATATAATAATGTGTATTAGACAACCTATTCATGTGTATCAAAACTATTGCAAAATAAATTCATTGTATACCGACACAATGAACGCATAGTATGATTTCTCAAGGTAATACAGTATATAATGGACTCTCCATGTTAAAGTTGGACTCAACCTGAAACTCAACTACTTAATTTACAGCAGATTGACTAATCCTACAATTAATCTCATTTAAAGCATATACCAATTCTAGTACCATGTTGGTGAGTTGGATTGGGTTGATTTAGTTTGCATCCGATGCTACTATGGGATTCAATGTGAGGAAACCTGCGGTGTTACATATTATAACCTGGCAATGGTTCTTTCCATCAATGCACAATCGCGAAATGTGTTTCACCAAATCTCATGACAATTTCTCAGATCTACATATAGTATTTTATTAACCTCAGATGTGATGTCACCATTAAACATGTACATGTTTTCAAACAAAACTTACTAAAGTCACATACCAAACAGCTCTTTGTCATGTCTCCCTGCCAACAAGTTTCTCATTTTTATTCTAAGTTCTAATTAATAGCCTTTCCAAGAAAAATCAGTTCCCAATTCGGTAACAGAATTCAAACCGACAATATGTGTGCATAGATTCATTAGTCACGAGAGATCGGACATTGTTGGCAACTTGTCATAAGCTCAAATTCAAAGCCATTCATGCATAGTGACTTGGGAGTTAAAAGAGTTAGAACAGAAGGCAATAGTTGCCTAAATCTCTATACATGATTTGGAAGGCAACAACACAGATACTTTCTAAATCCAAACCCCCATTGTTTCTACAGGTGGAGGAACGTATTTTGAGAATACACACCACTAATCAGGATCTGCAAATGATTTTGTGCATCCATTTAAAAAAAGCAGAGAACATAGTTGGTAACTTTTGAATGAACTTCAACAAATTACATACCGCAAGCATCCAGACACTCTAAATTTGAATTATTAAAGCAAATAAATAAGAAGTCAATCGAGACTATTATATGGCAATGCCCGTAACCATAACAGATACCTACTCAATTTTTAGTATAGATGTTCATTCAGTGAGTGCATGACACGTAATCAATACATTTGATATTTACGTTCCAAGACTCAAATATGGCATATAAATAGCGGATTGATTTTTAAACCATCTGATTTGAGTAAATTCTACATTGCATTAGACTCAAAAAAAATTTGATATGATTCAATTAATGGCTGAAACTAATTGTACAGCTAGATAAAAAGATTTAAAAAAAAGGAATGTACAAAATGACGATACAAAAGGAATAGCAGGTTGCGTACCACTTAGTGGTTCTAATGTAGCAATATGATTTTTCACAATGAAGCCGCCTTCATCGGTTAGCACAGCTGCTGCACGAGCTTTGACAGCTGCATCAGGGTCTTCAAAACGGATGTATCCTGATTCCTCGCCCATACTAAAATCTATGAACTGCAACAACAACAATAAGAAAACCAATAGAACGAATTCGAATCAGACAACCGAGTTGAGGAAATGATTTATACATGTCTCTGAATAGGAATATGAAAAAGCAGATGGATAAAACAGAATCAAATTGAATGCATTCCACTATGCTAATTAACTAAATTATAAAGGACCCTTTAAGCGGAAAAATGACAAAGATGTGGTGGCATACATATCTACTTTTTAAAATTCTAAATAACATACAGAAGCATTATTAGCCAACCCCACTGTTCACTAGAACAATTAGCGACATAAAGAACTGCAGGGTAGAAGGTTTCCCAACCAAGTTTAAAAGAGCATATAAACCAATCCACAGCATCCTAACATTTTCAATGTTTCAGCATGATTTGTTAATGTTCCACTGTATTATAACCCCCAATGAGATAAATCGTTTTAATAAATTTAATTATAGCATACGAACCTTGAATATTCCTGACATGAATTTAGATTGCCTTTCAATTAAACCCTTAGATATTATTAACAACTGGCAGGTTGGATTCAATGACATAAAGGCACAATAAAATACACTAATAGTCAAAGAACCGACAAAATACCTTAACGGTTCCAAACTTCTGGAAGATGGATCTTAGGTCCTCCCGAGTGATCACCTTAGTGTCTTTAGCCGAGGCAATGTTCTTCCCACTTTCTGGGGTGGCATCATCAGCGGTTTGCCCATTGGTCACTTCAGAATGATCTTCATCGACTTTTTCTCCATTTCCCTTTTCAACATCTTCTGTTGATTTGCCCTCATTGTCATCGGCAATTTCAGAGGTTTTATTTTCATCCCCCTCATTTGCATTTTCCGAAGAATCTGGAACATTATCAGTCACCTCCTGACCATTTTGTTCGGTAGACCCTTCAGGTTGCATGCTCTTCAACTTAAATGCAACAATCAAGCCCTTTGGATAGCTATCAATATAAACCAGGTCAAAGATATAAAGGGTTAATTGGGTGCATACAATGTAATGAGCATGGTGCAAATGGGGAAAGATGGTAAACACACCTTCCATTTGACGCATCCTTACTCGGACGAGTCCTTTCAAATTCTTCCCACTTCTTTTCTCTTTCAGCATCGAAATCCTTTCTGCATTATACAAAATCAGTATCAAATATTAATTAAAAAACCAGTTTAATAATTTTATATATTTCTTCAATCTCTTGGCTTCGGCGTTTGAGAAGCCAGAAAAATTAGCTTCTTCAATCCACAGCCGCTTGGAAGTGTTATTAATTTTCTCAGTAGAGTATACCAAACATCTAATTTTGAAAAGGGGCAGGGGATGGACCTATTTGCTAGCAGTGAATGCACTTATTAGAAGCAATGCCGATCACACCCGAACTGAAGTATATAATCAAGACCAGTAATCAATCTGCTAATTATACTATCAAGCAAAAATAAAACTAATACCATAAGGCAGACATTATGGATAGCATAAATGTATTAATGTTCATTTTGTGCTGCTTTTGCATTCCAAAATACCATTAAATTTTCGATTGCCGAATAACTGGGGACAATAATATGAGAACCGCCAAGTTAATGCCTAACTTGAAGCCCAACTTTACGATTAAGAATAAACTCAATCAATGCAAATGTAAACATAATATGTGAAGATATTATCAATGGAAAACTCATTTAAACATGCATTAACGCAAGAGAGTTTATTATTAACTGCATGCCATGATTCATCAATGATCGTGAAGAAAATGAAAATCTACTAAAAACAAGTTAAACTTTGTTTTTGCATTATATGTTGTTCAGAATGATGGCAATTACTGATACACATGAACATCCAAAAGGCACGTGCAGAAAATTCAGTAGTAAAAATCTGCATCCACAAATATGTATAACTGTAGGAAGAACAGAGAATTTTGGACTGCTTGAAGATTTCAACAAAGTACATCAGTGAATGAATTTTGCACATCAACATGTCATTGGTATCAAATTTGCAAATTATTGAGGTTAGCATCCATATGCACCAAATCTCAGTAATAGAACCAAATCCCTGACTACAACTTAGAGGATAAGCATATAAATTAAAGAACTCATACATGTAGCAAGAAGCTATAAATAGAATCCACATTTAAATGTAATGTGATAGTTTAGTACAGTATAATCATCACAATAGACTACCAGTAAAGGACTTGCAAGGTAACGAGCTGTTTGTCCATTTGGTAGGTGTCAACCAGTTGGCACATCACTGCATCTTCGCATACAACATCTCAGAGAGAAGAAACTGACATCAAAACAACTAGCACTAACAATTCCAAATGTCTGGCAAACAAAAGGATTATAAGATAACCACATATAAATTTAACTACATGGAAACGTTTGTTGATAATAAATTACATTCAACATAAAACAAAATTTCCAAGAGTATATGCACAAAATTAGCATGTACGTTACAGTGGAAAGAAACTCAAATAATTCTAAGAACTTAACAAAATTAAAAAAGTGGGATTCAAAGGCAAAGAATAAATTGCAATTCATCATGAGCACATAAATGTTATCTATGGATAATCAAAATGTTATTGTTTGTGCATACTTGGGTTTCATCTCCAGCTCTGCACCAGCGTAAACCATGCTTGCACTCAAAACCTTTTTGGCATCCTCTTCTTCTGAAAATTCGATCAATGCGGTACCACAAAAATGTCTCTTATCACCAATAAGACGGGGTAACCTCACACTGTTCACCTGGAGGTATTAACAAACGCATGTGAAGATAATAAATAAGTCCACAACTTGCAGTCTGCTGACAAATTCCAGTAAAACTGGTATAAAAGAAATTGTCTCAGAAAATGAATATAGACAATGAATAAAATGTTGGATCTCTCTTTCTCATAAAATGAAAATTCACCAATAAGACGGATTAACCTCACACTGTTCACATGGAGGCATTAACAAAAGCATGTGAAGCCCATAAATAAGTTCACGACTTGCAGTCTGCTGACAAATGCTAGCAAAACTGGTTTAAATGAAATTGTCTCAGACATTGTTGGTTTTCTCTTCCCCCCCCCCCCCCCCCCCCCCCCCCCCCCCCCGAATATTATTTCTTCTTATTCCCCCCTGCCTAGGCTCCACTTAGGCAAAAAGCTGCTAGGCAATGGCTCGAACACATCACCCCACCTAGCGCCTTCAAGATCACCATAAGAATTAGAAATATCTTGTAGCCTCCCACTTTCGCCTGCTCGACCATGGTCAATGAAAGTGGATGTAATGATGAAAAAGATATAAGCCAATTATTTTAATATTTCATCGAATCAATTGATCCATCTTTCCTCCCTTTCCAATACCAAGATGTAACACCGACATTCCAATTCATGTCCATCCTTGTCTCTTTTTTCAAAATAAACATAAGAATTTTCGATATCAAAGAGTAAAAAAGGATGTGTTCATTCTTCCCTTTCACTGTCTAATTTTGATTTAATTCCCAACACAGTTCTGCAGCTCCATCTTAGCTTCCTTCCATTACTCTAAATCCTACTAGAGAGAAAAGCTTGTTTATTGTCTGTATTGGCCTTCTTTCGGCATGGAGTGACTGGAGACTCTGGAGAGGTTTCCCATTCCTCCCTCCCTCCTCCTTGTGTTTCCTATTTTAACTTTATTCCCGCAAACAATAAACCATAAATCAACTACTTTTTAACTTCTTTTTGAATTTAAAACTTCAATGCCACTAATCCCCTATTCCCCATGGACTATCAAGTTATTTTGAGCACTCACATCTATGACATCAAAGTGAATTTATCATATCCCAACTTTAAGTGAAGTTTGCCAACAAGGCACGTTCAACCTAACATATCATCTGATAAATTGACCAAAATCGTATTTTGTACATGAACTAGCCATAACACGTAACCATATGTCATAGTGCATTCAAAATATTCCACCAAAAAAATTTCAAACCATTCAAAATATCTCCTCCCCAAAAAAAATTATAGCCTCGTTCAAAATATCCTACCCTAAAATTCAACCCCCTTCAAATCTTACCAAAAAATTGCAATCACCTTCAAAATATTCCCCTCAACAAAAAAATTTAACCGCATTCAAACTAAAATTTTGTTTCCCGAAGGGAATTTAATTCTCTCCAAAAATTTTAAGCCCCTAAAATTCAGTTTCCTTCAAATTTAGGTCTCCCAAAATTTTAAATTTTAGTTCGTCCAAAAATTTTAGTTCCCCCCAATTCCTTCAGATTTAGTTCCCTCCAAAATTTAAAATTTTAGTTTCCTTAAGATTTTGTTCCACCCAAAATTTTAGAGTTTTTCCATCAAAATTTTTACAAACTCTCGTCCTAATCATTGATTTCTTATGATTAAATCATAATCGCTATTCTAGCCACCATTGTCTTAGTCTGCAAACACATTCAAAAACATATCAATTGTATAATAGATGTTACAATTGTGTCTTTGTTATTTATGTTTAAGATTTAACAGTTAAATGTAAATTATTTTTTGTTAGGTTGCATGGTACAAATATGCCCATTAAAATGTTCCATATTGGTTCTACATTTGCATTAGATAAGTTGCAATTAGAATACTTCAACTATATTAAACTTTTCAATGCTTATATACATGAAGTATATATAATTTTGTATTTCATTAACATTGATGTACTATAATTTTTCAATTCAAAGATGCATGTTCCATGGTATTCGCAAATCCAATATGGCATTGTCTCAGGCATCATAAATCCAACATCCACTATATAGAACCTTGTCCATTAGGAATCGATGATAGAAGAGATTTTGAGGTTCTTTTCATCTTTTCACAAGCACTGGCCAAAATTTATCCATTTATTAAAAATCAGCATTGGATAGTAAAAGCAATAACATGACACTAGAGAATTGTACTAACACTATTAGTACAACTATTCTACACCTAATCTGTGAGACACTAATAATCAAGACTAGACCAATAACTCACCATAAACTGAAGTACTGCTTCTTGCATAAGGATTATTAAACAAATAAGAAAGGTCGATGAAGCTCAAAACCATTGAATGGATAAATGCAGTAAAGGAACCATGCCTGATTTGTCTTTTATAACGTGAAATCATATATTAGAAAAATAAACAATGAATATAAGTTCACTGGAAAAGCATGATTATTTTGAAATAGTCTTAGCTTGCCATACAACAGTCCAATAACAGTTCAACAATGACTAAAATCCATGATTCCATTGTACGGAGGCTGCTGATTGTTTTCTTTTGCATGGAGGGAAAGAAACAAAACGGTGGGATATACCAATGTGGTGGTCAATTTCCTAAGCCACGTCCAGAACATGTCCCCACCCCACCCCACCCCACCCCACCAAACCAAAAACACCTCTCACTTCCATGTTAGTTTCACATGAGGATATGGTAACCCAAACAATGTTTTTTTCTGTTTTTTGGGTTTTTTTTTTGGGAGGGGGGCTGAGTTAGCTCTCAGCATGAATGGGTTGTCAGGACAGCAAATCATTGTAGACAGGTAGCTCCCCGAATGAGAAGGTGCCTTGAAGTTTGGGCATTGGTCCTATTTTCAGTTATTTCTTAATAATCTCAGCATGCCTGGTGGTGCATAACCAAGCTCAAGGGAGACAAGTGTGGACTACGGAGTGTTGGCTAGACATCAATGCAGAACAGGACATGTTTTGCTGCTACAGTGGATCGCCTACTGTATTAGACGTTAGCTGCTGCTTATTTTCTTCTTCTTTCCTTTTTAGTGTCAGGCTATGTGTGGTGCCCATAAATGTTTTTAGCAATCCTCGATCCAAACGATTTTTTGTCGTGTTAAGATCTTTTTGCATTATTTCTAATTCTTTGAATTTTTTTAAATCTTGTGTGGGTGGGTGATGTGTGTATTTTCTACCTCTGTGTGTTGTTTTTCCACTCTTTTTTGTTGGAAAGAGATGTTAATGTCTCGCGATTTCTCTCAAAAATCAAGCATTTTTCGCTTGCTAGTAATATAATATACTACAGTAGTCGAATAATTCAACTGTAATAAACATTTAAGAGGGACATAAGTTGAGTTCTAGGTCTCTGACTTCTAAGTTCTAACAAGTAGCTCATAAGACATTAGCCGAGTCTATGTAGATTAATATGTATTTTGGAGCAAATAGGATTTTTGAAGCAGCATACACCCATTTAGAGAGAACATTTATAGTGCATGTAGTACAGATTTGTGGGCTGGGTCTCTACTTTTTATTCGTTTAGTCACAAGTTCAAGTCTCTTATCATAACCAACATATGTAGAGTTGGAAGTGACCCACAAAGCTATAATTAAAAACACACAAAGCTTTGCTAAAAGTTTTACTTCTCGCTTCCCTCTTCAAATTTTCCTCCACATTATCCCCCCTAATTCTACTTTCAAATATCATAATATATCCATTCAAACATCTCTAATCCATCCACACAAATATTTCACCCTAATAGTTTCTAGTTAAATCAAAAATTACATGTCATGCACTAATTTGCTGAATTTCAGGTCATCAAAAAATATTTCCGTTAAGTGCTCCTGTGATCATGTTATATCTTTTAGAGCCTCTATTCACTTCTAAGAAAGTCTATAATACCCAGGAACCTGATTTTATATTAAAATAATGCCAAGATGTCCGAAAACTCCGATTTTCTAAATGCCTAGTTCAACATGCAGTGCATTCAAATGGATGGATAAGGCACAAGTCAGTAACATTTATTTCCACTTAAACCATTTTAACAGCAGAAATTCAAATCAATTGCAGGAAGCAAGCCTCAAGAAATTGAAAATAGTAGCAAACATCAAAAGCATAGATTGGATGACTTTTCAACCTCATAGTCACACTACTTCCAGAAATTTCCCTTGACCATGAGTTGTTAAAACCCAGTTTTTACCATCTCTATATATTTGAAACATACAGAAATGGAACTTGAGCTGCTGCATGGCCAATACCCAATAACATCACTGCAACAGCATGCAATAGTAAACCAAAAAACAAAATAAAACACCGTACATGCAGACAAGTCAAATTTGTAAATCTCTGATTCACAACAAAAAACCCCAGATTTGTGCATGTGGTTGTGCATATGTACATGCAACCGGGTGCACAACATAATGTTCAGTGAATGTATCGGAAAAAAAACAGACATGTTAATCAGTGATATATCCATAATAATAAGCATCAATGTGTCAGTGTCAAATACCTTCCCATGTTGATTGAAAAAAGACTCCACGTCTTCAATCTTAGCATCATACGGCAATGGGGATACAGCAACAGTTCTTGAATCCACTTGCTCCATTACCTCATCTGGCTTTGCCAGTTCAGTGCTCCTACCAATCCTCTTCCCTGCAATAATACAGCAACGGCAATAATGCCATAAATCCGACTTCCTCATACAAAAGAGATTTTCACTCAAAGCTAAATTAGATAGGAAAAATAACTTTAAAAAAGAGACAGAACAAGGCTACGAACAAAAACAGCCACACCAAATAAACAACACAACCAAAGACACATATTTCTTCGTCAGTCATTATTGACCTATTATATCACCAATAGAACTATTGCTCGGAAAGGTGAACGAGCAAGGGTTTTCATGAGGACGGTACATTAAGACTTAAGTAACAGAAGAATATATGCTTTGAACAGAGAAATTTCTGCAGACAGGGGAATAACTAATTGACCATAAAAGTTAACATATTTCAATCAAAAACGGAAACCAAGATAAAATTAATTCTATATCAAAGTTCTAACATTTGAAACCCGCTAAACTAAAAACAAAAACCCACCATCTTCAGATACTTTAAGAACATCAGACTTCCTCAGCGTCTCTGCAACCGCCAACACCGTCTCTTCCGGCACATCTGCTGGCTTCACATCGCCCAAGCCGAGATGGGATCTCATCCGAGCAAACGAACAAATCAAAGCCAAGCTCACCACTAAGACAAACCCAAACAAACTATAAAAATCAAAACTTTACACAAAAAGCTAAAAATCAAACAAAAATCTTGAGGCAAACATACATCCATCCTCGTTCTCCTGAACTGTTTTCCTCAAGAAATTATCCCTGGGGAGATTGCTGTCGCTGAAGTAAAACTCCACCTGCGAATGAATTCGTGGAAAAAAACCGTCAAAATGTAATCTTTTATCCTAAAATTGTAACAGCGCGATTGGGGTTTCGATTGATGTAGACCTGGCGGATGACTTTCTGAGCCTGAGTCTCGTCCAAGGCGACAGCCATTAGGATCAGCGAACAAAGAGAGAGTAAGGGTCGGTGTTCTAGGGTTTTGAAGCAGTCTAGGGTTTATGGATGGCTTTCAATTGTGGCGCTGCGATTTTTTGCCATGGCAATATATAAGTAAGATATTTATAGGCGCGTGCGAAGCAATTGAGGGGCATGACTGTTATTAACCCAAAATTTAGTTTTCACATCAGCATTTCTACGGAGACCGAAACGGGACACCCGCACGCGGCACGCACGAAAGACAGTTACTAGACCCCGGTACCGCTTGCGGCCGCTCTTTATGCTTTCCTCTTTCCCCACTTTCTTACGAAATTCTGTTAAGGCCCCTGATTTTTCTTTTCATTTTTAGAAACTATATTTCCCCGTAATCGACCATTTTTTTTTAAGAAAAGTCAGTTGGTGTGACGACGTGGCCGCAAGTAAAACTGTTTCGGGGTGTTTTCTCACAGCTGATTTGTAGTATGGAGGTCCAAGTGGCGTCAAGGTCTTTGAGAGACGGGGTCGGCTCTCGAGGTCGGTCGGCCGAGCGTTCGCTTGAGCGGGAAGATGCAGATCCGGGCGACAATACACCAAAAGGTAGCTTCAGCGGAATGACAACCTCCGGGATAGGTCGGAAGATCGAGCTTGGCGAGGGCGTTTGGATTCGAGTGATGTGACGTCAATGGGAAGCTTCGGCGAGATGACTTCTTACTCAATTTGTAAAACGAAGAACTCGTCAGAGGGGTCGGACCTTAGTTCCGGCCAAATCCACTGCGATGCTTAAGTCAGATCTGATCTGATAAATGCTCGGTGGAATCGAACTTGGTTCACGGAGAGACCAAGCTCGAGTTCACGACCGAGCTGTAGAGGAGAAATATGAGGTGAAAGAAGGTTTGTGAGGGTTCGGTATACCTGGGTGTAAAATATCCAGAATTCGGTCCCCTTGCGTTCTGTTTTTCGGTTCTCTTATAGGAGTCCCGCATGTCAACGCCTCCATGGCGTTGATCATTCCTCCCTCCATGCTTGCCCGCATTAATGGTCCCTTGAATCGCGATCAAGGTGATCGTCATGGCGGCTTTAATGCCAATTCAGGGCGGACGCAATCTGGGGAGCGGTTTCCCCCTTTAAGCGGGGTCAACCGTCTGTCGAATGGCGGTCCTGTGCCGCTACGTCCCAACCCGCTCCTAGTTCCCCTTTGGGCCGGAGCCCAGTGCATTTCTGGGCCTAGTGTTCGGTTCGCCTTCCTCCAGACCACTCGGGGGTTGTATCAATTACCCCTATCGCTCCGGCCGTTCGGCTTGTGGCGGTTCAGTTCGAGGGAAGTGATATGGGTGGATTTGATAGACGCGTCAGTCGAGATGGCACATTAAATGAGAGCCATCATGGCGTAGGGCATCGAGGATCTTTGACGCCCCCCGGATCTTTCTGCGCCCAGCATAATGTGTGTGTTTGGGGGCGTGAAATTTAAATATTTATAACCGCAAGCGCACGGTATTGTAGTGTGGCTTGGGGGTCGAACTCAGGGAGGCGTGGTTGTGCTTGTGTCAAGAAGGATCCGATTCACCCCATGGGTGAGCTAGCCCGAATGGGATGAAGGGTTGTCACAAAAAATTGAATGCGAGGGATAAACAATATAAAGGGAAAACCTGGGACTTCGGTTTCCGCCCTATCGTGCGATTCTCGTCGATACGGCCTACGGGTAGGATAGCGATCGGAATTAGGGCCTAATGATGAGACATTGCCTCTGAAAGTGATACCAGTGTCCCATGGGCCCGATATTCCGGTCGGTGCCCAGGATGATACGCCGGACTTCCCGGGTTCGGTCAGTGGGCATTCCCATGTCCATTAACACTAACCGACTCCGGGAGCACTAAGCTCGTAACGATAACTCCCAACGTCTCATCCTGTCGCTCCCGCGCGCTAGGATTCGACGTCTACGCTAAGGGCATGAGCTATGGCTAGGGAGTCAACCGACAAGTTTATTTCTCATTGGCCCAACGGTTAAAGGCGGTCTTTTTCCCGCCGATGACAATGCAACACCCCGCGTAACCGTTAGATTCCTAATTTTTATCGATTTCCTAGTCCTATGGACGCATCGGGAAGAACCCATGAAGGGGTTTCCACCAAAATCCCAGATTTGGGAACTACTCACACATATTTACTAAAAAGCAATCTAAATAGAAATCGACTGTTAGAAACATGATCAGGCGATTGAAAAGTAGTAAGAGTAATGCAATTAACACTATATTAAAGTTTAACAAAGATCGGAAGACTTACTAATATCTGAAAAATTACAGCCGTCAAGAGAGAGAGAAAACAGCAAAAAATAACAACTCTCGGTTCTGGAAAACCTAGGGGTCCTATATATAGAATACGGTATCACCCGATCGGTTGAGAAGTCAACCGATCGGGTGACCTGCTTCGTTTCTTCGGCAGCTCAGAATAGGACTTCACCCGGTCACCACGGCACGGTCGGTTGAGGGTTGAAGCTAATCGGTTGGATCTTCGTGCCGTCGGGTGAACCGGTCGGTTGATCTCTCCGTGTCATGGCTTCGGAGAATCGGCTACAGGTGAACCGATCGGGTGAAGGTCACCCGATCGGTTGGCATTCAGCATTAGAATTCCAGAGAGTTGAGGCGTTTGAACCGGTCACTGAACCGACCGGGTGACTTCTTGGCCGCTCCAACTTGTGTCCGGTTGGTGCACGCGTGCATCACCCGATCGGTTGGAAGTGACCAACCGGTCGGGTGAGGGGCTGAAAGATGCGATCTTCGTCGTTTGACCCCCTGGATCACGCGTGACTCCTCCCGTTGCTCCGGGGACTCAAGATATCGTCGTTATTTGTCCCCTACGCCAATAAACTCCTGCAAAATACAAAAAACACGGAAAAGTGAAAGAAAACAAGAAAACGAATACAAGATGGCGGAAAACAACGGAAAAACACAAAAGAGAACGTGCGTGAACATATGAAATATAAATGCACGTCAAATCCCCCCAAGCTGAACTCTTCCTCGTCCTCGAGGAAGACGAGTGAGAGTAGGAGCTCGGAGGGAGAAAATAGAGAGGAAGAGAGGAAATGAGAAAACAGAAAATCCTAAATCGCCCGTCAAAGCCAGCAAAATCAAAAACACACACCCAACTCACACCACTAAACCGAGGAATACGAGTCCAGACAAGTGCTGTGGGCCCACGCGGTGAAGCGCGAGTGAGTGTGGTCGTGTGCTAGCAGTCGGTGTCACTATCTACGATGTGCAATAAAGCTCGATATACACAAATCCAAGAAATGACCCAAATATCGATTCGATTCGAATTAAGCGGTGAATATATAGCTCAAGCATGCATGAGAATAGAGCAAGAATCGAAACATCTCATGCGTCAGGGACTCCACAACTAGGGTTAAGGAAATCACCACACTATAGCCTAGATAATATCTAAAAAGGTCCTAAGCCAAGTGTTTTCGAAAACGATGGGGGTTGAGATGATGTGGAGTAGAACACTCGGTGCAAATTCTCGCCTTCCATTTATTCTCGGTAAGTAGGAAAATATTCACACTCATATATTTTTTTTGGGGTTTTGGATATATGTATTTTTTTTGGCTTTTTGGCTTTTTGGCTATACAAATTTCTCTTTTCTTTTCTTTTTGGGTTTTTCTTTTCTTTTCTCCCTTTTTTTTTGAATTTTTGGGTTTTTGGCTATACACATGTGTACTCTCCCAAGTGGGAGAACGGTACACGACGAGTGGATTTGCACCAAGTAAAATAAAAAAGAAATCGGAATCTAAACACTTGGGCAAAGGAAACTATTCTCGCTAATTAGAGCATGGGCTAAATGGGTTATCCTAGTCCTTAATTGTGGAATCCTGACACATGCGAAATGAAGTATACGATATATGTATAGCATGCAAAAGAAGCAGACAGTAGAAACAAATACCGCATATTCAAATCGAATCATGATAATATAGGGGTCATTCCTGGACAAGTATATAAAGTAAAATCACAAAGTAGAAACACACCAAACAGCTAGGCACGACGCACGACTCACAAAAAGCTAAGTGGACCCGCGATGCATGAAGTGCAAGAGGACTCGATATCCTAGGGTTAGTGAATGTGATTATCGATGTCACGCTAGGTGTGTGTGATTTTGTGGCAATTCATCATAGGGTTCATCTCTAAGAAAAAGAGATAAAAAGAAGAAAAGAAAAGAAAAAGAAAAAGACGGAGAAAAACGACTCAAATAACGAAGAAAAAGAGACAAATGACGCACGAAGTGCGACTCTCCCAAGCTGAAACTTGCATTGCCCTCAATGCAATAGAATTAAATACGGGAGGGCAATGAATATGGGGGGAATACGCACAGACACAAAAAGATACGAAAGACAAGAAAATCACACAAACGAAACTGAAAATACGAAGTAAAAAATAAAAAGTACATCACACGACATATAAACAGAAAATAAAAATAAAAATAAATAAAAGAAAAAAAAATCACACGACACGACTGTTGGATCCTGTGTATGGCAAACAACACTAGAAGGGGGGTTGAATAGTGTTGTTCAAATAATAAAACTTTTTCGATCGTTAATTAAAACCCTTCTAATGTTGCCTAAGAAACCAAGTAGAGTGATCTACGCTTGGTTCTTAATCAACAAGTTAATCTTATAAAAATATAAAAGATAAACAATTATGATTACAATCAGATAAGAGATCTTTACACACAGATAGATCTTTACACAGCGGAATTAAATGTACAATCTTTGTAATATGCAAATGAACAAAGAATTACAAAGATATAATAATAACAAAGTAAATAAGAATTGCTTGCAGAGATAAATAATCAAACACAGAAAATGCAAACGCAAAGACAATGATTTTTATCCTGGTTCCCCACAACCCTGGGTACGTCCAGTCCCCGACCAATCCGGTACGAGATTTCCACTATTGCCTTAGCAATACAAATACCTAGCCTCACTAGGATTTTCGACCTCCTAGACTTGTCTAGGATTTCACCCTTGCCTCACAACCCGAGGACTTTACCTTGCCTCACAATCCGAGGACTTTACACAAACACCTTGCCTACAACAAGGATTTACAATCACCCTTATCACCAAGGGACTACAAGTAAAATCAAATCCAATACACCACAATGAATTAGTGGAGATTGGTTTTCACACCCAATAATTCTATAGCTAAGATTAAATTTGCAATAGTGCTTAACGTGGCTAAATGAATTTAAATCATTCGTAGATTACACAAAGAATATGAATTTATTCAATGTGATCTAGAATCTAGATGTGTTCTTAGATCACACAAAGAATATGAAATTATTCAATGTGATCTAGAATCTAGATGTTGTTGGAAACAACGATCTAGGATTTATGGTTTGATGATGACAAATAGTTGTGAACGATCTGATGTGTGTATTAAGTATTTGCAGGATTGGCGAGAACGTAAATTGATGTGTTGGACAAATTGCTATACATATACGAGATGGAGAAATTGATAGGCACAAAGCAATGGGACTTGGTCAATATTGGAAAGAGTTGGATGAATCCATATCTATCTGGAATTTGATCAAATCAATCTACTAGATATTCTTCTATCCAACGACCAATCAAATCCCAATTCATATATTCATCTCCTTGATTCTAGGGATTTCATTTTGATCTCATCCTACCACATGACCAAAACCCTAAGGCCAACATTTCCTCTAATCTTCCTTTAAAAAAATCAGGGGCTTCACTTTTCTGCTAGCCGCACGAATTGTTTTGAGGGCATGCTCATTAAATCTCCAAGAGGCCGGGTCATGCATTTTTCATATGCCCTAAAAACACCAATAGCCGATTCCTATTAATCAACCTCTTTGAAACCCTCAATGCACGGCCAAAAAAATATAGGTTACTCACGCACCCAAACAAAAAAAGAGGCGGCCGAGTTTTGTTTTTCATCAAAAAAATTACCAAGCACAGGCCGCCGACCTTGGTGTGTGCTTCTTCATTTTTAAATACAAAAATTCCCCAAGTTCTCTTCTCTCTAAGGCTTTAAGTTCTAGGGCAGCCGCACCCCTGCAAAATATCTTGAGAGGAGCTCCTTTTTGTTCTATAGCCAAATTTGTATCTTGCTTGAAGAGCCGGCCGAAACCTAGGAAGCATCCGCACAGACTTTGTTTCTCCCCCAACGCCCAATTTTGTGTTCTCCTGAAATCAAAGAATTAGGGGCAGCCGAAAGTCTGGGGTTAGTTGTGTTCGTGCACAGGTCGTTTTTTTTACAACGAAAACTAAGAGAGGCTCACAAAAAATTGTTTGAGGCGGCACAAAAAAAAAGGGAGAGCCCTTCTTATTTTTATCTAGCCAATCATCAAGAGCCAGGTTTCATTCTCCTTTGTAATCTCTAGAGGCCAGCACGTTCTCTCTTGATCTCTCAAAACAATTTTTGAGAGCTCATAATTTTTAAAGAGGAGGGGTATATTTTATACATAAAACCAATTGATTCTCAATTTCCTTACTTCACTTTTGCAGGTGGAATTAAAGAGGATGGGTATATTTTATACATAAAACCAATTGATTCTCAATTCCCTTACTTCACTTTTGCAGGTGGAATTAAAGAGGAGGGGCCGAAATATCTCAATCATTTATCAAAGTCATAAGCAAACCATAACCCAGTATTTTATTCATTTGCAGGCAAAAGAATCTATTTGGTGCTCCCCTCTTTGAAACGTTAAAAGCACAGGAGCCGAATATTTAAGAGGCAATTTTTTTTAAAACGTTCAAAGCACAGGAGCTGAATATTCAAGAGGGCCGGCCACACTGTGATTGGGAACGCAAGATCAAGAGTGAAGGTGCGGCACAGAAGAAATTCTGAGAGAGCTGTGACTTGCAAAGCCGAGCATCACAAGGCCGTAACTCTATTTCAAGCCGCAAGTCACCAAAGTGTAATGCCCTACAAGCTACTGCACAAGTACTAGAGGGGGGGGTGAATAGTACTTTAAAATAATAAGGAGTATAATTCCAAATTAAATTGCAAACAACTACCAAATCAATTTGCGGAAGCTTAAATTGAATGACAACAACAAAATTAACAATGCAAACAAATGATGTTAATGGGTTCGGATCCACCCAAGTCTCTCCGACTTGTTCCCGGTGATCCTACGTCCCAACCACCCGGATCCCCTCCGGATACTTAGGTTAGAAACCCTAACCCAAGATTTCCACTATGAATATCTTGTGAAAAACCTTCACAAGATCAAATCATACAACAACGGCAATAGTGAATCCCACAACCCGGGATCACAACCTTCTCTCACAACCGAGAGAATCAACAAGCAATATAAATGAGTTATATTGAAATAAGCAAACTTACCACAAAATCCTATACCTTGAGTTTTTCTTACCCAATAGGTGAAATGAAGGATTTGAGGAAGATGAAGTCACCAAGACCTAGCACCAAGGAAATGACCAGCAATAGGTGCCTAGGGATGATTTGGAGACTTGGATCAAGCAATAGCTTGAAGAGCTCACCAAGAACAAGCTTCTCTCAAAATGGATTCTAGATCTAGAATAGTGAGAGAATGGGTTTCTTGTGAGGAAGAGAGCTTTAGATTTTAGTGAGAATGGCTATCTCTTTTGATCTCAATGAATCTCTGAATGGAAGCTCTAACCTAGATAGAAATGACCTAGGTTCGTATTTATAGGGTCCCATAAAAACAACTTAGGTCATTCTCCAACGGATAGAAATCTGGGAGAATTAGTCGGTCAAAGAACAATCACTGACCGACTAGTTCATCAACTAGTCGGTCAGTCAAACAGCATGGACCGACTAAGAGAGGAACTGAGAAGAGATAGAATTTCAGACCTAGAAATCTAGTCGGTCCAAGAAGACTTTCTGACCGACTAGTTTCACAACTAGTCGGTCAGTCAGTGAACGTAGACCGACTAAGAGGCAAAATGAAATAGTCTGAATACAAATTGACTTAGTCGGTCCAAGAACAAAAGTTGACCGACTAGATTGTCAACTAGTCGGTCACCAAACGTTCTTAGACCGACTAACGATAAACAGTAGCTTAGGAGAAATTTAGCATGAACAGTTAGTCACAACTAGTCGGTCAAAGAAGCATCACTGACCGACTAGTTCACAAACTAGTCGGTCGGTGAGTCAACGTAGACCGACTAACTGTAAACAATAAAGTCCAAGAAATTAAGGAATCAAACTAGTCGGTCCAAGAAGAGTTGCTGACCGACTAGATCACCATCTAGTCGGTCAGTACTTCTTCTTGTACCAACTAACATGCACAAATAAGTCCGAATCGAAGCGCGACGCTTCGAGGAAGTTAGAAATGAACTTGTACTAAGATCCTAGAGCTACGATATGAGCGTTATGAAGTTAGAATGGTAAGATATACTCAAGGCTTAACATTCTATATATCGAAGCTAAAAAGACTATAAATAAAACCTTAATAAACGGTCTTCGAGAGCTTCGATTGATTCTTCATAACTTCCAAAACGGCGCAAGAGCTTCAACGATGCTTTGGGCATGAATACGAGCTTTGGGAAGTGTTGAGATGTCGCTTTGAATGTTCTCGTGAATTTGGCGACGATCTCCAATACTGCGCTCACAAATTGTTAGTACATGGATTATTTATGTTTGCTCATCATCAAAACCAAATCCGGGGAGTCCAATATTCAACATTCTCCCCCTTTTTGGTGATGACAAACCAACATAAATAATAATCAAAAATAATGATTCAAATGTAAAATACTTACTCCCCCTGCATTGATGACACGTTAATTCCAAAATGAATATATATGAATTGCATCAATCAGATGAGTAAGATAAATAAAGAGAATCGATTTTCGAAATATCGGATTTTGAAAATCCTTATATGTATGTTAACTCCCCCTGAATCTAACATATCAAACTAGATTCTTGGAAATTGAGTTAAATTTTCATTTGCGCTATTTATTATCATTATCTCTCCCCCTTTGGCATTATCCCAAAAATGGGGGGCATACAACGACAACAACTAGGAAATGGAAAATCCAACATCGGGAGTCGTAGACAATGACGATGGAACTAATTGACACCAAGGGAAAAATGGTGAAATCAAATCAAGGTGTGCCAAATTGTCCATTATCAAAAAGCGATAATCAAAATCATCAAAAATACCAAGTAATTGTTTATTTCTTGAATAAAGAAACATACTCTTCAATATTCAATATTCTTGGTTAAATTTGTGCATGGAAAACAATTCTATAGAAATATAGAAATATAATCTATTTAACCAAGTTTTTCAATCGTCGAGCGACGATTTTACATAGCATGGACATTGAATGAGAATTAATGTGCACGAGGAAGTAATTATCACAACATGAACAACGATGTATATATAGATAGAAACATCATGAGTACATCCAAAAAGATATCGATACATCAAATGCGACATACACATCAAAAAGAAATACATCATATATCATTGATACAACATCGTCATGAGAACATCATCATCAACATCATCAACGTCCAACAACAAAAAAATACAACACATCAAAATATCCAACACCGACATCCAGAAAACTCAAAAATACATCAAATCAACCCTCATACTCCATCCTAACCCAAAATACTCTCAAAAAGATATGTCATCCAAAGAGTAGTGGAGAGTCCTCGGAACAAACGATCACGAGGAAGTGGCTGGATCTGCAGTCTCCGTGGGTCCAGTCGACGGAGTGGACTCAGGCTCTGCAGGGAGAAGAGGCGTCTCAACAGACGGGATCGTCGGGGTAGGAGTGGAAACGACTGGCTCAACAGCAGGGGTCTCAACAGCAGCAGGCTCAGAAGTCTGAAGTGCTGAAGCAGAAGTCTCTGGAGCACCGGAAGTGGTGCCATCTCCAGGAGCTGAAGTGGTAGCAGCAGCAGCAGCAGTGGCCTCATCGCCACGGGCTAAGGAAGTGACAAGCTCGTCAATCTCCTCATCGTCCATCTCCTCGGCCTCAGAAACTGAAGGAGGAAGATCAATCCCCATCATCTGAGCCATACGGCAGACGACCTCCTCGGTACGAGCCAAACGTGACTCGTGCCGACGAAGAAGGCGTACGACATCATCTAATGTAGCAGGAGGAGTGGAGGCTACAGCAGCTGAGGGAGTAGACTGGGAAGCAGATGCGGTAGACCTCTGCACGTGACGAAGCGCCGCTAGAGATTTCTTAACGGCCGTCGCGTTCAGAGGAGTACCCAAGGGACGCTCATCGTCAGGAGGGAGAGGGACTCGGAAATGACGAAAGACAAGGGTCAGCAGACACAGATATGGAATATGCGCAGATTTATTGGTCTTGCGTATACACTCGAAAGAGTCCATCTTATCGAGTATAACACGAGCCCAATTAATCTCGCAACCCAAGAATAGAGCGTAGATAAGCTTCAAGAATGGCTGGGATGGAAGTGAAGATGAGCCGTACTTGGGAAGCAAGCACGACTTCAGAATGAGATTCAAAACCCAGGCATTTGGCTTGAAAGACTTTGAAGGAACTCCAATAAAGGCAGGAGGGATCACATGGAAGATGTCAGAAAGAACGGACTGATCCAAGGAAGATATATCATCGATGGAAATGTCTGAAGGCAGGAGACCAGAAGACGAGCAGCCAAGAATCTCCCCCAAGATTTCTGCCGTGAGAACTATAGGAGTTCCCAAGACAGTAGTCTCGATGGAGTGACTAGCATCGTACTGGACTCGAACACGATTGGCATAGAACAATTTCACAAGGCGAGGATATGGTTTAGGATTGGCCTTAAGATCGTATCGGAGATAATCAAGGAGACCACTATAGGAGAGGAGATCAGCAAGGCCGAGAAAATCAGAAAACTGAACGTAATGCTCTAACAACAGTGGACAGTGCTCTATACGGTTGTACGCTGCGAGACACTGAGGGTCATCGCGGCACAACGATATGTCTACACCGCCGACTGGCATAGGAGCTTTACCCTTAGCCTTACAGGTCTTCGGAGGAGGAGTAGGTTCCCTAGGGCCAGACTCGTCCTCAGGGACAAACTCAGAGTCGGAATCTGGAGGAGTGGCAGGAGAGTGGAGAATGGGCTTTTTGGTCTTAGATTTTCTGGGTTTGACTGTTACCGTCCTCGGCTTCTTTAGAGGAGGCGAAGATGGAGAAGCTTTGGTAGACTTGGCACGACGCTTAGGCTTAGGTGGATTCCTAGGGACGGAAGGCTCTATAGACATTGGAGAAGCCCCAGAAGAGGCGATAGGAATCCTCGTCTTTGCCATGGTCGAGGCATGACGAGTACAAGCTAATGATGACGGAAGATCAAATACCCTAGCTGAAACCCTAGATTCCCTAGATTCCTACAGCAAACACGAAATACACAAGCCCTAGAAGAACTTTGAAACCCTAGGAGCTAGAACCCTAGATGAGATATAAAACAAACCCTAGGGAAGGAAATCGACACCTAGGATAGGGGGTTTTACCTAGGAGGAGGAGGCGATGGCCGCGGACGGCTGGGATGGCCGGAGATCTGGCCGGAGTCGACGGGAATACGAAGAGACTCGAGAGGGTTTGGGTTTTTGCGGGCTTGAGCTGAGAAAAACAACCGACTAAAATGAATTTTAGTCGACTGAAAATGTGTTTATGTCGGTCTGGAAGCGAAAAGACACAATTGCCCTAACCCACTTAGTCGGTCACAGTTCAAGCACTGACCGACTAGATTACGATCTAGTCGGTCGGTCAATGAGCTTGAACCGACTAAGTCGAAACAGAAGCAAACAGGGATTTTTAGGGCTAGAATTAGTCGGTCGCAGTATAATCACTGACCGACTAGTTTTCAATCTAGTCGGTCGGTAAGTGTACTGAGACCGACTAAAGAAGGAAAATGATAAGAGTAAGATAAAAGCTTGATCTAGTCGGTCTGAGTTCACTTGCTGACCGACTAAATGAGCATCTAGTCGGTTGGCCAATGAACTGAAACCGACTAGAAGAGTCCAAAAATTGATAATTGATTTCTCTTCACAAACCACTTGGATGAAACATCTTAACACTCTCATTAGTCATCTAAATTACCCCATAAAACGTCGAAATCTTAAATACGACATTGAAATACGAATTCGATCATAAATTCAAACATATCACATAAAATTCCCAAAAATTCAATAAATCTAGCATGAACGAAATATCGCAAAATATAATAGCATGCAAGATAATTGAATGAAATATGAATCCTATATCTCGGATTCACCCATAATCCCCAATTCTCGACGCAACCGCACAAAGGAGTCCTCCTTTAGGGGTTTCGTGAAAATATCGGCGATTTGCTTTTGGGTTTCAACGTACACTAAAATGATGTCCTTTTTAGCAACATGATCATCTAAAAAGTGGTGTCGGACATCTATGTGTTTTGATCGGGAATGGTGCACCGGATTCTTTGAAAGACAGATAGCACTTTGGTTATCCACCATGATAGGGCTAGTATCATAGTGAATACCAAAATCCTTCAAAGTGTGTCTCATCCAAAGAACCTGGGCACAAGCGGCACCAGCGGCAATATATTCCGCCTCGGTGGTTGAAAGTGATACGGAATTTTGCTTCTTGGAAAACCAAGAGACAAGAGAATTTCCTAGAAAATGGCAAGTGCCACTAGTACTTTTCCTGTCGGATTTGCATCCCGTATAATCGGCATCACTGTATGAGACTAACTCATACGTGCTAGATTTTGGATAAAGTAATCCAAAATCAAGTGTATAACTTAGATAACGGAAAATACGCTTTACCGCTACTAAGTGAGACTCCTTAGGTTGAGACTGATAACGAGCACATATGCATACGGCAAACATAATATCGGGCCTACTTGCGGTAAGATAAAGTAAACTACCTATCATACCTCGATATAGACGAATGTCTACATCCTTACCGCCCGTATCCTTGTCGAGATGCGTAGTCGTGCTCATTGGAGTCTTTTTCCCGGAAGCACTTTCCATTCCAAATCGCTTAAGCAACTCCACCGTATACTTCGTTTGGTGGATGAATATTGCATCGTTCATTTGGCGAATTTGGAGACCTAAGAAATATTTGAGTTCGTCCATGTGGCTCATCTCAAATTGTTCCTTCATAACATTAGAAAACTCTTCGCAAAGAGTGAAGTTAGTAGCACCGAAAATAATATCATCAACATAAATTTGAACTAATAAAATATCATTATTCGCATGCTTAACAAAAAGTGTAGAATCGGCTTCGCCCATTTTAAAATTCAAATCCAAAAGAAAATTCTTTAGGCGATCATACCAAGCTCGAGGAGCTTGTCTCAAACCATAAAGAGCTTTCTTTAGTTTAAAAAATGATTTGGAAAATTTTCATTTATGAAGCCCGGAGGTTGAGAAACGTAAACTTCCTCAACAACATCTCCGTTTAAAAATGCACTTTTAACATCCATTTGAAATAACTTAAAATTTTTATGGCATGCATAAGACAATAAGAGTCTAATTGATTCTAATCTAGCTACCGGAGCGAAGGATTCTTCGAAATCGATACCTTCCTCTTGGCGATAGCCTTCAGCAACTAACCGAGCTTTGTTCCGGATGACGACTTGATTTTCGTCGGATTTGTTCTTGAAGATCCACTTTGTCCCTATGACGGTGTGGTTCTTCGATGGCAAAGGAACAAGCTCCCATACCTCATTCCTCTCGAATTGAATGAGTTCCTCCTCCATGGCAAGGATCCAAGCACTATCTTCGCACGCTTCAACTATATTCTTTGGCTCTATTGATGAGACAAAGGCACTATTGGCGAAGTGGTGGACTTGCGATCTCGTCTTGACACTATCATGAATATTGCCAATGACTTGCTCATGGGGATGGTCGCGGACGGTATGAAGCCGCTTGGGAATACCTTGATCACTAGGCACATTCTCAACAACTTCATTAGTCGGGTTAGTCTCAATAGAATCAATTGAATCAATAGACTTAGAATTTTCAAACGAATCACATAAAACATCCATAGAATCATTATCATTTGAAATTCTAGAAGGAGTAAAATTCTCATTAAAAGAGACATGAAGTGATTCCTCGATCGTAGAGGATCTTTTGTTGTATATCCGGTAGGCTTTGCTACGTGAGGAATACCCAACAAATATCCCCTCATCCGATCTCGGATCAAACTTGTCCAAATTATCATATGTGTTTTTAATAAAACATTTTGCGCCGAAAACACGAAAATGTTTAACTTGAGGCAATCTACCAAACAACAATTCATAGCAAGTTTGTTTGGTGCCGGGCCTCAAAAGTATTCTATTAAACACATAGCAAGCGGTGTGTACCGCTTCCGCCCAAAATTGATAACCAAGTTGACTATCTTCGAGCATAGTGCGAGCACACTCCACAAGCGTTCTATTCTTCCTCTCAACAACACCATTTTGAGGAGGTGCGCGAGGGAAAGAAAACGTGTGAGTAATTCCAAGATCATCACAAAAATTTGAGAAAGACTCATTCTCAAATTCACCCCCATGATCACTACGAATAGTGACAATGGTGGTTCCGATGAGATTTTGTACTTTCTTCACAAATATTGTGAAGTTTTCAAAAGCTTCATTTTTATTACTTAAGAAAAATACCCATGTAAATCTTGAATAATCATCAACGATGACTAGTCCATATCTTGCATTTCCTAAGGAAGCAACTCTAGTTGGCCCAAATAAATCTAGATGTAATAGCTCTAGTGGCCGTTTCGTAGAAATGCTTTTCTTAGGTTTAAATGAAGATTTAGGAAGCTTGCCACGTTGACAAGAATCACAAAAACTTTTCTTTTCAAAAACGAGCTTCGGAAAACCTTTAATGGAATTTAATTTCGAAAGCTTATAAAGTGTTCCAAAGTTCACATGTCCAAAGCGTCGATGCCATAAGTGTTGTTCACTTGTGTTGGCAACGAGACATTGTTCATATGACTTAGGAAGATCCAAAATATAAATATCTTTATGGCGTGTGCCGGAAAATAATAATTTATTATTATCATTTGAAATATGACACAATCCTTTCGCAAAGCTAACTTTGTAACCTTTGTCACAAAGTTGGCTTATTGAAATAAGATTATGATTTAAACCATCAACTAGATAAACATCACTAATTCAGGGTTTAGAAAGGTTACCCACTTTACCAACACCGATGATGGTTCCGCTCTCGTTGCCTCCAAATACGACGCGATTTCCATTTGCAATGGGAACCACTCCGGAGAGCAATTGAGCGTCACCCGTCATGTGTTTTGAACACCCGCTATCGAGTATCCAATTCCCTTTGGAGCTAAATTTAAATTTGTTGCTCCTTTCCTTTTTCTTTTCCTTGAGTACCTAAAGATAGAAACTTTCATATCATGGTACCCAAGGTCATTGGGTCCTCAAAAGTTAGACCTTTGGAAGCCAAGTCCAATTGGACTTTAACTTCCCCACATAATTTCTACTATGCACAACATCCGAAAAATAAGCATTCATATATACTTGTTTTTCATCCATGCTTGTGTCCTTTGGGCTCCAAATAGTGAAGATTTTGGGAGCCATCATCCTATTGGGTGCATGCATGCGTTGTTGATTTCTACGTGATGCATGTCGTGGATAGGCATAAGGAACATGATGGAATGGTGCACGACGAGAATTATTCATATGATGAGGTGGGTGAACATATGCATGTGTGGGAACACGTGCGTGAGGGTGTCTCACATGGTGTGCACGTGCCCATGAACGTGTAGCATAGAAATCATCATATGTGTGAGATGGTGGAGTAGGACGTGTGTTCCTACGTGGCATGGTATTTGTGTACATATAAGCATGCCCCTTCTTTGGAGGTCCACCCAAAGTGGGTTTCTTTCCAAAAGAGGGTGTGGACGAGGTGGAAGCACCATTGGTAGATTAACTACCAATAGAGTGTTTGCTACCACTCGTAGAGTCACCGGAAGTTGGCCTAACAAAAGTAGTGGCCGCTTTGGATGGACATCCCATCGTATACCCCAAACCAATGTGGTGATTGGCCGGAAGTAAGTCACTTAGGATTTTATCCAAATGGTCCTTACCCTTATTGAATCTATTGATTCGGCCTAATGTGTTCTCATATTTCTCTTTGAGAGAACGCATAGAAGTATCTAATGTGGATATTTGCGATGTGAGCACATAAACACGAGATTTAAGATTTTCGTTCTCAATACTCAAAGTCGAGTTTTGAGAAGTTAAATCCGCTATCCTATGTTCTCCGGATCATCAATGCTAACATGTTCAAGTTTAGATTTGAGATTAACAATCTCATTTCTTAACTCTTCAACAACGGTGTCGTTGTTGGTGATGATAGTCTTAGGCGAGGTTTGAATGCTAGCTAGGTCATCTTTTACTTTAGTATATCTATTTACTAACTTAGTGTATTTAGACCATAAATGAGAGTTAGCATCCCTAAGATCATCCATAGTTACCTCATCGCCTTTGTCGTTGCTATCATCGGAAGAGGAAGATCCTTGATCATGCTCCTCTCTTGCCATGAAGCACATGTGCGCTTGCTCCACTTTCTCATCATCCGACTCTCCGCTTGAGGAATCCTCGGAGTCGGTGAATGTTGCTCCGACAAGTCCCTTTTGTACCCCTTTTTGTACTTCTTTGACTTGTCGAACTTCGGCGCCTTCCACTTCTCCTTTTGCTTGTTTAGAGGACAATCCGCTTTGATGTGTCCTGGCTTATTGCATTTAAAGCACAAAGGTGGAGAGGCGTTAGTAGAGGTAAACTTAGATTTTTGTTTGAAGTTACCCTTTCGGAAGAAGCGATTGAACTTCTTTGCCATGAGAGCTACGGATTCCATGTCCATTTCTTCTTCCGAGTCCTCATCATCGGTAGAGGTGGATGAAGCCGCCTTGAATGCAATCGCCTTTTTCTTAGGCACGTCTTGGTTCAAATAGGACTTCATCTTTTCTTGTAACTTCACCTTGCTATCTTTGCGTACCTCGTATGACATCAAAGTACCCATTAATTGAACTACGGTATATTTATTCATGTCATTACCTTCCTCGATGGCGAAGGTACGTTTTTCCCAAAAAGAGGGAAGTCCTTCAATAAGCTTTGAGCACTTCTCCTTTTGAGTGTAGGACTTGCCGAGGGCCTCTAACTTGTTTATTATGTCAACAAAGCGAGCGTAATATTCTTTCATCTTCTCGCCCTGTTGCATATGAAACATTTCGTAATCTTTGTTTACGACTACGAGTTTAGAGTCTCTTACCCTACTCGTCCCTTCATGAAGAATGAGGAGGGAGTTCCAAATTTGATATGCACTCTTACATGTGCATATCTTATTGAAGTCCTCGGGCTCCAAAGCGCATTGCAAGGCATTCATTGCCTTGGCATTGCTTACCTCCGCGGCGACCTCCGCGGTAGTCCATTTCTCAAAGTCTTCTTCTTCGGGCTCGATGTATTCCTTCATTGTAGTCCTCCATAAAGATGCACTCCGGAGGAAGGTTTCCATCCGGCATTTCCAGTACCCGTAGTTGGTACCGTTGAAGAATGGAGGCCTCGTAGGGGAATGTCCTTCCATCACCGAAGATGCTCCTTCACGGTTCCTGAAGGTGTCATAGTTGGAAGGTGGACGCACGGTCTTGTTGTCGTTGGCAGACATAGCTAAGTATCTGGCTCTGATACCAAATGTAATGCCCTACAAGCTACTGCACAAGTACTAGGAGGGGGGGGGGGGGTGAATAGTACTTTAAAATAATAAGGAGTATAATTCCAAATTAAATTGCAAACAACTACCAAATCAATTTGCGGAAGCTTAAATTGAATGACAACAACAAAATTAACAATGCAAACAAATGATGTTAATGGGTTCGGATCCACCCAAGTCTCCCCGACTTGTTCCCGGTGATCCTACGTCCCAACCACCCGGATCCCCTCCGGATACTTGAGTTAGAAACCCTAACTCAAGATTTCCACTATGAATATCTTGTGAAAAACCTTCACAAGATCAAATCATACAACAACGGCAATAGTGAATCCCACAACCCGGGATCACAACCTTCTCTCACAACCGAGAGAATCAACAAGCAATATAAATGAGTTATATTGAAATAAGCAAACTTACCACAAAATCCTATACCTTGAGTTTTTCTTACCCAATAGGTGAAATGAAAGATTTGAGGAAGATGAAGTCACCAAGACCTAGCACCAAGGAAATGACCAGCAATAGGTGCCTAGGGATGATTTGGAGACTTGGATCAAGTAATAGCTTGAAGAGCTCACCAAGAACAAGCTTCTCTCAAAATGGATTCTAGATCTAGAATAGTGAGAGAATGGGTTTCTTGTGAGGAAGAGAGCTTTAGATTTGAGTGAGAATGGATATCTCTTTTGATCTCAATGAATCTCTGAATGGAAGCTCTAACCTAGATAGAAATGACCTAGGTTCGTATTTATAGGGTCCCATAAAAACAACTTAGGTCATTCTCCAACGGATAGAAATCTGGGAGAATTAGTCGGTCAAAGAACAATCACTGACCGACTAGTTCATCAACTAGTCGGTCAGTCAAACAGCATGGACCGACTAAGAGAGGAACTGAGAAGAGATAGAATTTCAGACCTAGAAATCTAGTCGGTCCAAGAAGACTTTCTGACCGACTAGTTTCACAACTAGTCGGTCAGTCAGTGAACGTAGACTGACTAAGAGGCAAAATGAAATAGTCTGAATACAAATTGACTTAGTCGGTCCAAGAACAAAAGTTGACCGACTAGATTGTCAACTAGTCGGTCACCAAACGTTCTTAGACTGACTAACGATAAACAGTAGCTTAGGAGAAATTTAGCATGAACAGTAAGTCACAACTAGTCGGTCAAAGAAGCATCACTGATCGACTAGTTCACAAACTAGTCGGTCGGTGAGTCAACATAGACCGACTAACTGTGAACAGTAAAGTCCAATAAATTAAGGAATCAAACTAGTCGGTCCAAGAAGAGTTGCTGACCGACTAGATCACCATCTAGTCGGTCAGTACTTCTTCTTGTACCAACTAACATGCACAAATAAGTCCGAATCGAAGCGCGACGCTTAGAGGAAGTTAGAAATGAACTTGTACTAAGATCCTAGAGCTACGATATGAGCGTTATGAAGTTAGAATGGTAAGATATACTCAAGGCTTAACATTCTATATATCGAAGCTAAAAAGACTATAAATAAAACCTTAATAAACGGTCTTCGAGAGCTTCGATTGATTCTTCATAACTTCCAAAACGGCGCAAGAGCTTCAACGAAGCTTTGGGCATGAATACGAGCTTTGGGAAGTGTTGAGATGTCGCTTTGAATGTTCTCGTGAATTTGGCGACGATCTCCAATACTGCGCTCACAAATTGTTAGTACATGGATTATTTATGTTTGCTCATCATCAAAACCAAATCCCGGGAGTCCAATATTCAACACAAAGGAGGAGAGGCAATCCGCAACTTGAGTTGCACGACTTACGGAGACGACTACATCTACGTCAGACGAGATCTGGCCCGTACTGATTGACGAAGACAACACCGCTACACGATCTGAGCATTCTAAACTCTCTTATTTATTATATTGTGTAGTATTTGTGTTAGTTCTTCGTAGGGGAAACTTTACCTTCTGTGTTACTTTTGGGGACCTGACGACTTTGGGAGTCGTCACGGGGGGAGAGCATCTGACTAGATTGATAGTGTAGAGCACGTGGTGTGCGTACGAGCTAGGTGAGAGTAGATTTGGGATCTTGACTCATTGTAGCTGTACTTGATTACATATCTATTTAGTAGTTGCTTTCGGGGCTGGAGTAGGTCGTGGGGACGACCGAACCAGGGTATATCTGTGCGTACTTTGTGATTGGTATTTTATTGCTCTGTCTGTGCTTATAATTGCGTGGGATTGTTCGTGGGTTGCACGAATATTTTTAATAGCCTATTCACCCCCCCTCTAGGCTACGATCCAGATCCAACAAGTGGTATCAGGGCCAGTTTAGAGGATCTAGTCTAGATTTTTAGATGACCATGAATATATCTGATTGTGCTTTTGCTGAAGGTCAGTCTATAGCCCGTCCCCCTAAGTTTAACGGTGTAGACTTTGCATATTGGAAGGCTAGGATGAAAATCTATCTAGTGTCTGTAGATTATGATGTGTGGGATATTGTTGAAAATGGTTATAGTCTACCCACTATTAAAATTGAAGACACTGTTATAATTAAGCCTAAAGACAAGTGGGATTTAGCTGATAAGAAACTTTATACTCTTAATGGTAAAGCTATGAATGCGCTTATATGCTCTCTTGATAAATCTGAGTTTAATCGTATCTCACATTGTCTAACTGCGTAGGAAATCTGGCATACTCTGGAGGTGACACATGAGGGAACATCGCAAGTAAAGGAATCCAGATTTGCATTGCTTTGCACAGAATACGAGAGCTTCCGCATGCTACCAACAGAATCTGTGAAAGAGATGTTTGTGAGGTTCACAGACATCGTCTACAAATCCAGTTCCCTCGGTAAGCCATACTCTAGCCATGAACAGGTACGAAAGATCTTAAGGGCGCTACCAAGCTCGTTCAGGCCTAAAGTCACTGCTATTCAAGAAGCTAAGGACTTGTCAACAATGAAAGTGGAGGACTTGATAGGCAACTTAATGTCACACGAGCTTGAGTTGCAGAGTATAGAAGCCAGAGAGAAACCTGAAGAGAAGACCAAAGCTTCCACACTATTAGCTCTTCAAGCTAACGACGACGATCTTGATGAAGAGCAAACCCTAATGGTCAGAAACTTCAGGAGATACATTCAGACTGATCAAGGAAGAGCTGAGATGGGAAAAAGGTTCATTCGTTCTAATAATTCTAATTTTGGTAGAAATTCATATGATCAGAAAGCTATTAATAGAAGTGAATGTTTTAAATGCAGGAAGAAAGGGCACCACATAAAAGATTGCCCACAACAACACACAGCTCAAGTTGCAAAAGGAAAAATGAAAGTGCTGACGTGGGACATGGATAGCGAAGTTGAGGAGGATGATGAGGAACATGAAGCCCACTCCTGCATGGCATTAATGGCCAAACACAATGAGGTAGGATCTCCCACTAACGCTGAATTGTTAGAAATCTTGAAAGGAATGCAAAATACTATTAATGAGCTAGAAGCTGATGTGGATAGTTATATGAATGATAACTTTGATATGCAACAATCTGAGTATGACATGTCTAAAGAAATTGAAAAACTGAAAACTGAAATTGTTGCATGTAACACTACGATTGACATGTTAAATAAGGAGAAAGCTAGCTTGTCTGAGAAAACTGATTGTCTTTCATGTCCCTCTTTTTTAAAGGATATTAGCATGTATAAGCTATATAAGATAAAGCTTGAAACTGAAAATGAATTGCTTTCTGAAAAGATTAACATGCTAAATCTTGAACTTAAGGAAAAAATGAGGGATTTTGAAAAGAAAGAAGATGAAAACAAGCAAGCTTTCATTAGTAAATGTACTTTGCTTGTGAACGAAAATGATCATTTGAAATCCAAAGTTGCTAGTTTAGAATTGTCATTAAAGAGATTTTCCATTGGAAAACAAAATTTGGACATTATTCTTGGAAATCAACTTTATGGCAATAATAGACGAGGACTAGGATATGGTTCTAAAAATGTTGAAAAATCAAATTATAGAAAAGTTCACATTGAAACAACAAAAGTTGGAAATTGTCATGCAAAGTGCTTTACATGTGGATGCGTTGGTCATACTTCATATCATTGCAAATATAAGAACAAAAATATTAAGTTCAAACAAATATGGGTTCCTAAATCTTTGATGACTAACGTGAGTGGACCTTGTTGGATTCCAAGGTCACACACAACACCTCTTTTGTAGGTGAGACGGAAATTTGACGAGGAGCAATAAATTGAATGTCTCATTATTTTTTAGCTCCTTAGTCAAACGGCGACGCGAAGGTATATCTCATTCTTTGAACTTAATGCGTACCTTCATAGCATTTTCTTTCTTAACATTTTTGTGTGCTTGGATTTTCTTTGTTTTTTTGTTTTTGTTTGCTTGATTGTTTTTAGTGTGTTTCTTAGTTCATTATAAAAACAAAAAAATGAAAAAGACAAAAGCAAAAAAAATGTGCTTATTGCATATCCTCCTCTTTGCATTATTCTAGTGGTATAAATGAATGATGATCATATCCTTGTAGAAATTGTAGTATTATTATTTTTGGCTACATGCGTATGTTTTATTTCAATAATAGCCATGCCAAGTTCAATGCTTTAATAATATGATTTCTACACATACTTTCACTTCCACGAATATTAGACTATGTCGTACTTTTGGAGATACTATTTATGAATATTGGAAAGTGATTGTAGGATGATTATTAACTGAAAAATCTACGGGATATGATGTGATTTGCCATGAATAAAAATTGAGCACAAAACAAAGGAAATGAATGTGAAAAAAATATATTGAAAATTGCTCCATATGAAAAATGGATACAATTCATGGCAAATACACTACCCACGAGTATCCAACATAAGCTTTATGGGTAAACTTTAGCGTTGGTGTTCTTACTCGTCAAGCAATGTCACCCCCACATCTAAGAGTCCTTTTAGGCTATGTTTTGGGGTGTGATACCTTGAACTCATTTTTAATGAGGTGGGGAAAATCAATCCTATGTGATATAAAGTTATTTGGAAAATGTGGATTGGTTTTGGTTGAATTTGTAAAAGTATCTCCCTTTGTACTTCTATGTTTAATAATTGCACTTACACAATGGTGTAGAATTCTAATTGTCATTATCGTTGGATTTGAAGTGCTAATTATTGAATGACGACATGCAAATGCTAGTTATAGTTAATAATGCTCTCTTTTTACATGAGGTATGTCTTAATTTTCATGTACACACTTTTGATGATGACAAAGGGGGAGAAAAGTGTTGAAAGATAGATTTGTGGTATCAATGTTGGTTCAAAATACGGTATTATTGATTGAAGGGGGAGCATTGAAAATACATGAATATGGGGAGCTTGGAAAAAGGGGGAGCATGCTAATATATTGTGCATGCTAGAAATATATTGTGATTGCCTACTTGTGTGCCTGATATATTGTGCATGCTAGAAATATAATGTGATTGCCTGCTTGTGTGCCCGAACATCATATATTATTTTGCGTCATGATGATATTGTTGAAAATCGTTAAGTGCAAATCTTTGTTGCTTTGTCATCATCAAAAGGGGGAGATTGTTGGAAACAACGATCTAGGATTTATGGTTTGATGATGACAAATAGTTGTGAACGATCTGATGTGTGTATTAAGTATTTGCAGGATTGACAAGAACGTAAATTGATGTGTTGGACAAATTGCTATACACATACGAGATGGAGAAATTGCTAGGCACAAAGCAATGGGACTTGGTCAATATTGGAAAGAGTTGGATGAATCCATATCTATCTGGAATTTGATCAAATCAATCTACTAGATATTCTTCTATCCAACGACCAATCAAATCCCAATTCATATATTCATCTCCTTGATTCTAGGGATTTCATTTTGATCTCATCCTACCACATGACCAAAACCCTAAGGCCAACATTTCCTCTAATCTTCCTTTAAAAAAATCAGGGGCTTCACTTTTCTGCTAGCCGCACGAATTGTTTTGAGGGCATGCTCATTAAATCTCCAAGAGGCCGGGTCATGCATTTTTCATATGCCCTAAAAACACCAATAGCCAATTCCTATTAATCAACCTCTTTGAACCCCTCAATGCACGGCCAAAAAAATATAGGTTACTCACGCACCCAAACAAAAAAAGAGGCGGCCGAGTTTTGTTTTTCATCAAAAAAATTACCAAGCACAGGCCGCCGATCTTGGTGTGTGCTTCTTCATTTTTAAATACAAAAATTCCCCAAGTTCTCTTCTCTCTAAGGCTTTAAGTTCTAGGGTAGCCGCACCCTGCAAAATATCTTGAGAGGAGCTCCTTTTTGTTCTATAGCCAAATTTGTATCTTGCTTGAAGAGCCGGCCGAAACCTAGGAAGCATCCGCACAGACTTTGTTTCTCCCCCAACGCCCAATTTTGTGTTCTCCTGAAATCAAAGAATAAGGGGCAGCCGAAAGTCTGGGGTTAGTTGTGTTCGTGCACAGGTCGTTTTTTTTGACAACGAAAACTAAGAGAGGCTCACAAAAAAATTGTTTGAGGCGGCACAAAAAAAGGGGAGAGCCCTTCTTATTTTAATCTAGCCAATCATCAAGAGCCAGGTTTCATTCTCCTTTGTAATCTCTAGAGGCCAGCACGTTCTCTCTTGATCTCTCAAAACAATTTTTGAGAGCTCATAATTTTTAAAGAGGAGGGGTATATTTTATACATAAAACCAATTGATTCTCAATTTCCTTACTTCACTTTTGTAGGTGGAATTAAAGAGGATGGGTATATTTTATACATAAAACCAATTGATTCTCAATTCCCTTACTTCACTTTTGCAGGTGGAATTAAAGAGGAGGGGCCAAAATATCTCAATCATTTATCAAAGTCATAAGCAAACCATAACCTAGTATTTTATTCATTTGCAGGCAAAAGAATCTATTTGGTGCTCCCCTCTTTGAAACGTTAAAAGCACAGGAGCCGAATATTTAAGAGGCAATTTTTTTAAAACGTTCAAAGCACAGGAGCCGAATATTCAAGAGGGCCGGCCACACTGTGATTGGGAACGCAAGATCAAGAGTGAAGGTGCGGCACAGAAGAAATTCTGAGGGAGCTGTGACTTGCAAAGCCGAGCATCACAAGGCCGTAACTCTATTTCAAGCCGCAAGTCACCAAAGGAGGAGAGGCAATCCGCAACTTGAGTTGCACGACTTACGGAGACGACTACATCTACGTCAGACGAGATCTGGCCCGTACTGATTGACGAAGACAACACCGCTACACGATCTGAGCATTCTAAACTCTCTTATTTATTATATTGTGTAGTATTTGTGTTAGTTCTTCGTAGGGGAAACTTTACCTTCTGTGTTACTTTTGGGGACCTGACGACTTTGGGAGTCGTCACGGGGGAAGAGCATCTGACTAGATTGATAGTGTAGAGCACGTGGTGTGCGTACGAGCTAGGTGAGAGTAGATTTGGGATCTTGACTCATTGTAGCTGTACTTGATTACATATCTATTTAGTAGTTGCTTTCGGGGCTGGAGTAGGTCGTGGGGACGACCGAACCAGGGTATATCTGTGCGTACTTTGTGATTGGTATTTTATTGCTCTGTCTGTGCTTATAACTGCGTGGGATTGTTCGTGGGTTGCACGAATATTTTTAATAGCCTATTCACCCCCCCTCTAGGCTACGATCCAGATCCAACGGATGTTTCAAAAATCCTTTGAGAATATAAAAAATCAAAGAGAAGGATTTTGAAAACCAATTTGCAATAGCCAAAAATAATAATGATCTTAAAATGAATTATAAAAGAATATAAGCAATAAGATCAGAAATTGAAAAACCGTTTTGGCTATGAAGAACTTTGAGAGCGATGAGAACGATGAGATCTTTTGAGAGAATAAGAATTTTGCTCAAGAGTAAATTGGTGAGGAAAATGTTCTCATGTGGTCTCTATTTATAGAGCTAAAGGAGAATTCAAAATAATTCAAATCAAGTTTGACTTTAGCCCAAAAATCAAGCAATGAATAAATGAGAGAGTGAATCAAGGAATTCTGGTCGCACAGCAGGTAGTCGACTCCCTAACTGTGGTAGTCGACTCCCAGAGTGTCTCAGAGAAAATCTGCTACAACTGGTAGTCGACTCCCTAACTTATGTAGCCGACTACCAGACTATCTTTTCTGGTAGAAGACAGAAATCAGTGTAGTGAACTACTGGGTGTTTGTAGTTGACTACAAATTGAAACTTGGCTTCTATGAAAAGAATGCTCTCAAATAAGTTTAAAATGAGTTTTAAAAACATTTTAGAAAATCATTTTGTGTGTGTGCAAATTCTTCTTGGCTTTGACATAATCCTAAGAAAATGAAAACCAACTCACACACTAGACTCTATGAAGAACTTGAAGCCATGAATGAGCTTGAGCTAGTTGCATAGGCTTCACTTGAATTTGAGCTCTTCTTTAGCTTGAGCTTCAGCACATTCTTTGAGCTTCATCTTTGAACTCTTCTTGTGCTTGAGCTTTGGAGTTGCGAGCTAAATTCATCTTCATCTTCTATGTGTGTGGTTGAAGTTCTTCTTCTCGGAGTATGTTACGAGCTTCAATTAGCTTATTGCACAACCTACACACTTAAGTAGTATGATTAGTAATTTAACAACATTTGGTGTGATCATCAACAAAACAAACCACTTGGGGTGGGACTAGATTCCTATCACTCTCCCCCTTTTTGATGATGACACCCAAATGAAAAACATATGAATAATATGAAATAAAAACAATGAGTAAGTGTACTTACTCCCCCTGCTTAGATGCGGTTTATTATTCATCCATGTTTTTGCTTGCTTCACTTTTTCTCTCCCTTGTCATCACAAAAAACATCATCGTATACATACCAAGTGAAGAAAAAATTTCATAGGCTCCCCCTTAAAATTTGCATCATTGCAGTTGGGTCTCCCCCTTAATGTATGCATGGATTTTGAGATTCATTGGGAGCTCTTCTACCAATCCCTTCAAATGCGTACCTACAAATATCAAGATTTGGTACTCTTTTCTTTCGAGTCCATGGGGTTAAAGATATTATCAATGAAATCAATTTAAATGATATTCAATATGCAAGTTTGAGTATCCTAAAAATATATAATAAGCTTAGATAATCAACATTATTGGGTTCATGCAAGATCATCCAATAGGAACCCAAACCCATTTAGGATTTGTTTTCCTAGCATACAAAGAATTTCTAGAATTATGGATATTCATCACGATATTATGGATATATGCATTTCTATCAACCAAACTCAAATTCTTTGGAACCCAACACATATTATCATGTAATCTACGCATGGTCATAGAATTATTCTTAGCATATGGATGCATAGTCACATGATTAATAGAATCCAACTTATGAATGGAAATATTAGAAACATTGGATTTCATCAATTTATTGCATGCAATCTTACCATACATGAAAGCATATTTCGTTCTAACAATAGTATCATGCATATTCTGTCTAACATGATTCTTTTTGTCTCTAACAACATTATTAATCATGGAATCATGTTTGCATGAAGAAAAAGTATTCAAACTAGCATTGCGCTTGAAATTATCAAATTTAGAAACAAGCTCTTCATGCATACTTTTACGCATAGACAAATCACTAAACAATAAATCAATTCTACCATTAATGCTATTGCATTCATTCATAAGCAAAGAATTTTCTACTACTAGTCTATCATTATCAATTCTCAATTGTTCAATAATAGACTTAGCATTATTCAATCTTTCAAGAGATTCATCATGTACAAGATTTAAACATTCATAATCATTCAATAAAGCATTATGCTCACTTTTCAACTTATTATGATCAATAAGAAGTGAATTATGATCTTTCTTTAAACTCTTATGATCATGCTTTAAAGAACTAAATTTACTTTTCAATGATTTGTAATCTTTAACTAAATCATTGTAAGCATGAAGCAAATCATTGTTTTCATCTTCATCACTAGATGTAGAGTTTACCTCATCGTTTGTTTGTGCCATGTAGCAATCATAAGAACCTTCTCTATCTTTGTTGGAGGATGAAACTTTAGAGGTAGATTCCTTAAACTTTTCTACCATGTGCCATAGTTGATACGCTGTAGTAGCTCCTGACACAAGACTAAAAATTTTGTTACTCAAAGAACATTGAATATATCCAATACCTCTCCATCTTTCATTTCCATTTCTTCTTCCTCTTTTGTCCATAGAGACTCGGGTGTGGTAGGTGGGTGATAGGACTTCTCCACAAATCTCCACAAGTTGTTGCCTTTGGATTGAATGTAGACTTTCATCATTCTTTTCCAATCGTCATAATTTGAGCCATCAAAGATATGTGGAAGTTGTCTTCTTGTTGACGCCATCTTGTAACCTTGCTCTGATACCAAGTGTTGGACCTGTGGATGGCAAACAACACTAGAAGGGGGGTTGAATAGTGTTATTCAAATAATAAAACTTTTTTGATCGTTAATTAAAACCCTTCTAATGTTGCCTAAGAAACCAAGTAGAGTGATCTACGCTTGGTTCTTAATCAACAAGTTAATCTTATAAAAATATAAAAGATAAACAATTATGATTACAATCAGATAAGAGATCTTTACACACAGATAGATCTTTACACAGCGGAATTAAATGTACAATCTTTGTAATATGCAAATGAACAAAGAATTACAAAGATATAATAATAACAAAGTAAATAAGAATTGCTTGCAGAGATAAATAATCAAACACAGAAAATGCAAACGCAAAGACAATGATTTTTATCCTGGTTCCCCACAACCCTGGGTACGTCCAGTCCCCGACCAATCCGGTACAAGATTTCCACTATTGCCTTAGCAATACAAATACCTAGCCTCACTAGGATTTCTGACCACATAGACTTGTCTAGGATTTCACCCTTGCCTCACAACCCGAGGACTTTACCTTGCCTCACAATCCGAGGACTTTACACAAACACCTTGCCTACAACAAGGATTTACAATCACCCTTATCACCAAGGGACTACAAGTAAAATCAAATCCAATACACCACAATGAATTAGTGGAGATTGGTTTTCACACCCAATAATTCTATAGCCAAGATTAAATTTGCAATAGTGCTTAACGTGGCTAAAAGAATTTAAATCATTCGTAGATTACACAAAGAATATGAATTTATTCAATGTGATCTAGAATCTAGATGTGTTCTTAGATCACACAAAGAATATGAAATTATTCAATGTGATCTAGAATCTAGATGTTTCAAAAATCCTTTGAGAATATAAAAAATCAAAGAGAAGGATTTTGAAAACCAATTTGCAATAGCCAAAAATAATAATGATCTTAAAATGAATTATAAAAGAATATAAGCAATAAGATCAGAAATTGAAAAACCGTTTTGGCTATGAAGAACTTTGAGAGCGATGAGAACGATGAGATCTTTTGAGAGAATAAGAATTTTTCTCAAGAGTAAATTGGTGAGGAAAATGTTCTCATGTGGTCTCTATTTATAGAGCTAAAGGAGAATTTAAAATAATTCAAATCAAGTTTGACTTTAGCCCAAAAATCAAGCAATGAATAAATGAGAGAGTGAATCAAGGAATTCTGGTCGCACAGCAGGTAGTCAACTCCCTAACTATGGTAGTCGACTCCCAGAGTGTCTCAGAGAAAATCTGCTACAACTGGTAGTCGACTCCCTAACTTAGGTAGCCGACTACCAGACTATCTTTTCTGGTAGAAGACAGAAATCAGTGTAGCGAACTACTGAGTGTTTGTAGTTGACTACAAATTGAAACTTAGCTTCTATGAAAAGAATGCTCTCAAATAAGTTTAAAATGAGTTTTAAAAACATTTTAGAAAATCATTTTGTGTGTGTGCAAATTCTTCTTGGCTTTGACATAATCCTAAGAAAATGAAAACCAACTCACACACTAGACTCTATGAAGAACTTGAAGCCATGAATGAGCTTGAGCTAGTTGCATAGTCTTCACTTGAATTTGAGCTCTTCTTTAGCTTGAGCTTCAGCACATTCTTTGAGCTTCATCTTTGAACTCTTCTTGTGCTTGAGCTTTGGAGTTGCGAGCTAAATTCATCTTCATCTTCTATGTGTGTGGTTGAAGTTCTTCTTCTCGGAGTATGTTACGAGCTTCAATTAGCTTATTGCACAACCTACACACTTAAGTAGTATGATTAGTAATTTAACAACATTTGGTGTGATCATCAACAAAACAAACCACTTGGGGTGGGACTAGATTCCTATCAACGACAAATAAACAAACAGACAAAGAAAAACGAAACACGACAGCACACAGAAAAAATAGACGTCCCCAAGCTAGACATGACAATGCTAGCAAGATGATATGATCGTGAAAATGCAGAGATATGCAAGGGGTGTCAGGAAACAAAAAAGGAAAATCAAAAAGCAACAGAAGGGGAATCCTCGCCCTCCTCGGAAGAGGGTGTGGATGGGTGGTCGGGGAGGCGGGGGGTGTGCGGAGAAGTGGGGAAAGAGGTGGAGGAATAGGTGCAGTGGGGGTGTGAATGATGGGTGGAGTGTCTGTGGATGTGGGTGGTGGTGGAAGTAGGGCGATCAAGGCGGTGGTAGAAGGAATAGAAATGGGGAGAGAAGACGTGACGGTGACGGTAGTGGGTTGCGGTGGGAGAGATCTGGAGCGCATCTGCAATTTCTTGCGTCGCACATATGCAGTGACGGTGGAGGAGGGAGGAGGTGGTGGAGGGGCGACAGAAGTGGTCGTGAGAGGAGAAGTGGATACGGGGATGGGAATAGATGTGGGAGGGGGAGATGATCGCCTAGGTGGGGGTGAAGGAGGTGGTGATGGGTGGGATGGTGGAGGGGAAGAATGTGATGGGGGAGGTGACTATCGTCGAGGTGGTGAAGGAGGTGGTGAGGGGTGTGGTGTGGGTGGTGGTGGTCCATGGATGTGGGTGAGAAGGCGGAGGATGGCGGCCATGTTCCTCTCAAGTGCGAGGAAACGTGGGTGAGTGAGAAAGGAGGACGGAGATGGGTTCGAGGGGGCAGAGGACGTGGCAAGAGCACAGAGTCTAGCGATCTTGGCCTCGAGACCAAGACGAGCAGAGGTCTGGCGGTGACCAAAAGAAGTGGATTGACGTGAAGCGGAAGTGGTGTCGGGAAGTGATGTGGAAGTAGTGCCGGCGGCAGTGATCATGCCGGCACTGGACACAAGGCCAGCGATGGCCTTAGAAAGATCCTCATCAGTGATAGGGCCAGGAGCACGGGTGGTGTGACTGGGGCCAGCCCCGATGTCTCCCTGGGACGCAGGGATATCCTGCTCGCCTAAGCGGGCGACAGGGGAAGGTGGTCTACATGCGTCCTGGGGAAGGAAAGGAAGGCGCAACCTCGACAGGAACTCGGGATCGGGCGGAAAAGTCCAATCTCCCCTTAAAGCTATATTCATGCGAGCGGGGTTGGGGAGAATGGTGTAGGGGGCTGGGGGTGGCTGTAGTTGAAATCGAAACGACGATCAGGGCGTGGCTTAATCATATGAATATGCCGCAAGACATCAAGATCTAGACGTGAGGGTCCTGCGGCGGTGGGAAGACCTCGGGGGATGTTAATATTAAATTGGGGAAAAGAAGCAATGATAGTGATTATTCCCCCACAACAAATCTTGCCCTTGCCGGCCCGACTAATCACTAGGAGCTTGTAAATAAGCCAGTCGCCGGCATGGACGGGGACAGTAGGGGCCCTAAAGCTAATCCCATCATCGTCTGGAACGAAAGGGAAAGTCATGGTCCATAGAATGAAAAGATCAGGGATAGTCACGGTGCCTGACTCATCCCGGGGGGAAAATGTGGAGGATATGATCTGTTGGATCTGGATCTAAGCCTAGAGGGGGGTGAATATGCTTATAAAAATTCTCGTGCAACCCACGAGAAATCACACGCAGTTATAATCACAGGCAGGGTAAACAATAATCAACCACAGATTCACAGCAGATTTTAACCTGGTTCGGTCGCACCCACGACCTACTCCAGCACCAAAAGTAATACTAGATTGTTAAAGTTAACTGGTACAACCTGTAGCTAGAGCACCAACCCTACACTCACCTGGTCCTCAGTACCTGCACTTACCAAAGTGCCCAAACAATAACAATACTAGTAAAGCTCTCTCTTGGCTAGTCCTAACTAGACAAGACCCCAAACAAATAATAAAATAGTTTCACAGAGATCACAACACCAAATCACAAATAAAATAAAGTTCAGAGTTTAGAATCGCTCAGTCGTGACGGCGTTGGTGTCTCTGTCGTTCAGCGCGTGGTCAGATCAATCTGACAAATAGTAGTCTCTGATGTCCCCTCAATCAGCAAGTTGTGACATGTAATTTCTGAAGCAACAATCTCCACGTTGCGGCAAGTTGTGGATGAGCAGATCACAGCACCTTGTTGCAGCTGACAATCACCAAGTTCCGGCACAAAGTTGCATAGCTTTTCCTCGGTCAAAAAATTCGGCTGAAGTGTTTCTCTTTTTGTCAAAACTTACGGCTACACATATGAAGATGTGAGAATTGAGGATAGTAAAATATTTCGGCTGCCTGGATTGAAAGTGTGAGGATCTTTTGAAGCTTTGGACTTTGGCCGTTTGAAGCTTTCGCAAAGGATTCAGCAGTAGGCTCTTGGAGATTTCCAATGAGGATTATGTGCGGCTGTCAATGGCGTTTAAGAAAAAATAAAGTGCTCTTGAGATTATTAAAGGAGAACCGCCTGTGATCCTCTTTTAATATTCAAAAAGGAATAGAATTGATTTTTGGCTTGTGCTCTTTGGGGATTAACGTTTGAAGGGATCTTGGATTTTCAAAAGGCAGGATTATTTCGGCCCTCAGAAGGCAAACAAATTGGAGTTTTTCAAAGGGATTTGTAAAGGAGACTTAAAACAAAAAAAGGCCATCACCTCTTGGAGATTTTATAGGGAAGAAAAGAATCGGCTCTTGGGTGATTGATTGGCCAATGAAAGAGAATTCGGCTGTATGTTTTTGATTGGCTCTACAAACCCCAAAACAAAAGTGCTCCCTGAGGATTTTTTTCGGCCCTCTTTTGTGCGGATGCAAAAGATTTTTTTTATGATGTTTGATGCGCTTGGTCTTGGAATTGCAAAATGGGAAGGGGTTTTTTTTGTGTGGCTGCCCTAGGTTAAGGGATTTTTTGTGCGGCTCTTTTTTTAAAAATATTTGTTACAAAAAAAGCTCTCTTCAAAAGTTTTGGCACAGTACTGATTTTTTTCGGCCTTTAGGGTTTTGATGTGAGAGGCTTAGGGCTTGATACGGCAAGATCTCATCCAAGGGCTAAGATCGAATGTGGCTATGAAGGAACCCTATTACTAGGAGGAATTGCAATTGGGGATGGAGTTTGGGCTTGATACGGAATATGATTAGGGTTTGTTTCCCATAGATATGAGCCAACTCAAGCTAGGTTCTCCCCTTTCTCCTTTGCACATTGACCAAGTCTCTACGTGAATGAGTCGCATGTTTGCCGTTCCTGAAACACTTAACACACCGTTAAAAACGTTCACACACGTTTGTTATCATCAAACACGAAGTTCATAGATCGTTGCTACCAACATGATCTGATGGGCCAGACGGAATAAAAAATGGATGATTGAGGAGGCCTTGGCCTTACCTCGGGGATAGCGACCTAGTAGGGTGAGGCAGAACCAAAAGTTGTCGATGTCGAATTCGGGTGGGTATCCGTAGTGTCGGATAGCGTTGTCCCCAAGGATGGGGACACCAAAAATATTATTGATCGTGTTTAGGTTGGTGCGGATGGTTTTGTTACGCACCCGGAAAATGACGGTCGACCCCGACTCACAAACGAGTGAGGAAAGAAATTCTAGTGTGAGGGACGGGTAAGACACCGCGGTGGTGTTCAGGAAGGCTAACCATCCTAAGTTCGCGAAAAGAGTCTCGACCTCGGTGAATACACCGAGATCGACAAGTGATTGGGTGTGGGCAAACTTGGTCGACAGATGCCCCCGAGCATCCAGCCGAAAGTAGAAGTCCTTATGTTCTTGGTTCCGAAATTGATACCCATGCGGGCCCATCATTGGGTCCTCAAGGGGGATAACAGGTGGGGGAGGAGCTAGTGATAGTGCACGTGGTGTATTGGGAGGAGGACGTGTTTGTTTCCGTCCCTTTCGAGACAGTTCCTCCTCCCGCATGATACCCTTCCCCTTATCACGATCCCGGGCCATAGTGGGCGCGTGCGTGTTATGCAAATGAGTGTAGAACACGATAAAATTAAGCACACACAAACAATCAAGCGGGTAAAAATTCTTGGGTAAAAAGTAAAATTGAGCAGTGGAGCGAAGTTACCCAGCAGAGGTTGGAGTTCCTAGCTTGAAATTCACCCCAATACCATGCAATCGGACGGAGTGTGGAGCCGCGGCACTTCTCTTCAGCGAAAAATCCGAAAATGGGGGGATTAGGGCTTGAGAAAGCGAAATGGGAGAGAGGGAGAGAGGGAAAACGATGGAGAGATGGATGGGGTAGGTGGAGAGAGAGGCTAGAGGGGGAGTGGAGGTCGTGGGAGGAGTTTTTCGATCGTTGGGAGAGCGAGAAAGACGAAACGATGGTGAAATTTGTGAGATCGGGTGAGAAAATGAACGGTCGGGGCGTGGTTTTATTTATAGGGTTTTAGTTCAACCGATCGGGTGAGTTGTCACCTGATCGGTTGACTATTAGGTCGAGATTTTCAGCTGAAGAGACGCTACAGGCGAACCGGTCGGTTGAAAACTCACCCGATCGGTTAGCCGCTCCACAAATTTTCCCGAGCGTTTGGTGCAACTCACCCGGTCTGTCACCCGATCAAGCTTCGTATTAACCGATCGGTTGATTATTTCTCAAAAATTCCCGAGACTTCAGCCCAGTTCACCCGGTCTTCCAACCGGTCTCACATGCCTTCATCCGATCGGTTCGTTGAGTGACTGATACGGCCGGCAGCTGATACATCCCAACCGATCGGTTGAGTTTTCAACCGATCGGTTGGGGCCTTGTTTTCTGCAAAAGTCCACAAACGGCCTAAGTCCCTCAACGGAAGTTCTTGCGGCTGGATTTATTTATTAAAATAGATAAAATAAAGTTAAAAAATAATCCTAAAAAATGGAAACAAAAGTTTAGAGCATGAGTTGCCTCCCATGAAGCGCTTTTGTTTAACGTCGTTAGCTCGACGCCCGTTGATGATGTTCAAGGTGGGCGATACGGGTGATGCCCAAAGTCTGGCATCGCTTCAGCTTCAGGGCTGGGAGCTTTGGTGTAGTCAGTGGCGGCAAGAAAATTTGTTCGACGACTCTCCCTTTGTTGACGGGGTCCGGGGGCTTCTCCCTCATATTGGCGTCCACCGCAACTCATTTAAGGATCCGGACCTCATCCCCGGTGAGCCCCATGGGCTCTTTCTCATTTCTCCTCGTAGGAGGAGCCTTTGAGAATCCGGGAGGGATCGTGTGCACCGCATCCGTTATCCCAGCAACATCATTTTTTTTCGGGCCGACTGGTTCTTTTGAGTCCCCCAAGCTATCGGGGGGATTTCTTGAAAGGATTTCCTAGGAGCTTTCCTCCACAGCTCTCTCTTCTTCCAACTCCAGTGCATTACATCTAGGATCATCCGGGGGATTGGGGTGCTTCATTGACAACCCCAAGTCAAACTCGACTTTTTCGCTGCCGACGTTCAGGGAAAGCTTCCCATTCTTCACATCGATTAATACGCCGGCAGTGGCCATGAAAGGCCGTCCAAGGATAATAGGGGTGTGTGTGCATCTTCAGGCATGCCCATGACAACGAAGTCCACAGGCACATGCACCCCTCTAACATTGACAGGGAGGTCATCTACAACTCCCACCGGATACTTTACCGAACGGTCAGCAAGCTGTAATGTTATGCCGGTGGGCTCCAAGTCGCCCATTCCTATCCTCATATACAGCGACAAGGGAATCAAACTGACGCTCGCTCCAAGGTCGACGAGCCCACGATGTATCTTTACCTCCCCGATCGCGTAAGGGATAGAGAAGCTCCCCGGGTCTTTAAGCTTAGGCGGATTTGCTCTCTGAATGAGAGCACTGCATTCCACCGTCAATACGACCTTCTCCTTTCTAGAACCCATTGTCACCAAATCCTTGAGGAATTTAGCATAGGAGGGTATCGTCTCTATAGCTTCAAGGAAGGGGATCTGCAAGCTTAGATCTTTGACCATAGCAAAGAATTTGTCATACTTCTCGTCTATTTTGGCTTGGGCAAGCTGTTGTGGAAAAGGCACAACGGGATTGAATACTCTGAGGTTCCCTTCCTCATCCTTTTTCTTCTCCTCTTCATGGATTTCCTCCGGAGTAGTTGGCTTTGACGACGAAGCACCGACGTCATTCAATTTTTCAATCGGTCGCTCCACGACCAATGGTGCTTACGGTTCCTTTGGGGGCACTCTCGTGGGGATTTGTGTTCCGCTCCTCAAGACGATAGCAGACACGTTCGCATGTGTATGATCCCATCATGCGATGATAGAGGATCGAAAGAGAGGAGACTTACGTTAGCGTACGCTTCGCTATAGTTTCTAAACTTTGCCCTTGGATTCGCCACAACAGTCGGTACTTTGTCACAGCGGATCAAAGCAGCGTTTCACCGTCTAAATCTCTATTTGGAAGAAGAACTTAATGGAAGGAAGAAGAGGAAAAAGCCTTGCCTTATGCAAACTTATGGCATGAAGGATTAGCCTTAAAAGCCATACCCTTTGGTCCTATTTATAGGCCAAGGGGGTAGTTATTGTAGGAAATAACTACATATAAGCTTATTAGCCTATATTAGCACCATTCCTTATCCTCTTCCTTATGCACTTATCAAGTGCCTTTATGCACTTATAAAGTGACTTTTTCCACTTATCGAGTGGTCCTTTTCACACATGAAAAGGTTCTCTTCGCACATGCTTTCATGTACGCGACATCTGAGGTCCATAGACCCTCATACATTCCCTCATGGGTGTATACATGTCGTCCATATCCAACATCTCTCACTCACACTTGAGGGGATTGTAAGGAAACATCTTTTCCTTTAGTTCTTCTGTTTATCATACTGAGAAATAGACCGTGTGACCGTCATGCGCATAGAGTCTGCTGTTGTGCACTTGTTAGAGATACATAACACTCCTTGGGGTGCAAAGTTTAGTAGATAAACACATGCTTTACCCTAGATTATTTCTTCACATTTCTTATACTTTATATTCAACAATTGAATCCCATCTGGATTGCAATTGGCTGGCCAGCTTTGAATTTCTATAGTCCAAATGTAAATATGAAATTAATTTTCCTCTTCTTGCAATCCTTTCGATCTTGACTTGACTCGCTTTTCTAACATGCCCCGTCGGACCGAATTGACCATAGTCCATAAGCAACATGCTAAGACAGCGATCACCTAGTCAAATCTAAAGGAACCAATTGGAGTCCATAAGGGTAAGAAGTTTAAGACCTATGTGGTCTTTGGGTCTCACATAATAGTAAACAAAATTACTATTCTAACCCAATGGCCAAATGCATACGTAGTATGAATACGTATTACAACATCACTCCTTTCCCAGGGAGTGTATGTCTTAATGATGTTGTAAGGATGATGATCAGACACCACAATGTCTGGCTTTGAGTCCCTTTTACTACTCATTAATTTCCTGGACCCACATCCTGCATAAGACAGATAAGATTTCAAAAAATCCTCTTAGATCTTTTGTAAGCATCCATATGATGCAGATCTTTCATACGACCAATTTTGTTTAATCATGACTCTAAATCATCCGTCTGACAATTTTGACTTTAAACAGGTCTCATCTTTATCGTATCCGTCTGATAGAATAAAGGCGGTTGCTCATGTGAGAGAGCCAACCTCAATCTGTTCGACATACTAGAAAATATAGCTGAGATTAAAAGAAATGTACACAAACATTTTCAAGTAACTCATATGCAATGTCGAAAAAACTTATTCTTTTATTAATTTGATCTTTCATAGACATGGGAATATACATTGATACAACTCAGCTCTTACGCAATCCTTGAGATGATACGTGTTTGTAAAACACATCTCTAGGGATCGCCTTCGTAAAAGGATCCGCTATCATCTCATGCGTAGATATGTACCTAATGTCTACCTTCTTGTTCTTTTCATTGTCTTTTGCAAATTTGTAGCGGATATCAATGTGTTTGGTCTTACAATGGAATTTTGGATCTTTGACATAGGCTATAGATGCTTGACTGTCACTGTATATTGGTACAGCACCTGAGTCACTTGTATTAATTAGCTTGTCTAAGAACCTCCTAAGCCAAACAGCTTCTTGGACCGCCATGCTAAATGCTACAAATTCGACTTTCATAGTTGAAAGTGTGATGCAGGATTGCTTCTTGCTACGCCAGGATATTGCACCAGATCCGAGTAGAAAAACATGTCCTGAGGTCGATCGTCGCTCATCGAGATCACCCGCCCAATCAGCATCAGTGTAGCCTTCGAGCCTCAAGGCATCTCCTTGATAGCATAAAGCATAGTCCGCAGTCCCTTTAAGATACCGCATTATCCTCTTAACCGCTTTCCAGTGTGCTTGCCCTGGATTGGATTGGTAACGACTTACCATTCCTACGGCAAAACAGATGTCCGGTCTTGTACACATCATAGCTTACATAAGACTACCAACTGCACTGGAATATGGAACTTTTTCCATAATTTCCTTTTCTTTTTGGTTCTTTGGACACATTTTCAGTCATAAATTATCGCATTTGCTTATAGGAGTATCAATGGACTTACAGTCCTGTATATTAAAACGTTCTAGTACCTTCTTTATATAAGTCTCTTGTGAAAGAGAAAGAAGTTTCTTCGAACGATTCCTTGAAATCTTAACTCCAAGGATATATGCGGCTTCTCCCATGTCTTTCATCTCAAATACTGATGAAAGCCAAGCCTTGATATCCATCACAAAGCCCTTGTCATTTCCGGCTATTAAAATGTCATCTACATATAGATACATAATAACATACTTGCTTTTGATCCTCTTGATATATACACAGTTATCTTCATCAAGCATGGTAAAACCATTTGATAAGACAACTTCTTGAAATCGTATATACCATTGCCTCGAGGATTGTTTAAGACCATATATGGACTTACGAAGTTTACAAACCTTATGTTCGTTTCCTTCTTTTATAAACCCTGTTAGTTGTTCCATATAGATCTCCTTGTCCAATTCTCCATTGAGAAAGGCAGTCTTTACATCCATTTGATGTAATTCGAGGTCTAAGCAAGCTACCAAAGCCAGAATCAAGCGAATCGAGGTAAAACGAACAACAGGTGAGAAGGTCTCTTCGTAGTCTATCCCTTCCTGTTGCGTAAAACCTTTCGCGACAAGGCGGGATTTATATCTGTCTATAGAACCATCAGCCTTATACTTGATCTTAAGAAACCATTTGTTCCCACTAGCTCTACGTCCTCTGGGTAAATCAACCAAGTCCCAGACTCGGTTAATTTTCATGGATTCTAATTCCTCCTTCATCGCTTCCATCCATTTGTCTTTTGCAGGGCATGATACGGCCTGTTTGAAAGTAGCAGGCTCGTCATCTTCTTGTAGTAAAGTCACAAAGGTTTGTGGGAATTCATCCTCAAATCTTAGAGGAGCTAACCTTGTACGACTACTACGTCACATTTGAGATTCTTCAAGTCCTTGTTGACTCGAAGTTGGATCAATTCTAATATTACTCCCACTTGGAATGTGATTAGAATTGCTCCCACTTGGATCATATTCCTATATGGAATAGGATTCGCATCATTTGTATCATCCATTGGTGAAGGTTGAAATGTATTTTCATCTTCACCAAGAATTCTCCCACTCGAATGAGGTAATCCTTCTTGATCATAAATCTCAAATAGAGATAAGTCCTGACTTATCTCGTCCTGTCTTGGAAACTCATTTTCCAAGAAAGTAACATCCCTCGACTCAAATTCAATCAGTCCTCCATTGTCTTCCTGACCAATGAAAACATAACCTTTGGAGTTTTCTGCGTATCGTATAAAGATACATTTCCTCCCCCTTGGCCCAAGTTTGCCATACTTATGGGAGGAAATATGTGCATAGGATGCACACCCCCATGGTTTTAAAATGCTTAAGTCAAGAGACCTTTGGTTCCACAACTCATAAGGAGTAGAGCTAACTGATTTCGAGGGTACGCGGTTCACGATGAAAGCAGTAGTCAATAATGCATCACCCCAAAAGGTGATTGGCAAGTTAGCTTGTGCTATCATTGAACGGACCATTTCCATTAAAGTTCTATTTCTCCTTTCAGCAACACCATTTTGTTGCGGAGTATAAGACATAGTTATTTGATGAACTATGCCCTTTTCATCACAAAGTTCCTTAAAACTTGCTGATTGATATTCACCGCCTCTATCGGTTCGCAAGACCTTAATCTTGCGATCTAATTGATTTTTCACTAAACTCATATAGTTTTTAAAGCAGGTTAATGCTTCATTTTTGTGGGATATCAAATAGATATGTCCGAATCGGGTGAAGTCATCAATAAAAGTGATGAAGTAGGACTTTCCGCATCTTGTCTTGACATTCATCGGACCACATATGTCCGAATGGATGAGCTGTAATGGAACCTCGGCCCTTGTGCCGGTTCCAAATGGCTTGCGACAAGATTTCCCTACAAGGCAATGTTCGCAAGTCGACATTTTGACCTTTGAAACATTGGATAGAAGGCCACGTTTGGCAAGTCTATCCATACGTGTTGGTCTAATGTGACCAAGCCTTGTGTGCCAACAAATTACATCTGACTCATAAATCGAAGAATTTGTAACAAGGAAATTTTCATTAAAATTTGAGGAATCATACATCGTATTCAATACAATGAATCCTTTAAAAACATACCCAGAACCAATTACAGAATTATTACAAGACAAATCCACATTACAATTATGAAAGAACCAACTATAACCAAGACCCATTAAGACGACCACAGATATTATATTCCTTTGAATATCCGGAGCGAAGAGAACATCATGAAGTAAGATAGTGCGGCCGTTGTCCAAGACGAGCTTGCATGTCCCAACGCCTTTCACTTCAACACGTGTGTTGTTTCCTACATATATCCACTTCGTTCCTTGGGGTATCCGGTGATACTCCACAAAGGACCGTCCGTCCCTTGCTATGTGGTCGGTGGCACCTGAATCAATTATCCAAAAAGGATTAGATTCTATAAGAAATATTGAACTAGAAACACATATGTAACTAGTATTATTACAAGTTACCTTGTCACCTCCATCCGCACATGAATGGGCAAAGTGACCTAACTTGTTGCACTTGAAGCACTTGATCTTCTTCAGGTCTTTCTTCTTGTGCCATTTCTTGTTCCCACCCTTTTGTTTGGGTTTCTTGGTAGACACTGGTTGCTTTTTATGGTCATGAGCAAACTTCGAGTGATGTTTACGTTTCTTTCCCCCGTGTGAGGAACTAGCAACCATGTGCACTTCTGTACTTGGCTTGGCGGCCGCAAGTCTCTCTTCCTCTAACTCGAGGTGCTTAGAAACATCGTTGAAGTTCTTGATGCTCTCATTATGAGTGAGATGCATCTTCATGTTGTCCCATTCGATTGGTAGGGAACGTATGACCGCTTGGATTTGTTGCTCATCAGTGATCATATGACATGCATCCTTTAACTCTGAAATAAGATTCGCCATGTGTCGCAGATGCATTCACATGGAATGATCTGGACGTTTTTTGTACGAATCGAATTTTATAGTTAAAGAGCGAAGTTTGGTCACCGAGGTGCCACCAAACTTCTCCTCTAGCTTGGACCATATGTCCATAGCTAGGTCATATTCTCGGAAGATTCGCATTATGTCGTCGACCATACTTGACAACAACGTAATGCGATCAATTTTGTTCTTCCGAGACCAAGCATCGAAAGCTTCCGTGTCTCTTCTGTGTTGGGTCGTAGTGCCTAACTCAGGTTCAATCATTATGTTCTTCAGAGTTTCGAGCACATCTTGCTCCTCTAGAACATACTGTATCTTCATGGACCATAGTTTGTAATTATCGCCGTTGAGTTTTTCACCTTTGTTCAACTCAGCGATGATGTTCTTAGTAGCGAAAGACATTTTAGTTTTAAAATGCTGCAAAAGACAAAAAAAATTTGATCAAAAACATTTCATAAATTTTACATTTGATAAGTTACTTTCGAAAAATATTGAAGATGTTGCTCTAGAATCGGAAAGGTCATTACGATCCCAATCACCATCTAGAACAATTTTCAATATTTCCCATCACTTATCAAACAATAGTACTCTTATAGTACTTGCAGCAGAAAAGCGATTTTGAAAACGTATTTTGAAAACGTATTTTGTAAACGTATTTTGCAAACGTATTTTGCAAACATATTTTGCAGCGGGAGGTAGTGGACCGCCCCGGCCATTGCCTGTTGGATATGGAAGACGTTTGTACACCCTTGTGGGGGATGTACGAGGGAATACGGACCTCGAACGTCGCGTACACGAAGTCGTGTACAAAGGGAATCTGTTCCCTTGCGGAGAGGATCTCTGGATGAGTGGGAAAGTCGCATTACATATGCATAAGTGCATGCGACATATGGCTAATAAAGGGGGAATATCTTAAGCTTATGTTGTACCATGCATATGGTCAACTTAAGCTTATAATGTGCCATGTATCATGGTACACCTTAATTAAGTTGTTCCAAAAGAACAACTTACCCAAAAATAACTACCTTGGGGGCTATAAATAAGACCCAAGGGTAAGCCATTTCTTACACCTTTTGCACGAAATTCATGCATGCAACTTCATCCTAGCGAAGCTCTGCAGAAATCCTTTCTCTTCCTCTTTCCAAGTTCTTAATCTAAAATAGAGATTTAGATTGTGGATTAGTAGCCTTACTCCGTTCGTGAGAAGACTCGATCCGTCGTGGCGAATCCGAAGGCAAAGTTCTGAGACTACCGTTCCGCATACGCAAGCGTAAGTCTCCACTTTAATTATCGATCCTAACTCTGTTTTGGCAGGATCCGACATTGGTATCAGAGCCATAAGGGTTTGCCCCGGTCAAACCACCGCCCCGTCGAAACTATGAACGAGTCGTTGTCTTTTTCACGAATGGGTCTCCTACTATTACGGATATAGTAGGAACGCTTCGTGACGGAGAGAACGCAGCGGTTGTTCTTTTCACGTTAGGGTCTCCTATCATTACGGATATGGTAGGAACTCTCCGTGACGGGAAGAACCGACCGTTCACGTAGTATGTTATTTTTCATTTTTGGCACACGGCCATTAGGAAATAACTAATTTCTCGACGAACGGGTGCTTCATCGACGAACGGGTGCTTCATCGAGGAAGATGATGGTAGTTATTTCCATCGGGTAAGAGGAATTTGGTGCATGTGCACCATGGCCAAATGGGCTATGAAGACTATGCACCCCCCCTTCACTTGCGGAGGGGGTTGGCTACGGCCAATAACCACCGGCGACCACCCCATCAAGGGGGAGGAGTGTGTGCGGCAACCCCATTCAAAGGGGGTGGCCGGCCATGGCCAAAGGGGCCATGGCCGGCCAATGCCAAATGGCCTTGGCCATGACCGGCCATGGCCAGGCCGGCAGTGGCCGGCCAAGGCCAGGCCGGCAATGGCCGGCCTTGGCCAAGGCCTGCCGGCCAGGCCGGCCCTGGCAGAGGCCAGGGCCGGCCCTGGCCGGCCAGGCCGGCCCTGGCAGTGGCCAGGGCCGACGCCCTGGCCACTGCCAGGGCCAGGCGGCCCTGGCAGTGGTCAGGGCCGGCCAGGCGGCCCTGGCAGAGGCCAGGGCCGGCGCCCTGGCCACTGCCAGGGCCAGGCGGCCCTGGCAGTGGCCAGGGCCGGCCAGGCGGCCCTGGCAGTGGCCAGGGCCGGCCAGGCGGCCCTGGCAGAGGCCAGGGCCGGCGCCCTGGCTTCGGCCAGGGCCTGGCTGGCCTTGGCCGGCCTCGGCCAGGGCAGAGGCCCTGGCCGAGGGGGCCAGGGCCCCTGGCCGTCCAGGGCAGAGGCCCTGGCCGGCCCTTGGCCAAGCCCCGGCCAGGGCAGAGGCCCTGGCCGGGAGAAGTTGCATTTCGAAAAAATTGGTCGACCAATTTGGTGTTTTTGGTCGACCAATCTGGCAGAAGGCCTGGGTCGACTGCAAACTTGCCTACTGACCCATATGGGGTGAAAAAAGGCATTGGCCAAACTCGAATGTGCCGATTAGCCCATACGGGGTTAACCACAGTGCCGACTAGTTCATACGGGACTAACGTTTTAATGAAGTTTTTTTGGGCTCTACTCCTTGAAGATTAGCCATAGTGCTCTACTTCATGCGAGATTAGCCATGTCATTGTGCTCTACTCTACGGAGATTAGCCAATGTACTTGTGACGTTGTGCTCTACTCTACGGAGATTAGCCAACGTGCTTTCAAATTTTTTTGACAAAGATGTTTTTCAAATAGGTTATGTCCCGTCCTTAAATCGGGATAGCGCAATTTAGAATTCCAAGTCCTACCACGATCCGGCCATGGTTATCTAACCCATGGGTGTGTAGAACAGGTCTCGTGGCTTGGCAATTGTTGCGCTAAAATTCTTTGCGCAAACTCTCACCTATTCTATTTTGAAAGATATGTTTTTCAAAGTAATTTTCCGCTGCTAATACCATATGGGTATTATTTCTGATTTCTTTTTACTTAAGATAAGTAAGAGGGATAATTTGAAAGTTACTTCTAGATGGTAGTTGGGAACGTAGTGAACTTCTCGATTCTAGAGTAACATTTCAACGCATCCAAGGAACTTATCATGTGTTTAAAGAATCGAAACTTTATGCTTTGAATTTTGATCGTGGTTTTCATTTTCTTTGCAGTTTTTTGAATCGAATATGTCTACCGCTTCTAAGAATATTGTCGCAGAGCTTAACAAAGGTGAAAAGCTCAACGGCGACAATTATAAACTTTGGTCAATAAAAATCCAATATGTTTTGGAGGAGCAAGATGTGCTCGAAACACTCCAAAACATAATGGAAGAACCTGAGTTGGGCAATACGGCCCAACACAAGAGGGACCGGGAAGCTTATGATACTTGGACTCGAAAGAACAAAATAGCACGTATTACGCTACTGTCCGCCATGGACAATGACATAATGCGTCTATTTCGGGAATTCGACCTAGCCAAAGACATATGGTCTGAGCTAGAGATAAAGTTTGGTGGAACTTCGGTTACCAAACTCCGCTCCTTAAATATTCAATTTGATTCGTACAAGATGCGGCGAGATCATTCTATGAAAAAGCATCTCCGCCACATGGCGAATCTTATATCTGAATTAAAGGATGGGGGTGTTACGCTGTCTGACGAACAACAGATCCAAGCAGTCATTCGTTCACTCCCAGATAGCTGGGATAACATGAAAATGCATCTCACTTATAATGAGTGCATTAAAACTTTAAGCGATGTATCGAAACACCTCGAACTCGAGGAAGAGCGGATTCAAGCCGCAAAACCAAGTGCAGAAGTGCACGTGGCCGCTAGTTCCTCACATGGAGGAAATAAGCGGAAGAATAAACGCTTAAGGTTTGTGAACGAACGAAAGCAAGAACCGGAAACCTCAAAGAAGACTAAGAACAAAAAGTGGCAAAAGAATGTGCACTCAAAGAAGAAAAACTTGAAGAAGATCAAGTGCTTTAAGTGCAACAAGTACGGTCACTTCGCCCGTACATGTACGGATAAAAGTGATAAGGTAACTTGTAGGGCTAGTTACATATGTGTTTCTAGTTCCATGTTTCTTGCTGAATCTAACTATTTTTGGTTGATTGATTCAGGGGCCACAGACCACGTAGCGAAGGACAGAAGGTTCTTCGTAGAGTATCGGAGGATAACTCAAAGAACAAAGTGGATATACGTCGGCAACAACACTCGTGTTGAAGTCAAAGGCGTCGGAACATGCAAGCTAGTTCTCGACAACGGCCGGACTTTATTATTGCATGACGTCCTCTTTGCTCCAGATATTAGAAGAAATATCATATCCGTGGTCATGTTAATGTCTTTAGATTATGAATGGAGGTTCTATAAACAATATGTTGACCTTGTTTGTAATAATTCTTTGATTGGTTCTGGTAATGTTTGTAATGGATTAATTGTTTTAAATACAATGTATGATGATTCTTCTTCCATTAATGAAAGTTTTCATTTAACAAATGCTTCTAACTCTGAATCTGAGATCATTTGTTGGCATGCAAGACTTGGTCATATTGGACCAACTAGAATGGATAGACTTGCCAAAAGTGGCTTGCTATCTAATGTTTCAAAAGTTGAAATGTCAACTTGCGAACATTGTCTTGTAGGGAAAACTTGTCGCAAGCCGTTTGGAACTGGCACAAGGGCCGAAGTTCCATTACAGCTTATCCATTCGAACATTTGCGGTCCAATGAATGTTAAGACAAGACGCGGGAAGTCCTATTTCATCACTTTCATTGATGATTTCACCCGTTTCGGTCATATTTATTTGATTTCCCACAAACATGAAGCTTTAACTTGCTTCAAAAACTATATGAGTTTAGTGGAAAATCAACTAGATCGCAAGATAAAGGTCTTGCGAACCGATCGGGGTGGGGAATATCAATCAACGAGTTTTAAGGAACTCTGTGATGAAAAAGGCATAGTTCATCAAATAACTATGCCTTATACTCCACAACAAAACGGTGTTGCGGAAAGAAGAAATAGGATATTGATGGAAATGGTCCGTTCAATAATGTCTCAGGCAAATTTGCCTATCACCTTTTGGGGTGACGCATTATTGACGGCAGCATTCATCTTAAACCGTGTACCCTCGAAGTCGGTAAGTTCTACTCCTTATGAGTTGTGGAACAATAGAACTCCAGACTTAAGCATTCTAAAACCTTGGGGTTGTGCATCTTACGCACATTTATCCTCTCACAAATATGGCAAACTTGGGCCACGTGGGAGGAAGTGTATCTTCATCCGATACGCTGAAAACTCCAAAGGATATGCTTTCGTCGGTCAAGAGGACAATGGAGGTCTAATAGAATTCGAATCGAGGGATGTTGTCTTCTTGGAAAACGAGTTTCCAAGACAAGGTGAGATAAGTCAAGACTTATCCTTGTTTGAGACTTGGGATCAAGAAGGATCGGAACGTTCGAGTGGGAGAATTCTTGGTGAAGAAGAAAATACGTTTCAAACTTCACCAATGGATGATACGAACGATACCAATCCTATTCCGAGTGGGAGTGATATTATTCCAAGTGGGAGTGATGTCATTCCAAGTGGGAGTGATCAAACTCAAACAAGACGTAGTAATCGAACGAGGCTAACACCTCTAAGATTTGAGGATGAATTTCCTCAAACATTCATGACATTACTACAAGATGATGACGAACCTGCAAATTTCAAACAGGCCGTCACATGCCCTGCTAAAGATAAATAGATAGCAGCAATGGAAGAAGAACTTCAATCCATGAAAACAAACCAAGTCTGGGACTTGGTTGATTTACCTAAGGGACGTAGAGCCATTGGGAACAAGTGGGTTCTCAAAATCAAGCATAAGGCTGATGGCTCCATCGAGAAATATAAAGCTCGCCTTGTTGCGAAAGGTTTCACGCAACAGGAAGGAATAGACTACGAAGAGACTTTCTCTCCTGTCGTGCGTTTTACCTCCATTCGCTTAATTCTGGCAATGGTGGCTTGTTTGGACCTCGAATTACATCAGATGGATGTAAAGACTGCTTTTCTTAACGGAGAACTAGATGAGGTGATCTACATGGAACAACCAAACGGGTTCGTACAAGAAGAAAACAAACATAAGGTTTGTAAACTTCGTAAATCCATATATGGTCTTAAACAATCCTCAAGGCAGTGGTATATGCGCTTTCAAGAAGTCGTTTTGTCGTATGGTTTCTCCATGCTCGACGAAGACAACTGCGTATATATTAAGAGGATTAAAAACAAGTATGTAATTATGTCTCTTTATGTAGATGACATACTTATAGCCGGAAATGATAAGCGTCTTATATTGGATATCAAAGCTTGGCTTTCATCCGTCTTTGAGATGAAAGACATGGGTGAAGCTGCATATATCCTTGGGGTTAAGATCTCAAGGAATCGTTCCAAGAAACTTCTTTCTCTCTCTCAAGAGACATATATAAAGAAAGTTTTAGAACGGTTTAATATGCAGGACTGCAAGCCAATTGATACTCCAATAAGCAAAGGCGAGGGTCTATGTTTGGAGATGTGTCCCAAAGATCCAAAAGAAAAGAAAGCTATGGAAAAAGTTCCATACTCCAGTGCTGTCGGGAGTCTGATGTACGCCATGATGTGTACCAGACCAGACATTTGCTATGCTGTTGGTATGGTAAGCCGTTACCAATCCAACCCAGGACAAGCACACTGGAAAGCGGTTAAGAGGATATTAAGATACCTCAAAGGGACTGCGGACTATGCGTTATGCTATCAAGGCAATACCTTGAGACTCGAAGGCTATACCGATGCTGATTGGGCGGGTGATCTCGACGAGCGAAGATCTACCTCAGGCTTTGTTTACTTGCTCGGGAATGGTGCAATATCCTGGAGCAGCAAGAAGCAAACCTGCATCGCCTTATCAACCATGGAAGCCGAATTCGTAGCATTCAGCATGGCGGTCCAAGAAGCTGTTTGGCTTAGGAAATTCTTAGACAGGCTGACGAATGCTTCTGACTCGAGCACTGTTCCCATATACAGTGATAGTCAAGCTTCGATTGCTTACGTCAAAGATCCTAAATTTCATTGTAAGACCAAACACATTGACATTCGATTCAAGTTTGCGAAGGACTATGACAAACGGAAGGAAGTAGACATAGGATACATATCCACGCATGAGATGATAGCGGATCCCCTTACTAAGGCGATCCCCAGAGATGTGTTTTTTAAACACTTATCATCTATGGGAATGCGTAGGTGCTGAGCTGTATCATGTAATATTTCCCATGTCTATAGAAGATCAAAGTTTAATTTTGCATACAAGTTTCTTACAAATGATTTTATGTACATTTGTGTTTAAGCCTCAGCTATTTAATTGTGTGTATGTCGGACAGATTAAGGTTGGCTTTCTCACATAAGCAACCGCCTTATCTTATCAGATGGATAAGATAGAGATGAGACTAGTTTAAAGTCAAAATCATTAAATGATTTAGAGTCATGACTTAAACAAGATAGTCGAATGAAAGATCTGCATCATATGGATGCTTACAAAAGATCTGAGATCTGTATCACAAGGATATTTGAAAGAGATCTCGTAGGATTTTAAATCCTATCTGTCTTATGCAGGATGAGAGTCCGTGAATATTTCACGAGTAGTAAGGGGACTCAAAAAGATAGGCACAGTGGTGTCTGATCTTTTCATCCGTACAACATCATTAAGACATACTCTTCCTGGGAAAGGAGTGATGTTGTAATACGTGTTCATACCACGTATGCATTTCGACCACTGAGTTAGTAGCAATAGTGTTTGCTATTATGTGAGACTCAAAGGCCATACGGGTCTTAACTCTTACCCTCAAGGACTCCAATTGGTTCCTTTAGATTTGACGAGATGATCGCTATCTTAGCGTGTTACTAATGGGCTATGGTAATTCGGCTCGGCGGGGCACATTAGAAAAGCGAATCAAGTCAAGATCAGAAGGTTCGCAAGAAGAGGAAGATTGATTTCATATTCGCATTTGGACTTTAGTGATTCAAAGCTGGCCAGCCAATTGTAATCCAGATGGGATTCAATTGTTGAATATAAAGTACAAGAAATGTGAAGAAATAATCTAGGGTAAAGCATGCGTTGAACTACTCAACTTTGCACCTTCGAGGTCGTTGTGTATCTCTAACAAGTGCACAACAACAGACTCTACGCGCATGACGGTCGCACGGTCTATTTCTCGGTATGATAGATGAAAGAACTAAGGGAAAGACGTTCTCTTACAATCCCCTCAAGTGTGAGTGGGAGATGTTGGATATGGAAGACGTTTGTACACCCTTGTGGGGGATGTACGAGGGAATACGGACCTCGAACGTCGCGTACACGAAGTCGTGTACAAAGGGAATCTGTTCCCTTGCGGAGAGGATCTCTGGATGAGTGGGAAAGTCGCATTACATATGCATAAGTGCATGCGACATATGGCTAATAAAGGGGGAATATCTTAAGCTTATGTTGTACCATGCATATGGTACAACTTAAGCTTATAATGTGCCATGTATCATGGTACACCTTAATTAAGTTGTTCCAAAGGAACAACTTACCCTAAAATAACTACCTTGGGGGCTATAAATAAGACCCAAGGGTAAGCCATTTCTTACACCTTTTGCACGAAATTCATGCATGCAACTTCATCCTAGCGAAGCTCTGCAGAAATCCTTTCTCTTCCTCTTTCCAAGTTCTTAATCTAAAATAGAGATTTAGATTGTGGATTAGTAGCCTTACTCCGTTCGTGAGAAGACTCGATCCGTCGTGGCGAATCCGAAGGCAAAGTTCCGAGACTACCGTTCCGCATACGCAAGCGTAAGTCTCCACTTTAATTATCGATCCTAACTCTGTTTTGGCAGGATCCGACATTGCCGGGGTCGAGCTGTGGCCGTGCCAAGGCCGGATTCCCCCCCGTAGGGATCCAGGCCCTCCCCCCCTTGCAGGGGGCTTTTCCGCATGTAACTGCCACCGGCCGGCCATGCAGGCCCCCCCTTTGGGATCGAGGCCGGGGCTCTTCGGCCTGGCCCTGGCCTCGACCAGTGCCGGCCTGGCCCTGGCCTCTGCCCTGGCCAAGGCCAGGGCGCCTCTGCCCTGGCCTCTGCCAGGGCCGGCCTTGGCCTGGCCCTGGCCGAGGCCCTGGCCGGCCAGGGCGCCTCGGCCTGGCCGAGGCCTTGGCCGGAATGCCGGCCTCCTTAGAGTCCGGCCGCACACCCCCCTTATGGCGGGGTGGTCTTGGTTGTTATTGGCCGAAGCCAACCCCTTCCCCAATAGGGAGGGGGGTGCATAGCCACCATGACCCGCATGGCCATGGTGATCATGCACCAAAGAGATATGCTATTGCCATACTACATGGTGACAATTTACCACGCCCTTCCATGGCAATCTTCTTCTCCGATGAGAAGTTTTGTAACCACCATCTTCTTCGATGAGACACCCATTCATCGAGAAAGTGGTTATGCTTTAATGGCCGTGTGCCAAAAAAATAACACACTTTCAAGGCCGCAAACTTCACGCTCTACATGAAGAGAGTGCCCATTCCCTATTGAATGGAGACTCAGCATCCATGAGGAGTGCGAGTTTGGCGAGATGAACGGTCAGTTCTTCCCGTCACGGAGAGTTCCTGCCATATCCGTAATGGCAAAAGACCCTAACATGAAAAGAACAACTTTTAACGTTCTCTCCGTCACGATGCGCTCCTACCATATCCATAATGGAAGGAAACTCATTCGTGTAAGAGACAACGTGTCATTCATCGGTGAGACCGGGGCGAACCCGTGTGGCTCTGATACTAATGTAGGATCCCATCATGCGATGATATATGATCGAAAGAGAGGAGACTTACGTTAGCGTACGCTTCGCTATAGTCTCTGAACTTTGCCCTTGGATTCGCCACAACAGTCGGTACTTTGTCACAGAGGATCAAAGCAGCGTTTCACCGTCTAAATCTCTATTTGGAAGAAGAACTTAATGGAAGGGAGAAGAGGAAAAAGCCTTGCCTTATGCAAACTTATGGCATGAAGGATTAGCCTTAAAAGCCATACCCTTGGGTCCTATTTATAGGCCAAGGGAGTAGTTATTGTAGGAAATAACTACATATAAGCTTATTAGCCTATATTAGCACCATTCCTTATCCTCTTCCTTATGCACTTATCAAGTGCCTTTATGCACTTATAAAGTGACTTTTTCCACTTATCGAGTGGTCCTTTTCACACATAAAAATGTTCCCTTCGCACATGCTTTCATGTACGCGACATCTGAGGTCCATAGACCCTCATACATTCCCTCATGGGTGTATACATATCGTCCATATCCAACAGCATGGTCGTGCGTAAGTGCCAAGGTCTGATTTGCTCCCCTTGGGTTCACCTTCGGTTGTGGCGGCAATAAGTTTTGCGACCTTGAAAGATTCGCCACTTGTAACCCCAGATAGGTTACTTGGTCCGTGAGAGCCCTGTGTCCCATTTCCAGCTTCAAATTTATCTTCTCCTGGTTGGATATATATTGAGTCAAAAGGGACTCAACCGGAGAGACCGCTCTCTGTTGGCTATATTGCTGCTGCTGCTGAACTGGTTGTTGATTCCTGGGAGCATATTGCTGATATTGATGTGGAGGTTGCTGCTGCTGAAACTGCTGCTGTTGAGGCCTTGCCGGCTGATATATCTGTTTTACCGCAAGCGCACGGTATAGCGGCGAGCGGGTATCGAACACAGGGAGGACGAATGACCGTGCTTGCTCCTAATCAACCTGGCTATTCAGAGGGATAATTGCCTTGGGCGATCCTGTCACAATCGTCAGACAAAAGTGCAAAATATCAAATCAAATAGAGAACGCCTAGGGAATGGGGAATCCCCACTACTCACCGTATTTCACAATTGTGGTTCGCCGGTATCGAAATCGCTAGGATGAGAATTCGGATGGACTAGTTGCAACTGGATGCGGAACCAGGCTCACGCTCTCGCGCTGTTGCCGGTCTATAGCTATCCTAGGTTTGGGTCCAATCTCTTGCAAACCCTAGCCTAGGGAAGCTAGCATTAGGATCAACATCATCGTCCAACTGCGCACCGAGCCCAATCTCTTGCAAACTCGGTCCACAATCTAGATTAGGATAGTTCCTACCCGTCCAATCTCTTGCAAACGGGTATCGGCGCGGAATTGCAACCGGAGATCCTAGCATCGGTCCAATTTCTTGCAAACCGATACTTCGAAAATCCGACTCCAACCCAATTCGGATTTCTAGGGCTTCCTATCGAATCGGGATCCAATCTCTTGCAAATCCCTATTGACGTGAATACCTAGCTATCCGTAGTAATTCGATCCCAATCTACTCCCTAATAACAATCCTGGCTCAATTCCTACCAATTCAACACAAATACGAAATTGGGCTCGTAGGGTTCATCCCCACGCCCCAAGACGTGAAGACTACTCACTAATCATAGCAATAGCACAATAATTGGCAAAGAAATAGACAATGGAATTCATCACAATAATGATATAAACAATAAAAATAGAGTTTTTGAGGAAGAGAAGTGCAAACCAATGTAGATCTTCAATCCACCCAACAAAAATCCAAGTTTTTCCCTTCACCAATCACAATTAATAAAGCTAAAAAGTAGACTCAAAAAGCTGCAAAAAATCTGAGAGGAGGCTCTCAAAACTAGGGTAAAAACAGAGCTTAAATAGCCCCCAAAATCGTCTAAAAATCCTGACCAAAACGCCCCTGCACAGCCTGTTTTCCGCAAATTTCGCTACAGGCAGCGCATCGCACTCGGCCGAGTGACAAAAGTCGCTCGGCTGAGTGAAAACCCTGTAAATTTTCCAGTAAGTCGGGGACTTCAGGGGTCTTCAGTTCGGGGGTGGCTCGGCCGAGTGAGTTGTCGTCACTCGGCCGATGGCTTCACTTTACTCGGGCGGACGGGATTTGCCACTCGGCCGAGTGGGTCTTCTGAAGCTCAGATGGCCGAAAAACAGTAACTTCGGTCTTTTTGAGGGCCTTCGTCCGGGCGCCACTCGGGCGAACGTGGTATCGTCACTCGGCCGATGTGGTCTCCGTCGCTCGGCCGAGTACACATGGAAGTCGTGTCTGAACGGGTCGGCCGAGCAGTGTCTGGCTGGTCGGCCGAGTGGCTCCTCCACTCGGCCGAGTGGGACACAAAAAATGCCCAAACTGGTCGTTTTGGCCTCCTCGTCGCTCCGGCGACGTCCATTCTTCTTCCGCTCCTCTCCAACAGCAAAATACCCCTCGGGGAGGTCGTCGGTGGCCGTCTAGATTACACGCATCTCGAGATCACTCCTAATCGCGCCAAATCACCTGAAATGCGACAAAAACAACAAATCGTGAAAAGCATCGCAATATCGTCGATATATCGTGAAAAACATAATTTGGGCGATCAAAATGGCATGCAAACATGCGGGAAAAAGGGTGTAAAATAAGGAGTGATCAGCTAGCACGTCAGAGAGTCGAAGATTCTTTCCACCCGCCTTATGGGTGAGGTCCAGCTCCCTCGTGTCCCACTTGATGTTTAGGTTCCAAACAACGACCATTAATTTAACAAACCTAGTACTAGTGACCCAGGTGTAGTGTGTGTGGTGATTATGGCTTGTGTGGTTGAGTTTCCTACTTGACACGCTGTGACGTCCCCTTCCCCCCTCTCCAGGTACAGGTTCAGGGACTACAACTCACCAGCCGGACTACCGACGCCCTGAGGGCGACACTTCCAGACCAGGAACCCAGAGCATTTAGTTAGGGCTTGGGTGTCGTGGGTCGGGGTAGTTTCTTTTGTGAGCAGTTACTTTTGTTTTCCCATCAGCTTTTGTGCCCCGTGCCCCTGATGATAGTACTTGTACAGTAAATGATCTTGTAGTGTGTTGATAGTAGATGGTCTGTGATGTGCACTCGTACGCTCCCGCTTGTTACTTGCCGTCGCCTTGCTGTACTTTCTATGTTGTGCTAGAGCTTTACAATTCGTGCTTTACTTTTGCACCTGCTATAATTGCCTGTGTTGTTCTAGCAGTTGCAGTGTCCTGCTAATTTCCTTGTAGCGCCTTAACGCTTAGTACTCCCGTTCCGCAGCCGTCACCCCTGCCCCATTTTGGGCTCCGGGGCATGACAGTATCCAGGCATGTCTGTGCGGAGGGGGCACTAGTGGCTTCAGCTGTTGCGGGTGCTATGCTTCCTGGCATGGGCACCGAGATCCGATTGGCCGAGAGTGATCCTTCCGACGTGCCCCCAGTGGTGATGAGGCAGCCATCGGTGGCCTGTGCTACCTCTGTGGGAGAGCTTCGTTCTTGTTCATCTATCCCCCTCATCGTGCCAGGGCCTCCTCAAATGAGTGAGAGGATCTGCTTCCCCGACCATCTTGAGGTCGTGGTGTATGTGAAGTGCTTCTCGTTTGGGTTGCGGTTCCCTCTTCATCCCTTCATGGTCGCATTTCTATCCGCATTCGGCTTCATCCTCTGTCAGTTTAGCCCTAATGCCATTGGGTCCCTGATGGGGTTCCTCGTGATGTGTTCGCTCTATGGAGTCGAGCCGACCCTGCCCCTCTTCTGTCACTTTTACCATTTGTGTCATCACAAGTCGGGCACATGGATTTACATTACAAGAAGGGTGGGAACTTGGTGTTGGAGTTGTCGTCCTCTGTGAAGCACTGGAACGAGGACTATGTGTTTATGACCCTCACCGAGGAGACAGATTTCCCGGTTCGCTGGGGCAATCCTCCCTCGCTAACTCTGGAAGGATGGAGCCTCACGAATGCTGAGCTTGGGGGCGATCAACAAGTTGTATGCGATCCCTGCTAGCGAGCGACATATCAAGGTTCTCTTCTCGGATCATGTCCCGATGAGAACCGTGTGGCCTACCGGTAAGTTTCATTCGATGGGCTTCGACTTTTCCCTTAACCTTTGGTCATCTCGTCATCTTGGTCATGTCAGGTGAGGCCGTCTGAGGTTCGTCTCAGCGCGTCCTGCCGATTTCTCTTCCTGAGCCCAGCCCAAGGAGAAACGATCATGTCTTGGTCGTTCGCCCGAAGCAGCGAGGTGGGTCATCTCGAGTCAGGAGAGGTCCGACTGGCGGTGGTGAGAGGAGGGCAAGGGAGCGCTCATCGCTGGATCAATGGAGAGCGGAGAAGAAGAAGGCGCGGGTCCTTACCCCGGGCAAGGTTCCCGCTGAGGTTGTCCCAGCCTCTGAGGCCCCCTCGTTCCTCTCACACTCTCAGCACTGCGAGGACAAGTGGCCTTAGGGTGGCTTCTCTACAGTCTATCCGGGTTTGCTTCTCACAGATTACGAGCGGTCCTTGGTGTCTTTAGGTCAACCTAGGCCGACCTTCCACATCTGAAGAATGAACAGCTCTGCCCTCACTTTCTGGTGGGATTGAAGGAGTCTGTCTTCACTGACTGCGGTGTTTCTGCTCAGCTGGCTGAGAACTCCTGTCTACCCCAGGACTGGTTCGTGCTCGATGAAGTGAAGGGTGACAGGCTGGCTACCTTTGTATTGCTCGCCGGTCAACAGGTAAGGTTACGTGCAACCTGGCGTATATTCTTTGGTGAACGCCCTTGACCCTTGGTTTTTCCCCGGGTGCAGTTGTCCTCGGTTAGTCTGTCGTTGCGGTGCCAGTCCGTGTTGCTCGTCGATGTGGAGGCGAGCCTTGCTCAAAAGCAGGCGACAGTTGAGGCCGCTGAGGAAACGGCTCAGGTGGCCAAGGTTCGGGCGAGGTCGATGGAAACTCGGATCACCGAGCTTTCAGCCGAGGTCGAGAGGTTGGACACCATGAGGGCTGTGGCGCTGGCTGACAAATCCAAAGCTGAGGAAAGGGCCACTCTAGCGGGGATGTCTAAGGGGGTCGAAGAGGAGGAGTTGACCAGCCTCAAGGAGCTCAAGGAGTTGTTGGGGGCATCAGAGTCACAGGAGGCCAAGCTCAAGGCCGAACTTGTCGAGGCGGTGCGCGCAAGTAGGGCACTTCAGGGCCTGATCGGTGTCCTCGAGGCCTGGGTCAAGGAGCTGGAGAGGGTAAAGCTTACCCAGAAAATGAAGCGGTGAGAGAATACGCCGAGACCTTCGTCACACCGACGATGTCCCGAGTGTTTGAGGAGGGGTTCCTCCATTGTCAACGTGAGATCGAGCGTAAGTTCCCCGGCTCGGGGTCGCTTTTGAGGAACTGGAGATGATTCTCAGGGAGGATGTTGAGGCTGCCAACATCGTCCCAGTGGGAGATGTTTCTGAGGTCGCTGCGGTTGACCAGTCTGAAGCGGGGGCTTAATCTTTTGTTTTGTGAAGCTATGTAAACGACTTTTTGGCTCCGGCCGGGTTTTATAATTATCTGCTGATGATGTGCCCCCTCCTTCGATCCTGGCTAGCCTTCGTTTTCGGTCAGCCAGGCTCGAGGGAATTTGTCAAGTGTTGGACGATCTCCTCGTTGAGGGAGTTGCCCCCAGTCTTACAGTCGACAGGTAGGTCGACCTGCTGGGGAGCAACCCCCAGCCTTACTATCGATCAAATGATCGGCATGCTGGGGGAGTTGTCACTAGCCTTACGGGCGATAAGTAGTCAGCCTGCTGGGGGAGTTGCCCCCAGCTTCACAGTCGACGGGTTGGTCGGCCTGCTGGGGGAGCAACCACCAGCCTTACAGTCGATCGAATGATCGGCCTGCTGTGGGAGTTGTCCCCAGCCTTATGATTGACGGGTCGGTTGGCTTGCTTGGGGAGCAACCCCCAGCCTTACGGTCAATCGAATGATCGGCCTACTGGGGGAGTTGGCCCCAGCCTTACCGTCGATAAGTAGTCGGACTGCTGGGGAGTTGCCCCCAGCCTTATGATTAACGGGTCGGTCGGCCAGTTGGAAGAGCTACCTTCAGGCTTATGGTCGATTAAATGATCGGCCTGCTTGGGGATTTGCCTCCAGCCTTACGATCGATAAGTAGTCGGCCTGCTGGGGGAGTTTCCCCCAGCCTTACGGTCGACGTGTCGGTCATCCTGTTGGGGGAGCTATCCCCAATCTTATGACCGATCAAATGATCGGCCTGCTGGGAGAGTTGCCCCAACCTTACTGTCGACTTGTAATCGACCTCCTGGGGAAGTTGCCCTTAGCCTTACGGTCAACAAGTAGTCAGCCTACTGGGGGAGTTTCCCCCAGCCTTACGGTCGAGCGATTTTCAGGTTGCGTAGGAGGTCAAAGACTTCTTTATTTGGGATATTTTTACTTTTGGTACAATGCTTGTGAAGGTCTCTTGAGTACTCTTACATTCTTCGCCTCACTGGTAGTATTTGCGCAAGTGTTCCGCATTCTAAGTGTGAGTGAGTGGCTTCCCTTCCAATGTCGAGAGTCGGTAGGTAGTCGGGCCGAGGATTTCGACAATCTTATTGGGTCCTTCCCATTTTGCGACGAGTTTTCCCTGGCATGCGATCTCTGGGTTGAAGATGGCCTTCCTCAAGACCAGATCTCCTTGGTGGAAGCTGATCACTCCATATTTTACACCCCTTTTTTGCATGTTTGCATGCCACTTTGATCGCTCATATCGTGTTTTTCACGATTATTCGACAATATTACGATGCTTTTCACGATTTCTTGTTTTTGTCGTATTTCAGGAGATATGGAGCGATTCGGAGTGATTTTGAGATGAAGAGGATTTGCACCCACTCCAGAGTGTCACCCGAGGCTCTTTTGAGGACTATTCGGTGATAAGAGACAAGTGGAGGAAGAAGGAACGTCGTAGGAGCGACGAGGAGGCGAAAAGATAAAGAATGGGCATTTGCAGCATCTCACTCGGCCGACTGAAGTACTCACTCGACTGAGCCAGAAAAGCACTCGGCCGGCCAGAACGGACATGCATCAACAGAAGGAAATCGACGTGTACTCGGCCGAGTAACGATAGTCCACTCGGCCGAGCATGGAAATCCCCTCGCCCGAGTGGCATGTGAAAATCCACTTCAAAAACGGCCGACTTACTGGAAATGTACAGGCTTTTTACAGTTTCCACTCGGCCGAGCAAGAAATGCCCCTCGGCCGAGTGAGTAAAGTCACTCGGCCGAGTCACCTTCCGAAGACAGACCCCCAAAATCCCGAACTTACTGTAATTGTACAGGGTTTGTCACTCGGCCGAGTGACATTTGTCACTCGGCCGAGTGGGCCGCCTCGCCTGCTGCGTAAACTGCGATTTTTGAGCTGCGCATGTGCATTTTTTTCACGAATTTCTGGGCGATTTTGAGGGGTATTTAAACCCAGTTTTTGCCCTAGTTTAGGAGAACTTTTTGATACTTTTGGCAGCCTTTTTAGAGAGCTTTTTAGATCAATAGATTTAGCTTTTCTCTTGGAGATTAAAAGGTTATTTTTGTTCGATGCTATTGGGTTCTCATTGGTTTGTCTCCTTTCTTGTCAAAAACTCTATTTTTATTGATAATTTCTCTATTGCAATGAATTGTGCTGAATTTTCTATTGAATTTCTTATGAATTGCATGATGATTAGTGAGTAGTTTTATTGTCCTAGGGCATAGGGATGAACCCTATGAACCCTATTTCTAAATTGTGATGAATTGGTGAATTTCTTGCTAGAATTGATTAGGATTAGGTTGGGATTGATTAATTACGGATAGCTAGGGATTCATATCGATCAGGATTTGCAAGAGATTGGGTCCCAATTGATAGGAAGCCTTAGAAATTCGATTTAGATTTACGATTGGAATTTTCTAGAATTGGTTTGCAAGAGATTGGACCAAGGCTAGGGTTTTTAATCGTATTTCTATGCAAATACCCGTTTGCAAGAGATTGGACGGGTAGAAACTATCTCAACCTAGGTCGTAGCTCGAGTTTGCACGAGAGTGGGCTCGAGATACGGTTGAACGATGATGTCGATCCTAACGCTAGCGGCTTAGGTTAGGGTTTGCAAGAGATTGGGCCCTAACCTAGGTTTGTTATAGACCGGCAATAGCGCGAGAGCGTGAGCTTGGTTCTACATTCAGTTGCGACTAGTTCACCTAAAATTCAAGTCTAGCAATGATGTAACCTACGAATCACAACGATGAGATACGGTTCGTAGCGGGGATTCCCTATCCCTAGGCGCTTTATTCCATTGATATTTCTATAGATATACGAACGATTGTGAAAATTTTACCCCAAATTATTCTCGACCATTTCGATAGCAGGTGATTAGAACGAGACACCGTCATTGTTCATCCCTGAGTTTGATACCCGCTCGCCACTACGCCGTGCGCTTGCGGTAAGACTACAATCGTGCCCCGGGTGTATGTCCGGGGCACCGACCAAGTTTTTGGCGCCGTTGCCGGGGAGGGCGACAGTGTTTTATTCTCTTTACTTAGTGTTTTCTTTTTCTTTTATTACTTTTATCTTTTTACTCCTTATTCGTGCTAACAATTACTTTGAAACTCTGTTTTCCTTTGCATGTACACGAGATCTACGGCGAACCCCGAGGAAATACTATTTGATCCGGAGATCGAGCATACCGTGAGGAGGATCAGAGCCGAGAGAAGGCACGCTATGGAGGCCAATTGTATGAACCATGTGGAGACACCGGAGGAGCTTGTGGAAAAAATGGCGAGGATCATATCCATTAGAGATAGGCTTCGGCCTAAGACTTCTTCCACCACATCATCCATCGACATGCCGGAACTAGCGGCGGACAAGAATTTTGAGCTAAAAACGGGCTTGGTAGTATTGATGCAACAAGACCCATTTCATGGGAACTCCTATGAGAATCCGTACTACCACATCCAACTTTTCTTGTCCAAGTGCGCCACCTTCCAAATGCCGGGCGTTTCCGTTGATGCAATTCGACTGCGACTCTTCCCCTTCACACTCAAAGATAAAGCTTTATATTGGTTGAGGACGCAAGCGGAAGGGACATTCACCACTTAGGATGAGTTGGCAAGCGCCTTCGACGACAAATTCTACCCTCCTTCCAAGACGGTGAAGATACGGAGTGCTCTCATGTCCTTTAAGCAAGGACCGCAAGAGACCCTCTATGAAGCATGGGAGCACTTCAAGGACTTACAACATCAATGCCCCCATCATAGTATAGAGGATTGGGAGCTTGTCCACAGTTTCTACAATGGACTCCAACCGGGCACGAAGCAAATTATTGACGCAACCGCCAATGGAGCCATACTATCAAAGACCTCGGATGAAGCTACGGCCTTGTTAGAGGAGATGGCCTCTAATAACCAACAATGGGGGGACGATCGAGGACATTCTTCGTCCTCTTTGAAGCCCACTAGCATTTATGAGGCCAAGGCCGCAGTGGAGCTTTCAACCAAATTTGACTCTCTCCACAAGGCGGTGGAGAGATTGGAGAAATATATCACCGACCCACATGGAGCACCCTCTACATCTACGCCGATAAGCAATATGAGCGATTGGCAAGACCAATCCCAAGCCATGTATGTAGGAGGGGACAATGGAGAGGGAGCCTTGGAGCAAGTACAATATGTCGCGGGAAACTCCGGATATTGGGCCAACCCGGCCGCTAGAAACCATCCGGGCTTTTCATATGCAAACAATGATGGTGCTTTGAACCCCCGCCACAACAACTTCCTCAAGCTCGGCCTCCACTACCATAACCTCAATATCAACCGAGGGGGCCACCGCAACAAAATTACCCGCCGAGGCAACAAGTGGGACCATATAGACCCCCCGGGTACAACCAAGATTGGAGAGCTCCCAACCCACCTCAAGCTCAACCACGCTTGGACCACGAAGCTAGGGTGGAGAAATTTATGGTGGAGCAAAGAAAGATAAATGCTAAGTTGACGGCGGGGCAAGAGTCACTAAATACCGTCGTCACTCAACTTGCGGAGCAACTTGCGTTGCTCAACAAGAACGCCCAACAATTGCCGGCTCAACCCGAGCCCAATCCACGGAGCAACACCGGACACATCAATGCGGTGGTTGCGGTTACAATAAGGGGCGGGAAGGATACCACTCCCGCTATGACCCAAAGCAAGCAACCCATGGTGGAAATTTTGGAGGAAAAAGAGACGGCGATTGAAGAAGAGAGCAAAAAGGAGCCAATTGAAGGAGGAAATTCTAAAGTGGTGGAGCCACTTTATGAGCGCCGCTACATGCCACCAGTGCCGTTTCCATAACGGCTAGCTAGAGCCAAGATGGAGAAAAGGCTCGCCAAGTTCCTAGAATACTTGAGGGGAGTAAGCCTCAATATTCATTTCTTATACGCAATTGTTGAGATCCCGTCTTACGCGAAATTCTTGAAGGACTTGATTTCGGGAAGGAAAAGGAAGGAAAAAATCATGCTTGCGGAGCAAGGAACTTGGTTTACCGGGAAGGAGAAGGAGCCGGCGAAATCGAAGGATCCCGGGAGTTTCCGCATCCCTTGCACACTAGGAGGCGTACCATTGCAAAAAGCTCTAGTTGACTTGGGCACGAGTGTGAGCCTTATGCCCCTTAGTATGTTCCGGAGATTGAACACGGGCACCGACTTGAAGCCGACCGACATGAGGATTCAACTTGCGGACGGTCGGATTACTAGGCCGGTAGGGATCGCAGAAAACATTCCACTCCAAGTTCCGGGAGGTATATTCTTGCCTTGTTATTTTGTCATAATGGACATCAAGGAGGAGGGCGACACTTCGCTCATACTTGGACGCCCGTTCCTCGCAACCGTCGGTGTTATCGTCGATGTGCGTGAAGGAACTCTATCATTGAATGTCAGGAACATAGAAGTCGAGCTTCACATACCCCGGGCCATGAAACATATGCCATATCATGAGGAGTTAGATTATGTGGATCTCCTCGATGAAGTGATTGAAGAAGCAATCCCCCACTCTATTGGTGCTCTCCATGACGACGGCTTCGAAGAAGGCCAAGCTTCGGGTGAAGAAGAGAAGTTAGAGGACCCTCCAGATAGCTCCACGGATGATGATGAAGGCGACGCTGATGTCGCAAGAATACGAGAGCTTTGCACTCTCTCAAAGGCCAAGAATCCGAAGAAAGCTCCACCGAATGGAAGATCGGTGTCACCGGCCAAGAAGAAGATAGGAACAAGCTCTAGCTTAGGGTACTTATCTCCCAACATTGCCCATGATGAGGAGGCGTCGAGGAAGACCGATGAACATCATGACCCGAATCTGAGCGGCCTTCCCAACAAGTTTGACGGGTGCATCTCATATGCGCCCAATATCGCAAGCTAAACGAATATCTTAAGGGGTCGAGCTCACGACCTTAAACGAGCACTTGTCGAGAGGCAACTCGACGGTTTTTGCATTGTTTTTATTTTGATTTTCATTTTTGGTTTAGCCTTTCGTTAGTTTTTAGAGTCTTTTGTCCATGAAAATCATAACAACGGGTCCTATTTTTCATGACAGGAGAAGGAGAAAGGGAGATCAATCATATGGAGGATGATGGAAGCAAGGAAGAGCGCTCCATGAACGCGTTCAGGCCTTAGGAGTATGAAGAAACAGATTGGAGGAAGAAAAACAGAGACCAGAGCAAAAACGGAGAGCAGATGCAGAAAACAGCACGTCACTCGGCCGAGTGGCATATGCCACTTGGCCGAGCAAAGACTCCACTCGACCGAGTGGAGCGCAAAACAGGGAAGTTTCTGCAGACCAACTCTTTGTTAATTTCAGTAAGTTATAGTTTTAATTGCCACTCGGGTGAGTGACTTGTCACTCGGCCGAGTGGAACAGATACCTTCCTAGCTCAATAATTGCTGAGTGGCAGAGCCACTCGGCAGAGTGGAGTTTCTCCCTTCGGCCGAGTGAACCAAAGCCACTCGGTCAAGTCGTAAGTGGCAAGGTGATTTTCGAAATTTTTTTCCGTTTACGCACTCGACCGAGTGACATTGTCACTCGGCCGAGTCGTAACAATTCCTATATATAATCGCTGCGGGCTGTGTGAACTATAATCCCCAATTCTCGCCCGAGGCCGCTGCTGTTTCCTCTCCATCGCCTGAATCGACTCGTCCCTCGCCCGAATCGACCCCCTCCGCCGGCGACCGCATGTCCACGCCTCGCCGACGACCGGCCGCCCCCCTCGCCGGCGCCGGCCTCCACCGCCCCCAATCACCTCGTTTTGCCCCAAAAAAACCCCTTTTCTCCCTGTTTCTCTTGATCCGTACGCCCGTTGAGCCCCTAACCCAAATTAATTCTTATATCTATCTATTATCCCCCATCTCCCCCATATATATTGAATATTATTTGCTGATTCGATTGTTTGATTTGCGGGCTAGCTTGGGGGAGCTTTGTGGAGCTTTTGGACACGCATTGAGCTTCGCGGCGGAGGCGTCTCTTCGCACGCACCACTTATTGCTCTCGCGACGTGTTCAGGTACATTCGTTCCATCACTTAGCACGTCGCATTATTTTTTTAGGTTGGGACACGTCTCGCGGTACACATGCCGCCACGCACTAGGCCACACACGCGGGGAGCCTCTTCGAAGCGGAAGATGACCGATGATGCCAGTCCCTCTCACGCTAGGGAGGACTCCCCTCCACCTAGCCCGCCACCGCCACCACCACCTACACAGTCGATCCCAGCTGATCCTGTCCCTCCACCCGCTCCCGTCGTCGGTCCAATGGGGATCACATTTCGAAATGACGCACACCGTGCCAGGTTTGAGCGTATCTGCCATCGCTCGATAGTACCCTCTAGGTTCGCACACTTAGCTGACCTTGACCGCCTAGGGGTACTCGAGGGGCTTCTAATATTGTACGACAACGTGGGATGGCGTGACTTTTTGTCGGTGTTGACAGACACTTATATCTGCCCGACACTTGAGGTCATGAGCTCTATTGACCAGACCCCTGGAGGATGCACATTCCGCTTGATGGATCGAGAGTGCGAGATCACTCTCAACATGCTTAGAGCATTCTTCCAGTGGCGCGATGTCCCTGTCCCTGACCGAGCCTACGCCCCCACGCACATCCTACCCCCATCGTTCGACACACGCACATTCTGGACACGGGTCACGGGATCCCCACTTGCCTTTGACCCTAGTAAGGCCAAGGCCTCAGCCATCCTGCACCCCTGCCTCCACATTGCACATCGCCTCATGGCGACTACTTTCCTAGCGAGGTACGAGCCCGGGACCATGTCTACGCCAGAGCTCTATATGCTCTACGCGATGACTCGCCCTAGGGTTCTTGATAGGGGTAGAGACGACCTGGTCCCCGCCGTCGAGATTGACATTGCTAGTTGATTTCATCATTTCGGTGAGCACTCGCTCACCTATTTTTTATGGCGGTCTGATCACACTTCTGGCCCTTATGACCGGCGTGGACCTACCTGACGACTTGCGTCGAGCCCCGGGCCCCACCGCACTCTCGATAGATGTTATGGCCCGGATGAAGATGCTTTATCCCCACAGTCGCAGGCACTGGGTGTGGTTGCACGGTCCCTTTAGTGCTGACAACATGGTTCTTCTGAGCCTTGCTCGGACACACATTGGACCGGCCCACGGGGACTGGATTCCAGCGATAGATCTCCTTATCCCCGCTGCCTACGTGCTTGAGGCTGAGGACGCTGAGTAGGCACCCCTGCACCACCTGTTGACCCCGTGATCCCTCAGCCTGCACCTGCACTGTCTGCACCTCCCGACACTTCTGTCCACACGTCTGTCAGTGTCGGGAGCACCGTAGCTGAGTCCACCACCACCACCACCGCTGAGCCTATGTCCATTGAGCCTATCACCTCTCTGAGTCCCGAGCGTCCACCCACTATTATTAAGAGTGGCGAGACCTCCTTTACCACCGCAGTGGCGGTCCTGACATCACTTTTGTCCACGGCCACCCCGGCCATCGGCCCTTCTGACCCCACTGCCGATGTCTTTACCGAGAGTGTCGTGACTTCTGTCCCCACATCTGTGTCACTGACCTCTCCTGCTGCCTCGTCGCCCATTTTTCCTTCCACTTCTATTGTTGCTGCCTCCACTTCGACACAGCCTGCGTCCCAGCCTCACACCGAGGCTGGGCATCACTTACCGAGCACAGCACCCCTTCCACACTACCCTGCTGGCCCCATCCTATACACTGCCCGCCAGTGACAGCCCCACACCCCACCTGTTAGACCTGTGCGTACCTCCGCTCCACTTCTTCCCACATACTTTGGCCAAAGTTTTTCACTAAAGACCGAACCAACACATGCGACACTAACTCCCCATAACAGGAGATGCGAATCCATTCTTGGTCATTACTCTCCTCGCACGCTTCAAGTGTCATCCAACCAAAGACCTTTTGACAGACCTTGCCTCGAAGCTAGGTCAGAGTCTAAATGACATCGTTCACGTACAAGTTCGTGCTGTGACCTCAAGTCTAAGGACCAACTAGCCTATCATCACTGAGAGTTATTACTGACATATTTTTTATGTTAACGATGTGATAATTCTCATTGTGTCATTCAGTGAACTCATTCTCCAATGAGCACATGTGTCTCGTCTCTGAATTCGCCAAGTCGAACGACCATAAGATCATCGTCACCACCCCATGGTGAATACAAAGACGCAATGGTCTATCCAATGTTTCGACATCCTTTTCCCGAAACATCTACAACCACGAACGATTTTAGACTTATGCTACTAACGGTCATACAATTCTCCATGATCGAGATCCTCATTTCGATACTTGTTTAACCTCGCATTAAGTATCAGGACTTTACATAAGTTCTAATGTTGACTACATTATTATTAACTTAGATAAATACTTACCAAACAGCTTACTATTATTTTGAACAAGACGTTTGTACACTACTCAGAGATAAATTGCCTCGAGGGTATACCCATCTCCCAACATCTCCCACTTGCACTCCGGCCCATTTATTATGGTATCTCATACTGCATTTACACATAAGTCTCTCTAGACATTATACGGTACAACCTTCGTGAGTGAATCTGCTAAACCTTATTTAGTATAGGCCTAAGGAACTTCTATGTTCATGTTAGACCACACATTTGAATCTCATCCAAATAATTAACTTGGTCTTTTGGAATCCAAAACCTTACTTGCCTGGATCTCATCCAGCACAACGTCCTCATTTTAGACTTAAAATAATACCCTTTTCGTACCTTATGAGAACGCTTCAAAATAGTCACTGGTCATCCGCACGGTTCATAATCATTTCTGATAAAATATCAAACTCTTTGACCGCTTTATCAAAACATATGTTCAGGCTCCTCGATGCCTCGCATGCCTTTTATTCACTCCCACTGATCTTGAAAACTCTCTGGCTAATTCATATAAGTTTGTTGTTCTAAATCATATTTAGAAAACAGACTATACATGAATACTCCAGTTTTCATGGTCATCGTGAGCATTTACATCGAGTCTGTTTCGAATAAATCTGTACATATCTGTTGGTGAGAAAATTTCATCACAATCCATTATAGGAGTTCGGATGATGACTATTCTCAACCAGCATAACATGTACTTCACTAATTTCAATATGCACTAATCGTCTGACTCGAAGATTCACTTGTAGCCAAAGGAAACACTTTACTTGGGCACGTCAACTAATGTCAATACCTTATTTACATGCACAGACCTTTTTCGGATTGCATCAAGCCATTTCTTAGAGTCACTACTCCGTATAGCATCTTGGAAGTTGTCTAGGCCATCATCAACTATGATATATTACTCGCCTTCTTCGTCTCACGAGACTCGAGTAATCTTGTGACTTCCTAACGATTAATTTAAGAAATATCATATTGATGAGGTCCTCACAGAACCTTATCAAGAGCATATGCATTACTATCTGGGACTTAAACCAAAGGGAGGATTGTAACTCAGAGTCACTTTCCATGTATCGCTCCATGTCTAAAAGAGTGTGATTCATGCTCTCCAACACATCGATGTGTTAAGAGACTCGACTTGAGAGAAAGTCACATTTTCTTTTAATTACGCAAGAATTATATAGCTAAGTATTCGACTCTTCGATCTGATCGAAGCAGTTCAAATACTTCAGTCACTATGTACTCTATTTTATCAGACTTGTATTTCATCAAGAACACGTGTCGTAATAAAATAAGTATAATATATCCAGGCTAATTTAGACTTGGGTCTGGATACATCCGTATGTACAAGACCGTGAGTTCTCCAACCCATTCTTCCACTGTCTTACAGAAGGAGTTTAGCCATCATACCTTTGAGACAAGACTAACAAGTGTCTTTCGACTCATAATACGAGAGGTCAAAATCCCTCTCTTTATGTGACTTGTCAAGTCTATTCTCTTCGGTACGGCCTAGTCTATTTTGCCATAGATAAGTTTTCCATAACTTGCGCATTCATGTATTTCCGCCTAATACAGTCTCGTTATACAAATTACTCATTGCTTCAAAACCAAAGTAACGACATTCGACAAAGTGTGTTAGTCGTCCTCTATGGTCCAAGAAACAACAATTGCTCCCTTTCCATTATTTAGGACAACCTATTCCTTTTGTATAACGATTATCCTGAAACTGTGACATCAAATATGTCACTTTTTCAGTTCCTCCTACTTTGCCTTCTTCTTCTGATAGTCAAAACGTTCTTTCTCAATCGACTTCCCTAATGCCTTCTTTGTTCTAAATCATAGTTAGACAATACACATCCCAACTCAAATATTAGCTGTGCAAGCACCTCATATATCCAAACACTTGAGCTTCACAACCTTGAGTTGACTCAACAAGTTGCTTGACTCAAGATCTGGTTTGGATACATGGTCTTGCACCGCTCATGCACTCATCTTCGAGTCAAACAATTTGATCGAAGTTTCGAACTATGCGGATCGAAACCGTTCTCCATACAACCTTGGGTTAATTCAACAAAATGTATGGAGAAACTTTCTTTTAACATCAGTATGTTCAAGCTGCCCCTCATAGAGGCGAGTAACAAGTTGCGTGCTTTTATTTCGTTGACTTAAAGCTTAAAGAAATCAATGTACTTAAGCCAATGTATAAAGGACACTCAAATGTCAGTGAGAACATAGTTTAGTCTTATCAGATTGATTTTGAGTTGATATTCCTTAATCAATCATTTTGACAAGTTAGCATTTTCCTTTAGGATATTATAACTTGGATCCCAACTGTAAAACATTGAACTACCCTAGTTTAGCATATGTTCAATATTAAATATAGATAGAATGGCTTTTATCTAACTATATCCTCCCACTATTCTGACAATCATTTTTTAGCCAAAATAATGGACGTTTTAAATTAATTAAATTTAGTGGGAAATGGATCCAACCACCCTGAGCCTCACAACTTTAAGTGTGCTCAACAAATTGCTTGGCTCTACGATTGATAGATCACTCGTCATCAATCATATCATATATGATTCCCTTATTAGTTTTAACTCCTAGACACTTATGATCATGAGTGTGTGATGTGTCCATATTTTCCATGTTTTTACCGCATGTTTTTATAGCCATTTTGCCATCCAAAGTTCACTTATATTTATATATATATATATATATATATATATATATATATATATATATTATCGCGCTTTTCATGATATATTCGATTTTCGTAAAGAATTGTGGATTTTCAGGAACTTTGGAGCGATTTGGAGTAATTATAGCATATGAACACATCCGAGCTATCCGGAACGTCTGTGGCGAGGTTCGATAGTTGTTCAACAAGGTGGAGAAGAAGATTGGTGGAGGAGAAGAGAAAAATAAAAAGAGAAAGAGAGAAATGAGCTCAAAGAAGATCATATACTGATTTTCCCAGATCACTTGGTAGAGTTCATCAGCACTCGACCCAGCTGACCTTCAACGCAAGAGATGAACTCCTTCAGCTGATATGCACATGTCACTCGATCGAGCAGAAACGTCACTCGGTCAGATCAACTTGGCCGACTAAAATTCAATTCTAATTCCTAATCAAAGTAGGAGAGAATAGAAATGACTCGACCGATCATTGCAGCCGCTCGGTCGAGCTGAAGCCCAATCAGAACGAAGATTTTCAAAGGCATCCTCGACTTACTGTAGCTCGATCGAGTAGATTGACCGAGTACTTCAACTACTCGGCCGAGTGGAATCGAATACATAGCAGCGCTTTGAGCCTAAGGAATCATCCCTGAGTGACTCGACCGAGCACATCGATCACTCGATCGAGCTGCTCGCATATGACACTGAACCAAGAAAGGAGAAGCGGCTGACCATGTCACCACTTGGCCGAGTGGCGTCACACTCGACCGAGTAGGGCACCACAGCCCAACTGATTAGGGGCCCAAGAGTCCCTTTCTCCAGATTTTTGTGGGGTCATCCCCTTTGTATTTAAGCATATTTTTTACCCTAGTTTTAGGAGGCTATTCAGATTTTATTTCTTAGAAGTTCTTAGTTTTTCTTAGAGATTTCTTGAGCCGTCGCTATTGTTTTGAAGACAAAGTTGATATTTTTATTATTGCAATTTGCGTGGAATCTATTGATCTTAATTCTTTGCGATTATTTGTTCGTCTTCAGCGCTTTGGTAACGATTTCTCATCTCTCTATGCTTATTTCGATGTCTTTTATTGCGATCACGCTTTCTATTGCTATTCTAAATGCTTTTGTTGATATCGCCATGAATCATGAGTAGTCGTTTCTAGGGCTAATGGATTAGCCTTAGGATCTTAGGATTTAGATGCAAAGTTAGGATTTTTACGTTGTTTTGGTATAAAAATGATGTGTTTTGGTTGATCCAGCCAAGTTTGTAGGAGATCTCATGTAGGGTTTGTGATCCCGGTAGTGGCACACACCTTGGACGAGTATCCTATGAACTTAATTAGGCACGTTAGTGATTTCAATTAGAGTTCATGATCCATGGTAGTGGCACTCACTTTGATGGTTTCCACAGGCGTCCTATATTACTAATTGATGACCAACGAAAGTAGCATCAATGAGAGCCATCAAATCACAGATCGAAGCTCTAATCCACGGTGGTGGCGTGAGTAGAGATTGAGAATAGTTGTCGTTTGTAATGCACAGATCGCGTGTAAGGACATCCATGGTGGTGGGGCTAAGCACGGGATATGTTAGAGGAGTGGCACAATGGTGGTTGGCCATGAGTTCTACATTTTAGATGCAACAATCTCGTCCTAACAAGGCCAATTCAATGTAGAAATTGTAGCCTAGCATTGACATCCGACGATCCTAGTGGTGACACCTATTGCACTAGTTTTTATTCTATTGTTAATTGAGATATTAACCATTCGTGACCGTCTTTCTGAGTACGCCAACAAGCATTGTTCTGAGACTTTGAATAGATCCAAGGCTATAAAAGCATCTGCCTCCCTGTGTGTTCGACATTTTTCTATATTACATAGCATTAACACCGTGCACTTGCGGTAAGTTTTCGGAGGTAAATTCGGAGCGCATCATGTCTCACCCCGCTTCCCATTCTACCGTGAGCGAGGGCGCGAGCGGCTCCGCGATGTGCTTAAAATAAGGAGGAGTGCTTTTTTCTTTTCTTTTTAAAATCTTTTTCTTTTCTTCCTCCTTGGCTTAAACACACTAAGCATCTATGTAGAAGTTGCAGATCCTTGCATGCAAATTTAAGAAGCAGTCCAAACAACATTATTACATATCCAGCGTACAATAATTAAGATACATCTTGGGCCTAGTATGGCCAATACAAACAAAGTACACAATTACATTATTTCAAAAATATAAAAGAGCAGTCGCGAAGGTAAACGTCTAGTCTTCCACGGGTAGGTACTCCACGTGCTCGTCAAGCACTGGCTCGAATCCTGCGGCAGTGTCTTCAGAGAATACACTATTGATACCTGACAGACATTTCATAAAACAACAAAGTGAAATGTCCGTCAGCGAGGTTTACTCGGCAAGATAATCTCAAAATCAAAACGTTGATACATTTAGAATTTGGTCAAGCTGAAAAGACAAGTAATAAGTTTATTTTAAAAGAGTTAAAAACAATCAATAATTTAAATAGGAAAGAGATATGGCAGTTTAAGTATTTCCAGCAATCGCAACCTGCAGCAATTTCATTATTAAATAACAATTTGCAAGCCATCTGCAACCTGTGACAATTTAGCATTTAATAACCAAACTGTAGCAGCCTGTAGAAAAAGAGGTTAGAACAATAATCAATAACCAGTCTATCCTAGTGATAAGTCCATGTCCAAGAGTACTAGAGATAACCAACATGCACCCTGCGACGGGAGCAACTCCGAGGCGGTACCCACCATCCCGATATGGCAACGGTCAATGATCTAACCCCCGTAAAATATTGGAGGCAATTTAGTATGGGCGCATCCAGCCACTCTGTAACACTTGTGATCATAGACTACCATAATCCCAGGTCAAGTCAAGTGTCGAGTCAAAAAGACGTGTACTATCTTTTTATTGTTGAAATTCCATCTTCCATTCTATATATTAAAGTTCCATCTTCCATTCATTATTGTTGAAATTCCATCTTCCATTCAATCAATTCAGTCTTAGTGTTTCAATAGTTCGTACAATAGTCTCGCAAAAGTTCACGACTTCACGACTCCATTTAGCAATTAAACGAAAACGTAAAATTACTTAATAAATAAGAGAATGAGCAAGAAATGATTTTAACTAAGCAAATGAGTTTAAATTAGGCTAGTATCTATTTTTCAATATTGTTAAATAATTTTTAAGCAATTTTAAACAATTTTAAAGTGCCAAAAACAATTTTTAAATCAAGAAATCATTTTTAAATTATATGTTCGAAGAATTGTTTGGAGCAAACCGTACATCAGAATTCTTCCAAAAAGAGATCAAAATGATCGTATGTACTATTACAACATATATTTTTCTCGTACGTCAGTGTACGTGAAAATCGCTAGCTACGAATTTTAAAGTGATTTTAGCTTATTTAAGTTTTGCCTTTGAAAATTCACTGTTAGAAATATACTTGCCTTTTGACGATGAAGCTAGCGTCAATGAGTCCGTTTTGTCGTTTCTGATTTTCTGGGACTGGTCTCGTATTTTTCTGAGGCCTGTATGAATTACTATCAATTTAAATCCAATAATATCAATTTATAAATATACTAATATACTTGAATACGTATTAAAATACGTTATACCGTATCTCACCCTTCCTTCTAACCGTTCGACAGCATACCAACACAGTGGGGGTTCTTCGCATTCGCCGACGGTGGGGTCGCGGCGGTGCGGCGAGGCGGCGACGGGGTCGCGGAGGAGGGGAGCGGTAAAGTGCGGGGCGTGCGAAGCTGCTTGTCGCCGTCGACGGGGGGGCGCTTCGTCGGAGGGCAGGGTGCTTTGAGCGGCGGAGTGAGAGGGAACGGGGAGAGTGTGAGCTTTGGATTGATGGGCCTGGGTTATTTGGTGTGAAGGAGAAAGGGTTAAGGGTGGGGGATTATATAGGTTATTAAGTATTGGTTTAATATAAATGCAATTACTACTTAGTCAAATGGAGTTAATGATGTTAGGTTATCTTTTGACTAAGAGTGGAATTTTAGGGCTAAAGCTAAAACATGGGCTGCCATGTTGGGTTTTGGAGTCATCTGCCAACAAGAGTGAGGTTAATTAGGATAGTAATTAGGGTAACGTAAAAGTGATTAATGAATGTAATTTGTGAAATTACAATTTTGCCCTTGAAGTTAAACGATTCCAAAAAATTACGAAAACATGGCCAAGGGTTCGTATCATCACGAGGATCGTGACTACGAGATCTAATTCGTAGTTTGAGCTACAAAGATACGAGTTTTGGGCCAAAACATTTAGGATGCGGGTTTGCGGGTTCTCTATTGATTTGACTTTAGAAAATTATGAAATTAATGTGGGGAGCACTAAATGGTCTTAGAATATTATGGTAGAAGTTTGAAATTATTTTGATAACGTTTACATAGAAAAATAATTAATACGGCTGTATTGTTAATAAGTGATTTTAAATAATTATAAAAATTGTTTAGAGGTTTAGGATGGTACTCGTAAACCCTAAAATAGGCTATAACTATATTGGTTCTACAAAATATTTTTATAAATGATTTAGAAACTATTTTGATATAGAACTCTTGATCAACCACTATAAAATACTTTTGATTTAAGAAAATACATAGAAAATGAGTATTGATGAATACGGGTCATCACATTCTACCCACCTTATAAAAATTCCGTCCTCGGAATTTCTTGAAACTATAAGAAACATATAATTGATGTTATTAAGAAGCTCAAGCAAATAAATGATAAAATGGAATGCTTGATGAAGGATTACAATTTAGAAAATAAGTTGTTAATAGCATGAAATATAATGTGATATCATAGCATCAAGAAAACAAGAGATATTGCTAATAAATATTTACTTTAACATCATCATAGCTTCCGTAATTAGTCCTGAGACCAGTATCATCATAATAATTATCTTGACTTTTCAATTAGCCAAAAGTTAATATGGTGTTACATGAAAATGATAGTTATTATGACAACATCTGTTCGAACTTGGAAACTGAGGTGATACTCTAGTAGCAAGATAATCAATCATGTCAAAAGGAAGATCATAAAATTTAAAATTTCAACTTCGGCTAATGATGACTAACGGGGCCTAGTCAAGTAAGTCATCAATATAGCATACACAAACGTAATGACTATTCCATATGCATTCGTACTGTTATACCTTAACCTGCCGAACACAAATGACATCAACTCCCATAAGTACCAATGACAAATCATCATCCAAAACAACACAAATAAACAAATACAAGGCCAACTACTAAAGACCATAATTATCACTGTACTCATCCATGCCACTCCTTGTATCAATTTCCATAACGCCCAATAACAATCTAACACCGAAACCATTATCCAAATCCAAACACAAGATCGACATCCAACTTCAACACCTAAGGCTAGCAGCATGCCAATACCCATCTACAATGATATTCCATGCTAACACCAATTGTCGATATCACAGCTCTCATCATTAATCCCAAACAAACCAACATCCAAAAACGCACTGTCCCGCAAACTCGAAGGAGTGGACCTGCGTAGATGCCTAAGCCGGACACCAATAGAGGTAAGACCCATGGAAATGAGCTCAAAAGAAGCCCAAGAATAGCGACTTACCAAGATCTCAACCACACGGTGGCAGTGAGGGTGGCAGTGATGAGGATCGTTGCTAAACCCAAAAATCCTAAAGCAAAATGTCAGAGGGCCATCGGCGGTTGTCGATCCACATCGTTCGGTGACTACAACTGCTCTGCGACATCAGGTGACATGGTAGAGCTCGAGTGAGGCTGGGGGAGCTTGAGTCGAGAGGGGTTGGGCTCACGAAGGAAGAGGCACGGCGAAGGGGTGGGCGTCGTTGCGGTACAGAGGAAGCCACGGGATGGGTTTGGTGAGGGGAAAAGATGAGGGGGTTTTAAAGGGGGCGCCAAAATTCATTGATAGGGTATGTAGGCTAGGTTAGGCGGGACCGGGGCTCGAGGAGAGGATGATGACAAAAGGAATAAAGAGGGGGAGAGATGGTAGGCGGGAAAAGGTTCAAACCATGGGAAAATCGGGTACAAGACGAAATTAGTGTGTAGAAGAGAAATACGAGCCCAAGAAAGATGAAGAAGACATAACAGCCTAAACTTGTACGTCATGGTTTGGCTCGTCTCAAATTCTCTAGCACCATCCTCAAATACTTCTGAGCATCTTTCGATCTGCTTCCGTCATCGAGCTTGGACTTCAGATGATCGAAAAATTCGAATGCTACCCTACCCTCCTTATAAAAGAGTATAGCCAAAGTTTATATGAACTAAATGCGACTAGGAAGCATTCTCAGAATAAGTAGGACGATTGGAAGGCCATTACAAGTATGGTGATGCAATGAATGGATGGTCACTCTAGTTCTTTATCAAATGAAGGTTCTAGATTAAGATTCATCAAAATGAAATACGAGTTCCAAGTTGAAGGTTCAAAAGTTCGAAGAAGGTAATGAGGTTCAATGGAAATGGATCATTGTGACTTTTGTGATAAGAAGCAATGGGAAACTTATAAATCAGTAAGGGGGTATGCTATGAAGAAAAATACATATGGTATAATAAAGTATGCTAGTAATGATAATAAAGGCGATAGGTGTCAAATCGACGTAAAGGGAAAAGGTTCAGATATACCAGTGATTACTGGCTCTGCAGCCTCAGCTTCTCTGGTTGACGTGATGGATGCTTGATACCTGGGTTGGTTCAACTTGGCCTAATGAAAGACTCGATGCTGTGGAGCTAGTGGTGGTTTACGTTGTGCTAATCCAGAAACTTCTACTGTCGTAGTCGCTTTCTTGTTAATGTGGCTGGGGCAGTTCCTGAGAGAGTGTTCACATGCTCCACAGGCCAAACATCGATTCAGTAGCATGCGACAGTTCTTCTTGATGTGTCCCTTTCGGTTGCAATGGAAGCACACCATCGAGGATCGGTTGTGGACTGAAGATGCAGGCCTCTTGAATGTAGTCTTCATCGGTCGGAGAGCGTCTCCCGGTGGTTCCATAGGATGCTTCCCTTGGGAGGCTTCACAGAGTTTGTCAACATCCTCATGGAGAATTTGGAGTTGAATTTCCAGTATTTCCTTTACGATACCCAAGATCTCGTTGTTGGTGACGCCGTGAGTATATGGTCGACCTGCCATACTTCAAAACAAACGCAATATAAGGTAGGTTAAAATAAATCCATTCTAGTTGCACACTTAGATATTAATGTCGTTTAAACCGATCTTAAAATATTTGCAAAAGCATGACCTGCATGGGCCGCCACTAAAACATGTCACGCCCCGCTTCCGATTCTACCGGGAGCGAGGACACGAGCAGGTCCGTGATGTGCTTAAAACAAGGAGGAGTACTTTTTTTCTTTTATTTTTAAAATCTTTTTCTTTTCTTCCTCATTGGCTTAAACACACTAAGCGTTTGTGTAGAAATTACAGATCCTTGCATGCAAATTTAAAAAGCAGTCCAAACAACATTATTACATATACAGCATACAATAATTAAGATACATCTTGGGCCTAGTATGGCCAATACAAACAAAGTACACAATTACATTATTTCAAATAAAAGAGCAGTCGCGAAGGTAAACGTCCAGTCTTCCACGGGTAGGTACCACGTGCTCGTCAAGCACTGGCTCGACTCCTGCGGTAGTGTCTTCAGAGAATACACTATCGATACCTGACAGACATTTCGTAAAACAACAAAGTGAAATGTCTGTCAGCGAGGTTTACTCGGCAAGATAATCTCAAAACCAAAACGTTGATACATTTAGAATTTGGTCAAGCTGAAAAGACAAGTAATAAGTTTATTTTAAAAGAGTTAAATACAATCAATAATTTAAATAGGAAAGAGTTATGACAGTTTAAATATTTCCAGCAATCGTAACCTGCAGTAATTTCATTATTCAATAACAATTTGCAAGCCATCTGCAACCTGTAACAATTTAGCATTTAATAACCAAACTGTAGCAACGTGTAGGAAAAGAGGTTAGAACAATAATCAATAACCAGTCTATCCTAGTGATAAGTCCATGTCCAAGAGTACTAGAGATAACCAACATGCACCTTGCGATGGAAGCAACTCCGAGGCGGTACCCACCGTCCCGATATGGCAACGGTCAAGGATCTAACCCCCGTAATGTGTTGGAGGTAATTTAGTATGGGCGCATCCAGTCACTCTGTAACACTTGTGATCATAGACTACCCCAATCCCAGGTCAAGTCAAATGTCGGGTCAAAAAGACGTGTACTATCTTTTTATTGTTGAAATTCCATCTTCCATTCTATATATTAAAGTTCCATCTTCCATTCATTATTGTTGAAATTCCATCTTCCATTCAGTCAATTCAGTCTTGGTGTTTCAATAATTTGTACAATAGTCTCGCAAAAGTTCACGACTTCACGACTCCATTTAGCAATTAAACGAAAACGTAAAATTACTTAATAAATAAGAGAATGAGCAAGAAATGATTTTAACTAAGCAAATGAGTTTAAATTATCTTGAAATATTTTTCTAAGGCTAGTAGCTATTTTTCAATATTGTTAAATAATTTTTAAGCAATTTTAAACAATTTTAAAGTGCCAAAAACAATTTTTAAATCAAGGAATCGTTTTTAAAACATATGTTCGAAGAATTGTTTAGAGCAAACTATATGTCAGAATTCTTCCAACAAGATGTCAAAATGATCGTATATACTAGTACTACAACATATATTTTTCTCGTACATCAGTGTAGGTGAAAATCGCTAACTACGAATTTTAAAGTGATTTTAGCTTATTTAACTTTTGCATTTGAAAATTTACTGTAAGAAATATACTTGCCTTTTGTCGATGAAACTAGTGCCAATGAGTTCGTTTCGTCGTTTCTGGTTTTTTGGGGCTGGTCTCGTATTTTTCTGAGGCCTGTACAAATTACTATCAATTTAAATCCAATAATATCAATTTATAAATATACTAATATACGTGAATACGTATTAATATACATTATACAATATCTCTCCCTTCCTTCTCACCGTTCGACACCATGCGAACATAGCGGGGGTTCTTCGCGTTGGCTGACGGCGGGGTCGCGGCGGTGCGACGAGGCGGCGGCGGGGTCGCGGTTGAGGAGAGCGGTGCAGTGCGGGGCGGGCGAAGCTGTTGGTCGCTGTCGCCGGCGGGACGCTTCGTCGGAGGGCAGCGACGCTTCGAGCGGCGAAGGGAGAGGGAACAGTGAGAGAGGGAGCTTTGGGTTGATCGGGCCTGGGTAATTTGGTGTGAAGGAGAACGGGTTAGGGTGGGAGATTATATAGGTTATTAAGTATTAGTTTAATATAAATGCAATTACTACTCAGTCAAATGGAGTTAATGAAGTTAGGTTACCTTTTGACTAAGAGTGGAACTTTAGGGCTAAAGCTAAAACATGGGCTGCCATGTTGGGTTTTGGAGTCATCTGCCGACAAGAGTGAGGTTAATTAGGATAGTAATTAGGGTAACTAAAAGTGATTAGTGAATGTAATTTGTGAAATTACAATTTTGCCCTTGAAGTTAAACGATTCCAAAAAATTACGAAAACATAGCCAAGGGTTCGTATCGTCACGAGGATCGTGACTACGAGATTTAATTCGTAGTTTGAACTACGAAGATACGAGTTTTGGGCCAAAACATTTAGGATGCGTGTTTGCGGGTTCTCAATTGATTTGACTTCAGAAAATTATGAAATTAATGTGGGGAGCACTAAATTGTCTTAAAAGCTTATGGTAGAAGTTTGAAACCATTTTGATAACGTTTATATAGAAAAATAATTGATACGGTTGTATTGTTAATAAGTGAATTTAAATAATTATAAAAATTGTTTTGAGGTTTAGGATGGTACTCGTAAACCCTAAAATAGGCTATAACTATATTGGTTCTACAAAATATTTTTTATAAATTATTTAGAAACTATTTTGATGTAAAACTCCTAATCAACCACTATAAAATACTTTTGATTTAAGAAAATGAGTAGAAAATGAGTACTGATGAATACGGGTCATCACACATCAGTGTGCTCATCCAAATCACAATGACTAGTCTAGTCGGATCCGTATATTTATGCCTAGCCTAACTTACGTAGACGCTTGGTGTATGGAAACGACGCGACGGTTTGGGTTAAGTCTAGACTACATCTCTTGTAATGAGAAGTTGGTTTCCATAAAGTCGCTATACCATAGCTTGAGTGTGCTCAACAACTACAACATAGAACCTATAGTTACCAACATCTAAAACAAGGAGGGTTACGACTAACCTTGAAGAAGATTTTAAACGTAATTGACTAGATATAATCGATGGTTTTACATAATCATAACTCGCATTCTTGCGGTTCAGTGGAACACGGACAGGGATTTGGCTAGGCCAGGATCACTATCCCCAGTTGAGCTAGGGTGATCCACAACACTAGTCAAAAACGCTAGATCGGACCATGATCCATTGAAGGATACTAATTATTCATATGTGTGACATCGACTTGAAATGGTTTTATTAAAACTAATTAACCCTATCAATTAGTTAAATCATAAAATTCGAAATTATTAGGATTGGTTAATAACTTTTATTAATGTCCTTATCAACTATAAGGATTTGTTAATATCAACATGCTATCCTAATCAGGTATTAGGAATTTAAAATTTAAGTTGCAACAATCATAGCCTTTTTCATAATTATTATTAGAACAATTAAATTAATAATTATCGAAGAGGGTTACCCTAATTTGTTGCAACAATTTTAAATCATAGCATGTCGATCAAACATCATCTAATAATTTTCTGAAAGCTTTTAATGGCTATCCTAAAAGTTTTTCTTGAATTATCACATAATCAACAAGAACTTATATAACTATTAAAATTATCAACTAAACAATTTAGCAAGATGACAGATCAACTTAAAATTATCTCATAAAATTTTTCAAAGCATGCAACTTAAAATTATCTCATAAATCTAAGTTACATCAAAAATTATCATATAATTATAAAGATCTAATTTTTAAAATTATCACATAAAATTTAAAATTAGATATAATTTTCAAAAAAACAATTTTTCGAAAAACAGCACATGATACAGCAATTAATAGCTTAATAAACAACCTCCATCTCATGGAGAAACATGTTGTATCATATACATTTTATAATTGCAAAAAACGATCAAGGTAAACTGGCTCTGATACCACTGTAGGGTTTTCTAGGTCCTTAGGACGATAAAATCAACATCTGGCTTAAGTCAGACGGACGATGAAAACATAAAAGCAGTGGAAAATTAACTTAAAACAGTTGTACGTAAGTCCTAAAGAAACAACCCTAGCCAGAATCTCTACTATCACAGGGTTGGGTCTGACCAACCCGATAAGGATGATCTATGAAACTATTTGCAATTATAAACACATGTTAATTAAACTACACACCTTTCACTTCGTTTCTGCAGAACACGAAGCGTCGTTTTCAGCAACATTTCTTTGACACCGAAGCGATGCCCCGAGCCGCTTCTCCCAAGCCGAACCGTGTCCCGAGGCGAACCGCGTCCCGAGCCGAACCGTGTCCCGAGCCGAACCGTATCCCGAACCGCACCGCGTCCCGAGGCGAGCAACACCATTGTCGCCAAGTCAATCACGCGTCGAAGAAAGTTTCACCTTGAGTGGATCCTCCGTCAAGAATTCGGATCTGATCCGAACTCCTTCGTAGCTTTGCTAGAGCTCGAGCAGGAGCAAGTAAGAATTTAGGGAGAAAGAGGGAATATTTACTGTAAGCTCAGATCCGGGCTTGCTCACGTTTATTGGAGCTACTCAGATCTTGAGCTTGGTGCGAGTTTCAAGAAGGAGGTTGGCCCCTATTTATATAGGCGGCTGACCTCTCCCCTTCTCATCATATCCGATGTGTGACTAAATACGTTTGGTGAATTTTCTCAATGCACAACATGCATTTCACAAAGGAAATGTTTGGTCAATTAAATCTCTCCAATCGTTGATCTCCAAGAGCGATGCCATACATCGTTGCAAAGAAGGTTGAATGGTGAACGCGTAGGAAAAACTGCGCTCCATTTTGAGTTCGTTTGGCCCCTCAAATTAGACTCCAAAGTAAGCCAAAACACCTACATTGTGCACAGGCCCAACCACCAGAAGAAACAATTTATTTAGGGTTTTGAACCCATTCTGTGTGGGGCTCACCATGGACCCAACATGCCCAGCTACAGCCTTGCTGGGTCTGTGCAATTCATGCACCTAGCGACCGCGTGCCTAGCACACAGGCGCGTGCCTAGCACGCACCCGTGTATATGCTAGAGGGCAGGCCTTGCCCGTATGATATCTTGACCCGCATGGGCCTAAGCCCAGGCAACCAGTGCCTGGGCCAGGCCGCTGGCCTGGGCTTGGGCCACTCTCGTGTCTTACACATGCGTGGGCGACAGGTTGGGTCGGACGCGCCTGACCCGTTAAGCCCATTGGGGCCTTAAACCTTGTTTCTGGGGCCATTATGAATCGGTTTTCGACGCCGTTTGAACTTGGATTTTCACCTGGACGTTCTCGTCGTCCAGGTAACCTTTTTCTCGTATTTATTATATTAAATATGCTCGTAAATATTTTACAACATATTTAATTTTCTTTTGCATCATATGCAAAATTCCCACATTTAACATATTCTAAAGCTTTTGTCACAAACATTTTGTGACGTATTAATTCCCTTACATCCAATGCATCATCTCCCTCAATCATACCTATTACTTGACGAAGGTCTCACTCTGTGTGAGACCTACAACCTGACCCTACTACAGGTGGGGCTCAAAACCGCAGACGGCAGTGACCATGAGTAGCAGGTATCGTCCCTATTTCAGTATCATAATTATGTGGTTAGCTCATTAACATGAGTATTCGGGACTACCCTGACTGTGTCGGTGATGAATTCTGTATTTTTACTCCCCTCGTCAAAACTATGTCACCTAGTCAAGCCTAGGGTACGGTCAAACTATCAACCCAATAGCTTGAACTTGGTTAGTCTACATCGGTCTTTAGTCAAATAATGTTGGACTTCTTCCAACATACTTTGGCCAAAGTTTTTCACTAAAGACCGAACCAACACATGCGACACTAACTCCTCATAATGGGAGAGATGAATCCTTTCTTGGTCATTACTCTCCTCACATGCTTCAAGTGTCACCCAACCAAAGACCTTTCGATAGGCCTTGCCTCGAAGCTAGGTCGGAGATCTAAGTGAAACCGTTCACGTACATGTTCGTACAATGACCTCAAGTCTAAAGACCAGCTAGCCTATCATCACTGAGAGTTATCAATGACAGATTTGTTATGTTAACCATGTGATAATTCTCGTTGATCGTTCCGTGAACTCATTCTCCAATGATCACCTATGTATCGTCTCTAACTTTGCCAAGTCGAACGACCATGAGATCATCATCACCACTCCATGGTGAAGACAATAACGAACATGAGATCATCGTCATCACTCCCTGGTGAAGACAAAGACACAATTGTCTATCCGATGTTTCGACATCCTTTTCTTGAAACATCTACGACCACGAACGATTTTAGAATTATGCTACTAACGATCAAACAATTCTCCATGTTCGAGATCCTCATTTTGATACTTGTTTAACCTCGCATTAAGTATCAGGACTTTACCTAAGTTTTAATGTCGACTACATTATTATTAAATTTGGTAAATACTTACCAAACAGCTTACTATTGTTTTGAACAAGACGTTTGTACACGTACACAGAGATTAATTGCCTCGAGGGCATACCCATCTCCCCAACAGGTGGAGCATCTCTCGACCTCTTTTAACCCACACTCGTGCTCATCACCCTTCGAGCATACGATTTTCAGCCTAAGGATGATAGCCCGCCTGATGCTGGTCCGCCAGAGATCATATTAATGATCCTAATTACGGGTTGGGATATGGTAACTACTTTCCCTCAGACCTCTGCCTTCGAGGTGCCTTCACCCTGTCTTGCTTTGGGGCATCGACAACTTTCCGCATTTGCGCACGCTGAATGAGGTGCTCGATATCCTTCTTCAGCTGCCAATAGTCCTTAGTATCATGATCATAATCTTTGTTGTATCTGCAGGCTTGTGCTCATCTCATTTGTTTCCATTCATCTGTGGGGAGGTCAGTTGAAGTTGCTTGGCCTTAGACCATGTTGGCCCTATCTGACCTATACATGTGACTCATATCAAGACTTCTTTGTTCATTTGATATCGATGGGCCCCTTCCTTATATCGAGCTTCTTTCTTTGATTTAGTTAGGGCTTTGGAAGTGCCCCCATCGCGGATGGCCAATGCCTCCTTTGCTATCGAATACCACTCCGTTCTGGTAAGGAGCTGGTCTAAGCTACGAGATAGTTTATGGTGTACAAATTTTTTCAAGTCTTCATACTGAACCCCTTTCTTTAGTATAGCGATGGTCACCTCTTTACTGTAGCTTTGACATCCAGCCTCTCTGAGATCCGCTTCCTCCTCATACCTTGGGCCATGAATTGTTAGGAAGTCCATTGTACCACTCCTTCACTGCTGATAGGTGTTTATTATATATATTTCTTCATATAGTTATTCATGCATTTCATACAACTCCTGTAATGCCCTGCCTAGCTACTTCACAAGTACTAGGGGGTGAATAGTACTTTAAAATAATCAAGAGAGTTATTCCTAATTATTGTACGAACATACAAACAACAATGCGGAATAGACTACAAACAACAAGAATTAAACAATGCAAACAAAGTATGTAACAGGTTCGGATCCACCCAAGTCTCCCCGACTTGTTTCCGGTGATCCTACGTCCCAACCACCCGGATCCCCTCCGGATACTTGAGTTAGAAAACCACTAACCCAAGATTTCCACTATGAAATTCTTGTAGAAAAACCTCTACAAGACCAAATCATACACAAATGACATGTGACTCCCACAACCCGGGATCACACCTTTTCTCTCACAACCGAGAGAAACTCTTGCAATAACAAAGTAAATGAAATATGAAATACTTACCACAAAATCCTATGCCTTGAGTATACTTACCAATTTAGGGCAAGAATGGATTTTGAGGAAGAAGCAAGCACCAAACCCTAGCTCCACCAAGATGGACATCAATAGAAGGCTAAGGAGGAGTTGGTGACTTGGATTCAAAGCCCTTGGCTTGAATGGCTCACAATCAATGAATCTCTCTTTTGAAATAAGAGTGAGGGAGAGATTCTAGTAAGAAGAGATAGCTTTAGAATGGAGTTGATTTGCTTCTCTTTGATTTCTCTAAATCCCAAAATATGCAGCCTTGAATACAAGGAAAGAACCCCTCCAAGTATATATAGGATAGAGGAAAGAGAGAGGAAAAATCGTGGCAATTAATGCTCCAACGGCTCTATTCTGAAGCAGTCTAGTCGGTCAAAGAAGGATCACTGACCGACTAGTTTCTCAACTAGTCGGTAGGTCAATCAACATGGACCGACTAACAGCTTCACAGCCAAAAGGTGAAGTTCAGAAGATAGAGAACTAGTCGGTCTAAGAAGACTTGCCAACCGACTAGTTTCACAACTAGTTGGTCGGTGAGTGTTCTTTGACCAACTAAGAGTTGAAATGGTATAGTCTGAAATCAAAGACAGCTAGTCGGTTTAAGAACAAATTCCAACCGACTAGTTTCTCAACTAGTCGGTCAGTCGTTGTGCTTTGACCGACTAACTGTAAACAGTAAGTTAGGCTGAAAAGAGACAATGATAACTAGTCGGTCTGAGAAGGATTCCTAACCGATTAGATCGTCATATAGTCGGTCGGTGAACCTTCTTTGACCGACTAATTGATCAACAGTGCCAGGCTGAATTGAGCAAGGACATCTAGTCGGTTCAAGAAGAGTTGCCGACCGAGTAGATCGTCATCTAGTCGGTTGGTACTTCTACGTGAACCAACTAAGATGCACTAGAAGCCGAGGGAAGAAGCGATAGGCTTCGGGAAAGTTTCTAATGGCTTCTAAGATAATTCTAGCTCTAAGATATGAGCGATAGGAAGATTATAATGTAAGTCCTACTCAAGGCTTAACATTCTATTCTATGAAGCTAGAAGACATTAAATTAAACATGACGAACCGTCTTCAAAGCTTCAATCTTCAATTTTGACTTCAATAAAGCTCCTTGAGCTTCAACGAAGCTTCAGGCACACGATCACGCGTATTGAGAAGTCTTGAGACGTCGCTTTTGATATACGTAGACTTTTGGCGACGATCTCCATAACTGCACTCACAAAGTGTTAGTTCACAATATTTATGTTTGCTCATCATCAAAACCAAATCCGGGGAATCAATACTCAACAACTCCATTATGCCTTCCATGCCCTTTCTTCCACTTTTTAGTTTCTTTTTATTCTTGGGTTCCCTTGATGAATTACAAGTTAAAACGAGGAGTTTTGGGACTCAAGAGCAAGGATGAAGGCTTGAAAAGAGATCAAAGGAATGAAAGATTCAAATTCATCAAAAGGAGTTAAGAAGAGATGTAGGTGTACACAGTCGTGTGTCCTAAATACACGATCATGTCCCATTTGAGCCTACAAAGGAAGCTGGAAATGAAGAGCTACACGGTCGTGTGCCATCTCACACATGACCATGTAGAATGACACAACAATTGCCTCTATATGACGGTCCACACGACCGTGTGGACCGATTTCATGAAGGAGAAAATGAAGACCGACACGACTGTGTACATTGACCACACGATTGTGTCAGAGCAAGTTTCAGAAGAACAGAAAGTTACTTAAAGCTCGCGAGTTACACGGTCATGTAGGGGTTCTACACAATCGTGCTGAAGCTGATTTTATGAAGCATTCCACAGGCCATCTTGTGAGCTTTACGCCATACGACCACGTCGTTTTTTCGACACGGTCATGTAGCAGCTATCCGGGTCAAGTTTTTCTCGACTCATTATGGGTTTTGAGGGGTTGTATTTGTTGAGTGATGTATGTCCTCAGTTCATTTGTATATGATGGAAATGAATTTTAATATTAAATGAGAATTTAATGTGTTGCAAATAGTTTGCGATATAAGTTTTAGAATATTAAGGATGTGGGAATATTGCATATGATGCCAAAGGTTTTGAATATGTCGTAAAGTGATTACGAGCATGTTTTATATAGAATGGACACATGATATGTGTATCTGGATGACGGGAACATCCGGTCTAAACCCAAGTTCGAACGGCATCCAAAACAGACTCCAAACGTGAAGCATTGCTGGTCGACATCGCTAGGCGAGTGCCCGACCTGCATGGTGGGCAGGGTCGTCCGCTTCATATGGGTTGTGCCCTGCCCGCATGCACGCAGGCGCGTGCACAGCACGCACCTGTGTGATGTGCACGCGCCCGATGGGTGTGTTAGGCGCATGCCTTGCACGCGCCAGCGGAGGCTGCGCATGGGGCCCATGTGGTGGGCCCCATATAAGGTTTTGAACCCTTAAAGTTTTGACGGCTGTGTTTTTGTGAAATGCATGGTTTTGGGCTATCTTTGAATGCTTGTTTGAGGAGTCAAACAAACTCGACATGACACGCCGTTTTTTCCGACGCGTTTACCATTCAACCCTCTTCGTAACAATGTATGACATCGTTCTTAGAGCTCCACGGTGAGGGAGGGAAAATTCATTGAAGTTTGGTCTTCGTAAAGGTTAAACAAAAAGTTAAGTTTCTCCTCCAAACCTTTAGTCCAACATCAGTAATTGAGAAAGAGGAGGGGTCAGCCACCTATATAAATATGGGCTAACCCCCCTCCTTGAAACTTGCACCAATATCTAGATCTAAGTAGCTCTATTAAACGTGAGCAAGCTCAGATCTAAGCTTAAATTAATATTCGCACCTCTCTCTAAATTCTTCCTTACTCCTGATCGGGCTCTAGCAAAGCTACGAAGGAGTTCGGATCGAATCCGAAGTCTTGACGGAGGATCCACTCAAGGTGAAACTTTCTTTGGCGCGTGGTTGGCTCGGTGACAAGGGTGTTGCTCGCCTCGGAACGCAGTTTGGCTCGGGATGCGGTTCGGCTCCGGAGAAGCGACGCGGGACATCTATTCAGAGATAAAGAAATGTTGCTGAAAACAACTCTTCGTATTCTGCAAAAACGAAGTGAAAAGGTATGTAGTTTAATTTACATGCGTTTATAATTACTGTTAGATATATCTATCTTTAGGGATTGGTCGGACCTAACCCTGGGATAGTAGAGATTCTGGTTAGGGTCAACTCTTTAAGGATAGACTTAAAATAATTTTAAGTTGGTTTTCCGCTGCTTGATTTGATCTCATCGTCCGTCCAACTTAGGCCGGACGTCAATTTTATAGCCCTAGGGACCCATAAAACCCTTCAGTATTTATACTTGGTGGGCACCGGCTTTGAGGGGGAGCTCGGGTTTTCTCCAGATTTTCATCTTCTACATATGCAATTAGTTTAAGAGTAGTTTATGGTTAGATTAGGTTTTTATTTATTTTCTCTTTTGTTTGGAGCAATTGTGTATCAATTCTGGATATTGGGATTTCGGTTTTTTGGAGCTAAGTATTCTTCTTCTTTCTTCTATTATGCTTCTATTTTGTTCTTGTATTAATTTTGTAATGATCTCTCTAATGTGTATATCATAGTCTTTTATTTAGGGCATGGTTGAACCCTACTGAGGGATGAATATGATTTGATCTATTTTGATTAACTAGTGAATATCAAATTAGGATTTTGCCATTGATGTTTTATTAGAATCAAATTAGGACTACGCGTAGATTAGAGCATCCAGGCGATGACCAGATTTCTATCCACAATAGTGGCGTGAAGTTAAGTTGGGAAACATTGTTGTGCATCATGCACCCGTCGTGTGACGATGACCAACGATAGTTGGCTTGGTCACACGAGGGGTAGTCCTATTATAGCATCACGATACTGGGGGGTTAGGTGATAACATTAGGTGTGACAACCTCACCCTAGGATTAATTTAATAGTTAGATAAAGAGTTCACTTCCATGTTCAACCACACCCTAGGATTGGCTAGTACTCAAACAGATAACCTCCATGTGGATCGACACGTAATTGTTACATTGACACCGTGTGCTTGCGGTTATAATTTAAAACGAGGACATCAGCGACCTTCTGTAGAGTTGTTTGAAAAGCCCGATAGAGGAGGGAGTCGTTGGCCCCATGTATATCCATTACTCTTTTATAGTCTTGGATGTGTTCAAATAGATTGTCTGAGACATCATATTTGTATAGGTTGAGCATCTTGAATCTATGTGACAACAGGTCCGAAGTAATTCTCCTCTTCAAAGGGGTTTGCTCCTCATCTGAGCTCGACGACGGGGAGCGATTTCGTCATACATCACCTCGGCACTTGGATCTCCTGAACTTGTTCTTTGAAGTGCTAGAAGATTCACCTTAATCTTCATCTGAGCTGTTGGAAGAGCTCAGATGGTGGATGCTATCTTTCTGAGCCATTCTATTGAGGCATGCGTGAGACCTACGATAAGGGCTGTGACTTCGTCCATGATGGCTCTCTCTCTATGTCTATCATTTTCCAAAGTAGGGCGATGGCCCTTAGCTCCATCGAGTGAGGCCATGGGCCCCTGAGTCTGGCTGTAGCTTAGATGTGGCCACACGTCACGATGCTCTGAACCCCTTTAAACAAATGGAGATGGGGCTCTGTTGCTGTTGCTGCAGGGAAAAGGCAAGGTGAACCGTCGCTCCGGGTTAGGAGGTACTGATGTGTCCATATTTTCCATGTTTTTACTGCATGCTATCATATCATTTCGATCGCCCAAAGTTCACTTTTCTATATTGTATCGCATGTTTCATGATATATTAGATTCTCGTTGTATTTTGTGGACTTTTCAGGAACTTTGGCACGATTTGGAGCAAAACCGGATGTTGGACATGGGGCATCAACAGCGCCGCATTTGACGACTCAAAGCAGCTGGAGAAGCAAAGGAGGAAAGAATAAAGGAAGAAAGGAGAAGAAGGAAAGGAAGGGGAAGCCAAGAGCTCACTATAGCTAGGATTTCTAGGTCGCTCGGCAGAGCGCACAACATGCTCGGTCGAGCTGGAGTCACAAGGAGAGAGGAAGAAATGAAGGCAAAAGAGGGGTTTCAAGCAGCAGGTCGCTCAGCCGAGCGACCCATCTCGCTCGATCGAGCGACTCTCTTACTGACAAGCCAAAACGCCTTAGGATTCTCTGTTGAGTTAGCTCGACCAAGCGGTCCAAGCACTCGACCGAGTGAACCTCTTCAGATGACCCCCAAATTTAGCCTAAAACTCTCTGTGGAGTTAGCTCGGTCAAGCGGCTACCCCGCTCGTCCGAACGGTCCCCTCTTCGCAAGAACAAGGAATTAGAGCCCCAGATGGAGCTAGGCCGAGCACTAGGGCGTGCTCGACCGAGCTGCCCCTTGCCAGAACTCGAGAGCTGGAGCCACAAGAGAGGGCTCAGCCGAGCGGCTACCCCACTCAGCCAAGCACATTGCCAACAGCCTTTAAATTTTGGGTTTTCTTATTGGGATTTGGGTTTAATTTCGAGATATTCGCATTTTTGTGGGACTTGTATAAAAGTGAACGAAAATTAGTTTAGAGAAAAGCTTGGTTTTATTGAGATTTTGTGAGCCGTCATTGAGAGAGGAGAATTCTTGTTGCTTTTTCTACAGATTTGATCTCTCGTGAACGTTTCGATCGCTATTTCTTATATATACTTCTATTACTCATTGCATTCTCTGCGTTTGAATATCAACTTCATCATGTTTGTGATGCATGCGATGAATCTTATTATTGTTTTCATTGTTATTGATATTGTGATGTCTGAGTAGTTCCATTCTAGGGTCTAGGGATGAACCCTAGGATCCTAGGGATTGATTATTAGGTTACCCTTAGTTGAATGAACCTAGGGTTGCATTATGGTAGTTTGAACAAGGATTTTGGGGGATTAGCCCTAGAATTGGAAGACCGTGAGAACGACTTCATATTCTATGGAAAATCCACACGAATCTGATTAGGACTTAGTGGTTGCTCTTTAGGGCTCGTGATCACGAGAGTGACTCGTGTACTAGGGGTGATTTCTAACCCCCAATTCTCTAGTCGGTGACTACCAGAGTAGCCTGACTGCTAGAGTGTAGTATCCCAACCGTGGACATTAGAATGGACACAAGTTGTGATACGGGAATCGTGTCAAGTGTAATGCATGTATCCATATGCGAAGATGATTATGAAAGTAAAGCCGAGCATAGAGATACGTTAGATGAGTTGGACACCGAGAGTTGACTACTCATTCTCATTCTCGGATGTGACACTCTTACCCTCCATTATGATGGAAATTGGATTCCACCCCCAAGTGGTTTTGATGATGAGCACACCAAATGAGGTTAGTATACTACCTACACTACAATTAAGTGTGCAGATTACACAATGAATGAAAAGCTTTATACATACTTCGAAGAAGCTCAATCTACTCTCACTTAGCAAAGACAAGGACAATGTTGCTAGCTCGATGACGAATCTCATGCTCAAATGGAAAAGAAGCTCAAGAGAAGCTCGCATCTACTTCATCTTTGATCAAGCTTCATGAGGACTCGTCCTAAGTCTATAGTGTGTAAGTTGTGTCTCTCTTAGGATTACGTTAAAGCCAAAGTAATTATAACACACACACACACACAAATGATTTCGAAGTAAAAAGCTTTAAATGTTTTAAAATCATTTTCAAACGTTTGAGAGCAATCGCTAGTTACTTCTCACCTTAGTGGTTAATCTCCATTACACCCAGGAGTTAACTACATCTCTTGCCAGAGGAGTTTCAGAAGAAACTCCTCTGGGAGTCGACTACCAAAGAGTGGGAGTCGACTACCAGCTGGAAACTTTTCCTCTTCTGAAACGCTCTGGGATTCGACTACCACCCTAAGGGATTCGACTACCAGCTGTCGAATTTCAATGTTTTGACTTGTTTCAATTGTCTCTCCAATTTATTGCTTCCATGATTTTCGGGGCAAAAGTAAAATTTGTTTGAAATTCAAATCCTCTCATTTTACCTATAAATAGAGGATCATTCTTCGAGATCAAATACACACATATACTTGAATTCAAAATTCTCTCTTGTGCAAAAATCCTAAACGATCTCTAAGTTTCAGCTCTCATTATTTTCAGCCAAATCTGCGTTTATATTTCTGATCTCTTTTCTTTAAGTTATTACTATTATTTTTGAGATCAACATTTTATTTGGCTATTGTTTTTCAAAATCCTTGTTTTCTATTCTTTGATTCTATTTGAAAGGATTTTTGAAAACATTGATTTAGATCACAAAGACTTAATACATATCTTTGTATGATCTAAGATCAAATTCTATTTAGCCACGAATACACTTGTTATAATTTACTCTTGGCTATAGAATCTGGGTGTAAATCCAAACTCCATTAATTTTTGTGGTGAGTTGGATATTGGTTTTCATTTTTTGATTTGCGCTTTGTTGTAAGGGTGTTGGAAATCCTAGACAAGTCTAGGTGTTGCAGTGTTGCAGTTGAAAATCCTGGTCAAGGTTAGGTGTGTGAGAAAATCCTAACAGAGTGGAGTTATGTGCTTGTATTTGCCAAGGCAAATAGTGAAAATCTCGTACCGGATTGGTCGGGGACTGGACGTACCCAAGGTTGTGGGGAACATGATAAAACCCCTTGTGTTTGCGTTTGCATTTTCTGTAATTGTGTGTCTCTATTTGTTTGTCTTGATTCGTTGTGCATTACATCTCTTGTAACTCGTTCATAATATATTGCAAGATCAATCCTTTTTTGTATCCATTGTGTAAAGATTCTTTCTTGTATTTCGGTGTAATCTTTTATATCTTTATTACGTATTCCTTCAGCTGAGCTGTGCATAATATATCTCTGGGAGTCGACTACTGTTCATAGGGAGCCGACTACCAGAAGTGCTTTCTCTGTGATTCATTTTTAAGATTACCTAAGTTGATTAAGAACCAAGCGTAGATCGCTTAATTTGGTTTCTAAGGCAACATTAGAAGGTTTTGAATTGTGCTAACTAATTAGAACGAAAAAGTTTATATTTATACAACACTATTCAATCCCCCCTTCTAGTATTGTTTTCCATCCACAGGATCCAACACTTGGTATCAAAGCGAGGCTATAAAAGGTAATGGCATCAACATCGTTTCACTCTGAAGGACTAAACACCATGCGACCACCTCTGTTCAATGGAACAAACTATGCTATCTGGAAAATCCAGATAAAGACCCACTTGGAGTCATTAGACATCAAAGCATGGACCGTCACTAAAGTTCCATACATCGCACCTACCGAGGTCGTGTTCGAAAAATGGTCAACCGACGACAAGAAGAAAGCAAATCTTAATGCAAAGACGATGAATGCACTATTTTGCGCCGTAATAGGTAATGAATTCAATCGAGTTTTCCAATGCGAGACAGCGCATCAAATATGGCACACTCTTCAGGTAAGTCATGAGGCAACTGAAAAGGTAAAAGAATCCAGTATAAATGTTTTAAATTCTAAGTTAAAATCTTTCAAAATGGAAGAAGGAGAGAGTATCACCGATGTGAATACTCGTTCCACTAACATTACAAATGAGCTCGCATGACTAGGAAAGAAACTTTCAGAATACGAGCAGGTGAAGAAGATACTGAGATCTCTCCGACCCAAATGGAAGGGAAAGACAACGGCCATTCGAGAAGTTCATAACGTGAAGGATCTTGCCATCGAAGAACTAACAGGAAATCTCATGGCATATGAGATTGAACTTGAAGAAGACAAGAAGATCGAAGAAAACCCAAAGAAGAAGAATCTTGCTTTCAAAGCTCAAGAAGAAGATTCTGACTACACAGACAAAGAGGATCATATCGCTTTCATCTCAAAGAACTTTAAAGAGTTCATCACAAGTAAGTAAGGTAAACGTTCTTTTAGACCCACTAACGATATTATCTGCTTTGGCTGCAATAAACAAGGGCACGTCAAAAGAGACTGTCCCTTGAAAAGGAACAACCATGATTCCAAAGAACGTGGAAAGAACCGAGAAAGCCACGAGAGAAAAACAAAGGAAGAAACATGTTTCGACGACCAAAGAAGGAAGCTTATGCAGCCTTTGACCAAAGCGACGTTTCTTCATCCGATGAATCCTCAGAAGACGACAAAGAGGGAAGAAGAGAGATAGCACATATGTGTTTTATGGCTTCCACACCGTCTAAGGTAAGCACCATGCATGATTCATCTAGTGATAGTGATTCACCATCACGTGATGATGAAGACATGGATTATAAGGGAGCATATAAGGAGCTATGCAAAATACATGAAAATCTCATTAAAGAATATAGAAAAACAATTAGATTAGTTAAGAGAGAGACTAAAGAAAAGGAAGAAATTGTTAAAGAAAACATTGCATTAAAAGAAAAGAATGAGTCTTTGCAAAAATACATTCTTTCCGTAAATGAAAAGGTTGAAAATTTGAATAATCTTCTCGTATCTGTCAAAGACATATACGACGCTACGATGAAAATTATTGAAAATTTCAACAAAGAAAAAGGAAAGCTAGATAGTTTAATAGATAATCAAAAAGCCTCATCTAGCAAAATCGGACTTGAATATGATTCAAATCATACCAAGAAACATGTTAAGCATACTAGGATGCATCATTCTAACAAGAATTTGGATACCAAAGAATGTGTCTGAGCAGAAACAAAAAAGGTACGCTATAAACTTCGTTCAAAAAGTTGACTTAAACAAAAATTATAAATATGTTTTCCATGAAGGAACTAAACCATACTGGGTTTGGTTTCCTAAAGACTAACCCTCTGGACTCAAAAGCAAAGAGTACCATAAATGCTTATTTTTTTCAGGTACTCTAAAAGGAACGAGGAGGAGAAACAAGAACATCATCAAAATTTCTGCAACAGAAATTGTTTCGCAAAACTATATGTTTGATGTGTTTAAATAATTGAATGAATGTTAAAATCTTTTAAATTGTTTTATATATGATTATAAACAGTTATTTCATATCGATAAAGCATTCTTTTTACAGAAACGCACTCAGCTTTGGACCAAAACACCTCGAGATGAGAAAACGACTCAGCCCAGCAGGGAGTCGACTACATATATAAGGGAGTCTACTACCAACAAGCTGTGCAGAAATCTGGGTTCTTTTTTCTTTCTTTCTTTCTTACTAGTTTTGGGTTCCATTGAGCTAAATGGGTTCAAAGGCAAGAGGCAACTTAAACCCAATAATGAGAAATGATCTCAACCTTTGATCTCTTGATCTAAAGGCCACCATTTATCATTCTCTTTCACCCCATGAGGTAAAACCCCCAATTCTCAAACCCTAGGGGAGCCGACTACCTCTCTTTCACCCCTCTTCAAATTTTTTTTACTCTCTTGGGTTATTCACCTCATCTCATCATCCTTCAAAGAATATCTCAAGGTAAAAACTCCTCTCATCAACTTTTACTTCATTTATTTGTTGATATTCTTGCATATCTAGTTTTGTAAATCAATTTTATTTTTTTTATCTAGATTCCTTTCAAGAAAACTATCTCTAAGAAGAGGAAGGTTACAAATGAGTCATCTCTCTCTCAAATAGAAATTATTGAAGCTTACCTCTTCAAGAATGTTTCATATGACAAATTTCTTAGCATCTCTAAAAGGCAAATCCTCCATGAGAGGTTTGTTAATTTAGATCATGTTCTGAATTATGGAATTGTTGATATCTTAGAGTTTCAGAACCTCCTAACCCTATTTTCATCTAAAAATGTCTTCATGTGCTATCCTAGGCTTGTATATCTCTTTTACACCAACATGGACATTGATCTTGTTAAGTTTAGATTTGTCACCAAAGTTCTTGACTCTAAAATAGCTATGACTGTTAAGTCCCTTGGGCAAGCCTTAGGAATTCCTTACTCTGGAGAACTGCTTGATAATATTGAAATGACTGATAGCGATATTCTTGATAAAATGTACTTGCCGGGTAGATATTTTCAAACTAAACTACCTTGTCGTGATTTGTGCTATCCAGCAAGAATTTTAGCAAATATCCTATCTTATAATATCATGCAGAAGTCTGGTAGCCATTCCATCCTTTCTGAGAAACAGGCCAAATGCATTTACGCAATGCTAGGTAATATCCGCGTAAATTGGTCTAAAGTTATCATGGATTCCATTCTTACCTCTGCTTCATCTGATAGGTATTCTTCCTCCTTAGCTCATGGCCATTATCTTACAATTCTATTTATTGGTTAAAATGTTCCTCTTGACAATGAAACCGAGATTCTGGAACCGGCTCTTGTGTTTGATGTACACACGCTCGGTAGAATGGGGCTTCATATTGATCTCAACCAAAACGTCCCTAAAGAAACTCTTGCTGCTAAACAAGGAGAATCTTCTGCTAAAAAGAAAGGTAAGAAACCTATTGTTGCAGATTCTGATGAAGAAGAAGAGGAAGAAAAAGATGGCGAAGGAGAAGAAGACGACGACGAGGAGCCACCGGCATACGTTGTGGAACTTCAAGACATACTGCTGAAAAAGATGTCAAATTTGAAGATTTCTCAAAAACAAAGATTTGAAGCTCTTAATAAGAAGGTTGATGATCTGAAGGATATGGTGGTAAGTAGCAATGATATGACCGAGCAGACACTCAAGACAATCCTCGAGGAGGTCAAGTCTTTGAAGAGAGAGAAGAATGGCGGTCATTCTTAATTTCAAAACAATGGTCTTTTAAAACAATGGTTTTCAAAACTTCTTGGTCTGTAATAACTACTTTATGATGTGGTGGTTGACACTCTTATATTTTTCCATGCTTATGGTTGAACACTATGCTTAATTATCATCTGAAATATTCTGCTAAAAATATGTTGATCATATCATATACTAACACTTTTCTGCAGAATTGATCATTGATTTACTTTCTCTCCAACTTCAAGTTTGTTGTTTGGATGAAATATTTGTTGAAATAAGTATGATATTTTTTTGATTGATGACAAGGGGAGAAAGAGTATGAAATGCAAAAATGAATGTATTGTTTTGCTGACGGCTTTGATGCAGGGGGAGTACCGCATCTAAGCAGGGGGAGTAAGTAATTTTATTAAAGTCAATATTGATTTAAACTTACTTCATTTTTCATTTGGGTGTCATCATCAAAAAGGGGGAGAGTGATGGAAATTGGGTTCCACCCCCAAGTGGTTTTAATGATGAGCACACCAACTGAGGTTAGTGTACTAACTACACTACAATTAAGTGTGCATATTACGCGATGAATGAAAAGATTTATACATACTCCGAAGAAGCTTAATCTACTCTCACTTAGCAAAGACAAGGACAACATTTCTAGCTCGATGATGAAGCTCACGCTTAAATGGAAAAGAAGCTCAAGAGAAGCTCGCATCTACTTCATCTTTGATCAAGCTTCATGAAGACTCGTCCTAAGTCTATAGTGTGTGAGTAGTGTCTTTCTTAGGATTATGTTAAAGCCAAAGTAATTATAACAAACACAAATGAATTCGAAGTAAAATTTTTTAAATATTTTAAAATCATTTTCAAATTTTTGAGAGCAATCGCCAGTTACTTCTCACTTTAGTGGTTAATCTCCATTACACCCAGGAGTTAACTACATCTCTTGCTAGCTGAGTTTCAGAAGAAACTCCTCTGGGAGTCGACTACCAAAGAGTGGGAGTCGACTACCAGCTGGAAACTTTTCCTCTTCTGAAACGCTCTGGGAGTCGACTACCACCCTAAGGGAGTCGACTACCAGCTGTCGAATTTCAACGTTTTGACTTGTTTCAATTGTCTCTCCAATTTATTGCTTCCATGATTTTCGGGGCAAAAGTAAAATTTGTTTGAAATTCAAATCCTCTCATTTTACCTATAAATAGAGGATCATTCTTTGAGATCAAATACACACATATACTTGAATTCAAAATTCTCTCTTGTGCAAAAATTCTAAACGATCTCTAAGTTTCAGCTCTCATTATTTTCAGCCAAATCTGCTTTTATATTTCTGATCTCTTTTCTTTAAGTTATTACTATTATTTTTGAGATCAACATTTTATTTTGCTATTGTTTTTTCAAAATCCTTGTTTTCTATTCTTTGATTCTATTTGAAAGGATTTTTTTAAAACATTGATTTAGATCACAAAGACTTAATACATATCTTTGTGTGATCTAAGATCAAATTCTATTTAGCCACGAATACACTTGTTATAATTTACTATTGGCTATAGAATCTGGGTGTAAATCCAAACTCCACTAATTTTTGTGGTGAGTTGGATATTGGTTTTCATTTTGTGATTTTCCCTTTGTTGTAAGGGTGTTGGAAATCCTAGACAAGTCTAGATATTGCAGTGTTGCAGTTGGAAATCCTGGTCAAGGCTAGGTGTGTGGAAAAATCCTAACGAGTGGAGTTAGGTGCTTGTATTTGCCAAGGCAAATAGTGAAAATCTCGTACCGGATTGGTCGGGGACTGGACGTACCCAAGGTTGTGGGGAACCAGGATAAAAACCCTTGTGTTTGCGTTTGCATTTTCTGTGATTGTTTGTCTCTATTTATTTGTCTTGATTCGTTGTGCATTACATCTCTTGTAACTCGTTCATAATATATTGCAAGATCAATCCTTTTTTGTATCCGCTGTGTAAAGATATTTTCTTGTATTTCTGTGTAATCTTTTATATCTTTATTACGTATTCCTTCAGCTGAGCTGTGCATAATATATCTCTGAGAGTCGACTACTGTTCATAGGGAGTCAACTACCAGAAGTATTTTCTCTGTGATTCATTTTTAAGATTACCTAAGTTGATTAAGAACCAAGCGTAGATCGCTTTACTTGGTTTCTTAGGCAACATTAGAAGGTTTTGAATTGTGCTAACTAATTAGAACGAAAAATTTTACATTTACACAACACTATTCAACCACCCTTCTAGTATTGTTTTCCATCCACATGATCCAACACATTATAATTCAATGAAAGGACCCTTAACCTGATATTCAAACCCAAAAGACCTAGTGGGGATTCCCGATTGCTCTAGATTTTATTGAAATTTTGTTAAACAATCCTTCGTGACAATCAACCAAATGTGACAACCCCTTGACCACGTAATCTCCTTCAACCAATAAGCTAAATACTAAACAACTGCCTCCCCAAAGTTCGACAATATTTGTATACTGCACAACTGTACACTTGTGATGATTCGTGCATCCGGGTGTAAATCTGGAGACGAACAAGTTTTTGGCGTCTTTGCCAGGGAAGCAACGGTTTGTTTTAGCTTTGGAGAGGGAGAGTGCTGGTTCCATTCACTTTCTAATCTTCCATCCTTCTTTTTATCTTCATTTCACTATTGTTATATTTCGCTTATGCTAACGTCCCTCCCCAACCTGCCCTTATTTGCCCATCATACATTTGGAAAAGCTACAATGTGTCGGCAAGAGATTCCTTTTCAAGGCCAATATGCATTAGCTCGGATGCTGAACCATGTCAGATCTACTAGCTCCCTGGTTATCAAATCTCCTCACAGAGCCAAATTTGACATTCTGAACTACATTGTGGAGCAAATCGAATTAGATGCTCTCGATAATGAAGACTATGCTAACATTGAAGGGGATACGCTCTCGATCTGCATCAAAGACATTCCACAAGTCCACTCATTTGACACACCAAATGAAGTATCCCTTCTAAACGCTTTGAATAACATTGTGAATACAACCAGGCGCAACTGGCTAGTGTTTTTCTCGTCATCAGATCCTGATGCACCGCATCTCTTAGAGTTCATTTTGGAATACTATGCTGATACCAATAACATTCCAGAAGGAATACACATATGATTCGACGCTCATGGAACATACTTCTTCCTTGCCGACATCCCATTTGAGGAAGTATTTGAGCACCTCGTATTGGAAGGACGAATAAATCTCGAAAACACAAATGCACTGAGACTGGCAACTTCCAAGAATATGATTTGGACAATGCCCCTGACAATTGGTGGTCAGATGAAAACCTTTAACTTACGGATGGGCATAGCTCAGAAGAACTTGAGAACTCTGATGATCCGGAAGCAGAGCCTGAGGAGATCTTTTATGAAGCATACTCATCAATCAGTTCGAGCTCATGCTACGAGACGGCATCAGATGGTTCCGTTTTAGATGAACCGACATATGAGGAAATGGTGTTCCAGTCGCAGGCATGCACGGTGGGAGGTACAGTGCCCCTGAGGTAGAACTCAAACCTCTACCCACCAACCTTAAATATGCATTCTTGAGTGAAAATCAAACTTATGTGATTATAGTTAATGCTGCGCTCACTGAACCTCAACTTGAGGATCTTTTGAAAATTCTTAGGGAGCATAGAGCCGTAATAATATCATCGATCTGAAGTGTATTAGTCCTGGGCTGTGTGAGCATAGGATCCACCTCGAAGATAACAACTCTACCTCCATAGAAACACCAAAGACGCCTAAACCCAAACATGAAAGAGGTTGTTAAAAAGGAGGCTCTGAAACTACTCGAAGCAGCCATTATTTACCATATCCCAGATAGCAAGTGGGTCAGTCATGTCCAAGTCGTGCCCAAGAAGGGTGTCATGACTGTCATAAGAAACGATAAAAACGAGTTGATACCAACTAGGACCGTCACCGGCTGGCGAATGTGTATAGACTATAGGAAGCTCAACAAGGCCACCCGAAAAGACCACTTCCCCCTTCCATTCATCGACCAGATTCTTGAGCAACTTGCCCAGCACAATTATTTCTGTTACCTTGACGGATATTTGGGGGTTTTCCAAATCCCGTTACATAGGGAAGACCAAGAGAAGACGACTTTCACATGCCCTTATGGAACCTTTGCATACCGAAGGATGCCATTCGGCTTATGTAATGCACTTGTGGCCTTTCAAAGGTGCATGACTTCTATCTTCTCTGATTTCATCGAGGATACCATGGAGGTCTTCATGGACGATTTCTCCGTGTATGGCACTGAGTTCGATTCCTGCATAGCGAACCTATCCAAGGTCTTAGGGCGATGCCGTGAACACAACCTTACTCTGAACTAGGAGAAATGCCATTTTATGGTAACCGAGGGAGTTGTCCTTGGACATGTCATTTCATCCAAAGGGATAGAAGTCGAAAAGGCTAAAATCGAGGTCATCAAGGAGCTTTCTCCGCCAACCAATCTTAAGGGAATTCGAGGATTTCTCGAGCATGCATGGTTTTATCGCTGTTTTATTAAAGATTTCTCAAAAATCATGCACCCCTTACTGAATTACTTGCAAAAGACACGCCATTTAATTTTACTGATGCATGCCTTGAAGCTTTCAACAGGTTGAAAGAAGATCTCATCTCTGCTCCAGTCATCTAGCCGTCAGACTGGAATTTGTCATTTGAACTAATGTGCGATGTGAGTGATCATGTGGTTGGCATTGTATTAGGACATAGGAAAGAATGAAAGTTGTATTCTATATACTATGCCAGCAAGACGATGGATGATGCCCAAAGAAATTACACCACCACTGAGAAGGAACTGCTAGCAGTGGTGTACTCCATTGAGAAATTTCGACAATATCTTCTGGGATCAAGAGTCAAAATCCACACGGACCACGCTGTTTTAAAATATCTGCTGAGCAAGAAGGATGCTAAACCACGACTGATACGGTTGATTCTCCTCCTTCGGGAATTTGATGTTGAAATTAAAGACAAGAAGGGCACAAAAAATGTGGTAGTTGACCATTTATCCCGGCTCATTCGTGGGGACAAGGATGACAATTTACCTATTGAAGACTCCTTCACTGGAGATCAACTGCTTGCAGTTGATACTGCCGACACGACATGGTACGCTGATATAGTCAATTTTCTGGTAAGCGGGATTTTGACTCATGGATTGGTCACTTACTAGCGAAGGAAGTTTATATGTGATGCCAAACATTATTTCTGGGACGACCCTCATCTTTATAAATCATGTCCATACGGAATCATCAGACGGTGCATCCCCAAGGAAGAAACCACTTCTGTCATCTCTCATTGCCATGACCAACCTTGTGGTGGCCATACAACAATAACAAAAACCACAGCAAAGATTCTCCAATGCGGGTTATACTGGCCAACACTTTTCAAGGACACCAATGACTATATCAAGCGGTGCGACAGGTGCCAGAGGACCGGGAACATTACACGTAGGGATGAGATGCCCCTCAAAGGCATTCTGGATATTGAATTATTTGACTGCTGGGGGATCGACTTCATGTGCCCATTCCACGTGAGCTATGGTAACAAATACATCCTAGTGGCGGTGGACTACGTGTCCAAATGGGTGGAGGCCATCGCTACCCCCAATGAATGATGCCAGGTTCGTAGTAAAATTTTTCAAAAATATCATCTTACCCCGCTTCGGAGTGCCAAGGACAGTCATAAGTGATGGCAGCAGGCACTTCATTGAAAAGAAGTTTGAGGCCTTACTCAAGATATACTGGGTGTATCATAAGATTGGGCTCGCATATCACCCACAGACGAGTGGGCAAGTAGAGATCTCCAATAGGGAGATAAAAACGATTCTCGAAAAGACAGTGAGCTTGTCAAGGAAGAACTGGTCCCAGAAGCTGAATGATGTGTTATGGGCATACCATACAGCCTTCAAAAACCACATCATCCCTTGCAGATTAGTCTATGAAAAAGCATGCCACCTACCGGTGGAACTGGAGAATATAGCTTTTTAGGCTATCAAAAAGCTCAACTACGATTACAAGAGTGCAGGATTGTGCAGTCTCTTGGACATCAACGAATTAGAAGAGCTCAGGAAGGATGCCTACAAAAACACCAAGATATATTAGGAGAATACTAAAATCTATCACGACAAATTGATCATCACAAAGTGTTTTGATGCAGGAGATTAAGTAATCCTCTATCTGTGACTCTTTCCAGGAAAGTTGAAGTCCCGATGGTACGGCCCATTTAAAACCCTTCAGATATTTCCAAGCGGAGCAGTGGAGATTAAAGGAGGAAAGAATGGACTGTTCAAGGTTAATGGACAAAGATTGAAGCCATACATGGCCGGCGAGCCGATTGGCAGAAAAGAATCTCTCGCTCTTGCCGAATGCGTTCCTACATGACATCATCCAAAGGTTGTGGGTGATTGTTGCGCCAATTCGGTATCCTCGCTCCAACTCTATATTATTTTTATCTCACCCAACCCTATAAGCGGTCTCTCCCCTTATTATTTCTGGTGTCCATTTGTCCACACGTGGCCCAGCTTGGGGAGACCCATTTTGACGTGTCCCATCATCATCATCATCATACCTTGCATGCTCTACATTTAGATACATAGGATCATGCATTCACATTCTTTTCTTATTTTTAGGATTTTTTTTCTTTCATTTTACTTTATCCCACACATCCCACCCTTAGCATCATTCTCCGCCTCTACGCGTGTGTTCTCAACAGTGAGGGCAATGCTGCGTTTAGCTTGGGGGATGAGCGCTATCGCTTTATATTTTACTTTCTTTCACTTTTTATTTTTCTATTTCTTTCCATTTTCACTCCATTTTTTATTTTTTAGAATTATCACGTTTTTTCTTACTTTTGTGTTCTTGCGTGTCGTTTTCGTTTTTTCTATTTCTTTTCTTTCTTTTGCTAGGTGAATATTCTATGATGCTATATCTTGTTCCTTCACCACTATCACAACACTTTCTCCATGTCACACTATTATAGAAATCACTTGGTCTTAATCTATTATAAGTGCTTAAGTGATTCTTTTGATATCCCTAGTGTGAATGTTTGAAATTTATTGAACCTGACTGTATGAATTAGTACGTAGTATACCTTCAATGGAACACACCAAGATTCACGCATCATTAGTATAACTGAAGCTGTGCCTTGATATATTATTCATATTTCTGATTGCATGCTCATTGTGATATTCGATAGCTTGACCGCATAACTTGTTGATATGACTAGGAATAATCTATCCCATTATAAAGTGTAGTTGAAGAGTTATCTTTCTGAACCATTCGTGCACATATATGAAAATATGAGTGAACCGAGTGATATTCAAACATTCTTTCTCCACTAAATCTTTTGTTCTCTACAATGTCTCTGGATATTCCCTTGATATTGTTTCAACCATATCTTATTCCCAAAATCCCTTACACTCTACTATTTGCTCTAAAATTCACAAGAAAAACAAATTCAAATTGAATGACTCAAAAGCCAAAGTGCCAAGGAGACAAAAATTCATAGAAAAGCAAGGTGCAAAAATCAAAAGCTCCTACAAAAGCAAATTCACATTTCAATTTCAAAGCTTTCAAAGTTCAAAAGTTCTTGGAGCAAATTACAAATTATTTTGTTAATCAAAGACACAAATTTCTTGCTTGAAAAGTGTGTGTACATCGTCTTGTATATTATGATGCTATGAAGTGTAGGAAGGGGATATAGAATGACTGCATGAACACTAGTGAGATCTCCATTTTTCATCTCTAAATCTTAAGCACTTCGTTTTTACATAGAATATGAAATCTCTGTGATAGCATGCGATTATATTTTTGAGTTGTGGTACTTGTGGTGATTGATACGAGATCTGAGAGGATAGCTTAGCGCCCCCTCTACTTCGCTTCCATTTTCATTTTTACTGTGTTTACTCCTTGGTGAACTTCCTATTCGCCTTTCTCGAGGATGAGTAAGCGGTAAGCTTGGGGGATTTTGATGTGGCCATATTTTCCATGTTTTTACTGCATGTTTTCGCCCAAAGTTCACTTTTCTCTATTTTATCGTGTGTTTCACGATATATTTTATTCTCGTATTGTTTTATGGATTTTCAAGAACTTTAGGGTGATTTGGAGCAAAACTGGATGATGGACACGAACATCGAAGTCGGAGCATCAACGTCGACGCAGTTGACGACTCAAATCGGCTGGAGAAGCAAAATAGGAAAGAAGAAAGGGGGAAAGGAGAAGAAGGAAAGTAAGGAGGGAAGCCAAGAGCTGACCATGGCTAGGATTTCCAGGTCGCTCAGTCGAGCGTGCCACATGCTCGACCGAGCTGGAGTCACATGGAGAGAGGAAGAAATGAAGGCAAAACAGGGTTTTCAAGCAGCAGGTCGCTCAGCTGAGCGACCAATCTCGCTCGACCGAGTGACTCTCTTACTGACGAGCCAAAATGCTTTGGGATTCTCTGTTGAGTTAGCTCGGCTGAGTGGCCCAAGCGTTCGACCGAGCAACCCTCTGCAGGCGACACCCAAATTTAGCCTAAAACTCTCTGTCAAGTTAGCTCGGCCGATCGGCTACCCCACTCAACCGAGCGGTCCTCTCTTCGCAAGACCAAAGAATTGGAGCCCCAGATGGAGCTAGGCCGAGCACTAGTGCGTGCTCGACCGAGCTGCCCCTTGCCAGAACTCGAGAGCTGGAGCCACAAGAGAGTGCTCGGCCGAGCGGCTACCCCGATCGGCCGAGTACATTGCAGTCAACCTTTAAAATTTGGGTTTTCTTATTGGGTTTCGGGTTTAATTTCGGGATATTCGCAATTTTTTGTGGGACTTGTATAAAAGTGAACGAAAATTAGGTTAGAGAAAAGCTTGGTTTTATTGAGATTTTGTGAGCCATTATTGAGAGAGGAGAATTCTTGTCGCCTTTTCTACAGATTTGATCTCTCATGAACGTTTCGATCGCTATTTCTTATATATACTTCTATTACTCGTTGCATTCTTTACGTTTGAATATCAATTTCGACATGTTTGTGATGCATACGATGAATCTTATTATTGTTTTCGTTTTTATTGATATTGTGATGTCTGAGTAATTCCATTCTAGGGTTTAGGGATGAACCCTAGGATTCTAGGGATTAATTATTAGGTTACCCTTTGTTGAATGAATCTAGAGTTGCATTATAGTAGTCTGAACAAGGATTTTGGGGGATTAGCCCTAGAATTGGATGACCTTGAGAACGACTCTATATTCTAGGGAAAATCCAATTTGATTAGGGCTTAGCGGTCGCTCTTTAGGGCTCATGATCACGAGAGTGACTCGTGCACTAGAGGTGATTTCTAATTCCAATCCACTTGTCGGTGAATACAAGAGTAACCCGACTGCTAGAACCAACCATAGTGTAGTATCCCAACCGTGGATCATAAGAATGGACACAGATTGTGATACATAAATCGTATCAAGCGTAATGCACGTATCCATATGCGAAGCCGATTGCGAAAGTAAAGCTGAGCATAGAGATACGTTAGACGAGTAGGACACCGAGGGTTGACTACTCGTTCTCATTCTCGGATGTGACACTCTTACCCTCCATTATAATTCAACGAAAGGACCCTTAAACTGATATTCAAACCTGAAAGACCTAGTGGGTATACCCGATTGCCCTAGATTTTATTGAAATCTTGTTAAACAATCATACATGACAATCAACCAAACGTGACAACCCCTTGACTACGTAATCTTCTTCAACCAATAAGCTAAATACTAAACAACTGCCTCCCCAGAGTTCGACAATCTTTCTATACTGCACAACTATACACTTGCGGTGATTCACACCTCTTGGTGTAAATCCGGAGCCGAACAGGTACAGTTCTTTGGTCCACCGACGTGGCGGGTGGCACTTTGGGTGCTACTGAGAAGGAGTTGGAATGACTGGTGGGCTTGTGATTGGTCGGGGTTGCAAGCCCACAAATCGTTCTATTACGGCAGTCAGCACTTGAATATTGACGCTCATCTCCCGTGTGAATGCATCGAACTGCTCCAAAGTCAATAATTGTGGCCAGACATTCTATGATTGGAAGAATTGGGATTCACAGGGCATGGTGTAACATTTGTCGCCCCTACGGTAATTGGCCTTTAAGGCCCTTGATTGGTGGGTCGAGTCATTGTCAGTGTGGCTGTAGACGTAGATGTCAACTCAATTCCCACAGACGGCACTAAATGTTTACCGTCGTTTTCTCACTGCTAATACTGTTAGACGATTTTTAATGATGGTATGGTTGTAGTAGCTGGCATCGGATGACGTTAGCAACTGACTGGGTCCTTAGCGAGCTAACCCTGTGCTGAATAGATCTCGATCCGAGTTGTTGGAGTCAAGTCCGAGCTATTTCGGCCATGCTCGAGTTATCTCCAGGCTACTCCAGCTTCCTGCAACACGAAGAGCTCATTAGAGAGGGTCGGATCTGGGGTCCGGCCTAATCCCCTCTAATGCTTAATTTAGATAGTGACTCAATGGGGCTCGTGGTAACTATGGCCGATCTGTTGGGAGATCAACCGATATTTATCGCGCCGAGATATGGAGGAAATGCAGAATTTTAGGTAGAGCAGATACCCGTATATGAGTACTCGACTTTTTTGGTTCTCCGGGAAAATTCTGCTTGTTCCTTCTCTCATTGCCCAAGAGACTAGTTATACGCTTTTGGGGGGAGTTAGAGGGTAACGTCCAAGCTTTTAAGGCGATTTATTGCTTTTGGTCTGAGTTGTCGTCATTGATAACGAGCTTAACGGTCAATCATTGATTGCATTTCTTTCTAAGCCGATGCGTTAAATGAAGAAGCACAATGGTCGGCTGGGCTGTCGTCTTAAATGAAGAAACGGCCAGCCTTAGGTGAGGACATCTGGGCTGAAGCTGTTGGCTTTACTGGCCCCGTCCGTTCAAATAAATAACTGAGTGATAATTGGTCCGGCCCAATGTGTATCAGGATCCACTCATTATAAAAGGTTCTATTATTTTGAAATAATTGATTTCACAACAATCGTATCGATGATCAAAGAACGTTGGATTCATTTGATTTTTGATATATTAATCATCCATGATATATAGAACATATCCGAAAAACATAAATAAATATGATGCATATATGCGTTAACATGAAAAAATTTCACTCATGAACAATATTCTGTCAGATTGTTGGTGAATTATTTAACATATTTTATCTTTATTGAACATGTTAAATTTGGCATACACATAAAATAGCACTTTTCTATCTAGTTTTTCTTTGCCTCTTTGAGCATGTGTCAAACGTATGAAACTATGCTGGCGAAGGAATACAAACATGATGTATTATTATTACTATTACGAATCATAAATCAAGAGGTTCAAACACTCTACCCTTTTGTATACTCTACCTTTTGTATGAACAGATGTGTAAGTATCTCATTCACACTCCCTAATTGTACGAGGAAAACTATAATTTATGCTACTTTCTATTTGGATTAGAAATTTAAATGTGAGGATGAACAATACAGATGTGCTTGAAACGCACTTCTTGTTCGGCAAATTATCTTAACACCATTTTCATGTTAGATAGTATCTGCAGATCTACACCTGGTTTCAAGAGCCAAAAAATCATCCGCAGAATTAGTAATATAAAACCGACAAATTATTCAAAGGATGTCGAAATCTATTATACAAATGAGGAGGTTGTCACATGTGGCATGTTTGTCTCATAGAGCAATGACAATGTCACATCGCCACATGGTCGCCACATGAAACATCCACCTCACCCACAACCTAAGAAATCACCCCACAAGCCCACTTGGTTACATGGATGTCGTTCCCTCCCCGTCCCAAAAAAATCACCCCAAGTTCACTTATTTACATATTTGTCCTAGAAGATTTTACCCATATAAATCCCAAGATTTTTGTATTTATTCCCCCCCCCCCCCCCCCCCCACACACACACACAAAAACACACACACAAACAATACCGACACATGCATCCACCATCCACCGAAACAGGCATCCACTTCTTACTCTTTTTTGTTTGCACGCGTGCATGCACACTTGCTTCTTGTACATGGAGGGTTTTGCTCCGTGCTGTGTACAAGGATTATTTCTAGTGCTTCTACAAAAAGAACATCCAACGCAACCCATTATACATATATCAATAACTCAACACTTCCACAATAAATGGAACCTGCTTGGAGCATCGCATGACCGTTAATTAGGTTAGTACCTTATGCTACAAAATTGAAACAGATGTGCAATCAACGTAAAGAAAGCTCAACACATCTCTAGATCAGCAATATCACCATAAAATTCATTACTCTTTTTCATTGTAGCAGCAACCGAAGCCACCAGCGTGGCGACAGAAATCCTCCTCAAATCCTGCTGACCGCATTCGTAGACAAGTGTTTCTGCGCAGAAACTTATTTCAAAGGTTGAACTTTAACCATGGCTCTTTTAAAGGGTTCTTTTAATACCAAAACTGAACCCACATACCACATTTTTACAGTTTTACAGCCGATACAGGTATTTAAAAAATAACTTGAATTATAAAAAAAAGGCTACAGGCTATCTACAAGCTATACAGAAACATGTACATCCTTGCAATGTGAAGGTGGATGGTGGACCACCAGTCGACAACGTAATCAGTCATCTGGGCGCTGGATCTCGCCCATCATGATGCGGTTGCTGTGGACCTTGAAGCCGAGAAGAGACGGATCAATCTGCCTGCCTTTCTTTCCTTTCTTCTTGCTGCTGCTTCCCTTGACACCAGCACCGGCATCATGGGACTCTGTGGAAGATTTGGACTCAGGTGGAGCCATCTTCTTTGTGCTCTTCAGCATGTCAATGAAGGACGCTTCTGGGGCATCGCTTCCTGATGACGTTGGCCGGAATCTCATTTCCTTCTTGTTCAAACGAGGAGCCGCGGTCTCTGAAGTATTTCCTGCAGGTTCTCTCCTCCCCTCTGTGAGCAGAAATTTCAGCTTAACAATCCCAACACACGTATATAAATCAAAACATTAATTTTAGTTTAATAAAATCTTACCCTCAGATGATAAAAAAGCAGATGGGGTTTTCCCTTTGATGGATGGAGCAGAGACAAGCTCTGATCCTGCCCCCTGAGATGATAGCTTCAAGGAGTTGTCAATCCCCGCTACTGAAAGGATCCCTGGCACCCTAGTGAAGACATGGGGAATAATTAGGGGAGGGGGAAAAACAGTCCTAAGATATTGGATCAAATGGAGAAAAATAAATGAAGTGCAACACGGGGCTTCGAAGTTTTGGACTGTGCCCAACAACCGCCACTCCCAACTCAAAATTGTTCTTTCTGCTTAGGCTTAGGCTAGCTCACGTGCATCCCCCCCCCCCCCCCCCCCCCCCCCCCCCCCCTTTTATTTATTTATAAATATACATAAGGATATGTGCTGTCAGCACAACGATTTTCGAAAAAAATTGTTACTTTTTTCGGGATTGTTCACACTCCAAAAACACTAAACCCCCAAATATGGATGACGGGTGGATCAAGGGTCAAATAGTGCTAGATTCATTTGATTTTTAGTGTGATGATTATCCATGATGTGTATGACAAAACCCAACAAAATTTCAAAACAATTTTATACAGATCCGAGCTGACAACACATGAAATTTCCTGCATCGTCAACACATGCATTATTCACACACACACCACTCAATCCTCCCATTATTTCCGATGATCGGGTCCATTCATTTTGTTCTTTATATTCTAAAATCCTAAATCATCAATTTTTAGGTGAACCTTAGGGGTTTTGATCGTTCATCATCTAACTATTGCAAAAAAGTTCGCTGTAAAAGCATTAAACTTACGACGAGTGGATGAACTAGCAACCCCCAAAAATTCACATAGTTTTATGGTTCAAAGTTTTAGAACATAAAGATCAAAATAAAAGGTTCGGATCAAAGAAAAAATAAGAAGGATGGGGTTTGACGCTATCCAAGGAGGACATTTCCTCGTTGAGTATCACATGACATAGATGGTTAAGCCTTATGTGCGGCTTTCAAAACTCTACCCTTAGGATTTTAGAACACGATCAAAATAAATGGATCCAATCATCGCAAAAAATATGGAATGATATTTTTGACGCTTCCTTGTCTAGCTGCCATCCATATTACTTTATATATATAATGAGGTATCACCTGACATGAGCTAAGATCTCATAGCGGTCTTAAAAATTTCAATATTTTTGGATGATGAAAACTATTCATTTTGATATTCATATTCTAAAATCTCAAAACACCGAAAATAAGTTGAACCCAAGGATTTTTGAACATACATTCACCGATCACAAAAAGTTCACTTCTTACAAAACCGTTGAATCGAGGACATATGGATGAAGGATCAAACCCCCTTTGGTTCAACTCATATTCGGTGTTTTAAGATTTTAAAATATAAAGATCAAGATGAACAACGGTACCTATCATCGAAAAAATAGTGGAGAGTTGAGTTTTCGAGGTCTATATGGCATGATACCAAATATTCTAACACATATATATATGAGAATAACGAAGATATGATGACACCTTACCAAATATAATCAGTTTTACTGACATGACGGCCCTTCGATGGCTGTCCAAAAACAACCCACATGTGTTGCTTTTTCAACGGCCACTCACTCTACCACGTCAGCGCATCTGATCATTTTTATCAAGTATCATTTGATCCACCTTAATCCATATATATATAATGTGTATCATATGACATGAGAGATCTCCCTCATATACGTCAACATGACACATTTTTCTCCACATAGTACATAAGAGAGTTCACCACATGTAGCCATCTGTGGAGAATTTACCATTTGTGCATATATAGGAAAGATCTCACATATCATATGTATATATACCATGGGTAAGAGATGTAGGGTGCCTCCTTAGGAGCGCCCACATTTCTCCCCCATTTCCCACATTTTTGGAATTTTTATCATGGGTTTGTTGTTCACCTCATAGATGATCACCATATCAAATTTAAAGGGATTCCAATACTTTTTGAGCCCCCATCCACCCCTTACAATTTCATGAGTTTTTCAACACGTTTTCAGACCGTTGAAGTTGCAAGAGGTAGATGGAAGCTTAAAAAGTATTGGAATCCCTTGAAATTTGGTATGTTGATCATCCATGAGGTAAACAATCCCATGAAAAAAATTCCAAAAAATGGGGAAAATAGGGGGAAATGGAGGCGCATCTAAGGAGGCACCCTAGATCCATTTTTCCCATATATTATATATGAAACTATTGGGGTTTCATGACATAAAAGATCTCTCTAATATATTATGACGTGACACATTCTCCATCACAAATAGCATGGGGGATAAAAGTACATCACATATGACCCTCTATGACACTGATGTAGTCAGTAAAGGAGAATGTATCACGACATCGTATATGATAGATCGCATGTCATATGATACACTATATTCTATATATATACAAGGCATGTGTGATGCGTGTATGCAATCTTAACAACCCACAATAATTATAGCATTACATCAACAAATATTAATAATACTAGTCATAACCTGTGCCCTAGGGCACGGTTCATTTAAGATATTCCGCCCTCAAAATCTTAGCTCCCTCGAAAATAATAATTCCATCCCGATTTAATTGTTCGTAAAATTTTCACATGCTCGTGTATTTTATATTTATTTTCGTTTGCTTTCATAAAATTTGAAATTCTCCAAAAAATTGAATTCAATTTGCTTCGCTTAAGACGGATGGAGGAGAGAAAAGGAATGAGGTGGGGTTGAGGCTATGTTTCAGGTGAATTGTTACAGTCATTATTTGGGGAGGTGAATTTTTTGTTTCTCCCCCCAAAGATTTTAAAGTTAGATATTCTCCCATTTAGCTTTTTTCCCCAACACAAAAATCAAAACTCATTTAAATTTTCCCTCCAAGTTTTAATTTTCACACCAAATTTCAAATTCAAATGATTTTTCATATTATCATTGTCCTAGTTAGCATACTAGTCACCAATGTTTGTCGTTTGATGTCCACTAAGTGTCCACTAGGGGCGGAACCAGGATGAGATGATGGATGACCGAGGGCGAGATTGAGTCTCTACCGACGTCATTTCAGGATGGTTCGCCCCGTCGCTAAGTCGATCCAAATGAGCATTCCTTAGGACCTTTGACCATCCTTTTGCAATTGTAACATAATATGCTACATTCTTCATAAACAAGCCCATCCTTCAACAATCTTATATTGCGAGAAAACTTCTACTTTCAGAGACCTTGATTCATTTCTCCCCGATGCTCCTTTGGCGGTGAAGTTTTTGTAGAACTTAATGAAAATTAATATATAAAAAGTTAATAGAAGCGTATACCAACAGCAGTGGTAGGCATCAGGTAAATCCGAATTTTTAAGGACACGAATCCAAATTAATTTGGACGTGAAACAAAAATCCCGCATCGGGGTCGACGTACTCAATACTACATAGGGCTGCAAGAGAAGATGTGTTAACTTCGGCAATGGAGCGTGCAATCCAGCTTATTTAAACTATGAGAATTTGTTTACTACCACCGATGTGGGACTAAACATATGGCTCTTTGCTCTTCACTACAGCTCTTGCTCAAGCTGTCTTTCTGGTAAACATTGGGGCACACAACCAGCCAACGGGACAGTGAAGGTGTGGAAGATGGAGGCGACTGCGAAGGGATCTACAAAGCACGTTGAGGTGCAGGGGCTGCTAAGGCAGGACTCGGCGGTGACAGACAGACAGCACTGTCAGTCAACCGGTTGATGTGTATACTAGAATGATGTGTCTTTCTACTGTCAGTATTTAATCGGACGCGAAAAATCATCTGTTTTTGAACTGAAAACACTTATGCTTCATACGAGATTCACAAAAATGAATCAATGACAGCTAGTTTGCAAATCTTTCAGCAGATTTTGATGTTGCATCTGAATTTTGCGCAGTGTTTAAACAGGCATTCAATGTGTTTACTATGTGGATAAACAATCTAAATTCCTGTTCATAGATCTGGCACAAGTCTTTGAGGTAGCAGGACGGCCTACCGTCCACAGCTCACATTTGGACCTGCATATAGCGTTTGAACAAGCATTCTGTGTGTTTGGGAGAAGGGATTGGCTTATGGCAGTGTGCTTCATCGCTGTTGAGCTAGCGATGATGATTCTGAAAATTGCTCTTAATTTGTGCAAAATGACTGATAATATGTAATCCCAACATCCAATTCTAGATAGAAACTAGATGATGATGATGATGATTATGAAAGAATTGTGGATGTGTAAAACTAAAAAAGATGACACCACATCTCCTCTGTTCTCCATTGTTTAGGCCCACATCGGTGGGAGCAACAAACAGAACCTTGTTTAAATAAGTGTTCTGAGCCCAGGCCATCGAGATTAAAGATAATATGCCGATGTGGTCGGGTTTGGTTATTCGGATCGGATGGTATGTTTCTATTTCTATTTTGGTGTCTTTGCCCGCGCAGGTTCGAACCCTGCTGTCAACATTTGTAACTTAATTTTTTTTGTAAACTGAAAAAAGTGAGGGGGGCCGCCCCCCAGTTACGTGGGTCCGCCCCTGGTGTCCAGGTAGGACAAAGTTCACAAAAGTCCAAATTTGTAATATAGATTGAATATAAAACATAATATTTATATTTTTCAACAATTGAATCTTTTTTGAAATTAGGACCTATTAATGCAACAAATACTCTTGAGCTAATGACCTGATAATAATAATGATGATAACTCAATTTTAATAAAGATAATGAATTAACTAATCCTAATTAAATAAGATTATTTTCATGCTAAAGAAAAAGGAATCATATTCAAATGAGAGTTTATTAATAGAACCAATTTATAAAAAAAATTAATTAGAGATGGATGTGGCTCCAACCCTTGTTTGTAAATAGTTTAACCATGTTAGATCAGATCCAACAAAACAGATTTACCATTTTGTTTACCCAATTTTAAATTTGAGTGAATCAGAGCCGCATGTTTAATCTACTCAAATGGATCCTAATCAAACTCATTATCTAGTATTTTCTTCTCTCCTCGTATTTGTTTCTTTTATGATCCCCCTATGTTTCCTCTACTGTCTTTTGTAGCATGCTTGCTATTATTCCCTCCCCACCCACCCCAAACCCCCCCCCCCCCAACCCCCCCCCCCCCCCCCCCAAAAAAAAAAAAACAACAACAACAACCAAACCCAAGGAAAAAACACCCTTACTCTCTCATTCAAGAAAATACCAGAGTGAAAAAGCAGAGAAATCAACTTCTTCCTAGCTTATATTCTTGTTTGCAGCTTCAGTTGGATTCTTCGTTCCCCTTTCTTATCTTCCATCTCCTCCTTGCACACCCTTTTCTTGTCACCCTCCTATTTTTCCTCAAGTCAAATCTTGAATTGTGTTTGGACTGTTACAATAAAAATATGGAACACCTCTTGGGCAATCTCCTTGCCTGAGCATTGGGCACGAGTGCATAGCACCTCAATTGGCACATAACACCTAGCATCATGATAACCATTCTCAAGTAATGCAGACTTATAATATTTTAACAATGATCCTATGCACCTCAAGTTACACTGACTCATAATATTTTGTCCTTGGATACCATATAGCACCTCATTTGGTGTCCAGCGCCATGATAACCATCTCCAGTCACGCTGACCTATAATATGTTACCAATGATCCTACACCTGAAGTTACACCGACTTACAATATTTTGTCCTTGGACTTCTCATCTTATTGATTAAGTAGATTGCCCATCATGATTACTTATAAGGAAAATAGGCAAGGAAGCAAGTATGTAATTAAAACTTATCTCCTCATACGGGCATACCTAGACTACTCTAGTGGTGTAGCAGTCTTATATGCAGGAACCAAAGAACACAAAGAAAGCAGGTAAAGTATATTTCATCGAGATAATATTTTCTGTATTGTGTTTGACAGTGTTATCCTTCTTATTGTTTTTTACTAATTAATTGCAACAATGTGGCATGTCTAACCACACAACATGAGAGGCGGTGAAAGCACCCACTTTAGATAAATTACATAGACTATAAACATGCCAACGGTATTTCCGGACATACACAAGGATACATCCCAAGATTCTGAGAAAAGTAACATGACATGCGCAAATATCGTTCACCCGCAAGTGCTAATTTCAGTGCACCATTGTGTTGTCATGAACAAAGAGAATGATGTCAATACTCAATTTTATTCATGCTAAAGGATGCTACTACAGCGGAAGGATCATTAAAGATGGGTAAAGATGCAACAGACCAACTGGTGGAAGGTTGATTAAAGTTCTATCTCAGTTATGAGTGAGTGCCGGAAAAAAATGTCATGAATCAACAGCAAGAAAGCAATGTTAGGATAGTTATGTGAATAATTGAAATATTTGCCACAAGAGGTGGTCTACAAGCAGAAGCTTCTATTAACAATATATCTACCTGGTTCGGCAAGGAAAACAAACTAACAACAATACATTTAAACAGTGATTTCCTTTCAAATCAATCCTTGGTCAAAAAACACATGCCAGCATAATGTTGACTAACGTAAATCAAACCATTAAAAAATTATATATTCCGCACTTATTTTTATATCACTGGGCTCCAAAAATTGCAGGACCACATTAAAGCAAAAGTGAAGCAGAAAAACTAAATACAGCATAACTTACTCTTGTTTTTTTTTGGTTGGGTGTGGGGGGACTACAAAGTGAAACCACACTGTATTGATAGTACACGATTAAAGAATCAATGACTGAAAATAATAATTAATGATAAAGAAACGTTAAGTTCCTTATGTGCCTTGTAGCTACAGCTAACTTCAGAGACAACCCCAAGTGTCCTTGATGATGATGATGATGATCAAATAACAGACAGAGAGATGAGAAAAACGTTATAGAAGCACGGATTGTTGTAAGATTTCACAACAAAAGGGAATGACGGTTCAACATTATTAGTCATTTATTTACGCATGCTAGCAGCCAATAATTGTCTCCGCTACAATTTTAGCAACCAGTACTTACTTGTGATCAACAAGGTTGGTGCTGTAAGCATTATAAACTCCCATATCATAATCGTAGAAAGTTGAACCTCCACCTGTACAATATCAAAAGCTTAAAATTATACGGATATTGTTTGCATAAACATTTTCCCGTGAACAGGTGTTCAATCTACTTACCGCTGCTGCCAAATGAGCCATCTCTGGTTGGTGCACTTACTTCCAGAACTGCATGATCTATAACAGAACTTGCTGCCTGCTCAATGCCACTTTCTGCCGTGTCCAAGACTGATCTAATCAACTTGCCTCTAGAACCACGCTTCTTTACCCTCTTACCCTCCATTCCATCTAAGGTATCTACTCTATCAATAGATGTATCACCACACAAAGAATCAGAAAGATGTCCTCTTCCAATATCATCCCTATCCGAAAAAAGTTGATTGTGCTCTAGAAATGCCCCAGAGCTCGATCGAGAAGCTAATCTTCCAGAGATTCCATATCTTTCTAAGTTTCCAATCAGGCGGTCATGTTGTGCCTGTCCTGCTTGATTATAAAGAGAAGCCTCTCCAAAAGAATCAGCCAAGCCAATTTTATCTGTCCCAAATTTAAATGAATGATCTGAACCAGAACGGTGAAAGGGCCAAGAGCCATCTCTGTTCTCATAAGATGTTGGAGCAGCATCACACAAATCTAGTGCTTGTGAGGATTGAAGGACCATATTACGGTGAAACAAGTCAGCCAGATCTTGATTGGAGTTTTCATCATTTCCTACAAGTGCTGCCCATGAATTTGGGTCCCTCCCAGCAAGATTTACTTTCATGTCCCTCTTATGTTTCTCTGCTTCAAGATGCAACTGGTTTAAGTGGGATTCTATGAAGCTACTAGATAGCTGTCCGTTGCGCTCAGACCATTGACTCTCCAGGGCATCTAATTGTGAACCTGCAAATTGGTTGGTAGCACAATGCTGAGTATTTGCAGACGGAAATGGTGCCCTTTGAACAGAAGGGTGCATCTGACCATGCAGATCTTGCACATCCATCCCCTGATGCCGTGCTAAGGCATTTACAATCTCTTCATTTGACCCAGCCATACCTGCAGATATAGACCCTGTCCTCTCAAAAGGCTGCGGATTTGTTTCATAATTCCCTCTCTGCCTTCGCTCATGAAACATGAAATTCCTCTCCAGATGGCTTGGTTGTTCATAGGATGGTCTCTGCAGAGGCTGGACAAGATCCAGCTGGCTTAGCCTACCAGAATGAGCCTGGTGTGAATTAGCTGCTGTCCTGATAAACTGGCCAGAATCATCTACCGACCACATCCCACCAACATTTCTCTCTTTTTCTAAGCCTAGCTGGTGCCTTGAAGAAAGTGGAAACTGCTGAGCTTGCAATTGCTCCTGCTGAAGGCTCAAAAGAAGTTGTTGTTCCACAGGAAGTAAAGGCATATGCCTAGAGTGAGAGAGTTGCTCCTGCTGAAGGCTTAAACGTAATCGCTGTTCCAGCAGATCACTGTGATGTTCAGGATGAAGGTCGTGGCCAAACTTTGCTCGAATAAGATCCTCAATAGACGGTTCATGGTGCCTAGAAACACGATGAGCCTGTTGTTGCAGCTCATGCAAGAGACGCTGCTTGAATAAGATCTCGTCTGCATGTGAAGCTCCAAAAAGAGGATCGTGCATTTGTTGCTGCAGTAAGTGCTCAAAAAGCAACTGATCTTGCTGTTGTCGCTGCTGCTGCTGCTGCTGCTGCAAGAGTTGCATTTGCTGCTGAATCTGCTGTTGTTGCTGGTGCAGTTGCTGTTGTTGCTGTAGCTGCTGAAGACGCTGTTGTTCCTGTAGCTGAAGTTTCAAAATATGCTCCAACTCAGGTATTGATTGATTAATAGAGTGTTGGCGCTGAAGGGATCCTTGAACTTGTTCAAGAAATGGCACTGACATATGCATGTCCTGACGTGACAACAGGTGTTGTTGCTGGAGGAGCTGCTGCTGCTGCTGCTGCTGAAGTCGTTGTGATAACAGTTGCTCTTCCAAACTGATGAGATTAGCCTCTTGCTCAAAGAGTGCCAACTGACTATCATCCATAGCATCATGAAGAACCTTTGAGCTAGGAAGGCGCCTGTAATTGCTGGGCCACGCATCACGAACACCTGAGGGATCGCCAATCGAACTGATAGAGGAATCGATCCCACCGACAGCATTCATAATACGGCTATGGTTACCGACATTGTTGGATGATAAGGGATGTTTTTGATTAGTATCTTCCAGCTCAGACCATAGCAATCCAAGAGGATTCAGATCATTATCTGTGGGAATGTTGTTATTGGACGATGTAGGCTGTCCCATTTCATTTGCCAAGAACTGATGGCCGCTAGTGTTCCGTGACAGCTCACGTATGTCGCTAGCAAGCTTCCCCAAAGGATTCTCAATGCTACTAACAGGCCTCCCCGTATATAGTACTTCTACATAAGAAGAAAAAACTATCAGATAAAGGACACCTAATGTGAGAAGATATTACGAAAAATTAAAAGATATATTAAGTCCTTGAGATAAAAGGAAACATTAAAACAACCTTCGGCATCTTGCCCAACAAAATCATGAAGTATATGACTTTCAGAACAAGGAATACTCATATGATTATCTGAGTTTAAAACCTGCAGGCTTCCATATAGAAGATCTATGGAATCTTTATGCTGAGGCATTCTAGCCTGAACATGTGGATCCAAATGTCCCTCAGTACCAATTGGTGTCCATCGTTTGTCACTACTAGAAAAAGAACCAGTGCCATCAGAAGCAGCTGTATGAACTTCCAGCTTGCCTCTTACAATATCCAGAGGCTCAGATTGCTCGCCAGGGTACTGTAGGGGTAAAGTATTAGAATTCAATGTCAAGTGTGGCATCAATTCACCAAGTGACTGAAACGGTGTACCCTCTGGAGCATCTGTCAAACACACAGGTAAATCGGTGCCAAAAAATCCTTGCTCAAACCATGAGATAATGTCAACGCCTAAAAATGGCCCTTGAATCTCTCCTTGAGGGTCTCGATAGAACAGACTCATTTCTTCAGGAGGAATAGCAGAATCTAAGATCTTCGTTTCATTCATAGTTTGATGCTGATCACCAGTACTTTGGACCTCCTGGATGAACGTCATGTCAAACAAAGCACTTGAATCATCAGGTAGCATATTGCTAACATCAACAGAAGAATTTGAATATCTTTCTTCAATCTTTCCATCTTCATTTATCACATTTTTCATACCATTCTGTTGTTCAGAATTAAGAAGAGCTTGTTCTGCCAATGTATTATAGTGTGCATCATCCACTGAAACAAATTCAGTCATAATACCAGTATCCAACCCATTGCTTGCAATATAAACTTTCTTAAATTCTCCATGAGCAGAATCTAGCCCCTTCAATATATCCATCCCTGTGCAGGGAGAAGCACTGTTTCCCAATAAATTGATCAGGGATTTCTCTTTGTTCTCAACCGATTCCATGTCGACAGCATCCATCTCACTCTCACTGACTCTTGCCTTCACATCTTTGTTTCTATATGATATTTCACTATTAATGACCTTTCCCTTTGAAATGTCCTCTAGAACAGCCCATTCCTCTGGACTTGGTGCGACAAAAGCAAGTGGTGCTATTGAGCTTGATTGTGTTATTGTAGGAATATCCTCAAGACCTTCAGGTGCTTTACCAAAAGTTGGGAGTGTCTTCTGCTTCCTATATATATCAAGAATTTTACCCCTCGGGTAGCGATACGTACATGAGGGTAAACCAGACTTTCCAAGCAGAGAATCACTCGTGTTTACAGGGGAAGAACCAATAGGTCCAGTAGAGGATGCCCTGCCAAATGGCAAGCATCCGACAAAGCTTGCCCCCCTACCCCTTCCGGGAGCAAATCCCACATTTGAACCCTCCCCTCGACCTCTCTCTAAACCAAACCCAGGAGCAGCACGATAAACAGAGGACCCGCCAGAATGAGCTTCCTGACGATGGCGTGGCCTCCATTTGTCACGGGAATCAGACTCGGCCAGTGAACGATTGTTGCCGGTAAATGATTGCTTTTCAGCATGCTGATCGTCCTTCTCAACATCCATCTTTCTCTCCGTTCGTGAGTCCTTGTCTTTGTCTTCTGGTCCCCATCGTGATGACCATTTACTATCACGGCGTCCTTCATGTGCAGAATTACGACCAGTAACCTCATGCCAGCGATCAGATGAAGGTGAAGTCCTAGAATCAGCACTTTCCCTTGTAGAATTACTGTCAGAGCGACGATCATTCTTGCGGTATTCATTTTCTCGATCTCCTTCCTTTCTACGCTCTCTCCTACCAAGCAAGCCAGTTTCCCTCTCTTCATCACGCCATCGGCGATTAGCTTCAATATCAGGTACATTCCTTCTCCATTCTTTCTTGTCCTGAGGTCCATCCAGGCGCCAAGAATCTTTATGAATGGTGTCTGAGGAGGATCCATGGCGTGTGTCCTATAGCATTTATAAAATGTATGAAATATATGAGTACCCAAAAAAGGAAAAAGAAAAAAAGACAAGCAGGTGAGTTAACCAATTGCAGTACAGACAAATATATCATTCAAATGCATGTGCCTCATTCGCTCAATAGCATGATACAACTTGGCGTGGCACGAAAAGTTTCTTGTCCTCGACTTATGTGCAAATTGGCACGTAAAGTTTCTTGTCATCAACTTATGTGTGCACACCCGCACACACATAGATATAACATATGGATAGGCAAAGGCAAGATGAAAAAGATGAGCATATTAATGTTTTAAAGCAGCGTTAAAAGTGAAAAAGAAGAAGACTGACCATGTATTTAAAAATCCAAAAGCATCAAAATTTCATGTAAATTTCAACAAGCAGAAGTTGAATTTTTTTTGTTCTCCTACATTGCTGGACTTCTATGGTTTCATGCACCATGACCGTGATTTCAAAAACCATTACGCAGGTCTAAGCGCCGATACTAAAGATTGGCCTAGGCACCAGTCAAGTCAAACCAGTTTAGAAGGCTGCACCACTGATGACAAAATAGCTTTTACATCAGTGGTCCATGACACAGACTATGCAGAATTCCATCATGAGTAGTCTTGAAGAATGGAACCAACTCTCAGGCAGACATGTCAAAAATATGGCAAGTTACACAACAATTGTAAGAAAGCATTTAATTACATGAATTGAACAAACAACAGTGAATGCCTAGTGCAGTAGAACCAAAAGCTTTCAGACGAACAACTTCTACTAAATCCTCTAACATACAATGAGTGCGTAGCATCTTATAATGGTATGCACATACAAGAGGCCTATGTGAGAAACATCAGTTTAACTATTAAAAGCTGCACGCATAAAGTAGAAACCCGTTTAATGACCTGATAAACTTTCAGATTTCCACCTATAAAGTTATGCACTGTGATGCAAAAAGATGTCAAATTTAATTTATAGACTAAACAGCAAACATAGTTGAGTTATGGCACAATTGCTTTAAAGGCATTAAACTACCTAGCTTTACCCCAACATCACAAATCTGATACACAATTAAACAGCAGGCAGGGGTCATTCATAATGGCAAACATTTTTGTTAGTTTTCAGCCCAACAAACCAGACTGAAAAATCAAGTGACAGAAATGAAAAATATAGCATAATTTTAATAACCAAGCACAAGTAGCAACAATGGAGACACAGAATTATCCTGATTCAGGAATAAGAGTGAATCTACATTTGCATGCATAAACCCATTATCTTGGGGAATGTTCTCTTCATAATTGGAAAATATGACAATCTATGGTCAAGATCTCTGGTCACATCATTCCCTTTGAAAGGCATTGTTGGCTTTTTGACAGCTAAAGGCATGGGACATAGTTTAACATTCTTACTTTCAAGTGCACAAGTGAATGTAATTTATACCTACGACATCCTCCAAAGAGAGGACATGTAAATCTGTAGCTACTCGGTTCAGCTTCAATGGACCAAACCGCTGTATAGAAAGATGATGATTAATGGCAAACCATCTTTCCAATGATTCCACAAATTTATACTACTTAGCAACTGAATTCGTTGTCTGCTGGAAAATGCGTAAATGATAGAACTATATCTACAAGATCATTCACTATATCTACAAAAAAGATCACTGAATATAGCAGCAAGTAATAAAGCAATCACTAAGAGCTTGTTGGATGGGTGGGTGATACGATCACATACAAATGACGGCGGCAAAAGGGGAGTCAAGGAGCGACTGCGGCAAAACCCTAGAGAGTGGCAATTATGTAATTACATAGTTGCAGTTCTGTAATTACAAGGCAGTGGCAGTTTTGTAATTACAAAACGACGGCTCAGTGGCAGTTTTGTAATTTCAAAAAACCTTAGGTCAGGGGCATTGAGGTAATTTTAGGGCGTTGGATCATTAGATGGATTTACTATAAATAAGAGGGGAGAGTTCTTAAGGGGTTATGAAAAAAATTGTGAGAGTTATTGGTAGGTATTATCTAGATTAGTAAGCCCGAAGTAACTGGGAGAGTGGTCATCCTCTCATATTTAGGACAAAGCCTTGTAGTTCCACGAGTTATCAAATAAAAATCTCATATTTTTGCCCGATTTTATTTCCCAAATATATCACCCAATCATATCAAATTATCAGAGCACTTAGATTTGGGACCAATGGCAGAGAGAAAGATGGAGACCCTCAAGAAAATGGAGGAATTCTACAAAACGATTGAGTAATAACATCAAGCAATGGAAGACCGATTTGAGGTAAGATTTTCATCAATAGAATCCATAACCGTCCTCCACTGGAGGTGTTGGCTATCAAGAAGGATCCGAACAACGATGAAGTCGAAGGCGATGCAACAGAAAACGCCAACAACAAAGAACAAGTCGTCGTCATCGAGGAGGAAACCCAACATACAACAGATCTTAGATGGCAAGATCGCTCTGGCCAAGGATCCAACCAGATATGTGCACGATGATGCATGGGGAGGCGGGATCTGGCCAGATCCGCACCGGCGACATCCGACGCGTCATCGCACGAGGAATTTGGGCGGGACCACTGGCCCTGGGGAGGCAATGCCAATGCCAAGGGAGACCAGTGATGCTTCGAAGACAGCCGGTGAGGCCAACGATTCTTCGACAAGGATGGGGTAGGCTAACGATGCTTCGCTGAGGCAAAAAACAATCCAACACCTCTTTTCAAAATTCCGCATTAAGGATAATGTGTCTTTTAGGAGGAGAGTAACAGTACGATCACATGTAAACAGCGACGGTAAAAGGAGAGTCAATGCGCGACAACGACAAAATCATATGAGTGACAGTTCTGTAATTACAAGATAGTGGCAATTCTATAATTACAGGGCGACTGTTGAACCCATATGCCAGAGACAATTTTGTAATTTTAAGGCGGTGGCTCGTTAGAGAAGAATTTGGTTATAAATAAGGTGGGGAGGTCATGAGGATGATGATGACAAATATCGTGAGAGAATTATAGTTATCTAGTTTAGATTAGCCCTGGTTTAATTGAGAAAGTTGTCCTCCTCTTGAATTGAAACCAAAACATTGTAGCTCCACATGTTATCAAGTAGAAATCTTATTTTTGTCCTATTTTCTTTTCCAAATCTATCCACAATCATATCAATGGGGCAAATATATGATCGATTTCTTTTTGGATAAGAATCCATTGGATCTCATCTATATTTCAAAAGACAAAATCCCTTTGGGTTCCAAAAACTTTGGTTTAGTGCTATCTTAAATCCACCATATATTATTAACATTTATTAACAAGTATCTTTATGAACAAATGATATCCTTCAAAAAAAGATCAAGACCGCCCTTTTTAGGTTCAATTTGGTGATGTTTAAAAATGTCCTTTTACAATCTTTAAAGCAGATGGATGCTTTTTGAAAAAAGATGATGTTTGGTAACCATTCAGGAAAAATGCTTTTGAGAGAGGAAGAAGCAAAAACTGCTGCTTATTCTGGAAGCTATTTTTGGCTTCTCCTCCAAAAGCCAAAAATCCTCTCACTTTTCTCTTCTGTTTTATTCTTGTGTGATATCACCTATCTATAACCAAAAAAATTGTTTCTACTTTTTTTCTCCAACTACAATCAAAAACCTTATCTAAGCACTTTCACATGTTTAACATAATTTATTCAAACCTTTTCAATTTCAATGTTTATTTTGTGAGAAGCATTTAGAATTTTAAGTTACCAAACACATAATTTAACTAAAAAGTCTCTTCCAATAGCAAGTCCTTTTTCAAGAGGATTTTTACAATAGCAAAACCAAACACCTTAATCAAAAAAATTGGACTACTTTTTAAAACTATAATTTTTTGGATTTTTTGTCAAAAATGACATCCAAACAACCAGTACTTTGCATTGCTCCTAACCATTGAAAAATGCCATCTAAAAATATAATACGTCGGATGGTAGCTATCCAAGCATGCCCCAAAGGGACATATACTGGCCGCAAGCTAAGTAAGAAGCACGTAGTTGGAAACATCTATAAAGTTTCAATTTTCTCATTTGTACTTGATTCTAATAAGGAAACCAGTTTAACTAAATGTTTTTTAAAAAAATGCATGTAAACCATCAGTACTTGTGAAAATAAAGTAAAAAGAGTACAACATCGAGTTGAGACGTATAAAGGGAGAACAATCAATGTTGGGAAAACATTAAAAGTAGAATAGATATGGGTCACTTTCTGCTTAGCATGTAAGTTGTATGAATATGCTTTCCGCTTTGCATAACTACAACCACCGGGAGGTAAGTTGCAAAATAGCTTCTGCTTCACCTTTAATGAATAAGCAGTGCAAACCCACTTCATCTGTGCAGCTTACGCGGCACATTTACACTGTTAAATGACAATACATTTTTAGCCATAACATTAGAATAATCAGGCAGTTTAGAAAAAAGGGATGTGTAGCCCAATCAGTTTCAATGACAATATACAAGCTTACTTTAAGGCTGGAATTACATTTATAAAAATATTGGAAAGAAGCAAACATTAAGCGCTGCTTAAAGGTCCTTAGTAACCAGGTACACATATAAAGGCACCAAAGGCTTGGGCTGTGTAATCATGACATTACTATTTAAGAAAGAAGATAAGGGTCATCTGTTTCTTTTGATATCTTCAGTTCCTTTCTTCCAACATAAACACAGCACTCAAAGCTTTGTTCAGGAGAAAATATTTCCAACTGAAAAAGTAATCAAACTAACTTTCAGTCGTCGACTTCCTCTCCGAAGCGACAATGCTCAATAATATCAGAGTTAGTGCAATCAGCACATAATATGAGTGTACAAGTAACCTAGCACCAAACTAAAAGAATCAAATAAAGAAAATCAACAAAACCAGCTAGCAACGAAGAGAGTTCCAAACGATTTTCAAAATCCTAATTTTGCCTCCATTACAATTCAACTGAGTCGGATTATAATTCCATGCAGTCAGACAAGCTTGTGACAATGCATGAATAAGAAAAAAGAGTGAGTGAACGAAGAAAACAATTATCAACATGATTATACTAGTGCAGAATTCCACAAATTAAAACAAAAATTGATAATTCAAATTAGAAAGATGTAAACACTGAAAAGGTTGAAACACTGACCTTGCCATCACTAGGTTTAGCATATAACCACTGCGGTGACAGAGGTATGATGTTCTCTGACGTCAGTTGATCTGTAGTATGAAATCATATAAGATACTAAGAAGAAATTTTCAATGTGCAAAGCATACAACAGTTGAGATGGCAACAATGACAAAGTAATGTATACAAGGACAAGAATTTGAAAGCTAAAATAATTCATACATATAACCAAAGTTATGTTTGACAAAGACAAATGGCACACGTAAAGAGTAAGAACAATAATGCAACATGAAATGGATACATGGCTATAGCTACAAAAGAAGAGCAAGTCTACTGCTCACTGAAAGAATATGATAAATCATGAAATAACTAGCAACAATACATGGTATAAGGATACACTCGAATTCATAGTGGTCCCAGAGAAGCAACAACAATCCAATCACTACCTTGAAAATATAAAATGACAGTTTATAATGAAACTAAAAGGAACACACCATGGCAATGTTGCCCCCATTAAATCTAGCTTCAACTCAATAGCGAAGAAGTTCCCACAAAATGTCATTGAAACCGCTACAAATTAACACTTTATATCAACTAGATGGCATTTAGACCGGTATAATATATAGCTATTTCTTCTGGATGCAAGACTCCTTTTTGAATAATCAATTTCCAAATAAATAAGTTTTTTTATTTTAGCTACTTCCATGAGGAATTCTTTACAGTCAAACTAGTGTAAATGAACCTCTAATGGAGAACATTCTGAATAGAGAATCACCTTTCGATTCATCAAGAAACCCCATGTCATCATTTCCACCAGGAGTACCACCTGTCAAAGAAAGGCAGAATATTTCTTCAATCACTGACTATTTGAAATTGTAACAGCAATATCACACCTACGAAAAGTGTCTATAATACCAAACTTCTAAACCATTGCCTAACAAAATCTTCTGCAAGAAAAGCATCTACAACATATGCTAATATTTGAGATCTGATCCATCGAATGGTAGTTTCAACTAAAGCCTCACTACTGAAGCACTTTCCTATGAATAGCAGCAATACTCAAAGAACTCAAAAAACTTTTTCAAAGGAAGATGCTCGAAAGGAAGAAGCAAGTATTGCATATGGCTAATTGATGCATGCTTCAACTGTTACTTTTAAGTAAGAAGAATTAGTAGTGAAAATTGACAGAATCTGATAGAATCTGGCAATAAGAACTTTCACCAGTAGATTAACAACCAACCCAATTTTGAAAACGATGATTACCCTTGAAGTCCAAACAGAAGTAGAATTTTACTTTTATATATGAAGAAAACATCCGTAACCAAAACCAAATGATACCAATAGAAACATGTCAGCAACTTCGTTAGTGTATAAAACTTCAGAAGGAAAATTAGGATGGAACATAAGTACATAATTAAATAAAATCCAAAAATTATAACTAAAAATACTCAACAATGAAAGGTGCCTCTAAAAATTAGGATAACTAGTCCATGAAATGAGGGAAAAACATGTGAAAAAGGCTCTAGTCTAAAGAATAACAGCTAAAGATTCATTAAAATCTACACTTAGAAGCATTGAGATCCACATGTAAAGAGCTGCTACCCCCATTAAACTCAACTAAAAAACAAGACTTCGCATAAAACCCTTAAAAAGACATAAATCCAGTAAGAAAAATACTTAGCCTTATCATCAGAAAACATTAGCTGCCAAACATACGAGATGCAGATCCAAAATCAAAAATGTTCTCCATAAAAAGTTCCCCAAAAGACCATAATTCAACCCCAATTAAAAAATGAAAACAAAAAAGGATCTTCTACTCGGAACCTTCATGAAAACGCTAAACAAGCATTCCTAAATCTGATTCGGGGAAAAAGTTAAAAATGATCCTCCTAATAATCCCAAAAATAAAGCAAAACCTTAGCAATCCCTTCGTAATATTACAAATTCGATTAAGCAAAGGGTAAAATTTTCGTAATCCAAGCCCAAAACAAAACCCTAAACACGACCCCATCAGATCACGAAATCGAACCATCTGCCGAATCGAAACGATCGAATACCTTTCGCGTGATCCATTACCAGATCGAGCTTTCCTTCCGCCATTCCGACGAGAAACGCAGCGAGATCGGAGCGATAGATCGGAAAAGGGATAGGACTTCCTATCCAAATCCGAACCCAGTAAGAGAATAGATAGACAATAGAGATCCGGCGAGAGATTGAAATTTAGGGTTTGAGAGAGGTGGATAAAGCTAGGGTTAGGGTTTTCAGATTCGAATAGAGAGAGTGGGAGAGAAAGGGAACGAAAATCAGAGGGCTTGGATGGTGCGAAGACTGGGGGGCTCAGCGACACGAGAGGAGTTAGATCGGAGAAAACGATAACTTTTTTCCCCTGTTTATAATAATAATAATATTTCGGGAATTTAGTATTCGACTCGCTGGTCGCTCGCGCTCTCGTATTCTCTCCTTTGGTTATCCTAATTTCAAATGGGGACGTTGGCAAACAAGTGGGTCCTATCTTTGTCCACCTAGGTTTGTCTCATCTCCCACGTGTCAAGGGAAGTGTGTGTGGCCCTTTTCCACGAGGCCCGTCGCACAAATGACTCTTCGTTTCCGTATAATTACGGGTTTGTTATTGTCCTTTCATGTTTGTCGAAATGCACAGTATTTTCTTCATTTTTACATGTTTTTCATTGGACTTTGTTTTTTACACTTTAACCGTCATTCCCTTGAAAAAACCCCGAACCAAGAAGCCAACCCCTGCTTCTGAGTTATTAGCCCTATCTGGGTCTGATTCTGAGAGTTCTTGGTCGAGTGAGGATCGTCCTCAGCCCCTTAAGTGTAGACGTAGGCAAGCTCCTACAGATATGCTTTCCTGATCTCTACCCATCCTCCATGTCGAGCCCCAAGTTCAACCTGATAATCTCGATGTTGAACCCCAAGCCGAGCCTACGAATCATGAAGCAGAACCCCAAGCCTAAGATAACCCTGAATCTTCACAGCCTTTAGCTCATACTTCTCATGTCCACATGTGTCGTGACGACATGTGTTTGCGCAAATACAACTTCATGATTAATGTTAAGCTCTTAAAGGAGTGTTTCATATCCTTTCAAGCCTTCACTGCCGAGAACCTCTCCCAGTGATTGACTACGACCAAGTTGGTCGATCTATTTAGGTATTCCAATGATATTCTCCTAGACCCTATCACATGCTCGTGAAATTATTCTATGCAAACCGCATTCGCGGTGAATACAACGAGCCTGGGATATTAGACACCATCGTTCAGTGGACCCCGATCAAGCTTGACCCCAAGATTCTAGGGACTATCCTTAGGATTCCTTTCATTGGATCCCTACCTGCAGCCATTTCCATATCTAAGGTAGCTGGTCTCGATTAGGCTGTCCGTCGGGACATGTTTCGTAAGATCCCTCATATCCTAACTTCTGGCGGCAGATCTTCCATGTTCACCCTTCGTGGTTGGGTTGTCCACCATGTGGTCAAGTCCAAAATTCAACCTAAGTATAGGTCTTCTGATTAGCCATCTCATGAGATTCTCAAATGCTATGCCATCTTTTCAAACATGGATGTTAACTGGGTCGGTGTCATCCTTGATATAATGGACCACATTGAGATCACCTCCACCAATTCTCATATCCCATACGGTTGCATCCTAACACATGTCTTTTGCCACTTCCAAATCGATCTTTCTGCTTTTGAGTCAGTCCCTCTTAGCCCTCTTCTGGATGCATCTGCGAAGCTGAAGTCATCTTCAGCTCTGCAGACTGTAGCCAAGAAGAGGCAGTCTATTTATGGTCTATCCTTATCATCTGTTCCACCAACTAATACCTTGATTCCTTTATCATCTTCAGCTCCACATACTCCTGATCCCCTTCTTGTCGAGTTGGACAAGAAGGTATTTGTTTTGTTTGAGTTGTTCCATGTATCCGTTCTGCACCAAGGCATACCTATTCCTACCTCCCTCCAGTCGTACCTTTAGCCTGTTGCTACTCACCCTACCCATCTTGCTGTTGTTTCTGGTGATGCTCAGGCTCCTCTAGCTGGCATCACCCAGCCTCCTCCTGCTGACATCTCATAGACTCCTGAGTCTGTTGCTGCTGGTCAGCCTTCTGAGCCTGCTTCTGAGGACATCACTGCTGCTTCTGCTGTTGTATCTTTTGCAGAGACAGAAACCCATGATTTCCACGTAGAGAGGAGAGCTCCTGAGGACTCCCTCGTCGTTCAGATTGACAGACGTGGCTTGGAGACTACTCACCTAGGATCTAGATTTTTTTGTTAGGGTTGAGAGTCTTAGATTGATTGGTTGGTTGTATGTGATGTATGTATGATGATGTTTGGATGATGATGTTTTTGGATGTATGTATGATAGGCATACTTGCATGTGGAGTGGTATTTTTTTGTACTCCGTGTATTCTCTATTCACATATATACATATGATGTTCATTTTGCCTCATTACTTTCTTATGTGAATTGTGTGCAATATTATCTCTCATTATGCTCTTAATTAATTATATATTGAATGTTGAGATGAATTGTATGTTTAACGTTGATATTGGACCTCATTTCCTATAGTCAACTTAATCTTTTTGGATTTTAATGATTGATATGTATTTGTGTGATACACCTTCAAGTTTTCTCGATTTTCTTTTGGTATCACATTAAATACGTATCTCATTCTTTATACTCACATGACTGTTTTACTTTTATTTAGAAATATTGTTGTTGTTTATCTACTCCCACTTTTGGGTAATGCCATAGGGGGAGGGACATAAACAAACTCACAATTTTGTGCTAATTAGAAGCTAAACTTGTAAGATTGAAATAGCCTTAGATTCAGGGGGAGTAAGATATAATGAATTTGGATTCAAAATTCTAAATTCTAAATTCTAATATTTGAATTCATTTCATTCATGTATATCATACTATTGCTTTAATTGATCATTAGATGCCCATATTTAAATTGTTTAACTTGATTGGCATCTATATAGGGGGAGTAAGTATTCTTAAGCATAATTATTTATCTTTTTGTTTATGTTTGTTTGTCATCACCAAAAGGGGGAGAATGTTGAATATTGGACTTCTTCCTACTTGGTTTTGATGATGAGCAAACATAAATACTTGTGACTAATCTCCTTCATACAGTTAATCCATTGTATAAGCTTATCATGACGGTCAAATGTCAATGGATGACCATGAAGATCAATCAAAGCTCAAAGTTTAAGATTGGATGATCAAAGATAAAGAATATAGATTCAAAAGACTTCAAGCAGACTTCAAAATCATTCACGATAAATAAGAGAAGCAAAAAACAAATGTAATCATTTAATTCTCTTTTCTTTCTCATTAGAATGTAGTTTTGAAGTAGATTATTGCTGGAGCTTACACACTTCACTCATTCTAGCCTAGGAAGTCATTAGAAACCAATTCCTAGGTTTCCAACTTCTTTTACTCTAAGTTGTGCATTTTAGACTTCCGACAGGTGATTGAAGAACATTTTACAGGTCAAAACAATCGACTATGAATCATTCAACAGTCGTCTGTTATGCACACACTTTTGACTTGAATTTTTGGGCTTTCATTCCTAAGGTCCTAGGAGACTACTGTACAAAGTACATGCGCATGTCCAGTTGCAGGTGCATGTGACTTGTTAGTCAGTTGCATGCCTCCTCTTGCCCAGACATCCATAGATTTCTCATCTTTCGCACTAACACATGTAAGCGGTGCAAGTTGGTTTTACCGGCGCCTGCCCCTGGCACATGCGCCTGTATATATCATTATAGTCGTATGTCCAACACTTGCCCAGAAATTTGATTTTGGCAAGTTACGCACTTATGCAACAGACGACTGACGTTGGTTTACCAGTCGCCTGCCCATGGCACAGGCGCTTGTCAAGTTGGCCCATTCACATCTGTAATCAGAGCAGGATTTTAGAGCCCCAGATGTGGATGAGGAATCACGAAGTGAAGGGCAGTTGGAAGAGTCATCTACCATGCCAGCAGAAGGTAACCCATCTGAACAGAACGTTTTACAGTCTCTCGTGGATTACCTCTCCCTTGCTGGTTTCATCATCGATAATGTACATGCTAGATGTGATGGAGAAACATTGCGCCTACATTTTGATGAGGAGGAGGAAAAGGTATGTGAAGGTGAGGACGAGATTACCAACATTGCAGACCCCGATCTTCGATTCCCTCTAGCGTCATTACCCCAACTTGAAGCATATCAGAGCGACGGCCTGACTGCAGAGCATGGACCTTTAGTCGAGGAGGATGTGCACATGAGCATGTATACGACGATCGATCTTAGGGAGCTGGATGCACATCCACCTCCATACTTGCTGCATCAGTCACTTCTGAGGCAGAGCATCTATCTAATCTCATAAGCCTCACAAGGGGAGACTTTCTGAACTCTCAGGACTCTAGTTTTGAATCTCAAACTTCATTTCCAAATTATATATATTTAGATACTATTGACACGACGTACTTCTCGCAGGGCACACGTGCACATTCCATTGAGGTACACTGGGTCGTGTCAACACCTGGTGAGGATAGCGATGGAAGGAACATGGAGATGATCACACCATCTTTAGAGAACCTTACAATGTTCTCAGGGAGTATCTATCATTCAATTTCAAAATTTTCAATTCATTTTGATGATCCTCTCTGGGATACTTATATTATGGGGAGAAATTTTCCCAATCAGGCTGATGCTCTTCGTCCCTTGCAAGTTACAGGTAGATGCCTACGAGTGATGCTTGGAGGAGCGTTGTTAGGACATGATGGATTCGTGGTAGGCAGCTAGCTGAGCCATGAAAAGAGCAGGAAGAACAGCTACCTGCTCTGCTTGAGATTCATGATCCACCCTTTGATCCGATGAATCCTACTCACGTAGTATAGATAAATTTTATATGCTTTTTAGGTAGAATGAATAAATCGCCTACTCTCGACAGCGAGGGGAGCGTATTAGGATTAGTCATTTTTCTTTGAATAAATCTCACCTCCATGCGGTGCACCCACATTTTCATGATCCCAAAACCTCTTATATGCTTTAATGCCCAAATTTTGCCCTCGTTTCACATTTATATGACTCCAAACACCCACTTACCCCACAATTGTATCCATGCTTTCATTTTAATTTCATTTTGGGATACACTTATATGCTAGCTTGGGGGTGGTATTTTTATGCATGCAACACTTATATTCCCCCATTTCCATTCTTTAGCATTGAGGACAATGCTTGTTTTTAGTTTGGGGGGTTGCACTTCGTGCGTCACTTGTGCATATTTCTTATTGAGAATCCCACTATGCCATTGTGTTTTTATATGCATGCATGTTTTTATGAAAATTTTCAGATTTGCACTTTATTCGCTCAATTTTTTATTGTTCATCGTGATATATGCTTAGGGGATATCTTTAGTATTAGATTTCACTGCCATATGCTTATTATGTTTATGCTCGTAATCCCTAAAACAAAAGTACCCGAAACATGCGTAGGTTATGTTTTGTATTGAGAATCCATCCTATTCATGCATCTTAATTTTTAGTTGGGAATAATGGTTAGTAATCTCATATGATTTGGGTTAACAGCATACTTATTTAGTACGGAGGAGTGATGTTGTTTAGCTTGTTCATGCTCGAAAGAAAAAAAGGAAGAGAAAAGAAAAAATGAAATGAATAAATAATGCACTGTTCTTGCATCTACATCGAGTAGACGGGGCCTCGGGCCTCAGGAAGCATTGAGGATTTGCACCGAAAGGTTTAGCTTGAGGGAGTGCTTAAGAATAAAGATTTTTAGCTGGTTTGAGCTTGTAGGTCTGAGGGATCCTTCTTGGCCCAATACCTTAAGGTCGTCTGATCTGGAAGTCATTGACCACACGCTCCTTACACAAACCAACTCAGAATCCAAAAAATGGTGAAAATAAGAACGTGAACGAAGCTATCAATCCCCCGAATCATGGAAAGATAGCGTGTCATAAACACCACTTCCCTGATGGATTCACGACTAGTTTTACGATACTAATTCTTCATCGATCATTGAATAATTTCGGTTCCCATTCTAATAACCTACGCGGGATAGAGGAAATGTTTTGACATTTGAGCATAACTGTGACAACGAATATTGCATGTTGATTTATATTAGATATAATGCTCTAAGCTATGTCTTGATAGATTGATAGAGATTGACATGCTATTCAATTTCATAATCTGAAGGTCTTCATTCTCCATGTATATTATATATTGCGCGTTGTGAGATTCTCGATTTTATTTATCTCATGCATGCATACCCCACTTTACTCTCTTTCTTTGTCTTCCTCGAGGACAAGGAAGAGTTTAGTTTGGGAGATTTTGATGAGTGGCTATTTTACACATATTTTGTGGGGTTTATATATGCATTATATCACACAAACCCACATTTATACACTACTTCATTATATTTTCCGTTCCTTTTCACTCTTTGGGTGTTTATGCATGTTTCAGGTCAAAACCAAGCTTAGATGAGATAAATGGAGACAAATAATCAAAAGAAAGAGACTTAACAAAGAAACGTGATCAAAAGAAGAAGAATCCAAGAGAAAATAGCTCCATGGGACAGCGTGGGATACCCCACGCGTCCACGTGGAAGGGAGCAAAGAAGGGCCCAAGAAGCAAAAATTTTAATACGATGTGATCGCATGAAGGTGTCATGAACGACTACGTCAAACAGGATAAAGAAGAAGGATTTTAGAGCTTGGAAATCAAGAACGATGCGGTCGTTTCGATGAGACGATTCGGCCGCGTAGATTGGCCAAATCTATGGAAACTTTGGCCAAGTTTTCCCACTGACACGGTCGCATTGTCCAAGTCAAATTACTATGTAAAAGATCTCAGCCGAAGCCAAAGAGAAGAGGAGCCACTCAGTCGCATGGCTACCCCCACACGACCGTATGGAAGAGATATCACAAGAAAGCCTACAAGACTTGCAAAGATTGAAGACCTGATCACAACTCTATGGTTATCTTTGCTTCTATTTATTTTTTCTTTGAAGTGTGTCTCGTCCCGATTCCAACGCTTATTTATTTGTATTTTTCTGAGATCGGAGCAATTTTATACATTTTCTGGAAGATGAGGTTGCACTACTGAAATTATGACGCGACCGCGTGGATTGCTCCACGTGGCTGCGACTGGTCGGATTTTTCTCAACTCGTTAGGGTTTCTCATGAGTTATAAAAGGGTTTTGTGCTCTGTTTTGAAGGGGGGCCGACCCTTGGAGGTGTTTTTCTTTATCTTTTTTCATATTTTTTCATAGTTTTAGGAGTAGAGGTAAGTTAGATTAGGTTTTTGATGTGTTCTTCGTAATCTTCATATCTTGTATTGCACCCATCAAGATAAATTTCTCCTTATTTTTTTTATAATTTTTATGTGCTTTGCTATCTCTTCATTGAATCTTTGTTAAGCTCTGTGATTCTGTACATGTGTAGTAGTAGATTTTGATCTAGCGCAATGGTGTAGCCTTATTTGTGGGTTTGAACATGTATTGATGAGTGTTGGTTGGTTGTTGTATGAATGATGATTAGAGTTATGCTAGGATGTTTATTATCAATGCAATTCGATTTCTTCCTACGTGGGTAATTAGATTAATTCACGACGGAAGCCGGGGTTAATCTAGGGTTTTCGATTGCATTGATCGTTACTATCGATGCGACTGACGGACGTCAGGTATCGATTGGAGCCCTCCTAATATAGATCCAAATCCTAATCCACGGAGTGGTGTGGAGGAATATTGAGGACATTCATCGGAGTAATGCATCTAGCGCGTATCAATGCATGATGGAAGTCGGTACCGATACGGGCTATGTAGTCCTATCATGCACCACAGAAGTGGGGGTCGGGTTAATATAAGGGGATATCTTATCATGTGCCACAGAAGTGGGGGGTAGATGATCGGTCCATATTTTACACCTTTTTTCTACATATTTGCATGCCATTTCGGTTGCTCATATTGCGATTTTCACGATTATTCGGTGATATTACGTTACTTTTCACTATTTCTTGTTTTTGTCGGATTTCAGGAAATATGGAGCGATCGGGAGCAAAAAGGAGCTTAAGGGACTTGCACCCACTCCGGAGCGTCACCCAAGGCTCTTTTCAGGGCTATTCGGCGATGGGAGACGGGTGGAAGAAGAAGGAACTCCGTAGGATCGACGAGGAGGAGAAACGGAGAAGATTGGGCATTTTCAGCATGCCACTCGGCCGAGTGAAGTAGTCACTCGGCCGAGCAAAGAAGCCCGCTCGGCCGGCCAGATCGGACACGCAGCAGATTGAGTATCAGCGTGCACTCGGCCGAGCATCGCCATCCCACTCGGCCGAGCATGTAGACACCAATCGCCCGAGTGGCATCACGACGACGGCAAGCAAAAATCCCAGACTTACTGGAATCCGTCAGGCGATTGAGGGTTCCGACTCGGCCGATTACCGAATGCCCCGCGGTCGAGTGAGTAAAGCCACTCGGCCGAGTCACCTCCGAAGACAGACCCCCCAAGACCCCTGACTTACTGGAATTTTACAGGGTCTATCACTCGGCCGAGTAGAGAAGCCCACTCGACCGAGTAGAGAAGTCAACTCGACCGAGTGATGCCGAGGACACGCATCGCCCAGATTTTCAGATAGCCTCCCACTCTTTTGAAATCTGCTATCATTTCAGCAATCAAAGTATTTTTCTCATATTTTTTATGGATAGTAGACTTCATGACGGTTCCAACGCCGCCAAGAACGTGCAAATCGGAGGTCGGATGAAATCTGGGGAATTTCTGCAAGTTGATGCTGCAGTGCTGGAATTTCCACTCGGCCGGGTCACATATTCCACTCGGCCGAGTGCGGCCTGGGCCCAGATTTTAAGTTGCGGTTTGGGCTGTTTTGGGGCACGAATTTGAGGGGTTTTCTAGGGTTTCTTGCTAGGGTTTTGGGAGAGTATTTAAGGGGTTTGTAGCCACCATTAGAGGGGGATCCCCATTATGTTTTATTAGAGTTATTTTTAGAGGTTAGGCCATGCCCTAGGCCCCCTCTTGGATCAAAAAGCTTGTATTTGGATTGGAATTCTTCATTAAAGCTAAGTATTTTCTTTTTTTATTTGAATCTTTGTTTTTCTATCTTTTTGTATGCAAGCAATGATTTCTATTGATTTTCATATCTTTATTGCTATGCTAGAGTAGATTTGTTGTTCTAGGGTTTGTGGATGAACCCTATGGATCTAATTTCATATTTGTGATGAATGAATTTCTAAATTGCTAGAATTGCTAGGAGGTTAGATTGTGATTGATTTACTACGGATAGCTAGGGATTTCCATCGATTTGGGATTTGCAAGAGATTGGATTCTAATCGATGGGAAGGCCTAGATATTCGATTTAGATTTACAATTGGATTTCCCTAAGATTTGGTTTGCAAGAGATTGGACCAAAGCTAGGATTTTTAATTGTAAATCTATACCAATATTCGTTTGCAAGAGATTGGACGAATACGAACTATCACAACCTAGATCGTGACTCGAGTTTGCACGAGAGTGGGCTCGAGAAGCGATTGGACAATGATGTCGATCCTAGTGCTAGCGGCTTAGGCTAGGGTTTGCAAGAGATTGGGCCATATCCTAGGTTCGCTATAGACCGGCAATAGCGCGAGAGCGTGAGCTTGGTTCTCTATTCAGTTACGACTAGTTCAGCTCAACGCAAGTCTAATAATATTGAGATTCACTATTCACAATGACGAATGACGGTCCGTAGTGGGGATTCCCTAGCCCTAGACACCTTTATTTGATTTTATATCCACATACTTTGCCCGACGATTGTGACAGGATCGCCGCAAGGCAAATAGGCACTTTTATTGTATTGTATCTGAATCGATATTTTATCCAACTTCTCTATCACCGACACCAACATCCACCACCATTTCCATTATATCATTCCATACCCATCTCCACCAATAAAACATTCGTAGTTGAGCCAACCTAGGATAGATTGGAACCAACACCACCTCCTCGTGTTTGATACCCGCTCGCCACTACACCGTGCGCTTGCGGTAAAACTACAATCGTTCTCCGGGTGTGTATCTGGGGCCGACCAAGTTTTTGGTCGTGCTCTTGGGTTGCATTCCGGAGCGATCAAGTTTTTGGCGCCGTTGCCGGGGAGGTGTTTTCCCGTTGGGTGCCAATTTTTCACAATTAGGTTGATTAGACTACATTAAAAAAATCAAAAAAAAACATTGAGAGAGATTTTTTCCCACCACCTGCTATTATTATCTTTATCTCTCTTTGTACCACTGACGTCTTCTCCAGGTTGTTTACTTTGATCAGGTACAGTTGTTGCAGCGATGGTTCTTCCAAAGAAAATGCGAGCGGGCTCTATACAATCCTACATATATCTCGCTGCATTCTATCAGGCTGATGGAGAATCCTTCGGGGAAGCCTTGTCTAGGTTTGAAGGAATGTTAGAAATGTTCCAGACGGAGTCAGACCATGAGTGGAATGACTCCACGCTATTTGATATCTTCACTAGAAGGCTAAAGGGACCCTCACGTGAGTTTTTGAAGAGGATGTAAGTGGGGAAGTTCAGTGATCTACAGTTGGCAGCAGCCTTGGAGCAAATGATAGATGATGCTCGATCTACCGGTTCACTAACCGTTACGGTAAGTAAACCATACGACCAAGTATTCATCGATTTTGTTATGGCTAATGTCTCTAGCGCAGGTACTATCATAGATGGAGTGTATGCTTCACTTGAAGGTGATCATATCCACCTTTATACCATCAACACTCCACAAATAGAGACATCTAAGTTGTCAAGGGAGGACACTTACACGGACCTATTGAGAAACATTGTCGACATAGTTCGAAATTCCGGTCCATTGACAATAACGGCAGGTGATCCTTTTGAGCTTGAATTTCAAAACTTTATTACTCATTGTATCTCTTCCACAGGCACAATTGATGATGGAGTCTACGCTCTAATTGAGGGGCACAAGACCCATTTTTACACCATGGCCGAGATACATGAGCCTATAGAGCCACCTTATGCCGTCGTCGCCTCCCCCTGCCACCATACTAAGTCAGAGCACCCTATACCATCAGAGGATATTATTGTGGGGGTCATGCATACAGTAGCGGAGCAGACCATCGAGGAGGACGTGACTTTGGACGATGACATCTGCACACAGATGGAGCCCGAATTGTGCCCCCCTCCTTTCGAGCTACCGCAGCCATCCCCACCTTCTACAGAGGCTGAGCATCCCTCAGAGGACCACACTTCCGCTGATGTTGAGGAAAATCCCACAGAGCTTATGGCTCCCCTTCAGGGAGATCTCTTTACTCCCTCATCTCCTACATTTGATTTTCCTCCCGTGTATGATGTCTTTTATGATTCAGATTTTGGCGACTCATCATGCCTTTTGCAGGATTCATGTACATACGATCAAGAGGTACGATGGGACGTATACGAGGAGGAGAGCGAGGAGTTAGCACCCATGGATGCTATTGAATATGATCAGGAGGTGCGATGGGATAAGTCTGACGATGATGAGGAGCTGCCTGATGAGACCTACGCTTATATGCCCAAGCTCCCTGAACAACCTGAGGCGAACAACAAGGAGTTGATCGACGTGGTATACGAGAGTAGGGATTTATTTCCAGGGAAGTGTTGTCAACCGTTTTTAATTTTAAATACTTATGTTGATGACCCTCTTTGGAATACATTTATTTTGGGGAAGAATTATCCACATCAGATTGATGCGGCTTATCTCTTGCAGGGTACAGGTGGAGTCCTTGGAGAGGTGCTGGGAGCCGCATTGCTAGAGTCTAATGGAGTCCGTGGACACACGCGCCTGGCGGAGCCACGGAAGGAGCAGTTGGAGCAATTGCCTGCACCGGCAAAGATACTGGATCCGCCTTTTGCTATAGGTGATATCAATCCAGTAGTGTAGAAATTTTTATGCTTTCAATAAACCCGAATTCTCTCGACAGCAAGAGGACCGTATAGATTTGCTTGAATAAATATCACCTCATATGATGGCAACAAAAATCTTTTACACCCCAAACCCATTATATATATTAATTCCCCTCTCCATATTTTGATACGCCACATCCTTTTGCTCACCACCATCGAGCATTTCTTTCAAGTGAATACTCACTTTCTTATTCATTTGACTTGATCACGCTTTACAAAGCCATGACATTTTTGATTGAGTCACTTGAATAGGATTGTTTGGTATAAGCTTGGGGGAAAGCGCTCTCATGCATCATTGTATGTGCATGTAGTTGCATTAGGATCTCATGTCATTCATTTCATCATTTTGCATTCACCCCCCTATTATTATCGTTGTTCCTCATATTCTTTCATTATGATCACATTGAGTACAATGTGAAGTTTAAGCTTGGGGGAGTGCATTTCCATGCCATTTAGATGCATTAGTTGCATTTTTACTTTATTTTAGTGTTTTTTTAAATTTTTCAAATTTTTGCATCATTTTTTTGAATTTTCCATCTTATTTTCCTTTTTTGTGTGTTCATGCATCATATTGTGTGCTTGTTTTTCTTTTCTTTCCTCTCTTTTATCTTTTCTTATTTCTTTATTTTCTTTTCCTCCTTTTGCTAGATTTGTTCATTATGATGATATCTCTTATTGCTTTAGCAACCATCACGATGCTTATCATTCCTTGCCATGCTACTTAGAGTATTCCATAGTCTTGCTATTCACATGTGCTTGCTTATATATCCTTTTGATGATTCCTCTACATGAATGCATGATATTAATTGAAACTGATTGTATGGATTAGTGTTTAGTATGATTTTGTTGGAAATGCACCAAGATTCACGCATCATTAGTATATCTGAAGCATCAGTTTTATTGTCTTATTCACCTTCTGTTGCATGCTTGATATGAAAGTACTCTTTACCGCTTGACTTCGCTTTTTATTAAGATGATTGAGAATATCCATGCTTACATATGAGTTTTAGTTGAAGTATTATTTTATTGAACCGTTCGTGCACATCTTAGAGTGAACCGAGTGTTACATTATTTCTTTCTCCACATATATCTTTTTATTCTCTACATGTCACTAGAGTTCACCTCCTAAAGCTACTTATATCTCATCTATTTCCCAAAAATCCCTACAAAAGAAAAGTTAGCTCCAAAAAGTCCAAAAAGCCAAAAAGGAGCCAAAACCCAAAAAATACAAATCATATAGCTCCTACAAAAATCCAAAAAGAAAAATGAGAAACGAAACAAAAAGTTCAAAAAGAAAAAATGAGCGTTTCTCTATCTCATTATTGGAGCCACAAAATACTTGGGAAAACCAAGGTGAAAATCACATCGTCCACTATCATATTCCTTTAGATGCGATGCCTCAAGCTAAGCTTGGGGGGGTGAACTCATTTGACCATATGAGTGAGTACGACATTAGAGTGGGGAGGTTCACGAATAGGGAAGTTTGATAATGCTGAAACTTAGCAAATTACTTTAGCTATGGAGACTTCTTATGAATCGATGTAAATATGTGAATGTCATGTCTCCTATTCCATTCTCTATTGCATGCTTGGTGTGTATCTTATATGCTTCATTTATAACTTTTGATTGAAAAGTGCATCGCCAACATTTGTATATTAAATTCTATGAAATGTGTGATGTGGATATGAATTGACTGTATGAATTTAGAGAGTCCCTCTTATTGTTCTTAAAAGCTTGCAAGTACCATGTTTATGAAAGATATGAAATCCTTATAGCATGTGATTTGTATTTTCCAAGTCATCGTGATGTGTAGCTTATGGCTTGAGATCTGAGAGTATAATCTAGCGACCCCTTCCACTTCGTATTCTTTTATTTCATTTCCTTTATTTTTCATCTCCCGAGTTCGTCTTTTTACTTATCTTCCTCGAGGACGAGTAAGAGGTAAGCTTGGGGGATTTTGATCGGTCCATATTTTACACCTTTTTTCTACATATTTGCATGCCATTTCGGTTGCTCATATTGCGATTTTCACGATTATTCGGTGATATTACGTTACTTTTCACTATTTCTTGTTTTTGTCGGATTTCAGGAAATATGGAGCGATCGGGAGCAAAAAGGAGCTTAAGGGACTTGCACCCACTCCGGAGCGTCACCCAAGGCTCTTTTCAGGGCTATTCGGCGATGGGAGACGGGTGGAAGAAGAAGGAACTCCGTAGGATCGACGAGGAGGAGAAACGGAGAAGATTGGGCATTTCAGCATGCCACTCGGCCGAGTGAAGTAGTCACTCGGCCGAGCAAAGAAGCCCGCTCGGCCGGCCAGATCGGACACGCAGCAGATTGAGTATCAGCGTGCACTCGGCCGAGCATCGCCATCCCACTCGGCCGAGCATGTAGACACCACTCGCCCGAGTGGCATCACGACGACGGCAAGCAAAAATCCCAGACTTACTGGAATCCGTCAGGCGATTGAGGGTTCCGACTCGGCCGATTACCGAATGCCCCGCGGTCGAGTGAGTAAAGCCACTCGGCCGAGTCACCTCCGAAGACAGACCCCCCAAGACCCCTGACTTACTGGAATTTTACAGGGTCTATCACTCGGCCGAGTAGAGAAGCCCACTCGACCGAGTAGAGAAGTCAACTCGACCGAGTGATGCCGAGGACACGCAGCGCCCAGATTTTCAGATAGCCTCCCACTCTTTTGAAATCTGCTATCATTTCAGCAATCAAAGTATTTTTCTCATATTTTTTATGGATAGTAGACTTCATGACGGTTCCAACGCCGCCAAGAACGTGCAAATCGGAGGTCGGATGAAATCTGGGGAATTTCTGTAAGTTGATGCTGCAGTGCTGGAATTTCCACTCGGCCGGGTCACATATTCCACTCGGCCGAGTGCGGCCTGGGCCCAGATTTTAAGTTGCGGTTTGGGCTGTTTTTGGGCACGAATTTGAGGGGTTTTCTAGGGTTTCTTGCTAGGGTTTTGAGAGAGTATTTAAGGGGTTTGTAGCCACCATTAGAGGGGGATCCCCATTATGTTTTATTAGAGTTATTTTTAGAGGTTAGGCCATGCCCTAGGCCCCCTCTTGGATCAAAAAGCTTGTATTTGGATTGGAATTCTTCATTAAAGCTAAGTATTTTCTTTTTTTATTTGAATATTTGTTTTTCTATCTTTTTGTATGCAAGCAATGATTTCTATTGATTTTCATATCCTTATTGCTATGCTAGAGTAGATTTGTTGTTCTAGGGTTTGGGGATGAACCCTATGGATCTAATTTCATATTTGTGATGAATGAATTTCTAAATTGCTAGAATTGCTAGGAGGTTAGGTTGTGATTGATTTACTACGGATAGCTAGGGATTTCCATCGATTTGGGATTTGCAAGAGATTGGATTCTAATCGATGGGAAGGCCTAGATATTCGATTTAGATTTACAATTGGATTTCCCTAAGATTTGGTTTGCAAGAGATTGGACCAAAGCTAGGATTTTTAATTGTAAATCTATACCAATATTCGTTTGCAAGAGATTGGACGAATACGAACTATCACAACCTAGATCGTGACTCGAGTTTGCACGAGAGTGGGCTCGAGAAGCGATTGGACAATGATGTCGATCCTAATGCTAGCGGCTTAGGCTAGGGTTTGCAAGAGATTGGGCCCTATCCTAGGTTCGCTATAGACCGGCAATAGCGCGAGAGCGTGAGCTTGGTTCTCTATTCAGTTACGACTAGTTCAGCTCAACGCAAGTCTAATAATATTGAGATTCACTATTCACAATGACGAATGACGGTCCGTATTGGGGATTCCCTAGCCCTAGACACCTTTATTTGATTTTATATCCACATACTTTGCCCGACGATTGTGACAGGATCGCCGCAAGGCAAATAGGCACTTTTATTGTATTGTATCTGAATCGATATTTTATCCAACTTCTCTATCACCGACACCAACATCCACCACCATTTCCATTATATCATTCCATACCCATCTCCACCAATAAAACATTCGTAGTTGAGCCAACCTAGGATAGATTGGAACCAACACCACCTCCTCGTGTTCGATACCCGCTCGCCACTACACCGTGCGCTTGCGGTAAAACTACAATCGTTCTCCGGGTGTGTATCTGGGGCCGACCAAGTTTTTGGTCGTGCTCTTGGGTTGCATTCCGGAGCGATCAGTTGATAATACCCTTAGATTAGACGACCTCTCTCTATCACATGAGTTCAACAACCGATCAACCTAAGTCAATTCGTGTCCAATCCACAATTGGGTGAAACCTAGCCCTAGAGCCCTTTCATTCTATTTGTTTCTCCCTATTCTATACATATTCCCCACATTACTCATGTATCTAAGCACGGCCTAGAATTGAGCTAGTACTCAATTACCCAACCTCCCTACGGACGACACGTTAGTGCTAGGACGACAGCCGTGTACTTGCGGTTTATAAATGTAAAACTCCTAACAATCATTTTGTCATGATCGACCTTCATTCTTTTATTAGCGATCCTCGTCGTTGTTGTATGCATCACGTCTTAGATTCTCCAATTCACAAATATGCAATTTACGAAATACATTGGATGAGTCCAAATTTGAATTAACGTGTTTGATTTCCCAATAGGATTTGTGCTCTAATTCTACGGAAAAGTGGCAATGTTTTCCATAAACAATTCGGTACGGTGACATCCCTAGAATTGTTTTATATGCGGTCTGATATGCCCAAAGTGCTTACGGCAATCGAACACTCCAATCCTTACATGAAGAATTCACCGTCTTTTGAAGAATGTTTTTAATCTCTCTATTAGCCAATTCAACTCGACCATTGGTTTGGTGGTGGTATGTTGTAGAGACTTTGTGTGCTATCCCAAACTGCCTCATTAACGTGGCAAAGTGTTTGTTACAAAAATGGGACCAACCATCGCTTGTATTTGGGTATTCCAAAACATGAGAAAATGTTTTCTTTCAGAAATTTCATCACGGTGGAACCCTCATTGTTTCTATATGATATGTCATCCACCCACTTGGACACGCAGTCAATGACAACTAATTTGTATGTGTGCCCAAATGAGAGGGGAAATGGTCACATAAAATCTATAACCCAACAATCAAAGATTTCAATTTCAAGAATGGGGAGGCATCACATTTCTTTTGGTGATCCCCCTAACTTTTGGCAAGACACACAAGATTTACAATAAGTGTAGATATCCTTAAACATGGTAGGCCAATAAAATCGACATTGAGGATTTTGACTACCGTTTTGTTTACCGAAAAATGTCCCCCCACATGCACCATCATGACTAAATTGTAAGACACTATTTATTTTGCCATTTGGTACCATCCTAACTATTTGGTAACTACGATATTTATACAAGAAAGTATCATTGAAGAAGAAAGAAAGATTTTACCTCGTATTTAGAATTTTCCAAATCTGAAGGTGACCAATGGTTAGGGAACTTACGCGATGCCAAGTAGTTCGCGATATCGGCATACCATGGTAAGGTGGACATAGCAAAAATTTGTTCATCTGTGAAGGAGTCTTGGATGGGTGTGTTGGCAGAATCGTTTCCAAACGTTAGTCTTGATAAGTGGTCTGCCACCAAATTCTCCACACGTCTTTTGTCCTTAATCACCATGTTTAATTCCTGCAAGAGCATGATCCAACGAATAAGTCGGGGTTTAGCATCCTTTTTAGAAAGTAAGTATGTAAGGGATGAATGATCGGTGTATATTAAAATTGGTGCCCCTAGGATGTAACTCTGAATTTTTTCCAATGTGACCACTACGGCAAGCAACTCCTTCTTCGTGGTTGTATAATTCCTTTAGGCGTCATCGAGTGTCTTGCTCGCGTAGTATATCACATAGGGAACTTTTTCTTTCTTTACCCCAGTATTGCCCCATCGCAAAATCGCTCACGTTGCACATGATTTCAAATGGCAAGTTTCAATTTGGGACCTACAAAATAGGAGAAGTAGTCAACAAGTTTTTCAACCTATTAAAAGCATATTGACACACGCGTGTCTAAATAAATTCAGTTTCATTGGTTAATAAATGGCATAGGGGTTTAGAGATATCACTAAAATCCATTATACATCTTAGGTAGAACTATGCATGCCCAAGAAATGACCGGATGACTCTCATGGTCCCTTGGGTTGGCAACTTCTCAATTAACTTCACTTTTGTCTTGTCTACCTTAATACCCTGGCTAGAGACCTTCTGCCCAAGAACCATCCACTCCGTTGTCATGAAGTGACACTTTTCCCAATTTAGGAGGAGGTTTGTCTTAATGCACCTATCCAAAACCATCGATAAATTAGTCAAACAATGTTCAAAAGAAGTGTTAAACACCATAAAGTCATCCATAAAAATTTCCACCACACTTTCAACCATATCGCTTAAAATGCTACACACACAACGTTGAAAGGTGGTAGGAGAATTGCATACACCGAATGGCATTCGTCTTCCAAAGGGGCAAGTGAAGGTGGTCTTCTCTTGATCCTCCGGAGGAATCTCTATATGGTAGTATCCTGAATAACAGTCTAAGAAACAGTAATACTCATGGTCTGCAACCCTCTCTAAAATTTGGTCAAGGAAAGGTAAGGAAAAGTGGTCCTTGCGGGTCATAACATTGAGCTTCCTATAGTTTATGCACTTGCACCAACATGTAGTGGTTCGCATTGGGATCAACTCAGCATTCTTATCTCTCACCACGGTGACTCCAGATTTCTTTGGGACAACTTGGATGGGACTCACCCATTTACTATCCGCTACCGGGTATATGATACCTGCATCAAGCAATTTAACTATCTCACCTTTAACTACCTCTTTTAACATAAGGTTAAGCCGACGTTGCAATTCTCGTGAGGGTTTAGCATTTTCTTCTAATTAGAAGTGACGTGAGCAAACAAAAGGGCTAATACCTGAAATATCTGCAATTCTCCAACCTATAGTCTTTTTGCGTGCCCGCAAAACATCTAATAAAGCATCCTTTTGTCTAGGAGTGAGTCTAAAATTTATTACCACCGGAAACGTCTCACTCTTCCTGATAAAAGCGTATTTGAGAAACTCTGGAAGCGGCTTTAGCTCCATGCGGGGGTGCTCCAAAGATGATGGTACTTGTGGTGTGGAGTCCGTAGGCAATGCTTCAAACTTCGGGGTCCGTTTGGTACTTATCCACGTCTCCAATCTTGCACAAAAAGCGCTTCATCAATATCTTCAACAAATTCACCAATAAACTTCACAGCATGCTCAAATTCGAAATCAATATTCTTCCATAATAGAATCATAAGGCTCAGAAGTAAGAAAGTTAAAGATGTTAACCTCGTGTGGGGGCAACTTACAAGTATTGAAAATGTTTTGTTTGCGTGTCATGTTGCCAAAAGTTATTTTTAGTTGGCCATTTCGACAATTAATCAAACTGTTGCATGTGGATAAGAATGGTCGCCCTAGGATTATGGGGATAGGATCCCCTAATGGGGGGTCCTTGTATATCTAGGACAATGAAATCCACGTGGCAATAAAATATGTCTACTTGGACAAGCAGGTCCTCAACACAACCCCGTGGGACTTTCACACTCCTATTCGTCAATTGCAAATAACCAGCGTACTCTTAAGCTCCCGCAACCCTAGTTGAATATAAACACTTGACACTAAGTCTAAGAGAGCCTGCCCTATTCTTTTGGTCCTTATGATGCATGTAATGGTAGGTGATTCAGGGTCTCTAAACTTTGGGGGTGTATTATGTTGCACGATGGAGCTAACCTTTTTTTTTTGTTAAAAAGCATTTTGCTTAACATTTAGTGTATGTTTAACAATGCACAAGTCCTTTAAGAATTTTGCATAAGTTGGCTTCTGATTAATAGCATCAAGAAGAGGGATATTTATCTGACATCGTTGGAAGATCTCCCTGATTTTAGCTTGATATTTATTCTTCGTTGAAAGGCGGAGCCTTTGGGGATAAGACACATGAGAGGAGTATTGCTAGCGCTCTTTGGAAGTCTCCTTGTTTCTTAGGCCTTCGCTTTCCTCCTCCTCTTGTATCAAAGGTGATGCTTGCTCTTCCTGTTGCACTTTTACTCCTTGTGATTCCTTGGGTTGCTCCACATTCTAAAATACCCTTCCGCGTCTTAGTGCGGTGACAGCTTGACATGGATTTAGTGAACCTGTAGCAAACGATGATGTATTTGCGCTCGGGTTGAACAATGATTGGGATGTAAGCTTCCCTTTCTCAAGTGTTACCACCAACCTTGCCAAATTCTCTTTCATTTGTTGGTTCTGCATCTGCTTGAATTGTTGAAACTACTGAAACTGTTGACTCTGTGATTGTTGGATTTGAATGAGTTATTGCAGAGTGTCATTCATGGATTGCATCTGCGGTTCACTAGCCTCCTCCTTACTATTTTGGTACCCCACTTGGTAGTTATTTGAATGGTGGAGCTTTGTAGGGTTGATGGGATTATTGTTGTGCTTGTGTTGGAAGTTGTTGAGGCTTCCAACTTAAATTTAGGTGGTTGAACCAATTTGGGTTGTAAGCATTGAGATTAAATCTATGGAACACTTGGCTTACTTCCTTAGTGGGCCCAATTAATACCTCCTTCACGATTGGAATGGTGGTACAGTGTGAAGTATCATGTCCCGTGGTCTCACATATTACACAACTCTGCTTTGTGGCCATATTCTTCACCGCTTTCAATTCCATGGCCTGAACTTCTTTTGCATAGCCTCCAAATGTGCCTCCATTGCATCATCAGGCTTCAATACATATTGGCCTCCTCTTGATAGTTATGAATAAGATGTGTCTGTTCTGTCAAATTCCAAAGTTGTGTCTTAAGTTTGAGCGTTCTCTGCCACCATTTCTAGATAATCCCACGCCTCATCCGGTTCTTTATCAAAAAAACTCCTCGTTGCACATGGTTTCCCCAAATTGCTTGTAACGACTAGTTTTCATGTATCTGGATTTATTATATTATATTATATGTTTTGGTGGATTTTCTCCTCATGTGTGGTTTTCGTTTCCGTAGCTTCATTTTCGATCGGTTCGTCGCGTTTTCCTAGCTTCTTCCGTCGATCGTCGATTTTGGAGTAAGTCATTCGTGACGGGCTTCATATCGGTCATGTCTTATTGTTAGATCAAGCCTAGGAGTCTTAGGAATCGATCCCGGAGCTTCGCGCTCCATTTGGGAACTTTTGGTGCACGTTAGCCGGTACAAGAAGGGGAACCGACCGACTAGATGACGATTTAGTCGGTCGGCAAACCTTCATGGACCGACTAGTGGGCTTTGTAAATTATTCAGGAGTTACTGTTTCTCGTTAGTCGGTCTAAGAACATTTGTCGACCGACTAGGTTGCAAACTAGTCGGTCAGCAATCGTTCTTTAACCGACTAACTCTATGTTCATTTTGATGCCAAGTACTATTCATTCTTAGTCGGTCTAAGAACGTTCATCGACCGACTAGATGACAAACTAGTCGGTCAGTAGTTATTCTTTGACCGACTAAATCTAAATCCTATTTTTGTACAGGAGTTACTGTTTGGACTTAGTCGGTCTGCGTTGGTCAACCGACCGACTAGTTCCCAAACTAGTCGGTCAGTGGTTGTTCCTTGACCAACTAATCAGTGTCGAAACCCTAATTTCTGGGCAGCCGCCAGCACTCTCTATTTAAACCCCACCCACGATTTCTTTCACACCTCTTTCATTCTCCAAAGCCCCCTTCTTCCCCAAATCACTCCCCAACATTTCCCCAAGCCATTCCTTCCTCCCTTGGAGTTCCCCTCTCTATTTTGGTCTACCACCATGCCCTAGGTCGTCTCCAACCCCCAAAAATCCCCCAAACCCCATTTCTCCAGAAATTCCCCATCCATTCCAGATCTGAACCCTAGGTTCCCCGGATCATTTCTTCCGTTGCCGTGCTTGCTTGGCATCGTTCTTCCGCTTCCGATACGGTAATAAATCGAACTCTTAATATTCACATAGCCCATTTGTGTTTTTGTGAAACCCTAATGAAACTAGGTTGGAAGTTGTTCTAATGTTTTTTTGCCATGGCAGCGATCTCTTTTCCGTAGCTAGCATTTGTGTGACGGCCTCGTTGATCGTCATCCTCGGTGCTAGGCAAGTGAAACTTGCCACTTAGGGTTAGAGCCATATCTTAGGCCATTTGCTTGTTATAGGCATAAAAGAGACTAGGCGACGAAATGATACTTGCCTAGGCGTAATTTCAGGAACTAGCTTTACAACGAAGCTAGGACCGTCATTTATCATGTTGCATAACTATCATGTCATGTTTAATTTTGATTAACGGTACGCGAATTAATTTTCATCCATGCTATCCATGTTGTATGTCGCATTCGTAGCACACGCTACAATACTTGTGTTTCCTGGCCCGTGTTCCAGAAGCGGGCTACGTGAGTTGGTTGATAGCCAATGCCAGATCTACTTGTTTACCGGCTAGGCACCTGCGTTGCAGGCATAACCCTACGCCTTACTTGTTAAATACACTTCCAGGCTCGTGTTCCAGAAGCGAGCATTCCGTGTTCGGGGTAATTCCCTGGCTCGATACACGTGGAGGGGTAGAGATAAACGGTCACTTGAGCTTAGGAGTTGGCCCGATCAGCCACTCTAGCCAACAGGCGGAATCTCTGTGCACAACTTGTTTACTTGACTTGTTCACTTGATGTGAACCACTTGACTTGTACTTGTCCGTGTTTTACTTGTTATCCATGACATACTTGCTACTTGTACTTCCCTTTACTTGTCACTTCCATACTATACTTGCCATGCCATGCATCATACTATAACTGCTAGGTTGCTAGTTTACCTTACCTTCAGTTTCCTTGCCCAAGTCTTTTAGACTTGCTGACATGTGCCCCTTTACTCTTTTGGGTGACACATGTTAGATCCCGAGCCTGAGTCCGTTGTTGAGGACGAGGTGTTTGCGGACGCCGTGCCCGAGTCTGTGTTTGGCGAGGAGTACGTGGACACTGGGGACCAGTCCTAGTGTCTTCGTTGAGCTTTTCCCTTTATGTTTTAGACTGATGTAGTTGTCGGTGCGCAGCACCTATACGCTGTTTATGTTGTCTTTGTTTGGCCTTGTTCTGGGCCTTTAGACTCTTTCTTTTAGCCTGGTGGCTTTTCTAGATGTTGAACTTAATTTTAATGTTGGACAATTTCTGAGATTGAGACTTTGTTTTTGTCTCTCCTTGTGTTATTATTGTTGTTTCGTTTGTGGTTACAGGGACCTGCTTATGTTTTATTGACGCTTATCGGGTTTGGGGCTTCACAGCTCCACTCTCGTGCGGACCTTTTCACGTCTCGCCTCCATTTTAGGGAAGCGGGGCGTGACATTGCTGCATCATAGGTTGTAGCCCATCATGAAAGAACCCAATTATCCTGCACTTCTCGAATCTGTGGTATAGATATGCTAGTAGCAACTCCTTGAATCTCTCTTATGTTTGGTAGAAGGTCTCGTTGTTCTTTTGGGCGAAAATCATGATTTACCTTTTTAGGCTTTGAGTCCAGTGCAATGGAAAACATTCTTTAGAAACTCAGATTGTAATTGCAACCAAGATGTAATAGAGAGCATGAGGGTCATGCATTCAACCAATTCTTAGCTCTATCTTTCATGAGAAGGGAAAGAATTTCAAATAAATAGTGTCCACACTTGTTTTCCCATCAAAGCTAGTAGAACATGTTGGAAACAACGGTCTCAGATTTCTTGTTTGATGATAACAAACCTTATGAACTATTTTGATATGTTTGTTAAATGATTTCAGGTCAGAACAAGATAATTGAGAGCAAAGTGTATTTTGGTCATTTTAGTGATTAAATACATTTCGGATATAAAAGGGTAATTTGGTCATTTTCATGCAGTTATAGAGCATCAACTATGGCCATAAATTATGAGGAAGATAACGAGTAAGTCACAAAAATTTTCGGATTGGAAAAATCTTTAAAACGACTAAAATAGTGAAATAGAAGATTGGAGCACAAAGTTGTAATTCTCCCAACAACTTGGTTTAAAAACCTATCTATACACCCACATGGGACGACCATAACCCCCCCACTCTCCCAAAATATTTGTGGCGGCTGCATGTGAAAAAGAAAGGTGAGAGAGAGAAAGAGGATGAGGAAGAGAGAGAAGGTGGTTGAAAGAAAATGGCTATTTAAGTTTCTCTTTAACTCTTTTGTCTCTTGTTTTTTGCAGTTAACACAAAAGAAGGCTTAATTTTTCTCCAAGCAACCGTACCTTGGTGTAGCACAAATAAGAGAGAGGGGGGGGGGGGGGGAGGGAAGAAGTGAGAGAGAGTGTGTGTGAAAAAGCAAATATTTTTAACTATCTCTTTCATTGTTTTTTGTCTTTTGGTTTTTGTTGCAGGGGGCTCCAAAAGTGCAGGCTGATGCACACATCAAAGGGACACAAGCCTGCAAATTGATTGAGACAAACAAACACAAAAGAAAGTTGTGAGGGAGAGGGAGGGAGGGAGGGAGGGGAGGGGAGGGGAGGGGAGGGGAGGGGGGATAGAGAGAGCATCTCTCATAAATCCTTGTGCACAAGAAGAGGAGAAAAAGCAAAGCCTACAAGCTTATGCACAAACAATGAGAATACCAATCTACACTCAGTACTTAGGATAGAGAGCTGGAGGACAGGCCGCCAGGATTTTGCACAAAGGTCCCAGAAGACTTTCAAAAATTGCAAAAAGGCCATTGCAAGTTCAAGAAGCACTATTTCACAACATAGACATTCGATTGATGAACAGTCAGAACCATTACGGAGCAGTCTACGAGCAGATTGACGAGAACATATCGATGCCACAAACTGAGCACTCTAAACTTTTCTATTAATATTTTTGTGATGTATTGCGATTTAATCCTTGTATTTTTTAAAATACTATTTTGCAGTAAGAGAGCTATGGCGTAGTTATGGGATTCTTGATTCGCATGGTGGGGATTGAGGCAGAGTCCAGCTAGATAGATTAGTTCAGTCAAGCATGTGATTTACGAGTCTATAGAGCTTATAAGCATGGAGCATGTGATTTGCGGGTTTTGAGTGTCTGTAGGTGTATGGAAACTGATTGATCTATTAGTGGATTTTGGGGGTTGCTGGAGTATGTCGAGGTTCAACCGAACCAGCATATATCTGGCGTCATATATGATTGGCTGTGATTTATTTTTTGTATCTGCCTATGTGTTGCACATTTTTTTATTTGTTGATCATCCTATTCACACTGCTCTATGGTGAACTTTTCGATCCTACAATTGGTATTAGAGCACGAGTTGACCAGTTTTAGACCTAGAGGTTAGGGTTGCATGCATGCACACACAAACATAGATATTTCAGATGGTGCTTTTACTGAGGGACACTCCATTGATAGACCTCATATGTTTAGTGGACACGATTATATTTACTAAAAGGCTAGGATGACAGTTTACTTGTTATCTTTGGATGTTCATACCTGGCATATTATTGATAACAGGTATACTGAGATTTCTAAGCCTGAAAGTAAATGAAATTTAAATGATAAAAATTTGTGTGCTCTGAATGCTAAAGCAATGAATATTTTGTTTTGTGGTTTGAATAGAAAAATATTTAATAATAATTCTCATCACTCGTCTGCATAGGAAATATGGAGGACTCTGGAGATGTCATACAGAAGCGAGAAATGTTTTGGCAAGCATACCTCAAGTGATGGAAAGAGCCTACGCAATTAGAAGAATCGAAAGGGAATAAAATTTCTTGTAAATAAATGTGATGCTCATATGTCAAAGAATATTTCTGAAAATTCAAATAATAAATTATTTGCCATAATAGCAGAAAATCCAGACATATCAAAGCTGATTGCTTATTGCTGAAGAAAAGCGAAACAAATGAAAAGAAGAAATCTCTTGTGACTACAAGGGATGATTATAATGAGGATGATGAAAGCCATGTGGTGACAAATCTTTGTTTGATGGCACACACAGATTCTAGTAGTGAGAATTCAAGTAATGAGGTACATGACCTATCTTATGGAGATTTAGTTAGATTATGTGATCATTTGACTAAAGAGGTTGAAATTTTAAAGGACAAAATAAATTTAAATTAGAAAAAGAAACAATTGCTTAAAAATACTAGTGAAAAAGTTTGTTGTTAGTGATAAGTCATTGAAGATGTTTCTTAATAATCAACTCTCTGCGAACACTATAAAAGGACTTGGTTTTCGAAAAATTGAACATTAGAACAATCTTTTTGGTAAGAGAAAAAGTGTCTTTCCTATATGCATTGGTTGTGATAAAATTGGACATACTTTTAATCATTGTTGGAATAGGAACAAGAACAAAAAGTTTAAATAAATTTGTGTTTCTAAAGGCACTATCACTAACATTGATGGACCAATATGGATTACTAGGTCGCACATAACGTCGTTCGTGTAACAACGTAAGATGTAGGGACAATGAACCAAGATTTTAATGTTGGATATCAGTGGAGTTCCTTGGCCAAATGGTGACGCGAAGATATGATTTCATGTTTGAGCTTATTGTTTACCTTATATAGAATATTGTTATCTGTTTTTTCTTTTTTCGGTGTACTTTTTCATTTTTTGGGTGTGATTTTTCATTTTTCTTTGTCTGATTTTTATGGTGTGTTAGAAAAATAGAAAAAGAAAAAAAAGTGAAAAAGTGAAAATTATAAAAATTGAGCTTAATTGATATGTTTCTTTTGTTCATTGGAAAAGGCCACTTTGGATGAAAATCATATTATGTATAGAATTTTAGTATTGTCTTCTTGACTATGTTAGTATGATTGACTTTATGAATAAATAAGACATGTTTGATAACGAATAAATAGATTTCTACATCGTCACCTTACACTTTCACGGTATCGATTGTTATTGTTATATGGTGTTGTTTTCATGAATATTGGAAAGTGAGTGAAGATTAAAAAAAATGCAAAGTATGTTACTTGATAGGATATGTAGTGTCATGTCGTGGATGAAAAACAAAGCTCGTGAAAAGAAAAATATATTGAAAAATAAAAGAAAAGAGCTTTGTGTGTAAAATGGATATGATCCATGGCTATGATACGACCCACGGATATCCAACTCATGCTATAGATTCATATCGTTTAGTATTGATGTTATGTCCATCAAGCAATGCAACCCTCGTCTAAGAGTCCTCCTAGGCTATGTATAAGTTTGTAACGCCCTGCTCCCCAGGATACCTGGGAAGTACGAATCTATCCCAAGTATTCCCAGAGTAACGAGTGTTACTAAAAAAGAGAAAGAAAGAGAGGGTACAAGAAGAATATGCAGGTTACTGCGCACATGCTGGGATGTACAAGTAACGCTCCAACATAGAAATACACAAAGAACAAAAATAAAAGTACAAGCCCAACATCTTTTATTATTAATACAAAAGTACATCACAAATACTTCCACTACATTGGGGTACAAAGGGAAACAAAAGGGGAAATCCTAGAAAACCCAAATAGGACAAAGATGTCCCCACCCAGTATGACTCACTCCCTAGGCTACCCCTGAGAATAAATTGTGCACGGTCATCATCTGAGGGTTCTGATCGTGCCCCGAAGGGTCGATGCTAATAAAACCATATCGAACAGGTCGTGTGTAGTCGCTTACGGGTCGAACATGAGGAGGTGGTCGATAAGTATCGGTTTTATAGGTCCTTGAATGAAAGCTACGTGATAGTGTCGATGATTGGTTCGTGAATGGTAGAAAGAGTGTGAATCAAAGGGTAAAAGCTCTAGGGCGTGGGTAATCCCTACCATTTGACTAAGGTTAAGGTTAAACTAGTAATTAACTGGTTTCTGGGTTAATTGGGACCCAGGAGAGGTCGTGTGACCTATGGGCATTTGCATATCCCCCACTGTCATTATGCACGAGAGGTTATTCCCTTATGCCATGTCATATCCCCTGCTATCGCGATGCAATGATAGGCCAACCCAACCTACACTGATGCCATTGGTCTCCGATGCATCGGTGTACACTGGGCGAATTACGCTCGACTAATATCCCCAATCTTCCTCCCACCTACAGTGGCGTTCGTGTTGGAAGCAACGATCTAGGATCTTGGTTTGATGATGACAAACATATCATTATATCTGACGTGTGTGCTTAGTGTGCTTCAGGATTGACGAAACAATATAGTTTCACTTTTTGGCAGAATTGCTATTCGTATAGTATAATGGGAGAGAAATGGGATGACATCTCATATCAAATCTTATAGAGAGATCACATTTGATTCTCCTAGCCGAATTTGTATTTCAAATGGAGAAGAGATCAAGTCAAAGCCAATCTCTCCAATCCTAGTCAAATACAAACTTCTACCAATACCCAATCCCCTAGATTTTAGAGATTCTCTCTCATCTCTAGAATATCCCTAGCCGCACAAAAAAAAACCCTAGGGGCATCTTATATAAACCCATCATCCCTAATGCAAAGAGTAAGGCTGAAAAAATTTACGGCAGCCACGAAAAATATTCATGCGGCAAAACACAAAAAAAGGGGATCAAATATTTTTGGCTAAGCCTCGCAATTCAAAGAAACCCATCTTCTAATTTTTTTAAGAGCCGCCACAAGATACCTCTATTCTCTTCGTAAGCAAAAACCCTACTTCCCAAGCATCAAAGACCCAAGGCCAAGCCGTCAACTCCATACTCCCGCCGGGGTCTTCGAAGTCCAAGCGCCTTTGTGTCTAAGCCGTCGCTGCCATCATTAACGAAGTCGTCACCACAATCTCAAGGATCACCGAAGCACATCCGCTGTTGCTGCAAACGAAGTCGCCATCGAAGGAGCTAACCACCTGAGAAGAAGTCGACGAAGCCCTCATCGCTGCTCGAGTCGCCATCGACGACGAGGCCTGTTACCGCTGCTCAGAGACCGTAGCTGCTGTCGCCAAACGAACACCACTGTCGTTATCTGAAGTGCCGCCATAGATTGCTCGCTGTCTGTGATTGAAGACGAAGCGACGAAGCCAAAGGATCCACAGCAAGAGCTCGCCATCATCTCACTGTTGCGGATGAAGACGACGTCGGAGACGCTGTATCGTGGCCGTAGAAGATTCGTCGTGGCCGTTGTCAAAAAGAGCTACCGCTGTCGTGTGAAGAAGTCATCACCGTGCCGTAGACGAAGACACCGTCAACTGATATCGCCGCTGCCGTCGTGCTCGTCACCGCAGCCGCTTGATAAGAAGTCGCCACTGCACGGACGTCGCCACCGCTTGAAGTCCGTCGCTGCACGTTGAAGAGCATGTCGCTGTTGAAGGTGAGTTGCTCGGAGAACCCTGCTGTCGAAGTCCGCCGTCGTTGCTAATTTGATCGCCTGAGTAACCATTGAAGACGGAGAAGAAGACGGCTCTTCGCTGTGCCTGCATGCCCTAATATCGGAGGAGGAGAAAGACGTGCTGACGTGGCTGCGTCTGAGCGAATCAAGAACAAGTGGACGGTGGATATCATTGTTGAGAACGAAACAAGATCTCATAAGATCGGAGAGCTGGGATTGACGATTGCGAGGAAATCGAATGGAGGAGAAGCATTTCCGCAAGCTGACGTGGCGGGGGGAAATATATTAGGAGTTGCTGTGCGCATAGCCCGCTTATTTTTTGAGTTGAATTGAGTTTCTCTGTGCACCGGCGACTGAATTTAAGGGAGCTGCTACGCGCACAGACCGACAGTTTATAAGGGATTGAACTGAAATTGCTTTGTGCACAGACCAGTGCATAACTTAACATCCAGGAGTCAGATTGAGACACCGTTTGAGTCAGATTGGAGCTGACGATGTGCTGATTGACAGAGATGCCTACACAGACACAAACTGAGTATTTCTAAACCATAAACTCCTTTATTTGTGTCTTAGTGTAACGTTCTCTGTAGGGGAAACTTTTACCTGTTTTCTGTGACTATTTTGGGACTTGTCTAGTTGGGACTAGACAAGTGGGACCCAGCTAGTTTGGGACTAGCTGGTAGAAAGCTTTACTAGGATTGATAGTGAGAGAAAACACTGTGTGTGGGGTACTGAGAGCCTGGCGAGTGTAGAGACGTAGAGGGTGCTCTGAGCGTGCTCTAACTTGTGGTTTTGTACCTATTGCGCTATTCAATACTAGTTCTGCTTTGGGGACTGGAGTAGGTCATTGGGACGACCGAACCAGGGTAAATCTGCTGTGTACTCTGTGTCTGCTTTTTATTTATCCAGTTGTTGCTATAACTACTTGTGCTTATTCGTGGGTTGCACGAATTATTTTTATAAGCCTATTCACCCCCCTCTAGGCTAGGATCCAGATCCAACAGTTCGAGGATTAGACCTACATTGAGAGAGCTCTTAATCGATGCCCGTTGGTGGTCAATCACACCGATAGCATGAATCGTTGTAGGGATCGGATCCCCGGATTGGTCCCGGCCTTTGGTCGGTGGCCAATCTGATCACCCCGAAGGGAGGGGGTCGAATCTACAACGATAATAATCATCCCAATGTATCCCTAATCTCAACTAGCCCAGCAATTAAATTAATTAATTAGTTCAACCCATGGCCCTAATCCAATGGGGTTCATCCCACTGCCCAAGAAGAAAACTACTCACTATCCATTGCAAATAGAAGGGATTTCTTGTAATGGATAGGCATTCAAAGCCATAAATTTTGATTAGGGCAGTGGTAGATGATAAAACAAGGCACTAGTAACGATGGGAGAAAATTTCTATTAAGCAAAGATAAACTATTACACTAATAAGCAATTAGAACAATGAAAATAACAAAATAAAAGAGTTTAGAATCCTTACAAACTTGCCCAAAACCCTATGAAATACAAAAAAATGACTAAAAGAAGCATTTCTCTCGCAGGAGGATGAAGGTGCGCTTATATAAGTGCACCCAAAAGACCAAAATAGCCCCAGATTTGCCCTAGCTGCCATAGAGAAATGGTTTGATGCGACCGCGTCAAGAAACAACGCGGTCGCGTCGTTTGTTTGTGCAAGTGGATTTTGGGGCTTCAGCCATGCGGCCGCGTCAATAGAGACCCGGCCGTGTCGAAAATGGTTATGCGGCCGCGTCGTTCTGCTCACGCCGTCGTAAATTCGCGGCCGTGTCATCTTTATCCGCGCGGGCCACGAAAGTCTCTGATCTTCAATCGTTTTCTTCAATCTATACATCTTCTGATGTGGCCCTTTGGTGGTAATTGACGCGTCCGTGTAGATGTTGCGTCTTGGGCAGTTTGACGCGGCCGTGTGAGATATGGTGACGCGGCCTCATGGGTGGCAGTTGTTCACAACTTCTCTCTTGCACCAATTGGCTCCCCGACTTTGCTCCTTTTGCCTCTTTGCACTAAGATCTTACCACGTGGTTTCTAATCAGCACATATTTTCTGCAAAGCACGTGAGAGACCACAAAAGCAAAAGAAGAGACAAAAAGGGGAAAACGGGGAGGAAAGGAGAATGAAACGATGTAAAACGTGCATGAAAAAGAGTGAATAATTATATACAATAAACACTCATCAAAAACCCCAAGCTAAACTTGTAACGACCTGTTTTTATCAAGACAACTATTTACGTAATTTACCTATTTTCAAATTTTTTTACTATTTTGTAATGGTTCGTCGGGAGTTTTACGATTTCAAAAATTTCTTATAAAAATATTTTGAAGTACCAGACTAGTTATGGAGTATTTTAGTAAGTTCAGGTTTCACCAAATACCTCAAAATATTCTGATAAAAATTCATTTTCAGTTATTATCGTTTTGGCTTAATGAATTTATTTTCTATTCAAACATCTTCAAAACGTTTTTAAACTTCTACAGTATCGTTCTATATCATTTAGGGCCACCCATATTAATTTCGTAATTTTTTGAAGTCGAATCAATTGAGAACCCGTAAACCCGCTTTCTAAACGTTTTGGCCTAAAACTCGTATCTCTATGGCTCAAACCCTGAAACGGACTTTGTACTCGCGATCCTCACAACGACACGATCCCGTGGGTATGTTTTCGTAATTTTTCGGACACGTTTACTAGTAGGGGCAAAATCGTAAATTTTTGTAAAATGTTACTATATCTGTTTTTACTAATTACGTGTTTACCTACATAATTACCCTATTAGCTATTTTAATTAATTTTAACCTACCCAACCCATCCCGTAAGCTACCCATGTGATTCATGGGTTAGCTTAATTTCCACATTTGGTCAAAAAGTTTAAACCTAACCTATTTAATGTAATTTGACTAAACTAATTACCATATGTTATAATTAAGACTATAAATTAATCCCTCTCCCTCCCCTAATCCACGCTAACGGCGAACACACACTCACAACATCTCTCTCCCTCCTTCATTTCTCCCCCCGTTCGAATTTTTCCCAGGCACACTCTTCTCTCTCTGTCTCTCTCTCGCCCGCTCTCACTGTCTCTCTCTCTCTTTCGACCCGTGCTCGAGCCCCACCGGAGCTCCGTCCTCCGGCCAAACCCAAGCATCGCCCAGCCCAGTCGACGCTCTCCGAGCGCTCGCCGTCACCAAGATCCACTCGCCGCCACGAACATCGCCAAGCAGCCTCACAGCTCCACGCTACCGCCGGAGCTCTGCCTCTGCTCTCGGAGGATCTCGTCGTCGCCCCAAGCTCTCTCCGAGCTCGACGTCGGTGCCCACCGTCTGATCTCGCTCCGACAGCTCAAAGAAGCCGCCGACGCTCCGCTGTTGAGCATCGACACTCTGAGACTCTCCAAGCAGCCCCGAGCCCACTCGTCCGCACCTTCTCTGAGAGCACCTCCCACCGTGATCCACCGCTCCACCGCCATCCGACCCCGTCGACAGCAGCTCAAGCACACCACCACTGCTGTCCCCTTAGCCGCTTTCCCGCTCTCCATCTGACACTGTCCTCCGAGCAGCAGCACCCACCAGCCCCGCTGCTCCGCCGGAGCTCCGTCAGCAGGCCCCACCCCGCTCTGCCTGCTCCTTGACGCTACACGCCGCGAGCTCCTCTTTCGATCCTGCCGTGCACCGCCGTCCTCACCACTACACGGCCTCAACGCCACCAGGTCTATCGCGTCCCGATTCCGCTCTCAGACGCCCCAAGACCGCTGCCGCCGTCGCTCGCACTCCGCCGCCGTACGCACGCCCCCTCCCCCGTAGCTGCATGCGAAAAGAAGAGAGGTGAGGTTTAATTACGTGTTGTTTTAAGACGTATACGTTTATGTATACGTATTGGTATATAAAGATAATAAGAGATATTATTAAATATTATATAAGGTTATTTGGTTTTAAATTCATAACTAATTATATAGGGACCCGAAAATTACCAGACTAGCTCAAGAAAATCAGAAACGACATTCTGGACCCAATGACGCTAGTTTCATCTCATTCGGATGATTAGTTTTTCCAAAATTAATTTTTAATCCTAAAAGTTAAATATGTTATTTTCATTCAAAAATCAGTAACATGTTATTTTCACGTAAACTAATATGTGATAAAAATATATGTTATAGTATTCTTCGATACTGTCATTTTGACAGCTCTTTTGTAACTTTCCGATGCAGATTGCATCCAGAATAAATTGTTGAATAAATACGTTACTAATTGAAAAATAGTTTTAAAATTGTTTTTGAGCTTTTAAAAATTATAAAAAATTAACAGAGTCTTTTGAAAAATATTTCTTCTTGCAGAAAAATTATTTTCATCATATCTAGCCTATAGAAAAATTTAGAATGATTTTTGACAACGTTCAACTAGTTTAGAAAATCAAAACGATCAGGTTAAATAGGTAGAAAATAGTGTGCTCTTTGACCGGTTGTTTCTTGTGTTTGTAGGTACCAATCCTCATGCCCAGCTTTCTTACCCTAACCTCATCTTACCACGACGATCTCGATAGTGTAAGTCACTCTAATTCTAACATTAGAAATTTAGATAGTGTACTCGTATGAACTTAGGACCTCACATATATTCTCAGAACAGCTATTGACTTGAACCAATGATTAGAGACCTAATTAACTAAAGAACTGATCAATAATGGAATGACCGTGGACTTCAAAGCATTGCTCAGGTTAAATTGAGATAGTGTACTTTTACGGAATTAAATATCATAGTTGTTGGACTTCAAAGCATTGCTCAGGACTGACATTCTCTGTTAAGGCTTCTGCCTTGACTTTTCAACAAGCAAAACTCTTTGGAGTACCGTTGTTAATGCCTTTGAACATCTTTGGAATGAGACTATTGTGCATAACCCTATTGGTATGTAAGTCGGTCTATCACAACCGTCATTAGTGTCTTTGTCTGTGAAACAACGGATTGACGTACCGTATTGAAAAGTAATGATTGAATGGAATAACGTGGAACATCCTATTGAAATTGAATGCTTAAAAGTAGTTGGCACATCACTGGGTTTTTGGGGTAACTTATATTAGAGAAAGTGCGGGAGCGACCGCGAGCCATCTACACATTCCACCGTACCGTACCGACCGTTACCGACCGTCTAAATGAAATGTACCATCTAAAGTGATTTGAGATTCGCTCGGTGAGCGCCCCCGTGGCAGGAGATGGGCTCAATAATTACACACTGTACTTTCCTATATAAGTCACGCAGTTTCTAGTTCTGCTATTGCCTGCTTGTCCTTTTTATTATTACTACATTTGCCAGGTTGTACTACTATTGCCTGCTGGTTAAAATATTGTTGCTACTATATGCCATGCTACATTTGTTGCACTAGTTTGATTAATGTTGCACTAGTTGATTAATACCATTGTTTTGTCACAACTACTCGACATCATTGTTCGGTTACGACTACTGACTAAGTCGAGACTACTGGAACGTGATAGAGCGGTATAATAATAAGCGGCCTTAAATTACTACTGGATCAGTGTCTAGAAAGGAATGGGAATGGGGTTGGTCAACCAAGGGACTTGTTTCTGCGGTCTTTGAAGTGACCTGTGCCTTCAAGCCCTGACTGCCTGGCTGATTTGGGAGTTAAACTAGACTTCTTATTATTAGGCCTACCTACACTATTAGATAGTCAAGCGACGCTCATCTTTTCTTAAGTATTACTATGTCTAGCTATTGTCATCCCATTACCGATTGGTCAAAACATTGTTAACCTGGTTGTCTTACTATTGCCATCCCATTGGTCAAAACATTGTTACTACCACATGCCACGCCACAGTCGTTACTTTTGCACTTGTACAGTCACCTTACTTTATGCATTACATACCACACAAGAACCGTTACCAGTATACATGTCTGCTCTTACTTTACTTTTTGCACCTGCATGACCATCTTTCGTTTACTATAGTCTGTTCCATACGTTTGCACTACTTTATTTCTATTGTTAGAATTGTTGTGACTTACCTACGGTTCCATCTCCGTGGCACCGCAGACGACGCACAGATTGACTTAGGTACTCCTGAGTTTGCAGAGCCATAGCGCGATCCTGAGACTGCCAACTTTTTTTGGAGTGTATGTGTGATGTACTTCATGTATTTCCGTTACGCATTCCAGTATTTCCTTTATGTATTTGGTGAGAGAGAGTTGTTTGCTATTGTACTTTAAGTTAAGGACTGTAATAATGTACGCTGGTTTGAGTATTTTTGTACATCTCTACATCGTGACTATTTTGGTTTCACTGGTAACCTGCAGGACCTGCGCAAATATCAAATAAGTAACAGGCCCCCAGGAGCGGGTCGTTACAAAACGCTTCCTTGTCCTCAAGGAAGATGAGAGAGTAGATTGGAGGAATGCAGTCAACATGCAACTGATGCGATGAAGCTTCGAGAATTTTCAAAAACCGAGCATATATATGTGAGTGAGATGAAAACTCGAATTCGAAAAACCAAAATGCTTGTAAATCTTTCCGTCGACCAGAATATGTTCCTAGAACGTTATCCCCACTCAAATCGCCAATCAATACACTAGACGATGGCTATACTCGCATTCTAAGACATTTCCTCTAACCCGACCTTAGATTGAGCATGCAGGAATCTAAGCTATACAATGGTCGAAGAGGGGTTAAGTATGGGGTAATGGGATGTTGGTCGATCGAGGAAGTGGCGCTCACGACACAACACGGTTCCTTGATTCAAGAAATTTCCAAGTTTATACATGGTTTCATATATACAGACGTATATACAAGAAGGAATTCTATATACATATTTTTTTCTCCTTTATTGGGATTTGAATTGGGTTGTGTAAGGAGCGTTGGGTCGGTGACTCACAAATCAGACGACCTTAGGGCACCGGGCCAAGAAGGACCCCTCGGACCTACTAACTCAACCAAAGTGAAATCCTTATTCATACGCACTTCCACAAGCTAGGAATTTTTACGCGAGGCCCCGACGGTTATTATTGTGGGAATCTGGTTACTCAGCTTCGATGGGGGAACGGGGCACTGTATTTTTTTCTATTCACGATTTTTTTCTTTTTGGTTTTCTCTCTTTTGTGTGTGAAAAATATGGGGTAGACTAGGCAGATTCAATCCTTAGTACTAGATGAAGTGGGGCTATCCAAGTCTCGAGGGACTATAAAGCATTATACACAACTATCGGCTCTATGGTCCATGCATAGATTAGGTTCCTAGGTGTCAATCTAGGTTGGCTTCAAGTACTCATATCTTAGGGATTGTGAGGACGACCGAAGCTAGGGTATTACGAGGGATTTGAGCTAAGGTTACGAACAATTCACATATTCAAGTCGACATCATGGAAATCGAGCATTAAAGTTCGGAAAACGAATGTCAAATCAGGATTCAGAGCATATAAAAACTCGTTTTCGAAAAAAATCTCGAGGCGAATGCAATTATATACAAATATAACTATATACAAATATAACTATATACAAATGTATGCATGAGGGTGCAAGATGCATGATGCGAATGCGAATATTTTTGGAGTCTTTTGATTCTTTCATTTTTTGTCATTTTGGATGCATATATTGAATTTAAACAGGATGCATATGAAATAGAAAAAGAGATGGAAAAATAAGAAAGAAAAAGTGAAGTGAAAATAAAAATAACGACAAAAAATAGGAAAATAAGAGGGAAAAGAGAAAATTAGCGCGAAAGAGCTCATCCTCAATCTAAAACAAGTGTTGTCCTCAACGCGAATAAAACACAGAAAATGACGTGAGGACAAATAAACTGAGGGGAAGGAGACCCATCCCCCAAGCTATATAAAACCGTGTCCAAAAAATGATTCAAGTGTGTGATGCATGTGCTAAATGATAAGGGGGTGCCAAAATGTGTGGTGCTCCAATCAAGCTGAGCAACCGTCAGGTGGTGACTGGGTGGGTGTGGTAGGTGGAGTGGATGGGATGACGAATCAGCTGAATGCTCAGATGTCGTGTCAATGTGTGGTGGGAATGGAGTGGTGTAGACAAGCTCAGATTTATTGGTGGAGTTGGAGGTAGAGATGGGGTGCTCCAATCGTCATCAAAGGACGAGGAAAGAAGGATGATGGTGCCGCCACGTGGTGGGGAAGTGAGTGGAGGTGCGAGGGAATGTGAAGGGAATGGAATGGGAACGGATTCCGTGATGGGTGGTGGATAAGTGTGTGAAATCAAGGGGTCGGGGTGAAGTGATGGTGGAGGGGTAGGAATGGGCTCAAGCAAAGGATTGGCCTGTGGGGAGGGTCGTGGTGTGGTAATGCGTGGTGTGACGGCGGAGGTATCTTCGGGCACCATAGATGGATGTGGTGGGATGGAAACATGTAATGAGGTGGGGGGGGTATATCTACAATGGGGTGGAAATGGAAGTGGAAGTTGGAGTCTGAGTAGTCTAGGGGGGGCAAGATGGGTGGGGTGTGATCTGAACATGTAGGAGATGAGGTGCAGCAGCTGGATAAGGACCCTGACTATAGTGATACTGGTAGACCTGGCCGAACTGGGACTGGAGAGTCACGACAGCAAGAGCCAGGTCGTCAAAAGAAGTCTTGAAATCAGAGAGGGTATCTCTGACCTCAGTCAGGGTGCTGATAGTGGAATCTCTAAAAGTCTGAAACTCCTCCTCCAAGAGAGATAGGTGCTCGGTATGGGATCGTGGTGGGAGAGGAGGAGCGCTGCTGGTACCCTCGACCTGGGGTCGAGATCTCCTATACTGGTAGAGAAATGGGATGACAACAGGGCCAGGGATAGATGTGGAAGCACCAGAAGTATCAATATGGTCCCAGGGCTGGGGCTGGTGCTAGCGTGGGTCAATCTGCTGGACTGGGGCCTGTACACCTGAAGCTAAATCGGTGTCGGGTGAGAAAAACAACCTCAAAGTGGTGCCAGGTCCAATAAGTCCGAGGTTGGACATCCTGGTGTAAGGAGTGGCGGCGGGACCATAAAGCCAGAAATATCTCTCTAGGTCAATGGCTCGGATCATATGCATGTTAGTGAGCACCGAGAGGTCTAGAGAGATAGGGCCAAGAATAGGGGTCATGGAATCAGGGAACTTGAGGGATACATGAGCTAGAGAGGCGATGATAGTGATGTGTCCCCCACAACCAATAGGTTATTTGGGGTCGGCTATGGTATGAAGGAATCTCTGCATGAGCCAGGGCCCAGCATGAAGGATATAGTGGGGGATAGTGTTATTGCACTCAAGAAGGACACATCTCTGTGAAGCACACCACAAGAAAAATAGCTCATCCTGAGAGACCTTGCATGTCTCATATCGACAAAATAGTGTGTTCGCGATAATGCGGTGTACGACGCGAAGGCCAGGGTGAATGATGCTAGATGCCTTCGCTCGAGTCTTTGGGAAGACATCGAGCTTGGTGATCTGAAACCAAAAATGGTTTGCATCAAATTCTTGGGGGGTATGGGTGGTTGTTGTGAATGGCTATATGCTCAAGAGCTCTGGGCCACTTGAAGAGCGGGTTCAAGGAGTCTTTGGATAGACCGTACTCATTCTTCATGATGCGAAAAGAAAAACCCACTGGGTAAACTCTAAAAGTGGATATGAATTCCATAGTGTGCCTCTTATATGTCCTAGTCTCACATTCTAAGAATTCCTCACATTCAAGATTTCGGAGGAGGGTGCTGACAATGTCCAGGAGGCCTAGGGATGACAGAGCGGGGATGCTCGGGAATTTGGTGGGAACGATCGCACGGGAGTTTAGTGAAATAAACTTCGTGCGCTCATCCTCACTTAAGAAGTTAATGACAAGTGTGTCCAACTGAGGGACAGGAAGTGGTTCACCCCTCTCTCTAATGTTGTGTACCTGGGCAATTTCGACGTCAAGAGCCTTCGTCTTTCGACGCTTGCCCTTGCCCTGGGAGGGGCCAGTGGTGGTGGCCTTCTTTTTGCACTCTCTACGAGGAATTGTGAGAAGGATTGAGTGATGCAAGATGTGTGCAATGTGGTGTGTGCAGACTCACGCAAAAATCAGCTATTTCAGTGATAAAATTTGAAATTTAATGAGTAAAGGAGCGAAGTTACCCAAGCTAACACTCCTTGCCGAGATAGATGCTCCCAAAGCTTGTGGATGACTCCCCCCCAAGCTGTTTCAAGCCATGCACATGGGCAATCGCTGGTCGTGTCGTTTGGATACTCAAAACCCCTAAAATGGCTGATTTAGAGTTTTGCTCGAAGTGGTTGAGTGGTGTAGAAGGTGATGGAGAGGGGAGCTGGTGGGGAGAGAGGCTTCAGAGAGTGATTTGGAGAGTTAGGGAGGGGTTGGGAAGAGATTTGGAAGAGATCGAGTAGGAGGAGAGAGTGGGGAATCGAACCGTTTCGAAGAAATGAGCTTGATCGGGCCGTTTGGGGTTTGGGGAGCCTTATATAGGGATTTTACGTGGGCCGTGTGAAAAATCGAAATGGCCGTGTGAGAAAATTTTGAAAGTGGAGGTTGACGCGTTCGTGTTATCTGAACGACGCGGTCACGAAAGTTGTATTGCGTTTTGAGGAATTTGGGCTTTGGGATACAGAAAGATTCACGGCCGTGTCGTTTAAATTAACACGACCGCGTCGATTCGTCCAAAAAGGGAATTCAACACGGCCGCTCATATAAAGCGACGCAGAAATCCTCTGAGCAATTGGGATTTTTGCTTAAATTTTCAGTAACTTTCGCAGCCCGTTTGAAAATGAGTTAAACAGCCGCGTGGATTTGGTTAGGAAGGAGGATTTTGCGAAAACCTTCTGAGAAATGTGAATTGGCTCAACCTTTAAGTAAGTTATGCCGCCGCTTGCATCTGGATGATGTGGGCACGTCAATTTTTCTTCCTTTTTCCTTCCACGCGGTCGTGTGAATCTAAATGACGCGGTCGTGTGGGTTCTCCTCCTCTGTACTTCTTCTTCTTCATCCTGCAATTGAACACCTTGTTAAATTCTTGAGTTTGGGGATTTATTCAAGGACAGAAATCTAGACTAAGCTGGTCTAAAATGAAGATGAAAATTTAAAATGAAAATTCTAAATAAAAAATGATTGGATTACCTCCCAAGAAGCGCTCGTTTTAAGTCATGAGCTCAACTCCCTATTTTGATGTCATCATGGGGGTTTGAGGGTGGAGAGTGTTGGAAGAAACGATCTAGGATCTCTAGTTTGATGATAACAAATGTGTACGACCTAATTAACATGTGTGCTAAGTGTGTTTCAGGAAAGTCAAAGCAGTGGAGAAATTGCTATACGAATAGTAATTGGACTTGGCCTAAGAGATATTTACAAAGCAAAGTGGACTAAGTCAATATGGGGAGATATGGGTTAAATTACAAAGTTCAAATCCTACACCAATTCATAGTCAAAAGGGGGTCGCACTTCAACCATCCATTGTCGCACCAAATCCCTACATGTAGGGGATTCTATCCTAGCCGACCCTAGCCATTGACATGGTCTCCCTTTTTTCCTTAAGGAACCCTAGCTCCACCCTATAAAACATATCATCCAAAGGCAAAGAAAGGTGCGGCCAAGAAAATTTTTCTGAGGGGCAAAACTCACGCAAAACCCATCCTCCTGCAGCCTGCAATCACCTTCCACATTGCTGCTGCCATCTTCAGGGCTAAGCCATCATCCTCCCTGATGTGGTGCCTTCTCCATATCGCAACAACCTCAACATCATCTCTGAGCATTAAAGAACAAAGGAGTGTGAAGTTTTCATCATGTTGCCTCTATTCCGTGAGTTCAAGCTTCAACATCAAGCCACAAGCTTTGTCACAAGGAAGATCACCATGTTACCGATTGAACCCATCACCTTCAAGAACTCAAGCCCTGCGGATTCACCAAAGCTTCATTGTTGCCGTGAAGAGTGCTACCGTTCATCTTTGCCGCTAGCGTGGTGAGACATTAAGCTGCTGGCCATCCCTTTCGAACTGCCATCACTGAGATCCTAGTTGCCGTAATACACTTCTAGCCTTCATCGAGGTGGCACCCTACGAAGGCTACTGTGTGATGTCGTTCATCATCCAGCTTGTTGTCATTAAACCAACGAGCACATGCCGCCGACCGGAGGAACTCTCCCTTGCCGTAACAAATCTCGAAGCCTGCTAGTGCCATCCATCAAGGAGCCCCCGCATGCAAGCACCACTGATCTGTTCTTCTTTGAGATTGGCGATCCTAGGAGCTCCCGCACTCTGCCGTGAAGCTTGCTTGGCCGTGGATCTGTCTCGGCCCATCCTCAGAATAGAGAGAATACTTGCTTTGCTAAAGGATGAAGACTTGCTAGTTTTTTTTTCACTGAATTGATTTGCTTTGAGACTTAGAAGCACATGCCAAAGGTGTGCTCACGGAAGCATCCAGCAGGCTAAAGCTAGGCGCATTGACTAGGCTCTAGCTACTCTACTTTATGGGGCCATAGACTTCTAAGTGTAGTACTGGAAAATTAAAACAAAAGAAATTAAAAGCTCCATATGCGCAAGGAACCAATGAGCAAAGGAGTTCCACGTTTCAAAGCTGCAAATCAAAGTGAGATTTTTAATTATTTATTCAAAGCTAAATACCACTTCAGTTTGTGTTGCAGGGACCAGCATCAAGCACATGCACAAGTCTACAAACATGCCGCAATATTTGAGGAGCACATAGCCTGCCGCAATCTTTGAGGAGCACATAGCCTGTCGCAATCTTTGAGAGGAACAACCCAGCCGCAAGTCGCTATTTGAGGAGCAAGTGCGCAAGTTGCAGGAGCTGCAACTTGAGTTGCATGAGAGACGACTACATCTTGCCAGACGAGAGCTGGCCTGTGTCGATTGACAGAGACGACTACGCCTACATACTGAGATTTTTCTAAACTCTTTTACTATTTTTTATGTGTAGTAGTAACGATCTCTGTATGTGAAACTTTACCACTTTTGTGTTCGTTTGAGACTTGTTTAGTCTGGGACTAGACAAGTGGGACTTGTCAAGATAGAGCATTTACTAGGTTGATAGTGTTCTGCACTCGGGGAGTGTGGTACGTTCTAGGTGGGGGCAAGGAGCTCATGACCAATTGTAGTTGTATAAAAGGTACATATTAATGCTAGTATTTGTTTGGGGGCTGGAGTAGGTTGTGGGACGACCAAACCAGGGCATATCTGCGTGTATTCTGTGATTGCTTCATATTTACCCTGCTTGTGATTATTAAATGCGTGTGATTTCTCGTGGGTTGCGCGAGAATTTTTTATAAGCCTATTCACCCTGATTCGGGTTCAATATTACATATTTAACCCCCATTTAGCCCTATTTTGTGCTCATGTGATGTTACAATGTTCTCTAATTCATACGTATTTTCTACACATTTATTTATTAGAGAAAACACACTATTTGAGCACAAAACAGCATTTAACGACGTATTTCTGCACATTTTATATTTTTCCTAGCTTCGTCTCGATCTCGCGATTCCAACGACTTTTTATTTGTATTTTTCTGAGATCTGTGCTAATTACTGTGATTTATTGAATGCAGAATACCATTTAAATGAAGAAATACACTCAAAAATACGAAAATACGGTCGCTGGCTAATCAAATAGCGACACGTGGCGCAATCTCATAGACTCCCGTCGGATCCAACGACCGCAACAAGGAATAAATGCGATCAAATGGAGACCGTTCGATCAAGATCGAACGGATGTCGCTCCTCATCCCGCAGCGGAGGGATCCGACGCTTCCAGTCCACGTGGCATCATCCGATCTCGTTGAAGGCGATCCGACGGCTACTAGACGCCCCGCATGCGAACAAAATCGCGGCGACGTGGCCGCTTCTCGTCCACACGATGATGAGCAAACGGCGTACAAAATTTTCCGAGCGCTGAACGAAGTCGAGCGACGTGGCCTCTTACAGCCCGTGCGATGCCGATCCAACTGCCGAGATCGCACCCACTATTTGAGAAGGCAGCAGCGGAGACTCGCGTGACGTGGCCTCTCCACAACGCTCCGATCTTGGATCTGACGGGCGAGAATCTATCCGATGCGAACTCAGAGCAGTAAAGCGGGTTCGGGCGAGCGCGAAGAAGAGCACCCGATAAGAGTGCCACGTGTCACCATAGGATTCAATCCCGCCTTTGATGTTGACCGGCGCCCGTGAGAGAGTTGCGACGGCGCGATGTCGTTTACCGCAAGTTTCACGGTTAGTGTAGGGTGCGGGAATATCGAACTCAGGGAGGCGAGGTTGTGCTTGGGTCAGGTAGGACCTAAATCACCCCGAGGGGCGAGCTAGCCCGAATCGGTGAATGGTTGTCACGAAAGGAAATAAATGGGTATGAACAACAAGAAAGAAAACCCGGGACTTCGGTTTCCAACCCGACGAGAGACTCTCGCCGATACGGCCTACGGGTATGGATAGCGATCGGGATTAGGGTCTAATGGTGAGACGTTGCCTCCAAAAGTGGTACCGGCGTCCCATGGGCCCGATATTCCGGTCGGTGCCCATGATGATACACCGGACTTTCCGGATTCGATCAGTGGGCACTCCCGTGTCCATTAACACTGATCGATCCCGGGAGCACTAAGCCCGCAACGATAACTCCCAACGTCTCATCCTGCCGCTCCCGCGTGCTAGGATTCGGCGTCTACGCTAAGGGTGTGAGCTATGGCTAGGGAGTCAACCGCCAAGTTTATTCCCCCTTGGCCCGACGGTCAAAGGCGGTCTTTTTCCCGCCGATGACAATGAAACACCCCGCGTAACCGTTAGATTCCTACTCCCTATTGATTTCCTAACCCTATGGACGCATCGGGAAGAGCCCCCGAAGGGGTTTCCACCAAAATCCCAGATTTGGGAACTACTCACAAAAATTCATGAAAAAGCAATCTAAATGAAATTTGACCGTTGGAATCATAATCGGACAATTGCAATGCGGAAGTAATAGAGTAATAAAGACAATACTAAAATTTTAGAAAGATCTGAAAACTTACAAAAGAGTAACAATTACAGCCGTCACAAGGAAATAAAACAGCAGGAAAAATAACAGCTCCCCGTTTCTGGAACCCTAGGGGTTCTATTTATAGACCGCCGCATCAACCGATCGGTTGACAAGTCAACTGATCGGTTGATCCGTTACAAAATATTAACAGAAAACAGCGAGCTTTCACCCGATCACATGAACCGGTCGGGTGAGTTCTTGGGTGACCGGTTGGATCTTGGAGCAGTCGGGTGAATCGATCGGTTCGACGTCCGTGTCTTCAGCTCTTCTTCTTCAGCTACAGATGAACCGATCGGGTGAGAGTCACCCGATCGGTTGGCGTTTTGCTTCGAGAAAACAGAGAACAACACCCGCTGAACCGGTCTGTGAACCGGTCGGGTGACTTCTTTGTGAGCTGCGACAGAGACCGGGTGGTGCACGCGTGCATCACCCGATCGGTTGGAGATGACCAACCGATCGGGTGAGGGGCTGAACGATGAATTCTTTGGCGTTTGACCCCCTGGATCACGCGTGACTTCTCCCGTTGCTCCGGGGACTTGGGATATCATCGTTAAACGTCCCCTACGTGGTCAATCCCCTGCAATCATGGAAAAACAAAGAAAAGTGAAAGAAAACGGGAAAATACACGAAAACGAATAAGAGACGGTGGAAAAACATGGAGAAACACAAAAGAAAACGTGCGTGAATATATGAAATATAAACGCACGTCAAAATCCCCCAAGCTGAACTCTTTCTCGTCCTCGAGGAAGACGAGTGAGAGTAGGAGCTCGGAGGAGAAAAATAGAGAGGAAGAAAGAAAAAGGAAAACTCTAAGCCCTAGATCGTCCATCAGAGCCACCAAAATCAAAAACGACACACCAAGCAAGCAAACGCCAAATCACACTACTAAACCTAGGAAAGCGAATCCAAATAAGTGTCGTGGGCCCACGCAGTGAAGCGCGAGTGAGCGTGGTCGTGTGCTAGCAAATGGTGATGCTTTCTACGATGTGCCATGAGGCTCGATATACACAAATCCAAGATATGACCCAAAATATCGATCCGAATTGAATTAAGCGGCGAATATAAGTTCAAGCATGCATGAGAAGAGTGGGAATAGAAGCGTATCATGCATCGGGGACTCCACAACTAGGGTTAAGGAAATCACGCCACTATAGCCTAGATACTAGCTAAAAAGTTCCTAAGCCAAGTGTTTTCGATAACGACGGGGGTTGAGATGATGTGGAGAAGAACACTCGGTGCAAATTCTCGCCTTCCCTTTATTCTTGGCAAGTATGAAAAAATATTCACACGGAAATTTTTTTGGGTTTTGGGTATTTGTATTTTTTTTTTGAATTTTGGGCTATACAAAATTTTTCTTTTCATTTCTTTTCTTTTTGGATTTTTCCTTTCTTTTCTTCCTTTTTTTTGGGTTTTTGGGTTTTTGGCTATGCACATGTGTACTCTCCCAAGTGGGAGAACGGTACACGATGAGGGGATTTGCACCAAGTAAAACAAAAAAGAAGTCGAAATCGAAACACTCGGGCAAAGGAAACTATTCTCGCTAAATAGAGCATAGGCTAAATGGGTTATCCTAGTCCTTAGTTGTGGAATCCCGACGCAAGCGAATTGAAGTATACGATATAAATATAGCATGCATATAGTGGAAACAATATACCGCATATTCAAATCGGAGCATGATAATCTAGGGGTTATTCCTGGACAGGTATATAAAGTAAAATCACAAAGCAGAAGCACACCAAATGCTAGTCACGACACACGACTCACAAAAAGCTAAGTGGACCCACGATGCGTGAAATGCAAGAGGACTCGAAATCCTAGGGTTAGTGAGTGTGATTATCGATGCAATGCTAGGTGCGTGTGACTTTGTGGCGATTCATCATAGGATTCATTTCTAGGAGAAAGAGCTAAAGAAGAAGAAAAGAAAAAAAAAATAAAAACACGATGAAAACGACACAAAAACGAAAAAGAAGGACACAAACGACGCACATAGTGCGACTCCCCCAAGCTGAAGTTTGCATTGCCCTCAATGCAATATGAGTGAGTACGAGAGGGCAATGAAAATGGGGGGGGGGGGGGAATACGCACCGACGCAAAAAGACATGAAAACGAGGAAAACACTTAGATTAAACTGAAAAAGAAAGAAAGATCAAAATCAAAATCAAAATCAAACAACACGAAAATAAAAATAAAAGTAGAACCACACGACACGACACTCAAAAACGAAAAACAAGCACACACACAAAAATGAGAAAAACGAACAAAACACGGCAGCACACCAAAATAGACGTCCCCCAAGCTAGATCAGATAGTGCTAGCGAAATGATGTGATCAATAAAATGCAGAGATGTGCAAGGGGGAGTCAAAAACAAAAGAGGTGAATTCAGAAAGCAAGGGAAGGTGAGTCCTCGTCCTCCTCAGAAGAGGGTGTGGATGGGTGGTCGGGGGAGGCTGGGGGTGTGCTGAGAAGTGGGGAATGAGGCGGAGGAATAGGGGCAGTGGTGGTGTGAACAATGGGAGGAGTATCGGTGGTGGTGGGTGGTGGTGGTAGGAAGGCGATCAAGGCGGTGGTGAGAGGAATAGGAATGGAGGAAGTAGATGTGGTGGTGACGGTAGAGGGAGGTGGTGGGAGGGATCTGGAGCGCACCGGCAATTTCCTCCGGCGCACGTATGGAGTGACGGAGGAGGAGGGAGGTAGCGTGGGTGCGGTGGAAGTGGTCGGGAGGGGTGAAGTGGATGCCGGGAAGGGATGTGAAGAGGGAGGAGAAGAATGTGGTGAGGGGGGTGATGCATGTGGGGAAGTGTGGGTGGGTGGAGGAGAAGATCGCCGGGGTAGTGAAGGTGGAGGTGGTGAAGGTGGAGGTGGTGAAGGTGGAGGTGGTCCGTGGATATGAGTGAGAAGTCGGAGAATGGCGGCCACGTTCCTCTCAAGTGCGAGGAAACGTGGGTGAGTAAGAAAGTAGGATGGCGATGGGTCCGAGGAAACAGAGGACATGGCGAGCTCACGAAGGGCAGCGACCTCCGTCTCAAGCCCCAGACGGGCAGATACCTGACGGCGACCAAAAGATGTAGACTGACGCGAGGCAGAGGTGGTGCCGCCAGGTAAGGTCGAAGAGGTGCCGGTGGCAGTGGTCATGCCGGCACAGGAGACAAGGCCAGAAATGGCCGCAAAGAGGTGCTCAGACGTGATCGGTCCCGGAGCAGAAACAGGACGACTAGGGCCAGCCCCTAAATCTCCCCCAGACGCAGGGGTATCCTGCTCGCCTAAGTGGGCGGCAGGGGACGGTGATCTGCGGGCGCCTGCGGGAAGGAAAGGAAGATTCAACCCCGCTAAGAAGTCGGGATCAGGAGGGAAAGTCCAATCTCCCACGAGAGCAATGGTCATGCGAGCGGGGTTGGGCAGAATGGTGTAAGGGGCTGGGGGGTGGCCATAATGAAATATGAAGCGGCCATCCGAGCGGGGTTTAATCATGTGGATGTGCCGCAGGACATCAATATCAAGATGTGAGGGTCCTGCGGCAGCAGGAAGATTATCGGGGATGGTAATATTGAATTGGGCGTGAGAGCAGATGATTGTGATGATGCCCCCGCAACAAAACTTCCCCTTACCGGCCCGGCTGATCTCGAGTAGCTTGTAAACAAGCCAATCGCTGCTATGGATGGGGACGGTAGGGGCCCTGAAGCTAACTCCATCATCATCCCGGACATAAGGAAAAATCATGGCCCAAAGGATAAAAAGGTCAGGGATAGTCACAGTGCCGGACTCGTCCCTAGGAAAGAATGCAGACGAAATGATCCTGTGGGCCAAACGAAACACGGGGTGAATGATGGAGGAGGCCTTGGCCCTTCCTCGGGGGTAGTCACGGATCAAAGTGAGGCGGAACCAGAATTGATCGACATCGAACTCGGGTGTGTACCCGTAGTGTCGGATGGAATCATCCCTGAGATTAGGGAAGCCAAATATATCATTAATCGTGTTCAGATTTGTGGTGACACTACGGTTACGCACCCTGAATTTAATGATCGACCCGGACTCCCAGACAAGCATAGAGAGAAATTCGAGTGTGAGTGCCGGGTAGGATATGGCATGTGCATTAAGAAAGGCTAACCATCCTAAGTTAGCGAAAAGAGATTCGACCTCGGTGAAGACACCGAGATCGACAAGTGTACGTGCGTGCGGGAACTTAGTGGATAGATGCCCTCGAGCATCAAGCCTACGGTAAAAATCTTTGTGCTCCTGGTTCCGAAAAATATACCCGTGTGGGCCCAACATTGGGTCCACAGGGGGGATAACAGGCGGAGGAGGGCCGAGTGTAAGTGCTCGTGTACGGGAGGGGGGGCGTGTTTGTTTTCGTCTCTTTCGAGACGGCTCCTCTTCCCGCATGATTCCCTTCCCCTTATCCTTATCTTTAGCCATGTGTGTGTGTGTGCGAGATCGTGGATGCACACCAACACAAGCAAACAAGCAAGCACAACAAATAGGGCAAATATATAAATATAAGCTTAGGAGCGAGTTTACCCAAGCGGAATGGTGGAGCTTGCTCGTTGATGCCCCCACACTGTTCAGCGGGAGTAGTGTGGAGCCGCGGTGAATTCCTTCGGCAATAATTTTCGAAATGGGGGTGGTTTGGGGGAAAACTAGGTCAAAAATTCGTAATGGGAGGAGAGAGAGGGTGTAGATGATGAAGGGGTTGATGAAGGAGGTGGAGAGTGGGAGTAATGGAGGAGTAGAGGGCGTGGGGGAGGAAGATCGGTTGTTGGGAGAGAGGGGAAAGCGAAACGACGGCGGGATTTGCGATCGGGCGAGGGTGAAAACGAGCGGGTGTCGGGGGGGTTTATATAGGGTTTAAGTCGAACCGGTCGGGTGAGTTTTCACCCGATCGGTTGACAGTTAGGTCGAAAATCTTACCGAAGAAATGCTACAGGCGAACCGGTCGGTTGACTTATCAACCGATCGGTTGGCCGCTCCACTCATTTTCCCGAGAACTTAGGGCTGCTCACCCGGTCACGTCAACCGGCCGCGCTAGAACTCAACCGATCGGTTGATATTCCCCAAAATTTCCCGAGAGTTCTCCCCAGCTCACCCGGTCTGCCACCCGGTCTCTTCATTACTCCAACCGATCGGTTCATATGGGGGCAGATCTCGGCTTGTATCTGATACATCCCAACCGATCGGGTGAGATGTCAACCGATCGGTTGGGGCTTTGTTTCCTGCAAAAGCCAACAGATTGTCTAAGTCCCCGAACGGATCTTCTTGCGACTGATTTTATTTATAAAAATAGATAAAATAAAGTAAAAAATAACGCTAAAAATGGAAAAAAGTTTAGAACATGGGTTGCCTCCCATGAAGCGCACTTGTTTAACGTCGTTGGCTCGACGCCCGCAGAAGATGCTCATGGTGGCTGATACGGGTGATGCCCAAATTTCGGCATCTCTTTCTCGTTAGAGCTGAAGGCGCTTGGAGTAGTCAGCGGCTGGAAAAATACTTGCTCGACTACCCTCCCTTTGTTCTTGAGATCCGGGGGCTTTTCCTTGGTGTTGGCGCTTCCCGCCATCTTCTTCAGGATCTGGACCTCGTCTTTAGTGAGGTCCGTGTGCTCTTTCCCCGTTCTCCTCACAGGAGGAGCCTTGGGGAACCCGGGAGGGGTCGTTCTCGCTGCACTCGGTCTTCCAGCAGCTTCTTTGTTCTCGGGGCCGTCCCCATCTTCTGAATTCCCCAAGTCATCGGGGGGGTTTCTCAGGAGAATCTCCCAGGAGCTCTCCTCTATAGCTTTTTCTTCTTCTATCTCAAGCAAATTGCACCGGAGGTCATCAGGAGGATCGGGGTGCTTCATGGATAGTCCCAGATCAAACTCAACTTTCTCTCCGCTGACGTTCAAGGAGAGTTTTCCGTTCTTCACATCTATTAGAACGCCAGCAGTGGCCATGAAAGGCTGTCCAAGGATAATGGGTGTGTGTGCGTCTTCGGGCATGTCCATGACTACAAAGTCCACAGGCACATGCACCCCTCTCACATTCACGGGGAGGTCATCAACAACTCCCACCGGATATTTGACCGATCGGTCAGCTAGTTGTAGGGTCATACCGGTGGGCTCCAAATCACCCATTCCTATCCTTCTGTACATCGACAAGGGCATCAAACTTACACTCGCTCCGAGATCGACGAGTGCACGATGAATCTTCACTGCCCCGATCGTGCAAGGAATGGAAAAGCTCCCTGGGTCCTTGAGTTTCGGCGGGTTTGCCATCTGAATAAGAGCGCTACATTCCGCCGTCAGCACTACTTTCTCCTTTCTTGACCCTCTAGTCACCAGATCTTTCAAGAATTTTGCATAGGAGGGAATCGTTTCGATTGCTTCTAAGAAGGGGATTTGCAGGCTTAGGTCCTTGACCATGGCAAAGAACTTGCCATATTTCTCATCAATTTTTGCCTGAGCCAATCGTTGTGGAAATGGCACAACGGGTTTATACACTTTCGGGCTCTCTTCCTCCTTCTTCTTCTCTTCTTCAGACACTCCCTCCGGAGTCATGGGATTTGATGACGAAGCACCGGCGTCATTTGATTTTTCGGTCGGTCTCTCAACGACCAATGGTGCTTCCGGATTGCTAGGGGGCACTCTAGTAGGAATTTGTGTCCCGCTTCTCAGAACGATAGCGGACACATTCGCGTGCTCGTGCACGAGTGCCGATGTTTGTGTTGCTCCCCTCGGGTTCACCTCCGGTTGTGGTGGCAATTGGTTTTGTGACCTTGCAAGGTTCGCCACCTGTAACCCCAGCTGGGTCACTTGGTCCGTGAGGGTCCGCTGACCCATTTCTAGCTTTTGGTTGATCCTCTCCTGGTTGGTAATATATTGAGTCAAGAGAGACTCAACCGGAGAGACGGCCCTCTGTTGGCCATACTGCTGCTGCTGGAACGGCTGCTGATTCCTGGGGGCGTAAGTTTGTTGCTGAGGTTGCTGCTGAAATGTTTGCTACTGAACCTGATTCTGCTGTGGTCTAGCCGGCTGATAAATTTGTTGCTGCGGCTGCTGAGGCGGCGAGGGCTGGAATGGTGGCCGGTAACTGAAATTCGGGTGGTTCCGGTTGTTGGGAGAGTAGGCCGGGTTGGAATTTGTCCTTGGCGGATACGGCGCATTTCCCGTGGGGTTGTAAAATAGTGCGCTCGCCTGGTCCAACGGTGGTGAGATGTCACCACCGTCGAATTCCCCAAAGAATTCGGACTCTACCGCAGAAACTTGCTGTGTACCGGCCCCACCGGCTCCTACCATTAGTGCGGAGATCTGGGTCGAAAGCAAGTCGAACTTGCTTGATAGTTTGTCGACGTCCTCGACTCTGTGTATACCCCCGGATCTTGGTGTGGCTCTCTCGTCACACCACCGCTCATTGTTGGATGCCATATTTTCCAGAATATGCCCGGCATCCTCCTCGCTTCTAGACATGAAGGAACCCCCAGCCGCAGCGTCCATAGAAGATTTCAGGTCATCCCTCAACCCATTGTAGAACAGATTGATAATCTGCCACTTCGGAAGCTCATGGTGAGGGCATCTTCTTTGCATCTCTTTATATCTCGTCCAAGCTTCATGCAAGGACTCGTGGCTGGCCTGGGAGAAGGAGGAGATCTCACTCCTCAACTTCATGGTCTTCCCCGGAGGAAAGAACTTCGTCAGAAAAGCATTGGAGAGCTTCTCCCAGGTGTTGAAAGTGTTGGGGTCCTTCCCCCTTAGCCATTGTTTGGCTTTGTCTCGCAAAGAGAAGGGGAACAGCTTCAGACGGATAGCCTCTGTAGTGACACCATTAATCCGGAAGGTGTCACACTTCTCCAAGAAGGAGTCCAGGTGCTCGATCGGGCTCTCCATGGGCGCACCCGCAAACTGGTCCTGCTGGATCCATGTCACTAGAGACGGCTTCAGCTCAAAGCTTTGGGCCGCAATAGCTGGAGATCGGATGGCGGAAGTTGACTCGATGGATGGCATCGAGTACTCCAGCAGAGACTTGTGAGGTGGGGTGTTCTCCTCCATGGATTCGGGATCTTCTCTTCTTCGCTTCTCGGCAGCCAAACGCCTAAGGGTGGCGTTAATATCTGGATCGAGGGGAATCAAGTCGTCAAGACTCCTTGAACTCCTGCGCATGAAAAACAACAAACACCCGTGAAGCGACAAGTGGGAAAGAAACAGATAAAATAAGAAGTAAAAATAAGAAAAACAAAAAAGAAAAAGAAAAAGGAGAATGCAAAAATTATCGCGAGGTAGGGATGTGAGCTAGACACGAGGGTTCAAGAGATCCGAAAATATCAAGCACGTTGCCTCCCCGGCAACGGCGCCATTAACTTGACCGGCGCCCGCGAGAGAGTCGCGACAGCGCGGTGTCGTTTACCGCAAGTTTCACGGTTAGTGTAGGGTGCGGGAATATCGAACTCAGGGAGGCGAGGTTGTGCTTGGGTCATGTAGGACCTAAATCACCCCGAGGGGCGAGCTAGCCCGAATCGGTGAATGGTTGTCATGAAAGGAAATAAATGGGTATGAACAACAAGAAAGAAAACCCGGGACTTCGGTTTCCAACCCGACGAGAGACTCTCGCCGATACGGCCTACGGGTATGGATAGCGATCGGGATTAGGGTCTAATGGTGAGACGTTGCCTCCAAAAGTGGTACCGGCGTCCCATGGGCCCGATATTCCGGTCGGTGCCCAGGATGATACACCGGACTTTCCGGATTCGATCAGTGGGCACTCCCGTGTCCATTAACACTGATCGATCCCGGGAGCACTAAGCCCGCAACGATAACTCCCAACGTCTCATCCTGCCGCTCCCGCGTGCTAGGATTCAGCGTCTACGCTAAGGGTGTGAGCTATGGCTAGGGAGTCAACCGCCAAGTTTATTCCCCCTTGGCCCGACGGTCAAAGGCGGTCTTTTTCCCGCCGATGACAATGAAACACCCCGCGTAACCGTTAGATTCCTACTCCCTATTGATTTCCTAACCCTATGGACGCATCGGGAAGAGCCCCCGAAGGGGTTTCCACCAAAATCCCAGATTTGGGAACTACTCACAAAAATTCATGAAAAAGCAATCTAAATGAAATTTGACCGTTGGAATCATAATCGGACAATTGCAATGCGGAAGTAATAGAGTAATAAAGACAATACTAAAATTTTAGAAAGATCTGAAAACTTACAAAAGAGTAACAATTACAGCCGTCACAAGGAAATAAAACAGCAGGAAAAATAACAGCTCCCCGTTTCTGGAACCCTAGGGGTTCTATTTATAGACCGCCGCATCAACCGATCGGTTGACAAGTCAACTGATCGGTTGATCCGTTACAAAATATTAACAGAAAACAGCGAGCTTTCACCCGATCACATGAACCGGTCGGGTGAGTTCTTGGGTGACCGGTTGGATCTTGGAGCAGTCGGGTGAATCGATCGGTTCGACGTCCGTGTCTTCAGCTCTTCTTCTTCAGCTACAGATGAACCGATCGGGTGAGAGTCACCCGATCGGTTGGCGTTTTGCTTCGAGAAAACAGAGAACAGCACCCGCTGAACCGGTCTGCGAACCGGTCGGGTGACTTCTTTGTGAGCTGCGGCAGAGACCGGGTGGTGCACGCGTGCATCACCCGATCGGTTGGAGATGACCAACCGATCGGGTGAGGGGCTGAACGATGAATTCTTTGGCGTTTGACCCCCTGGATCACGCGTGACTTCTCCCGTTGCTCCGGGGACTTGGGATATCATCGTTAAACGTCCCCTACGTGGTCAATCCCCTGCAATCATGGAAAAACAAAGAAAAGTGAAAGAAAACGGGAAAATACACGAAAACGAATAAGAGACGGCCGAAAAACATGGAGAAACACAAAAGAAAACGTGCGTGAATATATGAAATATAAACGCACGTCAGATGTGCGGTCGATACTTGCGCCACTCCAGATCTACGGCAGAGATGCTTCCGGGCACGAATTTGAAGCGGGTTTTGAACCCGATAGCTTTCTAAACCCGCAATGATTTATATATAAGGTATTTAGGGGTTTTTGAGCGTATTCAAGCAGATTGGGGCGTATTCTTGGCGTATTGGAGCACTTAGGAGCCGTATTTTCTTCTGCAAAAATTCTGTAAAATTCCAGAGCCTATTTTCTTATTTCCAGAGAGTTTTGAAGTCTTTTCAAGGAGAATTGGTGATATTTTCTTCAACTCTAGCTCGTATTTGGGGGTTTTAGCTTGTATTTTGCCCTTAAACTTCCGTATTTTGCTAATAAACTTATGAATTCTGATCTGAAATTTGTGTATTTCTGCACCATGAGTAGCTAAATATTTTATGTGCATGGTATGTAGTAATTAGGTGATGTGAATCGTATTCATTGGTTGTATTATTGCGCTTAATCGCTATATTTGCTAAAGTTTAATCGTCGCTCTTAAATCTACTTTTTCATATTCCAAAAGAATTGTTCTAGTTGATGATCACCCCACAAGGGTGAGATTTGATCTCTCCAAAAGAGAGTTTCATACTTCATATGTACGTTTACAACTTTAGCGATATACTATTAGAATTGATGCGTTAACTCCCAAAAGGACATCTTCCGACGATTCGCTCCCAAAAGGAGGTTTCGTTGCGTTATACTTGATCAACCAAAGCTTACGATTCGCTGATCCTAATGAACCCATGCCATGTACATGCCTTTTATATCTATTTTTCACAAACTAGAGTTCGTTGTTTGCATTGATCGCACGTAACAATCCCATCACCACACACTTTTCATACCACCTTCACCATCACTATTAAAGTGTTTAGATTTTATTCGTAGTTACTCTATTTGATTTGGACTTGTGGTTTCAACAGATTCTCCCGAGGATTCGACATCTGGACTCCCAGATTTTACTACTTGAACGGACTCTTGCGCTTGAGAGAAGCACCTTTCGGAGCCCACCAAGTTTTTGGCGCCGTTGCCGGGGAGGAATGGTTTGTGACTACGGTTTATTTCATTTAGAGGACCTTCGGTGAGATCTTTCCACTTTACTGTACATAAACTTTTTTTTATTTTATTTTAATCTTTTTAGATGGATTATATGAATTTCTATTGCACGAACAATATGTATGATGCACGGTATGCCAATGCACACAAACATAGGATGGAAAAGCTCAAAATTGTTAATTTTAATCAAACTGACTGTGAAACTTTCTTTCAGGCCTGGAGGAGATTCACAGACCTAATATCGAGTTATCCGCAGCATGGGTACACAAATGAAGAGCTTATGGTGTTCTTCCTAGATGGACTACAACCGCAGCTGCAGGAATTATTGGGAGGCATGACGCCGACAGTGGCGTGGGAATACATGGAGTCTCTGCAAGAAAACGAAGAAACAGTGGAAGAGACTTCAGAGAGCGATTCAACGGAGCCTTCGTGCCTCGATCAAGAAGAGCAAAGCGTAGACGTACCTTTGCAATCCTTGAAAGAGGAAGCTTACTAGACTATTCAGACACAGGAGGCCACATCCCATCAATTCCAGGAGAATTTCCTTGCTCGGAGTCGGCAGATTCAAAATTCCATTGAAAATCTTAATTTGATTGCCGCTTGCTTAGAAGAAGGTAATGCTTTTGAAACTCGATTTCAAGAATCTAATACGAGTTCATCTTCTATTACAGGAATACCGAGCGAGGACACGAATATAAATATCCACATGGCAGGAAGTGTGTGCAAAAGAGAGGATGAGCTAGCAATTTTGGATGAACGAGAGGAGGAGACAGCTAGGGCAAAGGTTTTGAGATTATCGCCATGGAGCCAGAACCATTCCCTCTTCCGGTTTTGTCCCAAAATCATTTATCCCTCTCCACAATGAACGAGCATCGTACAGAGAGTAGTGCAAATCTTTCAGGGAGTAGTCGTCAACTTGCTTTAATTTCTTTCACTTATTTTGATGACTACATTTGGAATACTTTCATTGAGAATAATTTTAACATAATTTGGACTGACATAACTCATCTCTCGCAGGACATTGGCAAACAGCTTATAGAGATGCTTGGAGTTGTGTTGCTGGGGTCCAAATTAGTTTTTGGAGGAAGAATAATCGCCGAGGAGTGCAAGGAGTGATCGCGCCCCGGCGTACACGTCCCGAGGCGACGGTTGTAGTTTTACCGCAAGCGCACGGTGTAGCGGCGAGCGGGTATCGAACACAGGGAGGACGAATGACCGTGCTTGCTCCTAATCAACCTGGCTATTTAGAGGGATAATTGCCTTGGGCGATCCTGTCACAATCGTCAGACAAAAGTGCGAAATATCAAATCAAATAGAGAACGCCTAGGGAATGGGGAATCCCCACTACTCACCGTATTTCACAATTGTGGTTCGCCGGTATCGAAATCGCTAGGATGAGAATTTGGATGAACTAGTTGCAACTAAATGTGGAACCAAGCTCACGCTCTCGCGCTGTTGCCGGTCTATAGCTATCCTAGGTTTGGGTCCAATCTCTTGCAAACCCTAGCCTAGGGAAGCTAGCATTAGGATCAACATCATCGTCCAATTGCGCACCGAGCCCAATCTCTTGCAAACTCGGTCCACAATCTAGATTAGGATAGTTCCTACCCGTCCAATCTCTTGCAAACGGGTATCGGCACGGAATTGCAACCGGAGATCCTAGCATCGGTCCAATCTCTTGCAAACCGATACTTCGAAAATCCGACTCCAACCCAATTCGGATTTCTAGGGCTTCCTATCGAATTGGGATCCAATCTCTTGCAAATCCCAATTGATGTGAATACCTAGCTATCCGTAGTAATTCGATCCCAATCTAATCCCTAATAACAGTCCTAGCTCAATTTCTACCAATTCAACACAAATACGAAATTGGGCTTGTAGGGTTCATCCCCACGCCCCAAGACGTGGAGACTACTCACTAATCATAGCAATAGCACAATAATTAGCAATGAAATAGACAATGGAATTCATCACAACAATGATATAAACAATAAAAATAGAGTTTTTGGGGAAGAAAAGTGCAAACCAATGTAGATCTTCAATCAACCCAACAAAAATCCAAGTTTTTCTCTTCTCCAATCACAATTAATAAAACTAAAAAGTAGACTCAAAAAGCTGCAAAAAATCTGGGAGGTGGCTCCCTAAACTAGGGTAAAAACAGAGCTTAAATAGCCCCAAAAATCGTCTAAAAATCCTGACCAAAATGCCCCTGCACAGCCTGTTTTCCGCAAATTTCGCTACAGGCTGCGCATCGCACTCGGCCGAGTGACAAAAGTCGCTCGGCCGAGTGAAAACCCTGTCAATTTTCCAGTAAGTCGGGGGCTTCAGGGGTCTTCAGTTCGGGGGCGGCTCGGCCGAGTGAGTTGTCGTCACTCGGCCGATGGCTTCACTTCACTCGGGCGGACGGGATTTGCCACTCGGCCGAGTGGGTCTTCTGAAGCTCAGATGGCCGAAAAACAGTAACTTCGATCTTTTTGAGGGCCTTCGTCTGGGCGCCACTCGGGCGGACGTGGTATCGTCACTCGGCCGATGTGGTCTCCGTCGCTCGGCCGAGTACACATGGAAATCGTGTCTGAACGGGTCGGCCGAGCAGTGTCTCGCTGGTCGACCGAGTGGCTCCTCCACTCGGCCGAGTGGGACACAAAAATGCCCAAACTGGTCGTTTTGGCCTCCTCGTCGCTCCGGCGACGTCCATTCTTCTTCCGCTCCTCTCCAATAGCAAAATACCCCTCGGGGAGGTCGTCGGTGGCCGTCTATCGTGAGCGCATCTCATGATCACTCCAAATCGCGCCAAATCGCCTGAAATGCGACAAAAACAACAAAGCGTGAAAAGCATCGCAATATCGTCGATATATCGTGAAAAACATGATTTGGGCGATCTAAATGGCATGCAAACATGCGGAAAAAGGTGTAAAATAAGGAGTGATCAAAATCCCCCAAGCTTGCCTCTTACTCGTCCTCGAGGAAGATAAGTAAAAAGCGAACCCGGTGGATTCGGAAAACGAAAACGGCGAAAAACGAAAAAAATGAAAAACGAAGAAGAATGAAAACCAAACGAAAATAAAGAAAGAAAGAAAGAAAGATAGGATGCTAGATCATTTTCTCAGGACGTGGGTTTCACCTACTCTTATAGCATGCACCGAGTGAGAAATACATGTCAAAGAATCTCATTTTGATATCATAGTAGAATAGTGCAAGTAGAAAATAGAAAACCCACGAACAACGGTATAATCATGAAAAACGGAATGATTTTAAAATTAACATCGCCTGGATCATCTAAAGCGGTATTCAAATCTCAGATCACACACTTTTCAATTGAACGCTTTCTATCTGGAGTATAAGAGTATCACATCATAGAATAGAGAGAATAGAAAAGTATGGATTTCATGAAATGAATGCTAGGCTTAGATTTCTGGGTTTCGTAAAGCTAGAAACAATCTCACCGAGTATAGAATATTACTTAGCCTAGGTTGTCGTGCAATGTCAAGTAGTCGCTCTCTCACACATCAATGGATCTCCTCCCCCAAGCTTATCTATAAGCGTGGTGGCACAAAAATATTTACATCCCCATTTTTATATAGCTCCAAAGGCAAAGAAGGGAAAGAAGAAAGAAAGTAAGCGAGATGGGATCTTTTATTGAGGATTTTTCCTCTTTTCTTTTCTCTCTTTTTTTTTCTTTTGCAATAAGCAACATATATACAATGATCCCAACTCAGAGAGAGGTAATGATATACAAGAATGTTTTTCTCTCTTTTATTCTTCTCTTCTCTCTCTCTTTTTTTTTGTTTTTTTTTGTTTTTGAAATAAGAGATTTGGAGCTAGGAATTAATAGCGGGGGAAATGCCATAAAATAGAATCACTGAGGGGAGATTCACCAATGATTTTAAAAGTAGAGAAGTGATGTTCAAGATTTGTGGAGAAAGAAATAAATATAACTCTCGGCTCACTCTATAAGACATGCACGACAACTTCAGCAGGGTAATCTAATCTACTCAGTTTCGATCACAAAAAAGCTAACTAATCCAGATATATCTTAGCTAATCATCATTCAATCGTCCGGAAGTGAAGTGTACAATTCATGCATATAGAAGTGATAAAGGAAAAGAAGTCAGTACTCCAGATATAGGCATTCAATGCGTGAATCTTGGTGTGTTTTCTGTGATAGCATACATATGAATATTCAGGCTCAGCTAATAATAAAATTTCATCCATTTTCATGAGGAAAAAGTGTGGGTTACTATTTCTAAATGTAAAGCAAGTCATAGCATATGATATCAGAAATGAAATCTAAGACACGACAAATATAGCATGCATATAGAATAAGCTAACTCCACGTAGACATCATCACAGAAAATTCATCTCTAGCATGAGATGAAAAAAAAAGAAACGAAGTAAAGATAAAAGGAAAAATGGAACTATGCAATGCGGCACACAGGAAAATAGGAAAAACGTGATGCATGGCAAGATAAATGAAAAATAAGTGCAAAAGTGAAAAACGGTGTGAAAAAAACTAAAAATAAAGGTGGCAAATCGAAAAAGAACGTGAGAACTCACTTCCCCAAGCTAAAGTGCACAGTGTCCTCAATGTGCAAAGTGTGGCACACAGAGAAACAGGTAATGAGAGGGGCAAGTGAGGATGCATGCATGATGGAAAGAAAAAAGATAATAAAACGAAAAATAAATAAACGAAAATATGATGCGGATATGATGCATGCACAGATATGAGTGATACGAGTATAAATGGGTCACCAAAAGCTCTCCCTCTCTCCCAAAAAAGATATATAAAGAGACGGCAAATGAGAATCACAAAAAAGTGAGGGGAGGGGGGGTGGACAAAAGTGCATCAGGACCCAGCAGAGACGGGCAGCACAACGACAGGAATGGATAAAGGCATCAAGAGTGCCTAAGAAGGCGGTGCCGCGCCGTCTCCGTCCTGAGGCGGGGGTGGTGGTGGTGGTGGTGTGGGCTGCTGAGCTGGGGTGGAAGCGGAAGCAGGTCTAGTGTGTGTGGAAGTGTGTGTGTGGACCTGCTGGGTGGGCTGGGGTACGCGAGGGAGACGCTCCAGCACCTGTGTAAGGCAGTAGTTGATCTGGGGTATCAGGTCGAAGCGTCCAGCCATCGCAGAGACGGTGGAGGACAGGGTCCTAAGGTCTCCTCTAAGACCGCTCACCGCCAACTCAAGAGCACGTATGCTCTGCAGTGTAGTGTCGGGCGGGGGTGGTGCAGAGGGACGCACCGGTCTAGGCTGCGCAGGGCGAGGCTGGCGTACGCGTGTGGAGTATGTAACGGGCTCAGCAGGGAATGGGACAAAAGGTGCCGCGCCTGGAAAAGTGGGCCTGGCCTCGGTGTGAGGCCGGGACACCGGCTGGCGAGAAGTGGAGGCAGCGGCAGCAAAGGAAGCGTGCAAAAGAGGCAACGAGGTGGCCAAAGAGGTCTGTGGCACAGAAGTGTGGACAGACGCCACGACACTCTCGGAGAAAACGGCGGCAGTGGAGACAGAGGAATCTCCCGCTGGGGCAGAAGTGTGCGGTCCAAAAGGTGTAACCCCAGCGGAGATCATGCTAACCATGGTCTCCACGACCGCGGTGAACAAGGGCTCTCCACTCTCAACAAAGGTCTGCGGGCGCTGGGGGAGAGCGGAGCAAAGGGGCTCCACGGACAGAGGGCCGGAGGTGGCAGCGGGAGTGGTGGGGACAGCCTCGGAAGTGGTGACAGTGGTGGAAGTGGGCTCAGCAAAAGTACTCTCGACACAGGCAGAGGTGGGGACAGAAGTGTCAAGAGCAGTGGAAATGTCAGGAACAGGCTGAGAGGCCACAGGGTCGACGGGGTGGGCAGCAGGGTCTGCGGGAGCAGCCTGGGCAGCGTGGGTAGCGTGGGCCTGCTCGGCCTCCTCGGCCTCGAGCACGTAGGCGGCGGGGATAAGGACATCCATCGCCGGAATCCAGTCAACGTGGGCTGGTGCAATCAGAGTCCGAGCAGGGCTCGGGAGAATCATGTAATCGGCCCCATAGGGGCCGTGCAACCAGACCCAGTGACGCTCACCATGCGGACGCAGCATCTTCATCCGGGCCATAACGTCTATCGACAAGGAAGTGGGGCCCGGAACGCGTCGCAGGTCGTCGGGTAGGTCCTCGCCGGTCATCATGGTAAGCAAGGTGATCAGACCGCCGCAGCATATCGGTGAGCGAGCGCCCACCGACACAATGATACGGTCTAGAAACCAAGCCGCAATGTCAATCACGACGGCGGGGACAAGCTCGAGTCCATCCCTAGACAGAGCTCTGGGACGTGTCATCGCGTAGAGCATGTAAAGCTCTGGCGTAGACATCGTGCCCTGCTCATATCTGGCCAAAAAGGTAGTCGCCATGAGGCGCTGGGCAATGCGTAGGCAGGGGTGGACTATGGCCGAGGCCTTGGCCCTACTAGGGTCAAAGGCAGCGTGGTGGCCTGTGATCCGGGCCCAGAAGGCGCCGGCGTCGAAAGAAGGTGGGGGGATGTGGGTAGGGCCGTAACCGCGATCGGCTCCGGGGACGGCGGGCCATGAGAAAAATGCTCTCATCATATCGAGAGTGACCTGGCACTCTCGATCCATGAACCGGAATGAGCATCCCTCATCGGTCCGGGCGATCGAACTCAAAACCTCAAGTGTCGGGCGGGTAAAAGTATCCGCCGACACTTGAAGGAAGTCGCGCCAACCCACGTTGTCGTACAACGTGAGTATCCCCTCAAGTACCCCCAGGCGTCCAAGGTCAGCGAGGTGTGCAAACCTGGAGGGTACGATCGAGCGCTGGGAGATACGCTCGAAGACGGCGCGGTGTGCGTCGTCTCGGAACGTAATCCCGAGCGGCCCGACCAGTGGAGCCGGTGGTGGTGGCTGTGGATCGGCAGGGAGAGGCTGTGCGGGCTGTGGGTGCACTGCAGGCTGAGCGGGGTGTGCGGGGCCTGCAGGCTGTGCTAGGTGTGCGGTGTGTGTGGGGGACGGTGGAGGAGAGTCCTCCAACTCGTGGGAGGGGCCGGCATCATCCGACCGCTTCCGCTTGGCGGAAGCTCTCTTCGACCGCGGCCGTGTCCGGGGCGGCATATCTGCCCCGAGCGCGCGCCGAAAAGTGAAAAGTGCGGCGTGTGCACAAAGAGTGGAAAGAGTTTACCCAAACACGCCGCGAGTGCTAAGCAGTGGAAGCGTGCGAAGTCCGCGCCTCCACGAAGTCCAAAACAGCCCGTAGAAGCTCCCCTGAGTTCCCCTAAGCTCCAAAAAGCAACCTGCGCATGGAAAAGCGATATCAGCGAGTAATAATCAAAATGTATGGAGCAATAGGGGTATAACAGATAGATATGGGAATTGATTTGGGTTAGGGGGGCGTTTAACACATGGATCCTCAAAAAATACACGAGGAGAGGAGAAAACGGTGAAAATAAGCGAACCGGAGGTGATCGGAGGCGGGGCTGCCGGCGGCGACTCGGGCGGGGTCCGGCGATGGTCGGCCGGCGACGGCAGGCCGAGCGGCGGCGCGCACGGGCGAGTGGCTGTTGGGCGAGGCGAGATCGGGCGAGGGGAAGCTGAGGGGGCGCGGGCGAAGGGGTTTTTTCGTTTTCGAAAACTGCGCCCCCCCTTGGCTTTATATTAAAAAGTTACGACTCGGCCGAGTGACTTTACTCACTCGGCCGAGCGAGGCAAATAAAAATTTCTCCCCGATATCGCTTCGGCCGAGTGGCTTTGCCATGCTCGGCCGAGTGGAGTAAGTCCATTCGGCCGAGTGACTCAAGCTACTCGGCATAACTCGCCCTAGGAGGGTATCCGTTTCACTCGGCCGAGTGAATATATATACTCGGCCGAGTAGCAGTTATAATGAAATGAGAAAAATAGACAGAGAGTTGGGTACAGCAGACTTCCCTCGTTCGTGAGCGGCTCGGCCGGACGAACTTCTGTACTCGGCCGAGTGACTAGTATACTCGGCCGAGTGAGCCTTGCATTCTGCTGTTTGTCTTCGTTTAGGCTCTAAACTCCGTCTTTCTTCCTCCAGTCGATTTCATGCTCCTCCTGAGCGTCGAACGCCTTCTTGGGGCGCTCCTCATCGTCTCGTTCATCCTCCTCATGATGATCTACCTATCTTCTCTCCTGTCAAGAAAAATAGGACCCGTTATCACAAAATTTTGGTCGGGTGACTCAAAACACTAAAAATTTCTAAAACAAAAATAAAGAAAAAGTAAAAAATAAGTCAAAAACCGTCGGGTTGCCTCCCGACAAGCGCTCGTTTTAGGTCGTGAGCTCGACCCCCTATAATTTTCAATCAATGCGGGATGTTGGGTGAATATGAGATGCACCCGTCAAACTTCCCGGGGAGCGCGCTTGGATTTGGACGTGGCGGCGTGGCGGTCTCCCTCGGAGGTCTCTTGTCCCGAATGGTGTTGGGGGGAGGCTCCCCCAAGCTAGCATTTGCCCCGGTCAACGGCTTAACCGGCGATGCCGATTTCCGTACCGGCGGAGCTTTCTTTGGAGACTTTGATTTCGAGAGCTTGCAGAGCTCTCGAATCCTTGCGACATCAGCGTCGCCTTCATCTTCATCAGCGGAGAAGTCGGGGAATCGTCTTCAATCTTTTCATCTCGGCCTAAATCCGGGCCTTCATCAAATTCTTCATCAAAAAGGGCACCAATTGAGTGAGGAATCGCCTCCTCTATCACCTCATCAAGGAGGTCCGAGAGATCATGCGACCGCTCTTTAAGCAAATATACTCTATTGGTTTCACCCGTCGGGATCCCCTCGGAATAGTGCTTGAGCCTTTGACCATTTACTTTGAATGTGGTACCATCCTTGCTTTCCAACTCGAAAGCTCCTCCCGGTTGTATGTGCTTAATGGTGAAAGGTCCCGACCATCGTGACCTCAACTTACCGGGAAATAGTCGGAGTCGGGAATTGTAGAGCAAGACCTTGTCTCCCACCTTGAAGTCCGTGACAGTTATGCGGGCATCGTGGAAAATCTTGGTCCTTTCCTTGTAAATTCTCGAGCTCTCATAGGCGTCTCTCCTTATTTCATCAAGTTCGTTGATGTCCAAGAGTCGCCTCACCGCCGCACTCTTATAATCGTAGTTAAAGGTCTTGATGGCCCAATACGCACGGTGTTCCAACTCTACCGGCAAGTGGCAAGCCTTCCCGTAAACTAGGCGGAACGGCGTGGTACCGATGGGGGTGCGAAAAGCCGTGCGATAGGCCCATAGAGCATCGTTTAACTTCATTGACCAATCCTTTCTAGACCGATCTACGGTTTTCTCGAGAATTTGCTTGATTTCTCTATTTGAGACTTCTACTTGGCCGCTTGTCTGGGGGTGATAAGCCATTCCAACTCTATGATTTACCCCGTACTTCTTTAGCATGGCTTCAAACTTGTTCTCTATGAAGTGGCTTCCCCCGTCGCTTATCAAGGTACGCGGTACTCCAAAGCGCGGAAAGATATTTTGCTTGAAGAATTTGGAGACGACCCTGGCATCATTAGTAGGGGTGGCAATAGCTTCAACCCATTTGGAGACATAGTCAACGGCCAATAGGATGTACTTGTTGCCATTGCTCGACGGAAAAGGCCCCATGAAGTCTACTCCCCAACAATCAAAAAGCTCAATCTCCTGGATGGGTCTCATCGGCATCTCATTGCGCTTGGAGATATTCCCGGTCCGTTGACATCTATCGCAACCCTTCACAAAAGCGTGAGTGTCTTTAAACATTGTGGGCCAGAAGAATCCGCTCTGCAAGATTTTAGCGGTAGTTTTAGAGGCGGCATGATGTCCCCCGCATGGTAGACCGTGGCAATGCAAAATGATAGACGTTGCCTCCTCTTTAGGGACACACCTACGAATGACATTATCTTTGCATATCTTGAAAAGGTAAGGATCTTCCCAAAAATAGCTACGGACCTCATGCATAAATCTCCTCTTTTGTTGCGTGGACATCCCATGCGGTTTGATTCCGCACGCCAAGTTGACGAAGTCCGCATACCAAGGTACTTCCTCGGCCCTTACCGCATACAGCCTCTCATCAACAAATGTGTCGTCAATAGGTAAGCTCTCATCCTCCTTGTCGCGAATGAGCCTGGATAAATGATCTGCCACGACATTGTCTGTACCCTTCTTATCTCTGATCTCTAGGTCGAATTCTTGCAACAAGAGTATCCACCTAATCAACCGGGGTTTGGCCTCCTTCTTGTTTAAAAGATACTTCAATGCCGCATGGTCGGTGTGGACAATCACCTTGGAACCGAGGAGGTAGGAGCGAAACTTCTCTATGGAATAGACGACCGCTAGAAGCTCCTTTTCGGTAGTTGTGTAGTTTTTCTGCGCGTCATCCAATGTCTTGCTTGCGTAGTATATCGCATGAAGCTTCCTATCTTTCCTTTGTCCCAATACCGCTCCAATGGCTTGGTCGCTAGCATCGCACATTAGCTCAAAAGGGAGGCTCCAATCCGGCGGTTGAATGATGGGCGCTGAGACTAGCGCTTCCTTCAAGGTGTTGAAAGCTTGCAAGCATTCTCCTGAAAAGTCAAAAGGAACATCTTTAGCGAGTAAGGAAGTAAGTGGTCGGGCAATCGAGGCGAAATCCTTAATGAAGCGGCGGTAAAACCCCGCGTGACCAAGGAAGCCTCTAATGCCCTTGACATTAATAGGAGGAGGAAGTTTTTCGATTACCTCAATCTTAGCTTTATCTACTTCGATTCCTCTTGAGGAAACAAGATGTCCGAGAACTATACCTTCCGTGACCATGAAGTGGCACTTCTCCCAATTGAGAGTGAGATTGTTTTGTTGGCACCTTTTTAGGACTTTAGTGAGATTTTCCAAGCAAGAGTCAAACTCACTTCCATAAACCGAGAAATCATCCATAAAAACTTCCATAATATTTTCAATATAATCGGAAAATATGGATGTCATACATCTTTGAAATGTGGCGGGAGCATTACAAAGGCCGAACGGCATCCTACGGTATGCGTAGGTGCCATAGGGACAAGTGAAAGTTGTCTTTTCTTGGTCATCTTCGTGCAAAGGGATTTGGAAGAAACCCGAATACCCGTCTAGATAGCAAAAGTATTTATGGTTCGCGAGGCGTTCAAGCATTTGATCGATGAATGGCAATGGGTAATGGTCCTTTCGGGTGGCTTTATTGAGTCTCCTATAGTCAATGCACATTCGCCATCCCGTGACAGTGCGCGTGGATATTGGCTCACCTTTGTCATTTTTTATGACAGTCATCCCTCCTTTCTTGGGGACGACGTGGACGGGGCTAACCCATCTACTGTCAGAGATAGGATAAATTATACCGGCTTCAAGCAATTTTAGGATTTCCTTTTTAACCACCTCCTTCATGTTCGGGTTCAACCGCCTTTGAGGCTCTATGGAGGTGGCTTCGGTATCCTCCAAATGGATCCGATGCGTGCAAAGCCTAGGGCTTATTCCCTTTAGATCGGAAATAGTGTATCCCAAGACATCTTTGTGGCTCCTAAGGACGTCTAGGAGTTTTTCAAGTTGATCTTGTGTGAGGTGGGAATTGACTATCACCGGAAAAGTCAATTTATTACCCAAAAAGGCATACCTTAGATTCGGCGGTAATTGTTTAAGCTCTACCTGAGGTGGCGCTGATTCTTCCACTTTATCAGCTCTCATGAATTCGGCTTCTTCCTCGTCATCCGGGTTTAGCTCATGTTCAGATGGCATGCTTTCATGTGACAAGTCGGACTCGCTGCTTAGTGAGGATGAGGCATCGAAGTAGGCGCCCTCTGATTCAGTGCTAGCATCACCAAAACCTTCACTCTGCTCCAGTTCGTACCTGGAATCAAGAAACACATCAGACGATTCATAAAAACAAGAGTGAGCGTCATAAAGTGTAACACCCTGAATATCGGTTTGCTCGAAGGGTTCTTCGGGAGCATAGTGCTCTTCGACATTTGCTCTACTGTCTTCGAAATGCAATTTGTCGTCGACCACGTCAACTCTGACATTGCCTTCGATAGTTCCTTCCGGGGAGATTTGGTCCATCACAAAGCTAGCAAATAGTTGTTCGTCGGGGTCCGTGATATTGATAGCAAATGCTCCGGTAGTGTGGACCTCGTCGACAAGCTCCTTAAGGAGGTCTGTGAAGGTGTCATAGTCTTCTCGACTGAGTTCTATTGTTGGCGTTGCATCCCCCATTCTCCCTGTTAAGATCTTATACAAAATGCGGGGAGAATATGCAAATAGGGCTACGAATGGAGTTAGGACAAGATAGAGAGGGAAGTAAAGGAAGAAAGTAAGAAGAAATAACCGGGTGGTCGGTGCCGAGCACCGTCAAAATGCCCTCCCCGGCAACGGCGCCAAAAACTTGATCGCGCCCCGGCGTACACGTCCCGAGGCGACGGTTGTAGTTTTACCGCAAGCGCACGGTGTAGCGGCGAGCGGGTATCGAACACAGGGAGGACGAATGACCGTGCTTGCTCCTAATCAACCTGGCTATTTAGAGGGATAATTGCCTTGGGCGATCCTGTCACAATCGTCAGACAAAAGTGCGAAATATCAAATCAAATAGAGAACGCCTAGGGAATGGGGAATCCCCACTACTCACCGTATTTCACAATTGTGGTTCGCCGGTATCGAAATCGCTAGGATGATAATTTGGATGAACTAGTTGCAACTAAATGTAGAACCAAGCTCACGCTCTCGCGCTGTTGCCGGTCTATAGCTATCCTAGGTTTGGGTCCAATCTCTTGCAAACCCTAGCCTAGGGAAGCTAGCATTAGGATCAACATCATCGTCCAATTGCGCACCGAGCCCAATCTCTTGCAAACTCGGTCCACAATCTAGATTAGGATAGTTCCTACCCGTCCAATCTCTTGCAAACGGGTATCGGCACGGAATTGCAACCGGAGATCCTAGCATCGGTCCAATCTCTTGCAAACCCGATACTTCGAAAATCCGACTCCAACCCAATTCGGATTTCTAGGGCTTCCTATCGAATTGGGATCCAATCTCTTGCAAATCCCAATTGATGTGAATACCTAGCTATCCGTAGTAATTCGATCCCAATCTAATCCCTAATAACAGTCCTAGCTCAATTTCCACCAATTCAACACAAATACGAAATTGGGCTTGTAGGGTTCATCCCCACGCCCCAAGACGTGGAGACTACTCACTAATCATAGCAATAGCACAATAATTAGCAATGAAATAGACAATGGAATTCATCACAACAATGATATAAACAATAAAAATAGAGTTTTTGGGGAAGAAAAGTGCAAACCAATGTAGATCTTCAATCAACCCAACAAAAATCCAAGTTTTTCTCTTCTCCAATCACAATTAATAAAACTAAAAAGTAGACTCAAAAAGCTGCAAAAAATCTGGGAGGTGGCTCCCTAAACTAGGGTAAAAACAGAGCTTAAATAGCCCCAAAAATCGTCTAAAAATCCTGACCAAAATGCCCCTGCACAGCCTGTTTTCCGCAAATTTCGCTACAGGCTGCGCATCGCACTCGGCCGAGTGACAAAAGTCGCTCGGCCGAGTGAAAACCCTGTCAATTTTCCAGTAAGTCGGTGGCTTCAGGGGTCTTCAGTTCGGGGGCGGCTCGGCCGAGTGAGTTGTCGTCACTCGGCCGATGGCTTCACTTCACTCGGGCGGACGGGATTTGCCACTCGGCCGAGTGGGTCTTCTGAAGCTCAGATGGCCGAAAAACAGTAACTTCGATCTTTTTGAGGGCCTTCGTCTGGGCGCCACTCGGGCGGACGTGGTATCGTCACTCGGCCGATGTGGTCTCCGTCGCTCAGCCGAGTACACATGGAAATCGTGTCTGAACGGGTCGGCCGAGCAGTGTCTCGCTGGTCGGCCGAGTGGCTCCTCCACTCGGCCGAGTGGGACACAAAAATGCCCAAACTGGTCGTTTTGGCCTCCTCGTCGCTCCGGCGACGTCCATTCTTCTTCCGCTCCTCTCCAATAGCAAAATACCCCTCGGGGAGGTCGTCGGTGGCCGTCTATCGTGAGCGCATCTCATGATCACTCCAAATCGCGCCAAATCGCCTGAAATGCGACAAAAACAACAACGCGTGAAAAGCATCGCAATATCGTCGATATATCGTGAAAAACATGATTTGGGCGATCTAAATGGCATGCAAACATGCGGAAAAAGGTGTAAAATAAGGAGTGATCAAGGAGCAAATTGAACAACTTCCTCCACCATCAAAGATTCGGGATCCGCCATTTGATCACGGTGTGTTCTTTCCAGTAGTGTAGTTTTTATATGCTTTCTAGGTTGCTTGCTTGAATAAACTCGTACCCCTTTCGACATTGAGGACAATGTCCATCTTTAGTTGGGGGGTGGGTATGAGACCTTAGGATTTTTTTTTGAGAAGAACAAATCACCAAATCTCATCTTTTAAAAACTCCTTTATATGCCTCAACTGCGGATGATTATACGTTAATTGTGTTCTTAAAATTGTTTATGGCTTGATTAAATTATTTTTCCTTCATGCAATTACCGTTAATATGCTATTCATGAAAATTTTCAATTTCCATAATTAATATCTCGAAATAGTTTGAATTTATTTCATGCATGCTAATGTGATGAAAAAGCTTAAGTATACACGATTTATAAGAATAGTCTTCTAGTTGAAGAGGAATTTGGCCTTTGATTCTAATGTTTATATTCAAAGATGGGTTTTGAGTTGCTTACAAAAAAGAAAGAAAAGAAAAGAAAAGAAAAGAAAAGAAAAATGAATGATGAAAAAGGAATGAATAAGTATGTCACTAATAAATAACTTGGTTGGCTCCAGTAGTACAGTCCGAGGGGTCCCTCTTGGCCTAATGCCCCTATGATCGTCTGATTTGGGAGCCATTGACCGGAAACTCACTCATTTGATGGAGCGATCCAAGTTATACTTTTTTCTGTGAATGTTGCTTGATGCGCGTTACGCGGAACGAATAAAAGAAAAGAATGGTGAATATACTAAGCAACTTCAATACCCATAATTTGAGTGATTGTTTTAATAGGCCAATTCCTTGGAAACAAGAAAACTAGGATAAAACGACGTGTTATACTTTCGCTTGCGCAAAACGATGCTTGCATGTTATTTATTCATACTAAATAAGAGAAATTATCATGTGATTGATTTTCTTCATGGATGAGTATATTAATGGTCAAGACCATGTTGGAATGCGTATTATTGAGCCATGACATGAGCAATTTGAAAGAACTTATTGTTTTATTACTCATCCGTATTTATCGCTCTTTTTGCTAGAGACTAGCAAATCGCTAGTTGGGGGGTGTGATTCGGGTTCAATATTACATATTTAACCCCCCATTTAGCCCTATTTTGTGCTCATGTGATGCTACAATGTTCTCTAATTCATACGTATTTTCTACACATTTATTTAATAGAGAAAACACACTATTTGAGCATAAAACAGCATTTAACGACGTATTTCTGCACATTTTATATTTTTCCTAGCTTTGTCTCGATCTCGCGATTCCAACAACCATTTATTTGTATTTTTCTGAGATCTGTGCTAATTACTGTGATTTATTGAATGCAGAATACCATTTAAATGAAGAAATACACTCAAAAATACGAAAATACGGTCGCTGTCCAATCAAATAGCGACATGTGGCGCAATCTCATAGACTCCCGCCGGATCCAACGGCCGCAGCAAGGTATAAATGCGATCAAATGGAGACCGTTCGATCAAGATCGAACGGATGTCGCTCCTCATCCCGCAGCGGAGGGATCCGACGCTTCCAGTCCACGTGGCATCATCCGATCTCGTTGAAGGCAATCCGACGGCTACTAGATGATTCGGGTTCAATATTACATATTTAACCCCCCATTTAGCCCTATTTTGTGTTCATGTGATGCTACATTGTTCTCTAATTCATACGTATTTTGGACACAATTATTTATTAGAGAAAACACACTATTTGAGCACAAAACAGCATTTAACGATGAAATTCTGCACTTTTTATATTTTTCCTAGCTTGGTCTCGATCTCACGATTCCAACGACTATTTATTTGTATTTTTCTGAGATCTGTGCTAATTACTGTGAATTTTTGAATGCAGAATACCATTTATTGGGAATAAAATGATTACGCACGAATCTTGGCGCGCCACGCGGCTGCATCTGGCGCATTCCCGCTCGAATCCGACGGATCACAATTATCGTCGCAAGTAAAATTCCTCAGCCGTTGGATCTCGATCCAACGGCATCTGCAGCGGATCATGGGAGCGCTTACAGCCGTTGGATTAAGATCCAACGGACGCCTCGATTTCGAACTGAATTCAAATGCAGCGTTTCACGCAGGCGACGTGGCCTTCTATCGATCGTCGAATCGTAATCCGACGGTCCACAAGCTCGAGCAAAAGGCGGGCAACGTGGATTATGTTTGGTCGTTGGATTCTGATCCAACGGCGGATCTCGGCCCCGCATTCAGCAGCGAATGGCGCAGACGTGGCTAGATCTTAACCTTACATCCACGATCGAACGGTGCAAACAAACTCCAAATTGAATTCAGATTCGATAGCGGGTAAGCGGGCGGAACCCGTTAAGGAGTGCCACGTGTCAATCTGTGGTTCAATCCCGCCGAGATCGTGCGGTTGAGAATTGATGCGGGTTTTGGGTTCGATTTTAAGCGGGTTTTGAACCCGATAATACAACCCAAACCCGCAATGCCTATTATATAAGCGTATTCTAGGGTTTTTGGGCGTATACAAGCAGATTGGGGCGTATTTTGGGCGTATTGGAGGCTCTAGGAGCCGTATTCTCCCCCTGAAAAATTCTGTAAAATTCCAGAGGCTATTTTCTTATTTCCAGAGAGTTTTGATGTCTTTTCAAGGATATTTGGTGATGAATTCTTAACTTAAACTCCTTATTTAGTGCTTTTTCTACCGTATTTTGCTATATTCTTGATGTATTTGGCTATGGAACTTGTTTATTCTGATATTATGAGTAGCTAAAACTTAATTGTGCTTGGTATGGAGTAGTTAGGGGATGTAATTTGTGTTAGTTTGGTTGAAATTCCTTATGCTAAATCGTTTAACGTCGCTAAAATTGTAATCGTTGTTCGTAAATCGACTTTTTTAGATTCCAAAAGAATTAATTTAGTTGATGATCGCCCCAAACGGGTGAGTTTTGATCTCCCCAAAAGGGAGTTTCATAACGTAGTTTTGATCTCTCCAAAAGAGAGTTTCATATCATGTTATAGCTTTAGCGACGATCTTATTGAATATTTTGCTTGAACCCCCAAAAGGGCATCTTCCGATGAATTGCTCCCAAAAGGAGAATTCATTGAGTTATATTGGGTATTTTCCGGTGAATTGTTCCCAAAAGGAGAATTCATTGCGTTGTACCTATCAACCAAATTAATACGAATCATCGACCCTAGCGAACCTATACCATGCGCATACTTTTTATAGATATTTGTTCTCACGTATTTCTATGTTTATATTGTTCACGTATTCACATCACCATCACCGTCACCATTGTTGAAGTGTTTAGTTTCTCTTCGTAGGATTTCTATTTGATTTGAATTGTGGTTGCAACAGATTTCTTCCCATGGATTCGACATCTGGACTCCCAGATTTTACTACTTGTACGGACTCTTGCACTTGAGAGAGAGCACCTTTCGGAGCCCACCACTAGACGCCCCGCATGCGAACGAAATCGCGGCGACGTGGCCGCTTCTCGTCCACACGATGATGAGCGAACGTCGTACAAAATTTTTCGAGCGCTGAACGAAGTCGAGCGACGTGGCCTCTTACAGCCCGTGCGATGCCGATCCAACTGCCGAGATCGCACCCGCTATTTGAGAAGGCAGCAGCGGAGACTCGCGTGACGTGGCCTCTCCACAACGCTCCGATCTTGGATCCGACGGGCGAGAATCTATCCGATGCGAACTCGGAGCAGTAAAGCGGGTTCGGGCGAGCGCGAAGAAGAGCACCCGATACGAGTGCCATGTGTCACCATAGGATTCAATCCCGCCTTTAATGTGCGGTCGATACTTGCGCCGCTCCAGATCTACGGCGGAGATGCTTCCGGGCACGAATTTGAAGCGGGTTTTGAACCCGATAGCTTTCTAAACCCGCAATGATTTATATATAAGGTATTTAGGGTTTTTTGAGCGTATTCAAGCAGATTGGGGCGTATTATTGGCGTATTGGAGCACTTAGGAGCCGTATTTTCTTCTGCAAAAATTCTGTAAAATTCCAGAGCCTATTTTCTTATTTCCAGAGAGTTTTGAAGTCTTTTCAAGGAGAATTGGTGATATTTTCTTCAACTCTAGCTCGTATTTGGGGGTTTTAGCTTGTATTTTGCCCTTAAACTTCCGTATTTTGCTAATAAACTTATGAATTCTGATCTGAAATTTGTGTATTTCTGCACCATGAGTAGCTAAATATTTTATGTGCATGGTATGTAGTAATTAGGTGATGTGAATCGTATTCATTGGTTGTATTATTGCGCTTAATCGCTATATTTGCTAAAGTTTAATCGTCGCTCTTAAATCTACTTTTTTATATTCCAAAAGAATTGTTCTAGTTGATGATCACCCCACAAGGGTGAGATTTGATCTCTCCAAAAGAGAGTTTCATACTTCATATGTACGTTTACAACTTTAGCGATATACTATTAGAATTGATGTGTTAACTCCCAAAAGGACATCTTCCGACGATTCGCTCCCAAAAGGAGGTTTTGTTGCGTTATACTTGATCAACCAAAGCTTACGATTCGCTGATCCTAATGAACCCATGCCATGTACATGCCTTTTATATCTATTTTTCACAAACTAGAGTTCGTTGTTTGCATTGATCGCACGTAACAATCCCATCACCACACACTTTTCATACCACCTTCACCATCACTATTAAAGTGCTTAGATTTTATTCGTAGTTACTCTATTTGATTTGGACTTGTGGTTTCAACAGATTCTCCCGAGGATTCGACATCTGGACTCCCAGATTTTACTACTTGAACGGACTCTTGCGCTTGAGAGAAGCACCTTTCGAAGCCCACCGCACCCTCCCCTCTAGGCTTAGATCCAGATCCAACAAGTGGTATCAGAGCCAGTTTATTAGGATCTAGCCTAGGATTGATCATGAACCCCATTGATAGTGCTTTTTCTGAGGGTCAGTCCATATCTCGTCCCCCTAGATTTAATAGTGTAGATTATACATATTGGAAAAATAGAATGAGAATCTACATTATATCTGTTGATTATAAAGCTTGGCAAATTGTTGAAAAAGGCTATAAGCCACCTGTCATTAAAGTTGGACATGTTGGTATGCTTAAACCTGATGATAAATGGGATGACAATTATTGGAGACTTTATGCTCTTAATGCTAAAGCAATGAATGCGCTTATTTGTTCGTTAGATAAATCTGAATTCAATCGCATCTCACATTGTCTAACTGTGCAGAACATATGGCATACATTGGAGGTGACGCACGAGGGAACGTCACAGGTGAAAGAGTCTAGACTTGCACTTCTGAGCACGGAGTACGAGAGCTTTCGCATGCTACCATCAGAATCTATTTCAGAAATGTTTGCGAGGTTCACGAACATCGTCTATAAGTCTAGCTCGCTCGGTAATCCATATTCTAGCCTTGAACAGGTGAGAAAAATATTAAGAGCACTGCCAAGCTCTTTCAGGGCTAAAGTCACCGCCATCCAAGAAGCGAAAGATGTATCACAGATGAGGGTGGAGGACTTGATAGGCAACCTAATGTCTCACGAGCTTGAGTTGCTGAATTTAGAGGAGAGAGAGAGAGAAACCTGAGGCGAAGGAAAAATCTCCAAATCCACTAGCACTTCAAGCTAGCGAGGATGACGACGATGACGAGGAGCATGCTCTTATGGTAAGAGGGTTTAGCAGATATATCAAGACAAATCAAGGAAGAGCTGAAATGGTGCAAAGGTTTAATCGCTCCAATAAATATAATCCTGCTAGAAATACTTCTAAACAGAATACTACTAATGATAAAGTTAAATGTTTTAAATGCAAGAGAAAGGAACATTATGCGAGGAATTGCCCACAAGAGACGGCTCAGGTTGCAAAAGAGAAAGGAAAAGCCATAGTTTAAAGTGGGACATGGATAGTGGAGATGAGCTCGAGGAGAATGAAGCACACTCCTCCCTCTGCTTAATGGCAATGAACGACGAGGTAATATCCTATACTAAAGCAGAGCTCTTTAAGAAAGTGTAATAAGAAATTGATTAGCTAGATAATACTGTTGAATGCTATAGAAATTCTTGCTTTGAATTGCAAAAATAAAATTGCGACATGTTTGAAGAATCTAAAATTTTAAGAGAGGAACTTGTTGCATGCAAATCAACCATTGACTTGTTAAAAAGGGAAAAATCTAGCTCATCTGAAAAAGCCGCTTGTCTTTCTTGTCCTTCCTTATTGAATAATATTAGCATGCTTAAGCAAGATTTAATTAAGCTTGAAACTGAAAAGGATTATATGATTAGAAAGCTTTTATAAGTAAATGTACTTTTCTTGTGAATGAGAATGCATTGTTGAAATCCAAATTCTCTAGTCTTGAATTGTCTATTAAGAAATTTTTCATAGGAAAATAATCTTTAGATATCATTTTTGAAAATCAATTATATGGCAATAATAGACGTGGACTTGGATTTGGTTTAAAAAATGTTGAAAAGCCTAAATTTAAGAAAATTCACAATGTGCCTTCTATTGTTAAAAATATGCATGCAAAGTGCTTTACTTGTGATAGCGTTGGTCACACATCCTATTATTGTAAGTTTAAGAACACAAACATAAAGTTAAAACAAGTGTAGGTTTCTAAAACTTTGATGACTAACACTAGTGGACCTTGTTGGATTCCAAGGTCACACATGACACCTTTCATGTAAGCGAGATGGAGATTTGGCGAGGAGCAATGAATTGAAAGTCTCATTTTTATCTCCTTAGTCAAATGGTGACGCAAAGGTATATTTATTTCCCTCTTTGCATTCATTGCATACCTTCATAGATTTTTGTGTGTGCTTGATTTATTTCTTGTTTGTGTGCTTGTTGTTTGCATCTTAGTTTGTTTTAGTTCATTATAAAAGAAAAATCAAAAAATCAAAAAATTGTGCTTAATGAATACCTCTTTATGAACCATTGTAAGTGGTATTATTGGATGCACATTTATATCTGTATAGAAATCATTGTATTATTGTTATAGCTACATGCGTATGTTAGACTCTATTAAGTAGCTATGACATGTTTAATGAAATGAATAATTGATTTCTACACACATATGCTCACTTCCACAACCTATTAAACTTGGTGTACTTTTGGAGATTCTTTTTATGAATATTGGAAGGTGCATGTATGATGATAATAACAGAATAATCTAAGAGATATGATGTGTATTGTCATGAATAAAAATTGAGCACAAAAGGAATTGTATATGAAAAAAATATTTTATGAATATTGCTCCGTATGTAAAATGGATGCAATTCATGGCAAGCGCACTACCCACGAGTAGCAAACATATACTTTATGGGTGAGTTGGTGTATTGTACTCGTCAAGCAATGTCACCCCCACATCTAAGAGTCCTAATAGGCTAAGTTTTGGGGTTTGGTATCGTGAACTCATTTTTAATGAGGTGGGAAAAATCAATCCTATGTGATATTCATGTTAATTGGAAAATGTGGATTGGTTTTGGTTGATATTCTTGATTGAATCTCCCTTTGTACTTCAATGTTTAATTATCACACTTACACAATGGTGTTGAAGTCTAAATTGCAATTTTCATTGAACTTGAATTACTACTCTATGAAAAATGACATGCAAGTGCTAGATATAATTTATAATACTTTATTTCTGCATGTGATATTTGATAGACTTCATTAATATGCTTTTGATGATAACAAAGGGGGAGAAAACTTGAAAAAAGATTTGGTATTATTTGTTGAAGGGGGAGCACACTGGGGAGCTTGAAAATATGGAGAGCATGCTTATCACTATTGATGTATTGTTGTGCATGCTAGTAATGCTTGAACGTATCATTGTATACATCATATGCATTACATCCTTCATCACATTTCACACACACATTTCTCATTGCTCAAATCTTTTATTGGTTTGTCATCATCAATAGGGGGAGATTATTGTAAGCAATGATCTAGGATCTCTAATTTGATGATAACAAATGTGTACGGACTATTTAACGTGTATGCTAAGTGTGTTTCAAGAAAGTCAAAGCGATGGAGAAATTGCTATACGAATAGAAATTGGACTAGGCCTAAGAGCTATTCACAAAGCAAGGTGAACTAAGTCAATATGGGGAGAGACAGGTTAAATTACAAAGTTCAAATCCTACACCAATTCATAGTCAAAAGGGGGTTGCACCTCAACCATCCATTGTCGCACCAAATCCCTACATGTATGGGATTCTATCCTAGCCGACCCTAGCCATTGACATGGCCTCCCTTTTTGCCTCAAGGAACCCTAGCTTCACCCTATAAAACATATCATCCAAAGGCAAAGAAAGGTGAGGCCAAGAAAATTTTTCCAAGGGGAAAACCCCACGCAAAACCCATCTTCCTGCAGCTTGCAATCACCTTCCACATTGATGCTGCCATCTTCAGGGCTACGGCATCATCCTCCCCGCTGTGGTGCCTTCTCCCTATCGCAACAACCTTAACATCATCTCTGAGCATTAAAGAACAAAGGAGTGTGAAGTCTTCATGTAACGACCCGCTTCCAAGGATACCTGGGAAGTATGAATCCATCCCAGTTGATCCCAGAGTAGTGAGTATTATGAAAAAGAAGAAGAAAAGAAACACAATAATCAGCAGGTCCACTGCGCATTACTAAGATAGTACCTGTAATGTTCCCAAGCACAACCAAACAACCAATAACATAAACACATGAAAAAAACACAGAGGGAAACTGTACAACAACTAAACTCAAAGAAAAGTCTGATATATATATAACATCCATATGTACATACATTCATCATTATCATCTCGTCACTACCCCAACAAAACCCCAAAAGTACAAACACCCTCTCCTCTCCCCTCACCACCCCAACTTAACTCATCCACAGAACTCCACTGCTCCACCTCATAGCCACTAACCAACACCAACACCAACACCTGAAAATTCAATGGTGGAGCACGTCAACGCGTGACCCAGTAGGAAATCCCAACTCCAACTAGTATGCCATTTCCTAAATGCAACTACTTTACATATGATGCATGTCATAATGAAGTGCAAGTGCTACAAGGGAATATAGTAAAAGAACTTGGCACGACATAAATAAAAGTGCGCAACATAAACATCAAGTAAGAGAGCTACCATAACTAAACAAAATAACAGTACAAGCCACAAGAGAGTCACAACATAATTAAAATGACACAAGCACCAAACTAGTTAAATGGAATTAACCAAGTACTACAGAAGTAATGAGAGTGATCAAGTAGTGATTTGGACCCTAAGTAGTGGGTAGACCCTCTTGGGACTGGACCTCACCCCAGTTGGGGTGACACAGGCAAACTCCCTCAGCAAGTTGTGGCACTCGGCCCAGTGTGCAATGCTGTGAAGAAAGGAGCACTGTTTTCTCCTTATTTCCCCTTCCATTTCTTCAATCCACCTCATTTCTGCCACTCCCCGTCACTCGGGCAATAACGGAAGGGCCATCAACCACCACAACTGTCCAGCCCCTCATGTTTTTCCCACAACTTAGTGTCCCCCAATCCCTGTGTCACCCTCCTTTAAGAGGACTTAGTCATTTTCATGAATTTACAAAATACAAGTAGAGCACAAGGAAACATAAAGGCACAATGCTTTCATGTAAAAGCTAATTCACATTTCCAACATCGTATCAAGGTGTCATGCACATTGTGCCATGCCCACCATACCACCACTACCCACCCATATTACCACGCATGCCAGGTCCACTACATCCTTCCTACCATGTGTAGGCAACCATGACCAAAAGTATGCTACAATACGTAAAGGCTAAAATCCATGATTCGTACATATTTAAGAGACTGAACATACATATATACTTCACTGAACACAGATACATACATAGCTGAACACAGTTATATGCATAGCTGAACTTGGATAAATGCATAACTGAACACACATATTTAAGGGACTGAACGTACGTATGTGCTTCACTGAACATACATATTTACATAGCTGAACACAAATATATACATAGCTGAATATGGATATATGCTTAACTGAACACACATATTTAAGGGACTGAACATACATATATGCTTCATTGAACATACATATTTACATAGCTGAACACAGATATATACATAGCTGAACAAGGATATATGCTTAACTGAACACACATAAATACATAGCTGAACACATATATATACATAGCTGAACATGGATATGTGCATAACAGAAATTTACATAGCTAAACACACATATGTAAGGGACTGAACATAGATATATACGTAGCTGAACATGGATATATGCACAACTGAACACACATATATACTTCACTGTCCATACATTGCTGAACTTTCGCCAACAGTCACAAACATCATAGGATATCAGCCATTTATAGCACGTATTTGGTAAAACTTCCTAAATGAAATTTGTAAATATGGTAGTCTTGAGTTAACATATAAAATTTCATACAAAAATATGAATTATATAATTTATGGTGAATTATTTTGTGCAGTTTGCCAGATCTGTTTTTCAAACAGATTCCAGGGTCTGCCTTGATTGCTGATTTTGGGCCTATTGCAGTCAGAATTTCGAAAACTATGCACTGATATGAAGTTGTAGAAAAATTTATTAACTTTACAACAAGAATAAGAACATAAAATTCCATTGTGTGTGCAGGTACTGATGTCCCTTTTTCTAAACTGTGACCAGTCAAGGAGAATTTCAGACATGCTGTAAAAATCGAATATTTAAACTAACTTCCAGTTTGGATTGGAAAAGGTTGTGAATATGAAAATTGTTAAGAACATCAATATGCACAACATATATTGTTTTCAAGCAATTTCATGTAGCCAATTAAGAGCAGAGCATTACTAAAGTTTCAGCTATTCGGTACATATTTCTAGCAACAACTATAAGGACCTTTCATAATGTTAAAACATGAATTACACTAATAATCATGCATGTAATGACCCTACTAAGTGGAGTTGAGACTCCTACCTCTCTCAAAATGATGTGAGCTTCTCTCTCTCCTCCTCCTTCTCCTTTCCTTGATTCCCCTTTGCTCTCTCTCTCTCTCTCTCTCTCTCTCTCTCTCTCTCTCTCTCTCTCTCTCTCTCTCTCTTCTTTTTTTTTTGATGAGATAATTTCGGCCATAAAGGGAGAAAAAGAGCAAATAAATGAAAAGGAAAAGGAAAAGAGAAAGAAGAGATGAGAAGTTTGTAGAAGGAGCTGAGATAAAAATATCTCTTCAAAGATTCCATGTATTTACAAGTTTGCAATGGCACAAAGCCCTTTTATAATTGCCCTCCAACTTGGTATATTAATTACATTGCATGCCATTTCTTTACATGCCATCTCTCCTTACGCACACACCTATACCTATTTACAAGTATGTCATTGCCTTTATGCACACACCTCTCTAATACATATACAATTCACTGTATTACAACAATGCCATTGCAAAATTAATTAATAAGAATAAAATAGTAATAAAAATATTCTCTTTAAAATAGGCTTCACCAAATAAGCATCATAAAATAATTTATATTAAAATAGTATTAAAAATACATTTTACTGTTCACACCCTCCAACATAAAAATTACTTCACAGCAATAAAACCAACACCACTATTCACTGCACTTCCCTATACTCATCCACTATCATCCAATAAGCCTCTCATATAGGCACATGCTCATTCACGTAGACAAATTATCGTACACACCACTGAATTACTACACACGCACACACACCATTTATATTCACACGACACATTTGTTATACACACTACTCAACATTCATCAGCAAACAAATACAAATACTATACACACATCCGTTAATATGCATATCCTAGGTATATATGCACTAGGGTCATTGCATTCTACCCACCTTAAAAATCAAGTCCGTCCTCGGACTTCCCAAACTAAGGATACACTTAAGGAGGGACAGACTTAGATATGAAGGTCACTATGCCCTATGCATACATATACCATCACAAAAGCAAGGCATACCCATATGCATTCACTTACACATATATCAAATAGTCATACACATAACCGGACATACACTTACCCATGCATGGGCACACACCCATATAGATCATACCAACATACACGTACATTTAACTATAAACACACATAATATGTACATCCAAATACCTATATACATATAGTAGAAAGTCGTACATCAAAGTCTAATACACACAACTATCCATATAATTGTATGTTCATCCACACACATGCATAAGCATATGCGCTTACAACCATACATAGAACTATATACATATCACCTATGTCACCACATATGTATACACAATACAATAGGGAAACATAATATACTAATATACTCAGAGTATGCCCATTCACACATGAGTGGGACACCGGGATCCACACATGGATCCATACTCTATACATCCACACTACATACATCTCGATCAATACAATAGCCCTACTATACATACAACTATAGATCCACCCTTTTCAGTCACATACACTGATACACTACACAATATCAGCAAACCGACCCATACTCATATACTTATCTTGAATAGCAGCTATAGCGATAAATTTAGCGGCAACTGCACACATGTGTATATGACAGAAATCTACTCGACGATAAATATGGTAGATCTATCGGTAAATACATAAGCATACATCATATTTACATATATACGTACATACATACTCATAGGTGTCCTCACACATATCAATATGCACAAGTATCCATATGATGGTGCATCCATCCACTCACGGGTAAGCGTATCTGCTTACCACCATACATACAACCGTATATATCTTCCAAATATATATCAAGCACACAATGTTTATACACCTAGGGCATGCCCTCTCATACCTAAGTGGAACACAAAGGTCCGCACATGGATCTACACAATCAGCAGGTACATATATACCTCATACTATATATATATATATATATATATATATATATATATATATATATATATATATATATATATATATATATATATGTATGTATGTATATGTATATGGCATGTCATATCTATACATCGCCTAGAGCTCAATCAATATATAGTTTTATGATACATACTACTCATGGGCTACTATATATTAATACATATACACATGCACTTCTATACTCAGACATACAATCACGTATGTCTCCTAGCATCCATCCAACATCCACAGATGTATCAGCACACAAGGTCTACTATATCAATATCAATGCACATAGATAATCACACAAAAATATATTCATCCATACACAGATGTAAGCATGCCAGCTTACAGTCATATATCTATATCATCTACTCATCACGCATATCAACACATGACACTAATACACTTAACACATATCCACACATTCATGGATGAAACCCAAGGATCCACACATGCATCTGCACACTCTACATGTGCAGATATCTCTTACAGTATATTGCCACTACATAGTACATCTATACACTACCTACATCCCAGTTAAGTATATAACTCAATCTCACACACTACTCATATGTTAACTACGTATTAGCACATATACCTCAAATTCAATCTCAGAGCCATATAATCATTTGTACATATATCATAGTCATATGCACACGAGTATATCATCTCAACATACTCGACAAGCCATATTCAACACATATAGAGCTACAGATGCATATGTACACATACATACACACATAGACATGTACACACATTTTTTACTCAATCAACACTCTAATGTCTACCCTCAGGGCTCTATACCTCAAGCTTCTGATATCAGGGCTCTATCTTAAGGCAAAAGTCCTACCCACCTTAAGACTAAACTACCCTCGGAACACTACATGCACTAACCTTACATAGTCGCAGTTCGGTGACCTGCATGGGCCACCAAATTGTAACACCCCGCTTCCCATGATACCTGGGAAGTACGAATCCGTCCTAGGTGATCCCAGAGTAGCAAGTGTTACGAAAAAGAAGAAGAAAAGAAACACAATAATCAGCAGGTCCACTGCGCACTGCTAGGATAGTACCTGTAATGTTCCCAAGCACAACTAAACAACCAATACCATAAACACATGAAAAAACATAGAGGGAAACTATAAAACTACTAAACTCAAAGAATAGTCTGATATATATACAACATCCATCTGTACATACATTCATCATTATCATCTCGTTACTACCCTAACAAAACCCCAAAAATACAAACACCCTCTCCTCTCCCCTCACCACCCCAACCTAACTCATCCACAGAACTCCACTGCTCCACCTCATAGCCACCAACCAACTCCAACTCTAACACCTGAAAAGTCAATGGTGGGGCACGTCAACACGTGACCCAGTAGGAAATCCCAACTACAACTAGTATGCCATTTCCTAAATGCAACTACTTTACATATGATGCATGTCATAATAAAGTGCAAGTGCTACAAGGGAATATAGTAAAAGAACTTGGCACGGCATAAATAAAAGTACGCAATATAAGCATCAAGTAAGAGAGCTAGCATAACTAAACAAAATAACAGTATAAGCCACAAGAGAGTCACAACATAATTAAAATGACACAAGTACCAAACTAGTTAAATGGAATTAACCAAGTACTACAGAAGTAATGAGAGTGATCAAGTAGTGATTTGGACCCTAAGTAGTGGGTAGACCCTCTTGGGACTGGACCTCATGTTGGATCTGGATCCTAGCCTAGAGGGGGGGTGAATAGGCTTTTAAAAATAATTCGTGCAACCCACGAATAAGCACACGCAGTTATAGCAGTAACAGGGTAAATAAAAAGCAGACACAGAGCACACAGCAGATTTACCCTGGTTCGGTCGTCCCAACGACCTACTCCAGCCCCCAAAGCAGAACTAGTATTGAATAGCGCAATAGGTACAAAACCACAAGTTAGAGCACGCTCAGAGCACCCTCTACGTCTCTACACTCGCCAGGCTCTCAGTACCCCACACACTGTGTTTTCTCTCACTATCAATCCTAGTAACGCTTTCTACCAACTAGTCCCAAACTAGCTGGGTCCCACTTGTCTAGTCCCAACTGGACAAGTCCCCAAAATAGTCCCCAAAGATATAGGTTAAGTTTCCACTACAGAGATCTATACTACTACACAAAATATAAGAAAAAGTTCAGAAAAGCTCAGTTTGTGTAGGCGTAGTAGTCTCTGTCAATAAGCGCGGGTCAGATCTGAATCTGACGTGATGTAGTCGTCTCGTCGTCGACAACTCAAGTTGTGGCTCTGGACTTCCCTTTGAATTTGCTTGCAGCTATAGGACTCTCTGTTTGCTTGTTCTCTCCCCTTGATCTCAGCCCTCTAACTTGATAATTCTAAATGGTGAGGCGCTTTGCAATCTCTTCAGTATTACGGCTGCTGCTTGGAATTTTTGGAAAGGATCTTCAAGAGAGAGAAAAATTCTGCAGGTTGCCCTGTAATTGATTGAACAAACAACACACCCAAAAATGATTAACAGCTTTGGTATTTAAATAGAAGGGAAATTTGCAATGGGAATCAAATAATAAAATGGATGTGCTCATTCAAAAATTTCGGCTGTCCCCTCTCAGAAATTCGTGCGGCTCTTAGGTGCGGCTGTCAACTGCCCCACACGAAAATTTTCGGCTCTTGATGCGTGCGTCCCTTTGATGTTTGGCGAAGTGCTGCTCTTCCATTTCAAAAGTGGTCTCCTCTTTTTTATTGGCTTTAACAAAAACAAATACAGATGTTGGGATAACACTTGAATAATGAATGTAAAACAAACCCAAACCTCAATTCCTGTGTGCACAGGAGATTTTGATGCTGGCCCTTCAAAAATCAAACATCAACATCGACTCCAGAGTATTCCTTTTGTAACATACATCAAAAAATATCTACAAGGAATTCTGCATATCACATAAGTAATTTATAAAAAAGATGATGAAGTAAAATTGATCAGCATTAACCAATGGCGTTAGAACTCGGCTGCTCGAGAATTGAAGGAGAGTTTTTTTTAATGCCGCCTCTGCTTTGATTTATTGCACTTCTCCTTTTAATAAAAATGACGGCTCTCGGAACAATGCTGCTAATCCTCTTCTCTCTCTGCCTAACACCCAAGAGACGGCCGTATTAAATATTTGGTACTGGGTGGTGGTTTTTTTTAAGCCTCTACCGCATGACATTAATATAGGATGGATGACCTAGTCATTGGAATGATTTATTTACGGAAATGCCATTCATTTGAAATAACTCACATAAATCACATGGGCCTTCACGTGAGTGCCAAAAAAAAATAAATGAAGACCCCATTAACAAATTACATTTGTGCCGAACCTTAAAGGCTAATGAGCCAGCACATGTATGCTTTCATGCTTGCATTTTGGTGTATGCCCATTTCTTTTAATCTTTTGGTGTTTGCATTTTGGGATGATCAAAAAGGAATATAATTAGGGTTTGGCTCCGATAGATACGAGTCACCTCAAGTTAAGTTCTCCCCCTTTCTCCTTTGCACATTGACCAAGTCAAAACTTCTTTGTGCACACACACTCCCTCTCTCCCAATATGCTATACGAATAGCAGTTCCGCCAAAAAGTGATCCTGAAACACACTAGCACACACATTAGATATCACGATACGTTTGTCATCATCAAACAAAGAGATCCTAGATCGTTGCGTCCAGCAATCTCCCCCTTTTGGTGATGACAAACCCATAAAAGATTTGAGCAATAGATGGGTGTGTGAAGTGTGTTGAAGGGTGTAATGGAATATGATGTATGGATGAGCCATTCAAGCATTACATAGCATGCACAACAAATAATAAATATAAAAGCATGCTCCCCGCTCCCCCTTCTCTCAAGCTCCCCCTTCAATATTTTCAAGTATTTTTCTCAAGCTCCCCCTTCAACAAATAATACCGACAACACACTTCAACAAATAATACCGACAACACAAACAAATCTTTCATTCTCTTTCTCCCCCTTTGTAATCACCAAAAGTGGATTAATGAAGTCACAATAATATTCCATGCAAAAATAAACCATTATTAAATGTAGCGTGCAATTTGCATGAGTTTTCCAAAGAATAGGCCATTCAAGCTCATAGAATTTCATAACAAGACTTCTCCACCTTTGTGTAAGTGTAGTGATATAGACGATAGAGTACAAGAGGAGATTTAATTTCAGAAAATCAACCAAATCAATCCACATTTTCCAATTTTCATGAATATCACTAGGATTGATTTTTTCCACCTCATCAAAGATGAGTTCAAGTTATCAAACCCCGAAACATGGCCTAAAAGGACTTTTAAATGCGGGGTGGCATTGCTTGACGAGTTATATACACCAACGCTAATGATTACCCATTTAGCACAAGTTGGATACTCGTGGGTTGTGTTTTAGTCATGAAGTGTATCCATTTTTCATACGGAGCAATTTTCATATTTTTTTTCATTTGCAATTCTTTTGTGCTCAATTTTTATTCATGGCTAAACACTACATATCCCTTAGAAAATTCAGAATTAAACATTCCTACATTCACTTTCCATTATTCTTCAAAAGAATCTCCAAAAGTACTAAAAAGTCAAATATCGTGAAAGTGCAAATGTAGGTGTGGAAGTCAAGTTTGAAATTTTAGAGACATGTCATGGCTACTAAAAAGATAACAACATGTTCATGTAGCTACAACAATAATGAGTTGACTTCTACAAGGGATACAATTGATCATTCATACAATATCACTCAAGAGATTCATAAGAGGATTCAATAAGCACAATTTTTTTTTTTATTTTTGATTTTTTCAATTTTTTTTTTTTTTCAGAAATAAAAACATTAAAAATCATCCATGCAAGCACACAAAGCAAAATAAATCAAGCACACAAACAAATCTATGAAGGTATGCAATGAAATGCAAAGAGGGGTAAAAATTATACCTTCTCGTCGCTTTTTGACGAAGGAGCTAAAAGAATGAGACATTAAATTTAACGCTCCTCGCCAAAACTCCATCACACCTACATGAAAGGTGTTAAGTGTGACCTTGGAATCCAACAAGGTCCACTAGTGTTAGCCAATATTGTTTTAGGAACCCACACTTGTTTAAACTTGATATTAGTGTTCCTAAATTTGCAATAATATGAAGTGTGGCCTACACTATCACAAGTAAAGCACTTTGCATATTTGTTCTTTGCAATAGAGGGTACATTGTGGAATTTCTTGAATTTTTGCTTTTCAACGTTTTTCAGACCAAAACCAAGTCCTCTTCTATTATTGCCATATAATTGATTCTCTAAAATAGTGTCCAACGATTGTTTTCCTATAGAGAATTTCTTAATGGCCAATTCAAGATGAGAAACTTTGATTTTTAATTGTTTATTCTCTTCCACAAGCATCGTGCATTTACTTATAAAAACCCTCTTGTTTTCCTCTTCCTTCTTCTCGAATTCAATCATTTTTCTTTTAAAGTCATTATCTAGCATGCAAAATTTATCCTTAAGCTCTCTTATTTCATATTCTTTTTCAGCTTCGAGCTTCATTAAATCTTGTTTAAGCATGCTATTTTGATTTAATAAAGAGGAACACGAAATACAAGGAGCATTTTCATCAAAGCTTTCTTTTTCCTTCTTCATGATTTCAATAGTAGACTTACATGCATTAAGTTCAATTTTAAGTTTTTCATTCTCTTTAAACACCTTATCATCTCTAACTTGCATGTCATAGTTTTGATTTTGGAGACATTCAATAGTGAACTCATGATCTACTATTTGATTTTGCATTTCTTCACAAAATTTAAGAAGTTCAGCTTTGCTACCTGACGGTGTCTCATCTTGGATGCCCATCAAAGCCATGCAAGAATGGGCTTCATGTTCCTCCTCGCTTTCAGCTTCGCTATCCATATCCCATGTTAATACCTTCGCTTTTCCTTTTCCTTTAGCGAGCTGAGCAGTTTCATTTGGGCAATCCTTCATCAGATGTCCTCTTCCCTTGCATTTAAAACATTGCATTCTATCAGTAGATTTCTGATCATTAAATTGCTTGGAAGAATTATTAAAGTTAGAACGATTAAACCTGGGTGCCATTTCGTTTCTCCCATGCTTGGTCTTGATGAACTTTCTGAAGTTTCTCACCATTAGCGCTATTTCTTCATCATCATCCTCTTCTTCGCTAGCTTGCAAAGCAATGGGCTTTATGGCTTTCTCTTTCTCCTCAGGTTTCTCTCTTGCTTCAACATTTTGTAATTCCAACTCATGCGACATCAAATTACCAATAAGGTCCTCCACCTTCAATTGAGACAATACCTTTGCTTCCTGGATGGCGGTGACCTTTGGTCTGAAAGAGCTTGGCAGTGCTCTTAATATCTTTCTCACCTGTTCAAGGCTAGAATATGGCTTACCGAGCGAGCTAGACTTGTAGACGATGTTGGTGAATCTCGCAAACATTTCTGATATGGTCTCTGATGGTAGCATGCGAAATCCCTCGTACTCTGTGCTCAGAAGTGCAAGTCTAGACTCCTTCACCTGTGACGTTCCCTCGTGCGTCACCTCCAAAGTATGCCATATTTCCTGCGCAGTTAGACAATGTGAGATTCTATTATATTCAGATTTATCAAGTGCACAAATGAGAGCATTCATAGCTTTAGCATTTAAAGAATAAGATTTCCAATCATTATCATCCCATTTGTCATTTGGTTTTTCAATCTCAGCATTTTCTACTTTAATTACAGGCAGTTTATATCCTTTTTCAATTATTTGCCAAGACTTGTAATCAACAGAAATAAGGTAGATTTTCATACGATTTTTCCAATAAGCATAATCACCTCCGTTAAACCTAGGGGGACGGGAAACAGACTGACCCTCAGCAAAAGCACTATCCATATGGTTATTCATGGTCAATCCTAGGCTAGATCCCAAAACCTGCTCTGATACCACTTGTTGGATCTGGATCCTAGCCTAGAGGGGGGGTGAATAGGCTTTTAAAAATAATTCGTGCAACCCACGAATAAGCACACGCAGTTATAGCAGTAACAGGGTAAATAAAAAGCAGACACAGAGCACACAGCAGATTTACCCTGGTTCGGTCGTCCCAACGACCTACTCCAGCCCCCAAAGCAGAACTAGTATTGAATAGCGCAATAGGTACAAAACCACAAGTTAGAGCACGCTCAGAGCACCCTCTACGTCTCTACACTCGCCAGGCTCTCAGTACCCCACACACTGTGTTTTCTCTCACTATCAATCCTAGTAACGCTTTCTACCAACTAGTCCCAAACTAGCTGGGTCCCACTTGTCTAGTCCCAACTGGACAAGTCCCCAAAATAGTCCCCAAAGATATAGGTTAAGTTTCCACTACAGAGATCTATACTACTACACAAAATATAAGAAAAAGTTCAGAAAAGCTCAGTTTGTGTAGGCGTAGTAGTCTCTGTCAATAAGCGCGGGTCAGATCTGAATCTGACGTGATGTAGTCGTCTCGTCGTCGACAACTCAAGTTGTGGCTCTGGACTTCCCTTTGAATTTGCTTGCAGCTATAGGACTCTCTGTTTGCTTGTTCTCTCCCCTTGATCTCAGCCCTCTAACTTGATAATTCTAAATGGTGAGGCGCTTTGCAATCTCTTCAGTATTACGGCTGCTGCTTGGAATTTTTGGAAAGGATCTTCAAGAGAGAGAAAAATTCTGCAGGTTGCCCTGTAATTGATTGAACAAACAACACACCCAAAAATGATTAACAGCTTTGGTATTTAAATAGAAGGGAAATTTGCAATGGGAATCAAATAATAAAATGGATGTGCTCATTCAAAAATTTCGGCTGTCCCCTCTCAGAAATTCGTGCGGCTCTTAGGTGCGGCTGTCAACTGCCCCACACGAAAATTTTCGGCTCTTGATGCGTGCGTCCCTTTGATGTTTGGCGAAGTGCTGCTCTTCCATTTCAAAAGTGGTCTCCTCTTTTTTATTGGCTTTAACAAAAACAAATACAGATGTTGGGATAACACTTGAATAATGAATGTAAAACAAACCCAAACCTCAATTCCTGTGTGCACAGGAGATTTTGATGCTGGCCCTTCAAAAATCAAACATCAACATCGACTCCAGAGTATTCCTTTTGTAACATACATCAAAAAATATCTACAAGGAATTCTGCATATCACATAAGTAATTTATAAAAAAGATGATGAAGTAAAATTGATCAGCATTAACCAATGGCGTTAGAACTCGGCTGCTCGAGAATTGAAGGAGAGTTTTTTTTAATGCCGCCTCTGCTTTGATTTATTGCACTTCTCCTTTTAATAAAAATGACGGCTCTCGGAACAATGCTGCTAATCCTCTTCTCTCTCTGCCTAACACCCAAGAGACGGCCGTATTAAATATTTGGTACTGGGTGGTGGTTTTTTTTAAGCCTCTACCGCATGACATTAATATAGGATGGATGACCTAGTCATTGGAATGATTTATTTACGGAAATGCCATTCATTTGAAATAACTCACATAAATCACATGGGCCTTCACGTGAGTGCCAAAAAAAAATAAATGAAGACCCCATTAACAAATTACATTTGTGCCGAACCTTAAAGGCTAATGAGCCAGCACATGTATGCTTTCATGCTTGCATTTTGGTGTATGCCCATTTCTTTTAATCTTTTGGTGTTTGCATTTTGGGATGATCAAAAAGGAATATAATTAGGGTTTGGCTCCGATAGATACGAGTCACCTCAAGTTAAGTTCTCCCCCTTTCTCCTTTGCACATTGACCAAGTCAAAACTTCTTTGTGCACACACACTCCCTCTCTCCCAATATGCTATACGAATAGCAGTTCCGCCAAAAAGTGATCCTGAAACACACTAGCACACACATTAGATATCACGATACGTTTGTCATCATCAAACAAAGAGATCCTAGATCGTTGCGTCCAGCACCTCACCCCCAGTTGGGTTGACACAGGCAAACTCCCCCAGCAAGCTGTGGCACTCGGCCCAGGGTGCAATGTTGTTAACAAAGGAGCCATGTTTTCTCCTTATTTCCCCTTCCATTTCTTCAATCCACCTCATTTCTGCCACTCCGCCACTCGGGCAAGAATAGGAGGGCCACCAACCACCACAACTGTCCAACCCCTCATGTTTTTTCCATAACTTAGTGTCCCTCAATCCCCGTGTCACCCTATGTAACGACCCGCTCTCGGGGGCCCGTTACTTATTCGGTTTATCGCAGGTCCCGCAGTTCACCAGTGAATTCAGCATAGCCACAACGCAGAGATGTACCAACAATACTCAAACCAGCGTACAACGTTATTACAGTCCGAACAAGATTACAAACCAGCAACTGCACTCTATCACACAAAATACATGAAAGGAAAAGTATGGAAAGGAAATATAGAATAGAAATACATCTCACAACACACACACACCAGCACAAATAACTAAAACTCCGAGGCTTCTGGGTCGTACGCAGGCTCCTCGTACTCTGGAGCAATCTCCTCGATCAGGTCGTCGTCTGTCGGTGCCACAAGTGGAACCGAAGGTAAGTCACAACGATTCTAAACAAAGAAAAGGAGTACTGTACAAGTATGACAAGCGGAAGTAAAGTAAAGTACGGTGTAGTGTCTGTACAAGTGTAGCAAGTAAAGCGCATGACTGTAAAGAAGTAACCGTGCAAGCTCCACTAGAACTACTTGACTCAAGTCGGAGAGTACAATATGTGACCGTTCAGTTCGTCTCTTGCCTGAGTGCTACTCAGACGAATGCCGGAACCCAGGCAGCAGGATGGTTTGCCGAAACGCAGGCAGCAGGACTGGGCGCCGAAACACAGGCGACAGGACAGGAAGATCGAACTCTAGTCACTCCCGTACTCTCGCAAACCATGAGTTACCCCGAAACCCCGGTGACGTGTCGTGTACAAGTTCTTTACATGATTGTTCAACGGGACGTTCCAAGTGACGTTCCAAGTGGACTGTGCCAAGTACAAAGGACAAAGACAAGTCCAACACAAGAAGGTGTCGTATGCTTCCGTGCTTCGAGCACATAGTAGTGCGGTGCTACAAGTTCGAACAAGCACAGCGGACTAGATTCCTAAATTTAGAACCTGTCGTGACTTACCATCTTCGAGGTGGTGGTAGTGATCCGGGACTGGATCTAGTGTCGATGCACGAGATTTGCTACCTGTAAACACAAGAGATAACTAGTTAGAGAATACCCTATTTTCTTATTTATTTAAGTTGAGTGTCTGATTTTAAAATTGGTTAAAACGGCGATGAAAAGGGTCTTAAATTTTTATATAGACTATATATGATAAAAATAGTTTTACTGCAAGAAGGAATATTTTTCTGAAACTTATAATAATTTTTATAATTTTTAGAAACTCAAAACTAGCTTAAAAACCTGATTTATTTAAGTGACACGTATTTTCCGTAATTTCTTACGGGGGCAATACTAGTCGGAATAACTTGAACGAGTAGTCAAAAATGACTGTCTCGAAGTCTATTATCACATATAATTTTATCACATATTATTGTACGTGAAAACAGCGAGTTACGATTTTTAGAATGAATTATACTTATTTAATTTTTTAGGTTCAAAAAGTGATTTTGGGAAAAGTAGGCATCTGATCGAGGTGAGACTAGCATCATTGGATCCGAAATATCGTTTCTGATTTTCCAGAGCTATCTGCACATTTTTCTGGGTCTTGTATAATTAGTTATGGATTAAAAACCCCAAAACACAATTATTAATCATATAAAATTACGAAAATACGAAATAATCTCGTATTTACGAGATTGCCATCGGAGCAACCTATGCATCCTCGCGTCGAGAACGATCACTGGAGGGGGCTTCGGCTCGGTGGGCGGAGGCGGGGTCACCGGGGCTCGGTGCGGAGCTCGCCGCTGCTCGGGGGGTCGGTGCCGCGGCGGGCACGGCGGAGCAGCGTGAGGGAGGGTGAACGAGGCGGTGGCTGAGGTGCTCGGGGTGCTCCGGGCGACGGAGCGAGGCCTGGGGGGTTCTCCGAAGCGTGGTGGAGCGCCGGCGGTGCGGCGACGTCGAACGGACACGGCGGCGAGGCGATGGGTCTTCGCGGCGGAGCGGGCCGTGTGCTGCAGCGGCGGTGGGTGAATCGAGGCGGCGGGTGCAGCGGCTGAGGCGCTCGGGGCGTGGCGCTGCTCGCTGCGGGGATCTCTTCGTCGGCGACCCCAGGGGAGGCGAGCGAAGGGAGAAAGGGAAGTGAGAGCGGGAGAAGAGTGGGAGAGATCGAGATAGAGGATGGGTTCGTTGTGTTTCGAAATGGATGGGGAGAAACTCCTCTGTGTGTGGGTTGAAGAAAGCATGTGGGCTTATTATAGGGTTAGGAAGCAGCTAATAATAATAATAATAATAATATTTAATAGTTAATAGGGTAATGAATTCGAGGGTAGGATGTTGGATCTGACCAACTAAGGGGGTGAGTTAATGTAGGTGGTTAGGGAATGTAATTAGGGGTAGATCGAGGGATATGGTAAGATTAAAATTAATTTAGTAAATATGATTGGTAGAAGTAAAAAGTCATTAGTGAAAGTGATAAGCAAAATACAATAGATTTGAAATTACGGTTTTGCCCCTGATATTAAACGTGTCCGAAAAATTACGAAAACATACCCACGAGATTGTATCATCGCGAGGATCGCGAATACAAGATCCGTTTTGGGATTTGAGCTAATGAAGTACAAGTTTTAGGCCAAAATGTTTAGAAAGCGGGTTTGCGGGTTCTAGGCTAAAACGATATCCGAAAATTCTGAAATTAATGTGGGGAGCCCTAAATGATCATAGGAGGCTACTGGAGAAGTTTGAAATATTTTGAATATGTTTGGATAGAAAATAAATTCGTCGAATCAAAACGGTTTTGGGAGATGAATTTTAACAGAATTGTTTTGGGCATTTGAGGAAATCTGAAATTGCTGAAATACAATATGACAAGTCTAGTGCTCTAAAATATTTTTATAAGAATTTTTGAAATCAGTTTTGTTTTAAAACTCTTTACGACCATTTATAAAGTAAAATTAATTTTTAAAATACATAAAAATAGGTAAATTGAAGTAATGAAATTTCAGGTCGTTACATCCTATCGTCCTTACATTAATTCTGTCCTCAGAATTTAAGAGGATCGATAATTGCTGAAGCAATTCAAACGATCGACCGGAAGGCTTGACGAACGACCGTGACATAGGAAAATAAGTTGTTAATATAATGTGATATCACAGCATCAAGAAAACAAGATGAATACATGAACACCTACTATTGGCATCACCATAGTTTCCGTAACTAGTCCCGAGACTAGTATCATCATCATAGTTATCTCGACTTTTCAGGTAGCCAAAATATTAGATAATGGTATTACATGAAAATGAGGGCTATTATGATGATGACATCTGTTCGAACTTGGAACATGAGGTGATAAGTCAGTAGCAAGCTTTATTTAACAACATAAAGTTTAAAATTACAACTCATGCCATTAATGCATATTGGGTCCTAACCAAGTAAATCATCGTCGTAGCATACATAAACGTAAGGGCTAAAGCTAATGCATTCGCGCTGCTACAACTTAACCAGCCGAACACAAATGACTTCATCTGCCATGCTACCAAATTACAAGCCAATATCCAGATTGACACGTATAGGAAAATGTAAGGCCAATTCTCGAGGGTCAAGATCATCGCTACCACTTCTTCCAACAATCTCAATAACATCGAACAAGAAACCAACATCCTAGCCGTCTCCCAAATCCGAGCACAATACTGACATCCAACTTCAACACCTAAGGCCAAAAGCAAGCCAATACTTATCGACAATAATACTACATGCCAACACCAATGGTCGACATCTACTGTCATCACCATCAGCCCTAAGCAATTTAACGACCAAAAACTCATGAACCCAAAAACACTAAGGATCGCCCCTAAGAAGCAATCGAAGCAAGGCAGCTCAAGGGGGAAGAACCAGAAAAAGGAGCTCCAAAGAATACCAAGAGCATCGGGTTCCCAATATACCGACCACACGGCAACAGTGAGGGCTGTGGTGAGGGCTGTCGCTAAGCCCAACAGTCCCCAAAGTCGTCGGCGGGCCATCGGCGGCTGTCGATCCGCGGCGGCGAGGGCTACGACTGGCTGTCGATCCATGGCTGGATCCTTCGGGATGGGGTGGAGCTACGGGTGAGGCCGGAGGATCTTGGGTGAGAGGGGCGAGGTGGAGGTGATGTTGGGGTGAAGGGGGAGCCGTGGGGTGGCTTGGTGAGGACGGAGAGGGGTGTTTAAAAAGAGAGAAAAGGGGTGCACCGAAAGTCGGTGTTAGGGTAGTGTAGGGTTCTGCGGGAACGGATCTCGAGGGGGGAAGCGGATAAAGGAAATAAAGAGGGGGGCCGAAAGTCATTGGTAGGTAGTGTAGGGTAGGCGGGAACGGGGCTCGAGGCGAGGATGAGGACAAAGGCAATAATGAGGGGAGGTGGTAGGCGGGAAAGAATTTATACACGTGGAAAAATCGGGTACAAGATGAAAGCAGGGTTAGAAAAGAAATACGAGTTCCAGAAGGATGCAAAAAAAACGCAGCAGTGTATATGTGCACGTCACGTTTGGCTCGTCTCAAAATCTTCAATACCATCCTCGAATACTTCTGAGTGTCCTTCGATCTGCTTCAGTTGTCGAAAACGAACTTCAGATGATCGAAAATTCAAACGCTGCCCTCCTTAAAATAGACGTAACTAGAGTTCAAGCGAACTAAAAATAGAAAGATTCTAAGAAGGTCAATCTGAGGGTCATCAAGCTTAAAGGGAGGTTGGTAGTGAAGAAGATCGATGACGTCACATAATCATGATTCACGTCCTTGCGGTCCAGCGGACACGGTCAGGGAAGTGACTAAGCCAGGATCACTTTATACCCAGTCTAGCTAGGTTGATCCAACAAACTTAGCCAAGCACATTGACCAGTATCATAGTCCATTGAAGGAAGATTATCATTTATATGCTTGCCATCGATACAGAAAGATTTTTATTAACAATTCCTATCAAGATTTTTGGTTTTGTTAATGACTTTTTATTAAGTCCAGGTAAGTCAACTCCATTGGGGCTCTCAGAGATGTTCTGGTCCGTCTTTCGAGTGTCAAACCTGCATCCATAGAAATGTCAGCTTAGTTGAGTATCGTATACGATACATCCTGGTTTTACTATACTCTATTCATGAGGTATTTTGCACGGACCTGCGTGGGCCACCAAACTTGTAATGACCCGCTCTCGGGGGCCCGTTACTTATTCGGTTTATTCGCATGTCCCGCAGTTCACCAGTGAATTCAGCATATCCACAACGCAGAGATGTACCAACAACACTGTCATGCCCCGCTTTCCAAAAATGGAGTCGAGACGTGAGAAGGTCCGCACAGACGTGGAGCCGTGAAGCCACACGCCTGATAAGCGTCAATCTGTTAAATGCAGGTCCCTGTAACCACGAACAGAACAAAGATAATAACACAAGAGAGATAGAAATAAAATCTCAAATCTCAGAATTGTCCAACATTAAAATTAATTTCAACATCCAGAAAAGCCACCAGGCTAAAGGAAAGAGTCTAAAGGCCCAGAACAAGGCCAACAAGGACAAACATAAACAGAGTATTGGTGTTGCGCACCGATAACAAAAACAGTCTAAAACGAAGAACACAAGCAGCCACTATGACTGATCGCCCGTGTCCTCGTACTCCTCAACGAACGCAGGCTCTGACTCAGCGTCAGCAAACACCACGTCCTCCGTAGCACTCTCAGGCTCGGGATCTAACATGTGTCACCCAAAAGAGTAAAGGGCACATGTTAGCAAGTCTAAAAGACTTGGGCAAGGAAACTGAAAGGAAAGTACACTAACAACCTATCATATATAGTATGATGCATAAAAGGGCAAGTATAGTATGGAAGTGACAAGTAAAGGGAAGTACAAGTGGCAAGTAGAAAGTATGGCATGGATAACAAGTTTTACAAGTAAAACACGGACAAGTACAAGTCAAGTAGCTCACGTCACGTGAACATGTCAAGTAAACAAGTCGGGCACAGAGATTTCGTCTGCTGGCTAGACTGGCTGATCGGGCCAACTCGTAAGCTCAGGTGACCGCTTATCCCAACCCCTCCACATGTATCGAGCCAGGGCATTACCACCGAACACGGAATGCTCGCTTCTAGATCATGAGCCAGGAAGTGTATTTAACACGTATGGCGTAGGGTTATGCCTGCAACGCAGGTGCCTAGCCGGAAACAAGTAGATCGGGTATTGGCTATCAACCAACACACGTGACCCGCTTCTGGAACACGAGCCAGGAAACACAAGTATTGTAGCGTTTGCTACGAATGCGACATTCAACATGGATAGCATGGATGATAATTAATTCGTGTACCGTTAATTAAAATTAAACATAACATGGTAGTACTTATGCAACATGATAAATGGCGGGTCTAGGTTTGTTGTCAAGCTAGATCCTGAAATTGCGCCTAGGCGAGTATCATTTCGTCGCCTAGTCTCTTTTACGCCTACAACAAGCAAATGGCCTAACACATGGCCCAAAACCCTAAGTGGCAAGTTTCACTTGCCTAGCACCGAGGATGACGATCAACGAGGCACGTCACAAAATGTTAGCTACGGGGATGAGATCGCTGCCATGGCAAATCAATATTAGAACCACATCCAACCTAGTTTTATTAGGGTTTAACAAAAATCACAAAACGGTTTATGAGAACATTAAAGGGTTGATTCACTACCGTAGGAAGCGGAAGAACGATACCGAGCAAGCACGGCAATGGAAGAACGATTCAGGAAACTAGGGCTCAGATCTGGAATGGATGGAGAAATCTGGAGAAATGGGGTTTTGGGGAGTTTTGGGGGTTGGAGACGGCCTAAGGCATGGTGGCCGGCCTAAATGGAGAGGGGGAGAGGCTCTCGATGAAGGAGGAAGGCTAGGGGAAAATGGATGATAATTTGGGGAAGAAGGAGGCTCAGGAGAAATGAAGGAAGAAAGAAAAACGATTGGGGGGTTTAAATAGGCACAGCCGGTGGTTGGGCAAACCCTAGGTTTACGACAGCGATTAGTCGGTCAAAGAATGGTTGTTGACCGACTAGTTCAACAACTAGTCGGTCGGTCGACCAACTGTGACCGACTAAAACCAAACAGTAACTCAGGTTGACAAAATGGTCAATGAATTAGTCGGTTAAAGAACAATGGCTAACCGACTAGTTTGCAACCTAGTCGATCGGTGGTTGTTCTTGGACCGACTAACGATAAACAGTAACTTAGGTGAAATTTATCAAGGGAACTAGTCGGTCTGAGAGCAAGTTCTGACCGACTAGTTTCACATCTAGTCGGTCGGGGGTTGTTCTTAGACCGACTAAGAGCAAACGGTAACTCCTGTACAATTGATTCAATAAACTAGTCGGTTCCAGTAGAGTTCCTGACCGACTAGATCTCAATCTAGTCGGTTGGTCCCCATTCTTGAACCAACTAAGGTGCACAAAAAGTGCCGAATCGAAGCGCGAAGCTTCGGGAAGATTTCTACGGCTTCTAGGATCAACCTATCTCTAAGATATGAGCGATATAAAGCTCGTCACGAGTGACTTACTCCAAGATCAACGATATAAGGAAGAAACTAGAAAATCACGACGAAACGATCGAAAACGAAAGCTACGGAAACGAAAACCACACACATAGGGAGAAAATCCGCCAAAACACATATAATATAGATAATCCAAATACATGAAAAACCAGTCGTTACATCCTCCCCAACTTAAGAAAAATTCCATCCTCGGAATTTCCCAACACTCACGTGTCCGGGAACAAAAGTGGGAAACACTCTTGCATCTCGTCCTCATTCTCCCAAGTAGACTCTCCTGGCGATCCGTGTCACCACATCACCCTCACAAGATTGACAACCTTGTTCCGGAGCGACTTCTGACGCATGTCCAGAATCTGCACTGGCTGCTGGTCATACGTCATATCAGGGCGAACGGTAATCTCCGAGAAATCCACAGCATGAGATGGATCGCTAATGTATCGACGAAGCTGCGACACATGGAAAACATTGTGAACTCCCTCCAAAGATGGCGGCAAAGCTAAGCGGTAGGCTACCTCGCCAACTCTCTCCAGAATGTCAAACGGTCTAATGTATCGCGGGCTCAACTTCCATCGCTTCCCAAAGTGAATCACACCACGATTCGGGGAAATCTTCAAGAACACATGGTCGCCCGGCTGAAACTCCAAAGGACGGTGTTTAGCATCCGCCCAATGCTTAAAACGGTCCTGAGCAATCCTCAACATCTCCCGAATGTTCCTGACAACATCCACAGCCTCCATAGTCATCTCAGGTCCCAACAGCTCCCGATCACCAACGTCATCCCAACTCAATGGTGATCGACATTTCCTCCCATAAAGCGCGGCGAAAGGCGCCATGCCAACACTCGCCTGGAAGCTGTTGTTGTAGGAAAACTCTACCAGATGTAGATGGTCCTCCCACGAACCCTTGAAATCCAACATGCACGCCCTCAGCATGTCCTCCAAGATCTGAATCGTCCTCTCAGACTGGCCATCCGTCTACAGATGGTACGCCGTGCTGAAACTCAGACGCGTACCCAAACTCTTCTGCAAACTCTGCCAGAACTGAGATGTGAACCTCGTGTCTCTGTCTGACACGATACTCACGGGGACTCCGTCAAGTCGTACGATCTCCTGCACGATTCACGTTACATCACTGTCTAAACTAGGAGAAGGAATTAGAAACGGAGAGTAAAAGAATTTACCTCCATGTATCTCCTCGCTAGCGCCTCAGTAGACTGTCCTACTCGGAATGGAATAAAGTGCACGGATTTGGTCAATCGATCTACGATCACCCAAATCGCGTCATTCTGCTTCGGACTCTGAGGTAGTCCAGTCACGAAGTCCATAGTGATGTGTTGCCACTTCCACTCCGGAATCAGAAGCGGTTGCAGCAACCCTGCCGTACGCTGATGCTCCGCCTTTACCTGATGGAAAACAAACCACTTGGCTACACTCCGAGCCACACTTCTCTTCATACCATGCCACCAATAGTTCAGACGAAGATCCTTGTACATCTTGGTCCCACCAGGATGCACAGAATACGGCGAACTGTGTGCCTCCACCAACAACTCCTCTCTGATATCCCCAGCTGGCACACACAACCTAGCCCCAAACCTCAGCGAGCCATCCTCATGAATCAAAAAGTCAGTCCGCAGACCGGCTCCCACCTGCTCCCGAATCTTCACCAGCTTCGGATCCTCAGCCTGGCCAGCCTTAATCCGATCCACGATCGTCGATTGTATCTGCATACGCATCAACGAAGAAGCCTCCCCAGGAAGGACAATCTCAACACCAGACTCGCAAAAATCCTGTTGCAAGCTCCACTGCGAGGTCAAAATCATCACCGCCAGAAGCCTACTCAGTGCATCAGGAACCACATTCACCTTGCCAGGGTGATACTGCAAATCAATCTCATAATCTGCCATGAGCTCCAACCATCGATGATGTCGCATGTTGAGCTCCTTCTGAGTAAAAATATACTTCAAGCTTTTGTGATCGGTGAAGATCTTCACTTTCTCACTCAGCAGGAAGTGCCTCCAAATCTTGAGCACAAACACGACAGCAGCCAACTCCAAGTCGTGTGTCAGGTAATTCTTCTCATGAGTCTTGAGCTGATGCGAAGCATATGCCACAACATGCCCGTGCTGATGCAACACACAACCGAGACCCTTGCCAGAAGCATCGGAAAAGATCTCAAACCCTCCGCTGCGATCAGGCACAACAAGAATAGGGATAGTCGTCAATCTCTTCCTCAGAACACCAAAGGCATTCTCACAATCACCCGATCAAACAAAAGGCAAATCCTTCCGCGTCAATCTGGTCATCGGCTCATCAATACGGGAAAAGTCCTTAATGAAGCGCCGATAGTAACCAGCAAGCCCAAGGAAACTCTGAATCTCAGATGCTGACTGCGGAACAGGACACTCTCTGATGGCCTTGATTTTCTCGGGATCCACTGAAATACCATCTCCAGTCACCACATGCCCGAGAAAAGCAACACGGTCCAGCCAAAACTCGCACTTCGAAAACTTAGCATACAACCGATGTTTCCTCAAAATCTCCAACACCGTCCTCAAGTGCGAGGCATGCTCCTCCTCCGACTTCGAATAGATCAGGCGTGTGGCTTCACGGCTCCACGTCTGTGCGGACCTTCTCACGTCTCGCCTCCATTTTAGGGAAGCGGGACGTGACAGGTTTTGTTGGTGGCCCATTAGCTCAGTTGGTTAGAGCTTCGTTCTGATAATGCGAAGGTCACAGGTTCGAGACCTGCATGGGCCACCAACAAAACATGTCACGCCCCGCTTCCCTAAAATGGAGGCGAGACGTGAGAAGGTCCGCACAGACGTGGAGCCGTGAAGCCACACGCCTGATAAGCGTCAATCTATTAAATGCAGGTCACTGTAACCACGAACAGAACAAAGATAATAACACAAGAGAGACAGAAATGAAATCTCAAATCTCAGAATTGTCCAACATTAAAATTAAGTTCAACATCCAGAAAAGCCACCAGGCTAAAGGAAAGAGTCTAAAGGCCCAGAACAAGGCCAACAAGGACAAACATAAACAGAGTATTGGTGCTGTGCACCGACAACAAAAACAGTCTAAAACGAAGAACACAAGCAGCCACTATGACTGATCGCCCGTGTCCTCGTACTCCTCAACGAACGCAGGCTCTGACTCAGCGTCAGCGAACACCACGTCCTCCGCAGCACTCTCAGGCTCGGGATCTAACATGTGTCACCCAAAAGAGTAAAGGGGCACATGTCAGCAAGCCTAAAAGACTTGGGCAAGGAAACTGAAATGAAAGTATACTAACAACCTAGCAGATATAGTATGATGCATAACATGGCAAGTATAGTATGGAAGCGACAAGTAAAGGGAAGTACAAGTGGCAAGTAGAAAGTATGGCATGGATAACAAGTTTTACAAGTAAAACACGGACAAGTACAAGTCAAGTAGCTCACGTCACGTGAACATGTCAAGTAAACAAGTCATGCACATAGATTTCGTCTGCTGGCTAGAGTGGCTGATCGAGCCAACTCGTAAGCTCAGGTGACCGCTTATCCCTACCCCTCCACGTGTATCGAGCCAGGGCATTACCCCCGAACACGGAATGCTCGCTTCTGGATCACGAGCCAGGAAGTGTATTTAACATGTATGGCGTAGGGTTATGCCTGCAACGCAGGTGCCTAGCCGGAAACAAGTAGATCGGGCATTGGCTATCAACCAACACACGTGGCCCGCTTCTGGAACACGAGCCAGGAAACACAAGTATTGTAGCGTGTGCTACGAATGCGACATTCAACATGGATAGCATGGATGACAATTAATTCACGTACCGTTAATTAAAATTAAACATGACATGGTAGTACTTATGCAACATGATAAATGGCGGGTCCAGCTTTATTGTCAATCTAGATCCTGAAATTGCGCCTAGGCGAGTATCATTTCGTCGCCTAGTCTCTTTTACGCCTACAACAAGCAAATGGCCTAACACATGGCCCAAAACCCTAAGTGGCAAGTTTCACTTGCCTAGCATCGAGGATGACGATCAACGAGGCACGTCACAAAATGTTAGCTATGTGGATGAGATCGCTGCCATGGCAAATCAATATTAGAACCACATCCAACCTAGTTTTATTAGGGTTTAACAAAAATCACAAAACGGTTTATGAGAACATTAAAGGGTCGATTCACTACCGTAGGAAGCGGAAGAACGATACCGAGCAAGCACGGCAATGGAAGAACGATCCGAGAAACTAGGGCTCAGATCTGGAATGGATGGAGAAATCTGGAGAAATGGGGTTTTGGGGAGTTTTGGGGGTTGGAGACGGCCTAAGGCATGGTGGCCGGCCTAAATGGAGAGGGGGAGAGGCTCTCGATGAAGGAGGAAGGCTAGGGGAAAATGGATGATAATTTGGGGAAGAAGGAGGCTCAGGAGAAATGAAGGAAGAAAGAAAAATGATTGGGGGGTTTAAATAGGCACAGCCGGCGGCTGGGCAAACCCTAGGTTTACGACAGCGATTAGTCGGTCAAAGAAGGGTTGTTGACCGACTAGTTCAACAACTAGTCGGTCGGTCGACCAACTGTGACCGACTAAAACCAAACAGTAACTCAGGTTGACAAAATGGTCAATGAATTAGTCGGTTAAAGAACAATGGCTGACCGACTAGTTTTCAACCTAGTCGGTCGGTGGTTGTTCTTGGACCGACTAACGATAAACAGTAACTTAGGTGAAATTTATCAAGGGAACTAGTCGGTCTGAGAGCAAGTTCTGACGGACTAGTTTCACATCTTGTCGGTCGGGGGTTGTTCTTAGACCGACAAAGAGCAAACAATAACTCCTGCACAATTGATTCAATAAACTAGTCGGTTCCAGTAGAGTTCCTGACCGACTAGATCTCAATCTAGTCGGTTGGTCCCCCTTCTTGAACCAACTAAGGTGCACGAAAAGTGCCGAATCGAAGCGCGAAGCTTCGGGAAGATTTCTACGGCTTCTAGGATCAACCTATCTCTAAGATATGAGCGATATGAAGCTCGTCACGAGTGACTTACTCCAAGATCAACGATATAAGGAAGAAACTAGAAAATCACAACGAAACGATCGAAAACGAAAGCTACGGAGACGAAAACCACACATATAGGGAGAAAATCCGCCAAAACACATATAATATAGATAATCCAAATACATGAAAACCAGTCGTTACAAACACTCAAACCATCATACAACGTTATTACAGTCCGAACAAGATTACAAACCAGCAGCTGCACACACACACACACACACACAATACATGAAAGGAAAAGTTCGGAAAGGAAATACAGAATAGAAATACATCTCACAACACACACACCAGCACAGATAACTAAAACTCCGAGGCTTCTGGGTCGTACGCAGGCTCCTCGTACTCTGGAGCAATCTCCTCGATCAGGTCGTCGTCTGTCGGTGCCACAAGTGGAACCGAAGGTAAGTCACAACGATTCTAAACAAAGAAAAGGAGTACTGTACAAGTATGACAAGAGGAAGTAAAGTAAAGTACGGTGTAGTGTCTGTACAAGTGTAGCAAATAAAGTGCATGACTGTAAAGAAGTAACCGTACAAGTTCCACTAGAACTACGTGACTCAAGTCGGAGAGTACAATATGTGACCGTTCAGTTCGTCTTTTGCCTGGGTGCTACCCAGACGAATGCCGAAACCCAGGCAGCAGGATGGTTTGCCGAAACGCAGGCAGCAGGACAGGGCACCGAAACACAGGCGACAGGACAGGAAGATCGAACTCTAGTCACTCCTGTACTCTCGCAAACCATGAGTTACCCCGAAACCCCGGTGACGTGTCGAGTACAAGTTCTTTACATGATTGTTCCACGGGACGTTCCAAGTGGGCTGTGCCAAGTACAAAGGACAAAGACAAGTCCAACACAAGAAGGTGTCGTATGCTTCCGTGCTTCGAGCACGTAGTAGTGCGGTGCTATAAGTTCGTACAAGCACAGCGGACTAGATTCCTAAATTTAGAACCTGTCGTGACTTACCATCTTCGAGGTGGTGGTAGTGATTCGGGACTGGATCTAGTGTCGATGCACGAGATTTGCTACCTGTAAACACAAGAGATAACTAGTTAGAGAATACCCTATTTTCTTATTTATTTAAGTTGAGTGTCTGATTTTAAAATTGGTTAAAACGGCGATGAAAAGGGTCCTAAATTTTTATATAGACTATATATGATAAAAATAGTTTTGCTGTGAGAAGGAATATTGTTCTGAAGATTATAATAATTTTTATAATTTTTAGAAACTCAAAACTAGCTTAAAAACCTGATTTATTTAAGTGACGCGTATTTTCCGTAATTTCTTACGGTGGCAATACAAGTCGGAATAACTTGAACGAGTAGTCAAAATGACCGTCTCGAAGTCTATTATCACATATAATTTTATCACATATTATTGTACGTGAAAACAGCGAGTTACGATTTTTAGAATGAATTATACTTATTTAATTTTTTAGGTTCAAAAAGTGATTCTGGGAAAAGTAGGCATCTGATCGAGGTGAGACTAGCTCCATTGGATCCGAAATATCGTTTCTGATTTTCCAGAGCTATCTGCACATTTTTCTGGGTCATGTATAATTAGTTATGGATTAAAAACCCTAAAACGCAATTATTAATCATTTAAAATTACGAAAATACGAAATAATCTCGTATTTACGAGATTGCCATCGGAGCAACCTACGCATCCTCGCGTCGAGAACGATCGCCGGAGGGGGCTTCGGCTCGATGGGCGGTGGCGGGGTCACCGGGGCTCGGTGCGGAGCTCGCCACTGCTCGGGGGGTCGGTGCCGCGGCGGGCACGGTGGAGCAGCGTGGGGGAGGGCGAACGAGGCGGTGGCTGAGGCGCTCGGGGTGCTCCGAGCGGCAGAGCGAGGCCTGGGGGGTTCTCCGAAGCGTGGCGGAGCGCCGTCGGTGCGGCGACGTCGAACGGATACGGCGGCGAGGCGGTGGGTCTTCGCGGCGGAGCGGGCCGTGTGCTGCAGCGGGCCGTCGAACGGATATAGTGCTCTAAAATATTTTTATAAGAATTTTTGAAATCAGTTTTGTTATAAAACTCTTTACGACCATTTATAAAGTAAAATTAATTTTTAAAATACGTAAAAATAGGTAAATTGAAGTGATGAAATTTCAGGTCGTTACACCCTCCTTTAAGAGGACTTAGTCATTTTCATGAATTTACAAAATGCAAGTAGAGCATAAGGAAACATAAAGACACAATACTTTCATGTAAAAGCTAATTCACATTTCCAACATCGTATCAAGGTGTCATGCACATCGTGCCATGCCCACCATACCACCACAATCCAACCATATTACCACACATGCCATGTCCACTACATTCTTCCTACCATGTGTAGGCAACCAAGACCAAAAGTATGCTACAATACGTAAAGGCTAAAATTCATGATTCGTACATATTTAAGAGACTGAACATACATATATACTTCACTGAACATAGATACATACATAGCTGAACACAGATATATGCATAGCTGAACATGGATATATGCATAACTGAACACACATATTTAAGGGACCGAACATACATATATGTTTCACTGAACATACATATTTACATAGCTGAACACAGATATATACATAGCTGAACATGGATATATGCTTAACTGAACACACATATTTAAGGGACTGAACATACATATATGCTTCACTGAACATACATATTTACATAGATGAACACAGATATATACATAGCTGAACATGGATATATGCTTAACTGAACACACATAAATACATAGCTGAACACAGATATATATATATATAGCTGAACATGGATATGTGCATAACAGATATTTACATAGCTAAACACACATATGTAAGGGACTGAACACAGATATATACGTAGCTGAACATGGATATATGCACAACTGAACACACATATATACTTCACTATTCATGCATTGCTGAACTTTCGCCAACAGTCACAAACATCACTGGATATCATCCATTTATAGCACGTATTTGATAAAACTTCCTAAATTAAAGTTGTAGATATGGTAGTCTTGAGTTAAGATATAAAATTTCATACAAAAATATGAATTATATAATTTATGGTGAATTATTTTGTGTAGTTTGTCAGATCTGTTTTTCAAACAGATTCCAGGGTCTGTCTTGATTGCTGATTTTGGGCCTATCGCAGTCAGAATTTTGAAAACTATGCACTGATATAAAGTTGTAGAAAAACTTATTAACTTTACAACAAGACTAAGAACATAAAATTCTGTTGTGTGTGCAGGTACCGAGGTCCCCTTTTCTAAATTGTGACCAGTCAGGGAGAATTTCAGACATGCTGTAAAAATCGAATATTTAAACTAACTTCCAGTTTGAATTGGAAAAGGTTGTGAACATAAAAATTGTTAAGAACATCAATATGCACAACATATATTTTTTTCAAGCAATTTCATGCAGCCAATTAAGAGCAGAGCATCACTAAAGTTTCAGCTATTCAGTACATATTTCCAGCAACAACTATAAGGACCTTTCATAATGTTAAAACATGAATTACACTAATAATCATGCATATAATGACCCTACTAAGTGGAGTTGAGACTCCTACCTCTCTCAAGATGATGTGAGCTTCTCTCCTCCTCCTCCTTCTCCTTTCTTTGATTCCCCTTTGCTTCCTCTTTCTCCTTCTCTTTCTCTTTCTCTTCATCCTATTTCTCTCTCTTCTTTTTTTTGATGAGATAATTTCGGCCATAAAGGGAGAAAAAGAGCAAATAAATGAAAAGGAAAAGGAAAAGAAAAAGAAGAGATGAGATAAAAATCTCTTCAAAGGTTCCATGTATTTACAAGTTTGCCATGGCACAAAGCCCTTTATAATTGCCCTCCAACTTGGTATATTAATTACGTTACATGCCATTTCTTTACATGCCATCTCTCCTTACACACACACCCATACCTATTTACAAGTATGTCATTCCCTTTATGCACACACCTCTCCAATACATACACAATTCACTATATTACAACAATGCCATTGCAAAATTAATTAATAAGAATAAAATAGTAATAAAAATATTCTCTTTAAAATAGGCTTCACCAAATAAGCATCATAAAGTAATTCATATTAAAATAGTATTAAAAATACATTTTACTGTTCACACCCTCCAACATAAAAATTACTTCACAGCAATAAAACTAACACCACTATTCACCGCACTTCCCCATACTCATCCATTAGCATCCAGTAAGCCTCTTGTATAGGCACATGCTCATTCACGCAGACAAATTATCGTACACACCATTGAATTACTACACACGCACACACACCATTTATATTCACACGACACAATTGTTATGCACACTACTCAACATTGATCAGCAAACAAGTACAAATACTATACACACATCCATTAATATGCATACCCTATGTATATAGGCACTAGGGTCAATACACTTCATCATGTTCTCCATTGCCATGAGTTCAAGCTTCAACATCAAGCCACAAGCGTTGTCACAAGGAAGATCACCTTGTTGCCGATTGAACCCATCACCTTCAAGCACTCAAGCCCTGCGGATTCACCAAAGCTTCATCCTTGCCGGGAAGAGTGCTACCGTTCATCTTTGCAGCTGGCATGGTGAGACATCAAGCTGCTGGCCATCCCTTTCGAACTGCAATCACTGAGATCACAGTTGCCACAATACACTTCCAGCCTTCATCGAGGTGGCACCATGCGAAGGCCACTGTGTGCTGTCGTTCATCATCCAGCTTGATGTCATTAAACCAAGGAGCATAGACCGCCGACCGGAGGAACTCTCCCTTGCTGTAAAAAATCTCGAAGCCTGCTAGTGCCATCCATCAAGGAGCCCCCGTACGTAAGCACCACTGATCTGTTCTTCTTTGAGATTGTCGACCCTAGGAGCTCCCGAAGCTTGCTTGGCCGTGGATCTGTGTTGGCCCATCCTTAGAATAGAGAGAATACTTGCTTTGCTAAAGGATGAAGACTTGGTAGTTTTTTTTCCTTGAATTGATTTGCTTTGAGACTTAGAAGCACATGCCAAAGGTGTGCTCACGGAAGCATCCAGCAGGCTAAAGCTAGGAGCATTGACTAGGCTCTAGCTACTCTACTTTATGGGGCCATTGACTTCTAAGTGTAGTACTGGAAAATTGAAACAAAAACAATTAAAAGACACATGTGCGCAAGGAACCAATCAGCAAAGGAGTTCCACGTTTCAAAGATGCAAATCAAAGTGAGATTTTTAATTATTAATTCAAAGATAAATACTACCTCGGTTTGTGTTGCAAGGACCCAACATCAAGCACATGCGCAAGTCTACAAACGTGCAGCAATCTTTGAGGAGCATATAGCTTACCGCAATCTTTGAGGAGCACATATCCTGCCGCAATCTTTGAGAGGAACAACCCAGCCGCAAGTTGCTATTTAAGGAGCAAGTGCGCAAGTTGCAGGAGCCGCAACTTGAGTTGCACGAGAGACGACTACATCTTTCCAGACGAGAGTTAGCCCGTGCCGATTGACAGAGACGACTACGCCTACACAGTGAGATTTTTCTAAACTCTTTTACTATTATTTGTGTGTAGTAGTAACGATCTCTATAGGGAAAACTTTACCACTTTTGTGTTCTTTTGGGACTTGATTAGTCTGGGACTAGACAAGAGGGTCTTGACAAGTGGGACTTGTCAAGGTAGAGCATATACTAGGTTGACAGTGTTCTATACTCGGGGAGTGCGGAACGTTCTAGGTGGGGACAGGGAGCTCATGACCCATTGTAGTTGTACAAAAGGAATATATTAATGATAATATTTGCTTGGAGGCTAGAGTAGGTCGTGGGACGACCGAATCATGGTATATCTGCGGGTATTCAGTGATTGCTTCATATTTACCCTGCTTGTGATTATTAATTGCGTGTGATTTCTCGTGGGTTGCGCGAGAATTTTTTATAAGCTTATTCACCCCCCAGGCTTAGATCCAGATCCAACAGAGAGGTCCCAGAATTGATCGTCTCTGTGGTTCTTCTCCTTGTTCAGCTTTAGGTGCTTCTTCCATTGGTTCTTCATCTCTCCGGGGTCTAAATGGTGTGATCGTGATGGTTTCCCATCGAGATTTCCCTTGGAGCTTTCATTGCACCGTCATCAATTTCTTCAGCTCAGCATCTCTCCCGGTGGGGGTTCATTGTTGTCGCCCAGAAATAGCTCCTCCAAATTTGTCCCCTCGATTGCTTCTTCGATGAGATCCACTTGGTCTTGATGGCTGACTTCTGTGAAGTTCCTCATTGACTTCTTAAGGTCGAATTCGACCTTTTCTCTTCCAACATTGAGGGAGAGTCTCCTTCCTTTTACGTCAATAAGGACCCCCGTCGTAACTAGAAAGGGTCGACCTAGGATAATTGGGATGCGTGCATCTTTCAACATGTCTATGACGACGAAGTCGCATGGAACCAATATCTTTCCAATCTTTACCGGAACATCCTCGACTATTCCAATGGGGTATTTCATTGAGCGATCTGCCAACTGAAGCGATATATTCATGGGTTGGAGCTCCCCGTGATTCAGCTTCTTGCAAATCCCAATGGGCATCAAGCTACCGCTCATCCCCAAGTCGCATAGTGCACTCTTGATATCCAGATCTCTGACATCGCATGGGATGGAGAAGCTCACATGATCCTCCATATTTTCCACCATTTTCCTCTGAATAATGGCGCTACACTCTGCAGAGAGCACCACCTTCTCCCTCCTACCGCCCTTGGTAATTATTTCCTTAAGGAATTTGGCGTGAGTAGGTATTTCAGAAATCGCGTCGAGAAAGTGGATGGAGATGTTCAGTTGCTTCAAAAGATCGAAGAACTTCCCATATTTTTCATCCAATTTGGCCGTCGCCAATCTCGATGGGAATGGAATCCTCGGCATATATGGCATGTGAGCCTCGTTAGCGGGCTTCCCTAGCTCTTTCTCGACTTGCTTCTCCATCGAGGGCCCAGATTGCAGAGGCTCAACCTCACGCTCAAATTCTTTGTCATCCCAAGATTCAAGCTCAACATAAGCTTCTTCTTCTGTTTCAGTTTCCTTTTCCACGATGGGCATGGTGGGACCTGTAAACTTCTTCCCACTTCTCAGTGTAATCGCATTCACATGCCCTCGGGGGTTCTCTTCTGTTTGCCCCCACAACTTCCCTTGTGCCTTGTAGAGCTGAGAGAGATGTTGTGCCATCTGCGCCATCGTGGTCTCCATGGACTTCTGTCCCGTCGCCAGTTGCTGTGAGATAGACGCAAGTTGTTGCGTCGTCGTCATTAGTTGCTGGATAGAATTTTGAAAGTAGTCATTTCTTTGGCCTTGAGTCCAGATGTGACTCTCGATTAGCATCTCCAGGCTTGACTCTTGAAAGGGGATGCATTCACGGGAGGCCTCTGATTGAAGTTCTGAAATTGGCATTGAGGAGGTGGAGGCTGAAACTCTTGAGGCTGCTGAGGGTATGGTGGGTGAGCTTGTAATCCCGTGGTCCGGTAAGAGAAATTGGGGTGATTCTTCCACCCTTGATTATAGGTGCCGAAATACGGGTTGCTCAGCAGTCTCGGAATGTTCCCATATAAGGCGTTCGCTTGCTCGATAGTCATGTCCGGAGGTGCCACCATGGGGATGAACATCTTGAGTCTTTGGATAAGCTTGTTTTGAGAAGCTTGTGCACATCTTGAGTCTTTGGATAAGCTTCACGTTGAGCTCCATATCCATTGACTCTCCATTTTCAAGCTTTGACTCTATGTCATCATTCTTTATTAGCTTGAGTGAATTGGTTAACCATATTGACTTTGTTCACAAATCTTCATAAAAGAAATTAGCAATATAATTGTTTGAATATCATCAAAACTAACCTTGGGGTGATGGAATAACCTGTTAGACCTGAAAGATAAGATCTATGACTGCAGAAGAAAAAACAGAGAGTTAAGATACGAGTGAAAACAAAATACGAATAAGAAGGAAAGGGGAAATCCGAGAAAGAGAAGATGAACTGCGTCGTGGATGAGCCACTGCCTTGAAAAAAACTACGGCCCAACCGTGGTGGTAATCGGATGATGCCGGCTGCTCCCCAAGGTTAACGCAGTCGCGTCTGAACGCGTCCACTCGTGGCCAGAAGCGTGGAGCTTGCACAGAGATCGATACCCAGGATGAGGAATGGAGGAGAAGAGGTTTTTTGTGGAGATGATGTTTCGCAATGTATGAGAAAAACTCTAGACAAGAGTTTATAAAGATGAAAAATATGGCTGTTGGAATTCGGCCATGAATGCCATTAACAACGCAGCCATAATCAGCCATTAAAAGAAAAATAGCTATTGCAATTAAATGAAAAATGGCTGTTGGGAAAATTAAAACATACTGGGCTTTTTGAATTCTGAAAAAATAAAATGGGCTGGGCTAAAAACACGAGTCAAAACTCGGGCACTCCGCGCACGCACCCGTGAACCCCCATGCACAGGCACGACGCCAGTGCACACACGCTAAGGGTTTCCAAATCCGTCGCCCAGATTTTCCATTCGGCCCAACCCGGTTTGGGCTCGGCCCCTCACTTGGGCTCATGCGCACGCGAGCTACCCCCAAGTCCTAGCCCATTAACAAGTCCAATAACCCATAAGAGAGAATCCTATTATATACCCATACAAGGGTGATTGCCTATCCAATGTGGGACTAAAAAGAGAGAGTGGGAGTGAACAAATGGCCAAAAGAGCCATTAATTCCAACAATCCCCCACTTAATGGCTCAAGAAAGAGAAGAGAAAGATCCTGGGTAAAGAGGGATGAATACTTAAGTATCAATGTCTTTCGATTGAATTGATACGTAGTGAAGTGAGGTAACAACTTACTTTCTAATAAGTGAATTTCTCTTGAACTCATTAGAGTTCGATTGAGAACCCCCACATCACATATTGTTCCCTTGAGTTTGTGCAAAGTCCGCGATACATAACAAGCGCTATAGGCCATGCGCATACCTTGGGTCTCGTGAGTACTTTAGAAAGACTGCCCTTGTCTTTCATAGAGGGCGGCCAAACCCTCACACCCACATAGGTGGTTTATCAAGTGCTTCTCCATAGCACCACCAAAACTGGTTGTGAAACCATTAAGAGCATACAGCTCAACCTCTGCTTAATTCCATCAAGTGCATCTCAATAGCACCACCAAAACTGGTTATGGACTTGTCTCAAATTGAATCCATCAAGTGCGATCTCACTAGCACCACCAAACTTGGCTATGGATTCAAAGAACATTAACACGCCATAGGGATGGGAATGTAGTGTTTGTTAAGGATCATATGGCTTCGTTAGACCACACTGGGTAACAACCATATAACCATAACTCATGGGCTTTAGCCCCATCCCCCTCGACGAATCAAGAACCACTTTCCTTGGCAATCCTTTGGTTAGTGGATCTGCAAGATTTCTTTCAGACCTTACATATTCCAAAGAAATTACTCCATTTTTCAGGAGTTGTTTAACCACACCGTGCCTGATCCGAATGTGTCTCTTCTTCCCGTTGTAGACACTATTTTTAGCAACACCAATGGCTGCCTGAGAATCACAATGAAGGGAAACTGGAGTAGTTTTTCCTCCCCACAAAGGCACGTCTGCTAACAGGTTCCTCAGCCATTCAGCCTCTTGCCCTGCCAACTCAAGAGCAATAAATTCAGATTCCATGGTGTAGCGTGCTATACATGTCTGTTTGGAAGACTTCCAAGATATAGCACCTCCACCCAAGGAGAATAAAAAACCACTAGTTGAACTAACTTCATCGTTATCTGAAACCCAGTTTGCATCACAAAATCCTTCTACCACAGCAGGAAATTTGCTGAAATGCAAACACCAATCAACAGTCCCTTTCAGGTACTTTAATAAACGATGAAGAGCAGTCCAATGTTCATTACTAGGGTTATGAGTGTACTGACTTAGCCTGCTAACATCATAGGCTATATCGGGTCGAGTACAGTTCATAAGGAACATAACACTTCCTATGATCTTAGCATATTCAGATTGAGAAATACTCTCTCCTAAATTCTTTTTCAAATGTATGCTAGGATCATAGGGAGTTCTAGCAGGAACAACATCAAAGCAGTTGAATTTCTTCAGCACCTTCTCTACGTAATGAGATTGACTCAAGGAGATGCCATAAGAGTTTCTAACAATTTTAACTCCTAAAATGACATCAGCTTCTCCTAGGTCTTTCATCTCAAATTGAGATGACAAGAAATTTTTGGTTTCATTTACAATATCTAGATTATTCCCAAAAAGTAACATGTCATCGACATAGAGACAAATAATTACACAATCTGATCCTATAAGTTTAGAATAAACACAAGAATCAGATGTGTTTACAACAAAACCATTCCTTATTAAGGTGCTGATGAATTTCTCATACCATTGCTTAGGAGCTTGCTTTAAGCCGTATAAAGACTTTCTAAGCCTGCAAACCTTATTCTCTTCACCAGCAACTACAAAACCCTCGGGTTGGGACATTTAGATTTCTTCTTCTAGATCACCATTTAGAAAGGCTGTCTTAACATCCATTTGATGTATGACTAACTCATGAATTACAGCTAAGGCAATTAGAGTCCTAATGGTTGCAATCTTGGTCACAGGAGAATATGTGTCAAAGTAGTCTAATCCTTTCTTTTGAGTAAAACCCCTGATCACAAGTCTAGATTTGAATTTTTCTATCGATCCATCAGGTCTCATCTTTTTCTTGAAAATCCATTTATTACTAATGGGCTTATTACCTTTAGGTAACTCAGCTAATTCCCAAGTTTGATTGGATACAATAGAATCAAGTTCGCTTTTAAGAGCTTCTTTCCAAAAACTAGCATCAATGGATTTCATTGCCTCATCATAGGTTTTTGGGTCTTCTTCTATTAAAAAGGTAGACACTATCTCATCACTAAGCATATCTATACAACCATTTTCTGACAGAAAGGCAGTTATAAAGTCAGGTCCAAAATTGGTTTCAGTCCTTTGCCTCTTACTCCTTCTAGGTTCTTCACTAAAAGTAGAACTACATGTATGCATATCAGAAGATATAGGTGAAGAAGAAGGAAGAGATTCAATAGGAGGTACAAGGGATAAAGATTCTGTTAATTCCTTTTTCAAAGGAAAAACATGCTCAAAAAACTCTGCATCTCTAGACTCAGAAATAGTGTTATATGTTAAGGACATGAATCTATATGCAGCACTATTATGAGCATACCCTATAAAAACAGTATCATAAGTTTTAGACCCAATGTTTGACTTCTTAAAGTCAGGTAGTCCTACCTTTGCCAGACACCCCCACACTCTAAGAAATTTAAGGTTAGGGGGATAACCTTTCCACAATTCATAAGGTGTTTTGTCTAGTTTCTTATGGGGTACTCTATTAAGGATATGGCAAGCAGAGAGAATGGCTTCCCCCCCACATGTCATCAGATAATCCTGAACTTAATAGCATGGCATTCATCATTTCTTTCAGAGTCCTGTTCTTTCGTTCAGCTATACCATTTTGTTGAGGAACATAAGGAGCACTGAACTCATGTATGATTCCATTCTTCTCACAGAAGTCTTTTAAGGTATGAGAACTATATTCTCCACCTCTGTCAGACCTAAACCTTTTGATTTTTCTATCAAGTTGGTTTTCTACTTCTGACTTATATTTAATGAACATTTCTTCAGCCTCATCCTTAGTTTTTAGAAGATATACCCTAGTGAATCTAGAGTAATCATCTACAAAAGTGATGTAGTAATGTTTTCCTCCTTTGCTTCTAGTAGATTTAAAGTCTGCTAGGTCTGAATGAATTAAACCAAGAAGTTCTGACTGCCTAACAGCAATAGGTTTACACGGTTTTTAGTGTATTTGGCTTTTACACAGATTTGACATTTAGAGAATTCAGAAGAACTTGTAGCAGATATTAGATCTAAGTTATTTAATCTTTTAATAGAAGCAAAATTGACATGCACTAGTCGGCAATGCCTTAAGTCTAAAGATTCAGCAATATAAGCAACAGCAGATTTATTCATTGAATCAGAAACTACATTCAGAATGAAGAGTCCATCACTCAGATAGCCATTCCCAACAACGTCTCCACTGCGAGAAATAACAACCTTGTCAGCCTCAAAGACAAGTTTTAGACCTGCTTTGTTTAGTAAGGCACCAGACACGAGGTTGCGACGTAGAGATGGGACATAAAGGACGTTGCTGAGGGAGAGAGTCTTTCCTGATGTTAGTTTCAGCATGATAGTACCTTTACCAGCAACTCGGAAAGCAGCAGAATTTCCCATGAAGACGCAGTCTGTGTCCGCAGCATCCTTGAAGTCGTGGAACAGATCCTTGTTTACGCAGAGATGTCTTGTCGTGCCAGTGTCTAGGATCCAATCAACATTATTGGCCACCATGTTAGCTTCAACGATGACAGCAGCAATGACTTCATCTGGTTCAGCAAGGTTGGCTTGAGCAGCAGGGCCACCTTGTTTCTGGGTCGGCTTTTGGGTTTCCTGGCGTTGAAAGCATTGGTAGGCTTTATGGCCAGGTTTGTCACACACATAGCAGACAACGTTCGGCTTCTGGACCTTGCTGTCTGGTTTGGTGAAGTGACTTGACTTCTTGTTCCGTCCTTGTTTAAAGGGCTTCTTCCCTTTGTTGTTGAACCTGGTTTTGTTGAAGGGGCCAGTGGATTCAACGATGTTAGCTTTGACAGAAATGACAGGAGAAGAGTCAGGCTTATCTTTGAGGCGATTAGCCTCTTCGGTTCGCATATGACTGATGAGCTCCTGCAGGGATAGATCTTTCTTCTTGTGTTTGAGATGGTTCCTGTACTCAGCCCAGGAAGGTGGGAACCGCTCCAATAGCACGTTCGCTTGAAAGATCTCGCACATCTTCATGCCTTCGTTGAGAACATCTACGCAAAGGTTCTTGTAGATGTGTACTTGTTCCATGATGGGCTTGTCGTCGAGCATTTGGAAGTGGAGCCACTTGCCAACAACATACTTCTTCTTTCCTGCATCATCAGATCCATACTTCTTTTCTAGGGAATCCCAGATTAGTTTAGCAGATTTATGAATCATGTATAAATCAAATAAAGAATCCTTCATATGATGAAGGATGTGACAACGAACAGTCTTGTTGTCTTTATCATATTTTATAATTTCTGCAGAAGCAGAAGAGTTGGCAGGAGGAATGAAAGCAATAGCAGAACCATCAACAGAAGTTGGTGGAGTGCCAGAAGGAGGAGGAAGAGGGGGACAGTCTTTGAAAAGGATGTAGTCAATTTCAAGCTGTTCAAAAAACATCAAGAGTTTTTGCGACCAACGTTTGTAGTTGTTACCATCGAGGGGTGCCAACTTGGACAGATCGAGGAACGACTTGGAAGGAGTGACAGCCATAGCAAAGTGAGTAGTTGTTTTCAAACTGTTAGACTTGAAAGATAAGATCTATGACTGCGGAAGAAAAACCAGAGAGTTAAGATACGAGTGAAAACAAAATACGAATAAGAAGGAAATGGGAAATCCGAGAAAGAGAAGATGAACTGCGCCGTGGATGAGCCGCTGCCTTGAAAACAACTACGGCCCAACCGTGATGGTAATCGGATGATGCCGGCTGCTCCCCAAGGTTAACGCAGTCGCGTCTGAATGCGTCCACTCGCGGCCAGAAGCGTGGAGCTTGCACAGAGATCGATACCCATGATGATGAATGGAGGAGAAGAGGATTTTTGTGGAGATGATGTTTCGCAATGTATGAGAAAAACTCTAGACAAGAGTTTATAAAGAGGAAAAAATATGGCTGTTGGAATTCGGCCATGAATGCCATTAACAACGCAGCCATAATCAGCCATTAAAAGAAAAATAGCTATTGCAATTAAATGAAAAATGGCTGTTGGGAAAATTAAAATGTACTGGGCTTTTTGAATTCTGAAAAAATAAAATGGGATAAAAACACGAGTCAAAACTCGGGCACTCCGCGCGTGCACCCGTGAACCCCCCCTGCGCAGGCACGACGCCAGCGCACACACGCTAAGGGTTTCCGGATCCGTCGCCCAGATTTTCCATTCGGCCCAACCCGGTTTTGTAACGACCCGCTCTCGGGGGCCCGTTACTTATTTGATTTATTTGCAGGTCCCGCAGTTTACCGGTGAATTCAGCATAGCCACAACTCAGAGATGTACCAACAACACTCAAACCAGCATTCAACGTTATTACAGTTCGAGCAAGATTACAAACCAGCAGCTGCACTCTCTCACACAAAATACATGAAAGGAAAAGTACGGAAAGGAAATACAGAATAGAAATACATCTCACAACACACACACCAGCACAGATAACTAAAACTTCGTGGCTTCTGGGTCGTACGCAGGCTCCTCGTACTCTGGGGCAATCTCCTCGATCAGGTCGTCGTCTGCCGGTGCCACAAGTGGAACCGAAGGTAAGTCACAACGATTCTAAACAAAGAAAAGGAGTATTGTACAAGTATGACAAGTGGAAGTAAAGTAAAGTACGGTGTAGTGTCGGTACAAGTGTAGAAAGTAAAGTGCATGACTGTAAGGAAGTAACCGTGCAAGCTCCACTAGAACTACGTGACTCAACTCGGAGAGTACAATATGTGACAGTTCAGTTCGTCTCTTGCCTGGGTGCTACCCAGACGAATGCCAGAACCCAGGCAGCAGGATGGTTTGCCGAAACGCAGGCAGCAGGACAGGGCGCCGAAACACAGGCGACATGACAAGAAGATCGAACTCTAGTCACTCCCGTACTCTCGCAAACTAGGAGTTACCCCAAAACCCGGTGATGTATCAAGTACAAGTCCTTCACACGATGTTCTACGGGACGTTCCAAGTAAACTGTGCCAAGTACAAAGGCTAAAGACAAGTCCAACACAAGAAGGTGTCGTATGCTTCCGTGCTTCGAGCACGTAGTAGTGCGGTGCTACAAGTTCGTACAAACACATCAGATTAGATTTCTAAATTTAGAACCTGTCGTGACTTACCATCTTCGAGGTGGTGGTAGTGAGCCGGGACTGGATCTAGTGCTGACGCACGAGATTTGCTACCTACAAACACAAGGAACAATTAGTTAGAGAATACACTATATCCTATTTATTTAACTTGATTGTCTTGATTTTAAAACTGGTTAAAACGGCAATGTAAAGGGTCCTAAATTTTTATATAGACTATATATGATAAAAATAGTTTTACTGCAAGAAGAAATATTTTTCTGAAGCTTATAATAATTTTTATAATTTTTAGAAACTCAAAACTAGCTTAAAACCTGATTTATTTAAGTGACGCGTATTTTCCGTAATTTCTTACGGGGGCAATACAAGTCGGAATAACTTGAACGAGTAGTCAAAATGACCGTCTCGAAGTCTATTATCACATATAATTTTATCACATATTTTTGTAAGTGAAAAACAGCGCCTACGAATTTTAGAATGTTTTATACGTATCTAATTTTCAAGTTTGAAAAATTATTCTGGAAAAAGTAGACGTTTGATCACAGTGAGACTAGCGCCATTGGATCCGAAATATCGTTTCTGATTTTTCAGAGCTAGCCTCATATTTTTCTGGCCCCTGTATAATTAGTTATAGATTTATAACCAATTAACCCTATTTAATAATTAATTAATAAATCGAAAATACGAAATAATTCCGTATTTACGGAATTACCATCAGGGCAATCCGCACACCCACCGTCGACGGCAGCAGGGGGGCTTCTGCGCCGGAGCGGGGGCTCGGGGCGGCGGCGTGGGCGGTCGAAGGCGGAGCGGCGGAGCTCGGCGGCGCAGCACAGCGGCGGCGACGGCGGCGGGTTTGTGCAGCGGCGGAGGAGGCGAGGGTGGCGTGGAGAGAGGGCGGAGGAGTGCGGGGCGGGCTCTGGGCGCTGTGGCGTGCTCGGGGCGGCGAGGCGACGGCGGAGGCGACGGCGGCGACTGCGGGGCGGCAGCGGCGGCGGGTCTGTGCAGCGGCGATAGGGGCGGAGGGAGTGTGAGATAGAGAGATCTTCTGTGTGTGAAAGCGCGGGGGGGAGAAATTTTAAAGGCCTGCGTTCGAAAATTATAAAGAGGAAGAGAGAGATTAAATACCGTGGGTTAATTAGAGAGGGGGAAGGGGTTTATATAGGGTTTGGAGATGGTAAACTTGTAATTAGGAGAGGGGAGACAAGGGATTAAAGAGGGGAGTGGGACGTTGGATCTGAAATGATTTCAGATCCAACCAACACTTCGGTGGGTAATTAGGGTGGTTGGGGGGATTAGGGTGAAAGAAAAAGGTAAAAGTTAATTAGTGATTGTAATTAGTGAAAACCGGAGGACTACAAGCCTGTTTTCACAAACGACTCCGAAAAATTACGAAAACATACCCACGGGATCGTATCGACGCGAGAATCACGAATACAAGATCCGTTCGGGGATTTGAGTTATGGAAATACAGGTTTTAGGCCAAAACGTTTAGAAAACGGGTTTGCGGGTCCTAGGCTGAAACGATATCAGAAAATTATGAAATTAATGTGGGGAGCCCTAAATGATCATAGGAGGCTACTATAAAAGTTTGAAAACATTCTGAAGACGTTTGAATAGAAAATAAATTCATCGACCCAAAACGGCAATTATTGAAATGAATTTTTATCGAAACGTTTTTGAGTATTTGAGGAAATCTGAAAATACTGAAATACTTTATAATTAGCCTAGTGTTCCAAAATATTTTTATAAGAATTTTTGAAATCATTTTTATTATAAAACTCTTGACTAACATTTATAAAGTAAAATTTGTTGTGAATGGGTATTTACTGGATTGGATGAGTTATTGGGCCAACTCAGTGTTTGGGCCCATATCTGTATAAGCCCACTTGTATTCTCCCCTTTGGCTATAAATATAGACCTGAGGGCTCTCCCCTCAGTAGTTGATTCATAACACGTTATCAGCACGAGCCTCTAAAAAAATTTTTTCCACAAATTTTTCCGTTCGTTGCGAAGGCGAAGGCGAAGGCGAGACAGGAGATCCACGAGCGCGGTGCAAGGCTTCCTCCATCAAGGGTCGTCATCCGCGTAGGGCTCCGAGCAACCGTCACTATATCCGGAGGACGGATATAGAGGTAAAATACTAAAAACGATACTTTTAATCATACGTATGATTGCCCCTCCCCTAGATCTCGCAAGATCGTCATGGGGATTCATCGTCGCCTTGAAAACGACGGATTTTCCACCGCAAAAATCAAATTTTTTAGGGTTTTTGGATTTTCTGTAAATACCAAACCCTAAATCAACCCTAAATCCCCCCCCCCGGCCACGCCATCCCCCCCATGGGGGGGCGTTGCCGCCGCCGCACCCCCCTGCAGGGGGGGCGGCCCCCCCCCCCCCCCCCCCCCCCCCCCCCCCCGCAGAGGGGGGCGGCGGCCCCCTGGCCGCTTCCCCCTCTGCGGGGGGCAGCCCCTAGGCCGCGCTTCCCCCTCTGCGGGGGGGCGGCGGCCCCCGCCGCTCCCCCCCCGCAGCGGGGGGCGGCGGTCCCCATGGCCACGCCCCCCTCTGCGGGGGGGTGCGGCCCCCGCTGCTCCCCCCCCCCCCCCCGCAGCGGGGGGCGGCGGCCCCCGTCGCGCCTCCCGTGCAGGGGGGCGGCGGCGGTGCCCCCCCTCTGCAAAACCCTAAACCGAAAAAAAATGCAGAGATGTGGGACTGAAGCCCACAGCAGATCTGTGGGCTTCAGGCCCACAGAATTCAACACAAAAAATATATTATTCAGATATGTGGGCCTGAAGCCCACAGCAGATCTGTGGGCTTCAGGCCCGCAGATTTTCATCAAAAAAAAGGCCTATGGGCCTGAAGCCCATAGGTCGACTGCGGGCTTCAGACCCGCAGACTGGTTTATCTGAAAAAAAAATTTCTTGGGGGGAGGCAAAGGGCTTTAAATTTGCCTCAAAAGGCAACTTATTAGCCTAAAAATTAATTTAAAATGGGGATTCAAAGGCAAAATATTCGTGAAAAATCACGGTAAATTACGGGAAAAATATCGGGCAGACAAGGGCATTTTGGGGATTTTTTGGGGGACTTTTTGGGATGACGAGGGAGACTTTTCCCTCTGACAAAGAAAATGTTAATTTTGGGCTCTTAATCAATTTAATTGATTAAACCCATTTACTTTACAACCTACGCATCGTAATTTCTTTTACATGCTTTACATCTCTGGCAAAATTATGTGGATATTATTTGCGTGGTTGTACACTTTATTTAAAAACTTAATAATTAGGAAGATCCTGCGACCGCTCTGCCGTTAGTTACCTAACCTAACGGTGTATGACGTTGCCCAGTGGTCCAATAATTATTAAGTGATTAAATATTGCTTTATCCTCATATGAATAAACTGCCTGTGATGTCTGTGGATGAAAATGTTGATGAGCACAATATTCTTGCATGAATTGCTAAATGTGGTTTTTGGATCGGCCGTTTAGTCCCACAGTTTATTTCCCGCACTTTTCTTTTATTTTTGAGAGAAATTGTAGTGCGGAATTTATGTAAATGTCAAAGAAAGAAGACCAACTTCCATGGAGCCGGAAGCTACGCTTGAAGACGAAAATATTAAATGGGACCCACTGGGTTTCCAAAGTTGTATTTTTATTTTATTCAAGCTGTAAATTTGTATAATTTGGACTGTGGACTCTTGGACTCTTTCTTGTGGGACTGGCCGATCCACACGTTTAGCTTTTCATTAAATATTGCTTCCGCATGAAAATGTTCTTTCTGATTGATTATTAATTCATGCATGATTATGCTCTGCTAGATAAATGGCTAAAATTGCAAGCGTTGACTTTGAAGTGTTGGATACATCAGGCAGAAACTATCTAAGCTGGCAGCTAGATGTTAAGTTTCACCTGCGGGCCAAGTCCCTCATCACTGCTGTGACTGAAAAAGAAAATGTTAGCGATATAGAAAAGGCGTAAGCCATCATCTATATTCGCCGCCATGTGGATAAGACCTTAAAGGCTGAGTACCTTATGGTCGAAGATCCACTTGAGCTATGGACCGCCCTTGAGGACAGGTATAAACATCAGAGAGATGTTATACTCCCAAGGGAGAGATAAGAGTGGGAGAACCTGAGACTGCAGGACTTTAAGTCCATTGCTGAGTACAACTCGGCACTTTTTAGCATCACCTCACGCCTGAAGTTGTGTGGTGAAAAAGTCTCAGAAGATCGCATGCTGGAAAAGACGTATACGTCTTTCCATGAAAAGGATGCGATACTTATGCAGCAATACCGTGAACGTAAGTTCACCAAGTATTCAGAGCTGCTGTCATGTCTTCTCATGGCCGAGCAAAACAGAGAGCTTCTTCTCGCCACTCACAATATGCGCCCTCCCGGCACTGTCCCCCTACCAGAAGCTCACCATACCTCTTCCTTCAAAAAGAAGAGGGACAACAAAAGAAAAGAAAGACCACAGAAAGGGGGACAACAAAAAAGAGCCAAGGGCCCACCACAGCAGCGCAAGAATGAAGGGAAGCGCAAGTTCACCTGGCGCAGGAATGATAACAAGAAAAACAATGCACCCCCACCCAAGAGGGACTGGGAAGACCAGTGCCACAGCTGTGGCATGACAGGCCACTGGTCTAGAGTGTGCAGGACCCCAGTGCATCTCCAGGAGCTTTATAAACAAAGCAAGAAAAAGAATGCTGAATCAAACCTGGTGGCTGCGAATAATGCAGTCAAATTTACAGCAAAAGACTTCGAGTCAAATAATCTGCTTGATTAGCCCGTTATCATTTATCTTAGCATTTCTATTGTATGAACATTTTATTTCATGAGAGCTTTTTATGTATCTTCAATTCTGCTGAATAAAATTTAGCCTTTCTAAATGCAAATGTTTACTCATCTTTTTTAGATGGAATGCTCTCATGACTGCTTAGTAGACAGCGCGTCAACACATACGATCCTTCAACACAAATGCTATTTTCATAGCATTATCCCGTATAAGAGCCCTGTAAACACAATTTCAGGGCCATCGGACATAATTGAAGGTTCTGGGAATGCAACCTTGTTGCTCCCCAATGGAACAGAACTAAAAATAAAAGATGCACTTTACTCTCCGAATTTCAAGAGAAACTTACTAAGTTTCAAAGATATCCGTTTTAACGGATTCCACTTGGAAACAGCAAATGTCAAAGAAAATGAATTACTGTATGTAACGTCTCAAGAAAATGGAGTTAAAACCATTCTTGAACGTTTTGATAGCCTCTCATCAGGCCTCTACCATACAAAAAATTCGGAGAGAGGAAGCAAACCTGACGGAGCACCTGAAGTGCCCGACATCGGCCAAATTCTTACTTTGGCACGATAGACTTGGCCACCCCGGATCTGTGATGATGCACCGCATCCTAGCACAATCACATGGGCATAATCTGAAGAACCAGAAGATTCTTCAGAAGGGAGAATTCCCTTGTGTACACTGCTTTAAGGGTAAATTAATAACAAGGCCATCACCACTTAAAGTGGATATTGAGTCTCCTAGCTTCCTTGAAAGAATACACGGAGACATATGTGGACCTATCCACCCCCCTAGCGGGCCTTTTCGGTACTTTATGGTACTGATTGATGCATCTTCGAAATACTCGTATGTGTGTCTACTTTCAACCCGCAACCTAGCTTTTCCAAAGCTTTTGGCACAAATAATAAAGTTGCGGGCGCATTTCCCAGACAACCAAATAAAGAAAATACGACTGGATAATGCGGGGGAATTTACCTCTCAGTCATTCCAGGAATATTGCCAGGCAACGGGAATAGAAATTGAACATCCTGTGCCGCATGTTCACACCCAGAATGGGTTAGCTGAGTCGATAATTAAAAGACTCCAATGGATCGCACGACCATTGCTGATGAAATCCCAGTTGCCGGTGGATGCACGGGGACATGAAATTTTGCATGCTGCATCACTAATAAAAATTAGACCCTCAGGAGGTCAGAGTCTATCTCCAATGCAACTCGCATATGGAACGCCGCCGAACATCTCTCACTTGAGAATCTTCGGCTGCGCAGTTTATATCCCCATTGCACCACCACAGAGGACCAAAATGGGTCCTCAACGTCGCCTAGGTATCTACGTAGGGTTTGACTCACCCTCCATTATAAGATACCTAGAACCCCAAACGGGGGACGCTTTCAACGCACGCCTTGAAGATTGCAATTTTGATGAGACGTATTTCCCCAAAATGGGCCTAGACATCGAAAAGTCTAGTGCAAAGCAAATGTTAACGTGGGATACAAAAAGCTTGACCCACTATAATCCGGTAACAAAACAATGTGATGATGAGATCCGGAAGATCTTACACATCCAGGACACAGTCCATAGATTACCGGACTCGTTCACTGACAACCAGAAGATTGTCAGATCACACATCCCTGCTGCGAATACTCCAGCTAGGATTGACATCCCGAAGGATGGATGCAATCCACCTGCAGCAGAAGTGGCTGCACCTCAACAGAAAAGAGGCAGACCACCAGGCTCCAAGGATAAAAATCCAAGAAAAAGAAAATTATCCGGAGACCTTGGGACGATACCCCCACAGAGAAACGAGCTCGTGTCCATACCCTCTCCCCTCCCGGAATCCACTGCAGAGGAACTGCCGGGAGAAACAGAAATATCACTAAATTATGTACGTACAGGGGAGGTATTGGACAGAAAGAGTACAATCGTCGACGATGACTTCGCGTTTCACATTGCCATTCACGTCGCCGGAAGCGATGATGATTATGAACCACACTCCGTTGCTGAATGCAAACGTAGAGATGATTGGCCAAAGTGGAATCAGGCAATAGAAGCCGAGCTGGACTCGCTTCAGAAACGAAAAGTCTTTGGGCAAATAGTCCAGACACCTACCGGTGTTAAACCTGTGGGATACAAATGGGTATTCGTCAGAAAAAGAAACGAAAATAATGAGATCGCACGCTACAAAGCTAGACTTGTAGCACAGGGATTTTCCCAAAGACCGGGTATAGACTATGACGAAACATACTCCCCGGTCATGGATGCGATCACATTCAGATTCCTGATAAGCTTAACAGTAAAGGAAGGCCTAGATATGCAGCTAATGGATGTTGTGACTGCGTATCTATACGGCAATCTCGACAAGGAGATCTACATGAAACTTCCTGATGGCTTCTCAATGCCTGCTGAACTGAAAGATAGACCTCGGGACGTCTATTCTGTTAAGCTACAAAGATCATTGTATGGTCTAAAACAATCAGGAAGAATGTGGTATAACAGACTCAGTGAGTTCCTTGTTCAACAAGGATTCACGAACAATGAAGTCTGCCCTTGTATCTTCATAAGAACAAAGGGAAAAGGATTCGTGATAATAGCTGTCTACGTAGACGATCTGAATCTCATAGGATCTCCCGAAGAGATCACTGAGATATCTGTAAGCCTAACTAAAGAATTCGAAATGAAAGACCTAGGCAAAACCAAATTCTGCCTTGGCTTACAGATTGAACATCAAAAAGACGGAATCCTATTACACCAAACCACATATACGAAGAAAATGTTGCAAAGATTCCATATGGACCATTGCCATCCATTGAGTACACCTATGGTGGTACGATCCCTGGATGCACATAAAGACCCCTTCCGGCCGCTGGAAGAGGGGGAGGATATACTTGGTCCAGAAGTTCCCTATCTGAGTGCCATCGGAGCACTACTATATCTGGCAAACTGCACGCGTCCCGATATAACGTTCGCAGTAAATTTGCTTGCCAGATACAGTGCAGCGCCTACACAGCGCCACTGGACCGGGGTAAAGCACCTTCTGCGCTACCTCCAAGGGTCTGCAGATTTGGGACTCTTCTACAAAAATGGAACATCCTCTACACGTGCAGGTTATGCTGATGCAGGGTACTTGTCTGATCCCCACAAAGCAAAATCTCAGACTGGGTACGTGTTTACCTACGGAGGGACAGCCATTTCCTGGAGATCCATCAAGCAAACCTTGACGGCGACCTCATCCAATCACTCGGAGATCATTGCCATCCATGAAGCAAGTAGAGAATGCGTATGGCTACGCTCAATCATCCACCATATCTTGTCTACGACCGGACTGAAGACTGGAGACCTCGAGCCCACTACCATGTTTGAGGACAACGCTGCTTGCATAGCTCAGCTACGAGGTGGCTTCATCAAAGGCGACAGAACGAAACACATCTCACCAAAGTTCTTCTGGACGCACGAGCTACAGAGAGATGGCAAGATCGACATCAGACAAGTGCAGTCATGTGACAATTTGGCAGATTTGTTCACTAAAGCCCTTCCTACTGCTACCTTTAGAAAACTTGTACATAGGATTGGAATGAGACGCCTAAGAGATCTGAAAGCTTGAGAGCTTGTACAGATCAGGGGGAGTTTGGCAGAGTTTGTACTCTTTTTCCTTAACTATGGTTTTCTCCACTGGGTTTTCCATAGCCAAAGGTTTTAACGAGGCAAATCTCACCAACTCAGGATCCTGAAGTATCCACCCCATGTGAGACCCATACAGGCTCAGAATCCTGAAGTATTCATGAGCAGGGTCCACAACTATGGCTGGATAAGGGGGAGTGTTGTGAATGGGTATTTACTGGGTTGAATGAGTTATTGGGCCAACTCAGTGTTTGGGCCCATATCTGTATAAGCCCACTTGTATTCTCCCCTTTGGCTATAAATATAGACCTGAGGGCTCTCCCCTCAGTAGTTGATTCATAACAAAATTTGTTTTTTAAAATACGTAAAAATAAATAAATTGAAGTGTTGAAAAATACAGGCCGTTACAGGTTTGGGCTCGGCCCCTCACTTGGGCTCATGCACACGCGAGCTACCCCCAAGTCCTAGCCCATTAACAAGTCCAATAGCCCATAAGAGAGAATCCTATTATATACCCACACAAGGGTGATTGCATATCCAATGTGGGACTAAAAAGAGAGAGTGTGAGTGAACAAATGGCCAAAAGAGCCATTAATTCCAACATAACCAACAATTTTCGCGTGGAATTTTTCCAAGGGGGTTTTAAGGAAAATAGACCAAAACGATTTAATCAGCACACGCCTCCACACGCTTAAAACCCCGTCTCCATGTTAGCTTCATTCCCTCGTAAAGTCCACAAAATTCCGCTTGAAGAGGAGGGGTATTCCTCAAGGTAGCCAAACGACCCGAAAGCCTGCGGCCCGGCCCGGGCCCGACAGCGTTGACTGTGCGGCGAACGAAGCCCGGCCCGACGCCTGGGCCGGACTTCCGGCAGTTTTTGGCCCGACGAGCCGGGCTGGGCCGGGCCGACCCGGCCTGGTACCCCTTTCTTGTATTTTTTTTCCTACTTTATTTGTTTCACATATAAATGTTACTCAAATATGCTTCTTAATTTGTCCCTCTTTAAATTTTTTTCCACGTGTAATAGTTTCTCCTAAATTTCCTTTTTAATTTGTTCCTCGTTAATTTTTTTTCTCTTTAATTTCCTCCTTAATTTGTTCCTCCTTAATAAAATACTTTGTTTTTAAAAATTATCTATATTTGAAAATTTTTATAGCATGTATAAATATTATCTAAGAACTTTAAAGATTTTTATTACTCCGGCCCCCTTCGGCCTGGGCCATCCGGTCAAACGGTCCGACCGGACCCGATGGACACCTTGAGATATTCTCCATACGTTGAACCACACGTCCATTCACTCACGATCAACACCCTAATAACAGCACCACACGGTTAGCCTGAACGGGTGGATTCACCGTCCGAATTGAGTTAAAACCCGGGCCACATCAATAACACAAGTTATCACCGTTTAATGTTGAAGTGACCCTTCACATGTCCAACAATTTTTAGTGATTTTGATTGGTTCAAGGCAACACCAACATTTCTTAATTTTGATCAAGTGTTGGCTGAGGTTGGGGCCAAACAGCGACACAACCCCAAATGCCAAACATGAACAATGGGTTCAAACGAGCAATTACGCTCTCATGGCACTATCATCCGATCATGCAATATTTTGAATGAAAACGCAGATAGACAGATTCGGCGCCAACGCCATGCGAATAAGCCCAGATGGTGAAGAGCACAACGTCCTTGGCTCATCACCAGGGATACAGCGTGGGTAATTACGTTTTAAGCAAAACCCAACAAAACGAAAAAATTCGGATTTGCACAACTCCTAGGCTGATACGAAAAAATTGGCGGAGATTGACGTGACATTACCACATATGACAAAGCAGCATCCCTCTTTTGTATAATAGACTAGAAATAACTCGTGCACAAAGTGTACAGACACCCCAAAAATCAACCCACACAATCAGGACGTTGGACCCACACGGGTGTTTCGATGAGTGTAAAAACGGGTGAAAATGAGAAGAGTGGGGTTGAGTGTGTGTATTGTCTTGGAGGTTTTGGTTTTTTTTTATTGGAGATGTAATTTTGGGTGTGTTTTGAAGGGGTGGGGTGGGGTTTTGGGTTTTTTGGGTTTAATGAGATTGTATCATGTGGTGATGTGACATTGCCACATGAGACAAATTCAAAAACATCCCTCAATTGTAGTAAGGATATTAACAATTGCTATATGCACCATACCGAATACATAGACTATATACAACGTCCTTTGAGGTGTATTCAATCTTTTTGAGTCGTGCTATCTGCACCGCATAAGATGCAGTGCGTACACAGAAAACAATGAGCCGGACACATTTGAGCTCCTGAGGCGATCTCATCTGGTCAGAATGATTGGAATATGATGAGCCCACGTTTTCTCTTGGAAAGTAACGAATTGCAGTCGCCTCATTTACAGTTTCGCCATCAATTTTTTGAAAACACGGCAAATTGGAAAGTATTAAGGTTTGGGTGGTTTTGTGTGGTGAGCAATTCTGAGTTTTGGGTGGTTTTGTGCGGTGAGCACTTCTGAGTTTTGGCTGATCTTGGCTTGCAGAATCGGGCTCTTGCCGGGCTGATCTCGACCATGCTTGTGGATTTCGACGGGGTTGTCGAAGGGGTTGGCGGTGGACCGGTGGTGGAGGTGGCGCCGAAGAAGGCGAAGACGGACTCGGTGGAGTTCGGGAGGATCTCATCGGAGAAGAGCTAAGGAAAATGGTCCGGTGCTCGGTGGTGCTCGGCGGGCTCTGTGCATTTGCTGGGAGTTAGGTAAATTGCAAGACTCCAACGTCAATCTCAGCGACAATGCACCATTAGAATTCGATATCAAAAAACGTGGTTTTGTGCGGTGAGCAATTCAGAGTTTTGGACTGTTTTGGGCGGTGAGCAATTCTGAGTTTTGGACGGTTTTGTGCGGTGAGCAATTCTAATGGTGCATTCTCGCTGAGATTGACGTTGGAGTCTTGCAATCTACCTAACTCCCAGTAACTGCACAGAGCCCGCCGAGCACTGCACCATTCTCCTAGCTCTTCTCCGGTGAGATCCTCCCGAACTCCACCGAGTCCGTCTTCGCCTTCCTTGGCGCCACCTCTACCACCGGTCCACCGCCAACCCCTTCTACAACCCCGTCGAAATCCACAAGCATGGTCGAGATCAGCCCAACAAGAGCCCGCTTCTGCGAGCCGAGATCAGCCAAAACTCAGAATTGCTCACCGCACAAAACTACCTAAAACTCATAATTGCTCACCGCACAAAACCGCCCAAAACTCAGAATTGCTCACAACCAAAACTTACTACTTTCCAATTTGCTGTGTTTTAAAAATATTGATGGCGAAACTGTAAATGAGGCGATTGCAATTCGTTGCTTACCAAGAGAAAACGTGGATCCACCATATTCCAATCATTCTGACCAGATAGTATCGCCTCAAGAGCTCAAATGTGACCGACTCATTGTTTTCCGTGTACGCACCGCATCTTATGCGATGCAGATAGCACGACTCATCTTTTTTTGCCAAATACAGGAAAAAAATTGAGGGACGCGATTGATTGAAAAAATTGAGGGACGTGATTGATTGATGACTGAGTGGTGGACTATAAAAAATGATTGAATACACGCCAAAGGCCGGTGTATATAGTCTACAGTCTGCATCTGCCATCTACACCAAATTTGTTCGGTGCAAGCAACGAGGAAGCATGTAACACTTTTTCCCCTTTTGAGAAAAAATCATGTAAACAAAAGGAATCGAGATATTTAGTCCGGCTATAGATATTCCATATAAGATAACATGACATAATTTCCAGGGGGGGTCAACATATTTTAAAAGCATTGTCAACTGCCAACAGTACCATTTATGCAATCATTTTAAACATAGATAGGCAAATTCATGTGAAATATCTCATCGAATTTGCATACCGCAAGAAGGTAATAAAAAAACAAATCAAGAATTGCATCAAATAATAATAACTGCCATTGAAGGAACATGCAACTATGCAGAGCTAAGCATCCTTGTAATGTCATAACCGAAACACGGCAATACTTCTCAACACAGCTTCTAGCCAAATGTTAATTGCAACAAAAATCCTGAAGAAAACTGATAATATGACTAACAAACAGCAAATTCTCGAAAGGCTACTCAAGATTTCACAACATATAAAGCCTAGGTCATCCTTTGGGCGGCTTCCTTTGCCATGACCCTCTCCCTCGCCTTGGTCTTGGCCTGCGACTTGGATCCCATGATACCACCACCCCACTTCTTGCGGATCTCATCAAACTTGTCGTTGAAGTTAGCCTAGATAAACAATAACAATTGATCATTGCAATGGAGAGAATAATCTTTAAAACTGAGCATACAGGATAAGGTATAGTTTCGTTTTTGACATACCTTGATAGCCTCCAAGATTTTGCTAAACTCCAATTTATCCTCATTCTTTACAGTAGTTAAGCACAGCACCGATGCGGTCTTCTTGTGCACAATCTTCCAAATTCAAGGGAAAATAAAATATATCAGTAATCGCTTAATGTTTCTATATATCAAAGAGCCAGAACCAAACAAGGAAATATAGAAAGGAGAAAATAACTACCGATCCCAATCGAGCTTTTCCTTTGACAATGCAGTAAGGAATTTCCATCTTTCTGCACAGGGCAGGGAGCCAAACAACGAGCTCAATGGGGTCAACATCATGAGCAATCACCACAAGCTGTGCCTTGTTCTAAAATAAGAAAAGAAAAAAGTCAGCATGTAAAAGTGGTAAATCTTTGCAGGAGCCAATGGACGAATTATGATGACATGCAAAACCTAAGTCTGACCCAAAAAGATGATTGGACTCTATGTTGGTTTAAGCACTTAATTGTTAAAATCTTGGATCTCAAAAGTACAAATTTACTCATGTCATGAAAAAAAAATCCACTAGAATATTCTGTTAAATTTTGGTGATTCAAGTCTCCAATGTCATTGTCCCAGGTCACTCGATCGAGCTGTCCCAGTCGCTCGACCGAGCTAGAGACACGGAGCAAACAGCCCAGCAGCATTGGTATCATACTCGCTCGAGTACTCTACCGCTCGACCGAGCTACCGGCTGCTCGGTCGAGTGACGGGCTACTCGATCGAGCTACAGTATGATCAGAATAACAATAAGTTGGTTTGTTTGCGAGCTCTGCAGGGATCATCAGCTCGGTCGAGCGGATCCGTAACTCGATCGAGCTAATCAGCCGCTCGATTGAGCACTCTCCGAACCAGGGTAAACTTTCGTGTGACTGCGATTTGATTTTGTTCCTATTATTCGTTTGCTGCTTCTATTTGCAAGGTCGTACGGATTTTGTTGGGTTATTTGAAGTTCAATTTTGCTAGTCCTAGATTCCTGATCAGCTTGTAGGATTGGCAATTTTCGTAAGAATCTCAATTTGGTTTCATCGAGATTCCCAACAAGTTGTATCAGAGCTTGTGTTCTTTTGCAAAGGAAGTTTGTGGCGAAGATGGTTTCTTTAGCAACATTGAACATTGAGAAATTCATCGGCCGTAATGATTTTACAATCTGACAGACGAAGGTGAAGAATGTTTTGATGCAGACAGGGTGTTATCAGATTGTATTCGATGAGGCGAATATCGATAAGGAGGTGAAAGAATCTGCTAGGGCGGAGATGGAGAGGAAGGCATACGGTGCGATTCAGTTGTCGTTGGCAGATAATGTTTCGAGGGAAGTCTTGGATGAAGCAACAGCATCTGATATCTGGAAGAAGCTTGAGGGACTGTATATGAAGAAATCCTTCACGAATCGTCTCTACTTGCTTCAGCAGCTGTATACTCTCAAGACGTGGATCAATGATGACGGACAACATGGATGAGTTGAATCGGATAGTGCTAGAGTTGCGGGGTATGGATGTGAAGATTGAGGATGAACAAGCGATTATTTTGTTGTGTTCATTGCCTGAGGAGTTTAATCAATTCGTTCGATCGATGATTTACAATCAAACAACTCTCACTGTAGGTAGAGAACATGTGAACAACCACGAGGAGGCATTACATGTGAGAGGTCGACATGAAAGGAGAGGAGATCACAAGAAGCACAATGACCTCTCCAAGTCGAGACATTCGCAGGATAGATATGCGAAGGTCACATGTTACAATTGCCAGCAGAAGAGTCATTTTGCGAATCGGTGTCCTAACAAGAATAGGTACGCGTTGACACATATGTAGGTGATGATGGAACGCGGAGATCTAAGATGGTGAAGAAGGCGCCAGAGAGATTTGAAGCATGAGACTATGCGTGATATTCTTTCGATGATATGACGTCATATGCACTCAACCTGGAACATGAGGAGCCGACAACATATGGTGGAGCCATAGACTCAGGTGATGCCGCTCAGTGGCAAGGAGCTATGGAGGAGGAGATGGAGTCCTTCACCGCAATGACACTTGAGAGATGATGTCGTTACCCAGCGAGAAGCGTGACATTGGATGTTGTTGGATTTACAAGATAAAAGAAAGCTCAACCCAAGATGGCAATGATGTCAGGTACAAGACAAGACTGATGACCAATGAATTTGCATAACGGAAAGGAGGGGACTACAACGAGATATTCTCACCGGTTGTGCGACACATATCCATTCGAGTGTTGCTGGCACTAGTTGCTAGCATGGACATGAAGTTGGAGCAACTCGATGTCAAGACCGCTTGTCTGCAGGGAGATCTTGATGAAGAAATTTACATGCAACCTGAGGGGTTCAGAGTTGAGGGGAAAGAAAATCTGGTATGCAGATTAAAGAAATCGTTGTATGGGTTGAAGCAATCACACAGGCAGTAGTACAAACGATTTGAAAGCTTCATGATGGAAGTAGGCTTCGAGATGAGCATCAATGATCAATGTGTGTATGTGCACACACTAGAGAATGGTTTGAAGATCTATTTGTTACTCTACGTGGACGACATGCTTATAGCTTTCAATAACATGTCTGAGGTAAAGAAGCTGAAAGCGAAGCTGGGGCAAGAGTTTAACATGAAGGACTTAGGGCCCGCAAAGAAAATTCGCGGAATGAAGATTTTTCGAGATAGAAAGAAACATGAGCTCAGATTGTCACAGCATGGATACATTCAGAAGGTGCTAATCCGGTTTGGGATGGAAAGCGCGAAGCCCGTGACAACGCCTCTAGGAGCTCACTTTCAGTTGTCGGCAACACAGTCACCTAACACTGAGGATGAGAAGTACATGCCTCAGGTGCCATATGCAAGTGCAATAAGGAGCTTGATGTACGCGATGGTTTGGACGCGTCCAGATATTGCACAGGCCGTTGGAGTGGTTAGCAGGTATATGGCCAATCCAGGCAAGGAGCATTGGCAGGCCTTCAAGTGGATTCGGAGGTATCTGCGAGGCACAGCTAGTGTCAAAATTCTCTACGGGAGAGAAGACGGGAAGGTGCTAACGGGATACTGCGACAGCGACTATGCAGGAGATAGAGACATGTAGCTATCTACCACGGGATGTGTTCACTTTGGGCACTACCGCTATATCGTGGAGGTCAGTCTTACAGCTTGTGGTTGCGTTATCGACCACAGAGGCCGAGTTGATTGCAGCAGTGGAAGCTGTGAAGGATGCCAAGTATTTGAGGAGTCTGCTGAGAGATTTAGGGGTGTCGCAGAGTTCGTCACAAGTGCATTGTGATAGCCAGAGTGTCATTCATCTGACAAAGCACCAGGCATACAGTTCGAGGACAAAGCATATAGAGGTGTGAGATTCCTTCCTAGAGTTAGAGAAGGAAGTGGAACTTCAGAAGATTCCGACTGAAAAGAACCTCGCATACATGTTTACCAAGCTAGTTCCCGCCATCAAGCTCCAGTTGTGCATGTAGCTGATTTCTTTGTTGGCATAGATGGCGCCAGATGAAGTGAATTCCAAGATGATGAAACTCAGAGAAAGAATCATGACAAGTAGCATGGATGTGCAGGAGCATGTGTGAAGAGATTTAAATCAAGGTACAATGTTAAATTTTGGTGATTCAAGTCTCCAACATCACTTTCCCAGGTCATTCGGTCGAGCTGTCCCAGTCGCTCGACCGAGCTAGAGACACGAAACAAACAGCCTGGCAGCGTTGGTATCATACTCGCTCGAGTACTCTACTGCTCAACCGAGCTACCAGCAGCTCGGTCGAGTAACGGGCTACTTGGTCAAGCTACAGTGTTCAAAATAACAGTAAGTTGGCTTGTTTGAGAGCTCTGCAGGGATCATCAGCTCGATCGAGCTGATCCATAACTCGATCGAGCTGATCAGTCACTCGATCAAGCGCTCTTCTCATCCACCCAGCGGCGGCAGCGACAAGGGGTCGACAGTTTTTCAGCCGACTACCTGGATTGATTTAAGGCTTGTTTTGGGGTTCTATTTAATCATAATGCTTCATCAGATTAGGTTAATACATATTCTCTGATCTGGAACTTTTGGAGAGGGATGGTCGCCGCAATTGAAGATCGTCGTCGTGAGATTAGGGCTTGGAGATTGAGTGTGAAGTTGAGTGATTCTCTTCATCTTCTCCTTTTGATTTCTTCTTCCTTGAGTGAGTTTGTGAGGGCTTATGCTATTGGCCAAGTTATTACTCACATGAGCGGAAGATAGTTTGTAACCCTATTGTTGGATCTCTCTCATAGTGGAATCATCTCGAAATTGCTGGATATAGGTTGTGCACAACCAAACCAGGGTAAAATCTCGTGTGTCTACGATTTGATTTTGTTGCTATTATTCGTTTGTTGCTTCTATTTGCAAGGTCGTAGAGATTTTGTTAGGTTATTTAAGGATCAATTTTGCTAGTCCTAGATTCCTGATCAGCTTGTAGGATTGGCTATTTCCGCGAGAAGCTCAATTTGGTTTCATTGATTCGCAACATATTCAACATGAAATCATGGCTGCCTAAATTACGGGTGGTTATCATGAGGTCTGATTTTTTGATTCAAAATCAACAGATTAGATTATTGATTGTGATAAACATTAACTTGTTGACAAACGTTCAATATTATGTCTACAATATAAATATTATGTCTACAATATAGTCATTATACAGATCTGTTCATTGGTCCAATAGAGTACACCAATAGTGTCATGGTTACTTTGCACTTAACAGATGTACTTGTCACGCACATTGGAGACATTCAAATATTAAGATGAACACAGATGCAAAAGATGATACCTGTTCAATTAGATAGGTAACATGATTAAGCCCATATTTGACAACAATGGGCTTCTTAACTTCAACCGTCTTGCCTTCAGCTTCTGCTTGTGCCCTCTTCAGAAGCCGCTCTTTCTTTGCAGCCTTATCCTCAGGCCTGTACTTAAGAAGCATCTTGAATAGGCTTGTGGCTGCAAAAAATGGGGGAAATATTTTAACTCAGATTGGATACACAATAATCAAAATGGCTACACAAATTAGAAAGAGGGAAAATGAGAAAATTAAGACAGTTAAAAGGTAGATGAGCTCAACTGAACCTCATTCAAATTAAACAGCAATATTGAATAATTCATACACACATGTCGGCCATAATAGTCAAGATTACCAACATGTTCCAACTAATCTAGGAACCAACTCACAGAACAAGAGAGAACAGAATTATTCCACAATTTAAATATGTAATGGCAAAAAAGAAGAAACTGACACCTTTATAAAGAGAAAATTTAGATAAACCTCATCTATGACTTTGAAAAAAGTAATTTAGGAATTAACAGTGACCAGTAAAAAACAGTTGAGATCCAAGATAAATAAATAGAAAGATGAGATAGAGTGCCATATTTACATTAATTTAACATTAGGAAGAATATTCAACAACTCTTATCACAGCAGAAAGCATTACTTGCACCATTGAGCAAAAAAACATGCACAAATCTAAAAGCCGCTTAACAGCAAACGTACATTTTGATGACCTCAGTGGATTGATAAAAACATTTCTATAATTTATAAGAGATCCTGATGCAAATACAAGCTGAGTATGTAATATTACACAATAAAAAACAATTTGAAAATTACCAAGGGCCAAAGAGACAAAAGAAGGTTATTGAAGAAAAATATGAAAGCCGCATCCAATGAGAATGGCACACGATGATATCACTCTATAAGCATTTAAAAACCAAAATAATCTTTTAGAAAATAAAACTTGCTGATATGCAGATGGGCACCAATGAATAATCACAGCATAACAGATATGATACATGTATGGTTATCATCCTATATTCCTATGATTAGCAACTACATCACAATTCTAATAATATAGTACAAAGCACATGTAAATAAACAATTTACCCAGATTCTTGTCCAAGGTCTTAGTGAACTGGTTCACCGCAGGAGGGACCTTCAAACGCTGCTTGAGAATTCTCCTCTGCCTCTGGATACGGACTATCTTTGGCCACTTAACAAACCTATGAAGATCCCTCTTTGGTGGCAAAGCCCCTCCAATTCCAAATTGCTTAGGTCTCTTCTCAAATAGGGGGTTTACAACCTTCTCCTGGAAATATAATTAAAGATCAATATCAATCTAATGAACCCAAGTATAGAAAATATGTCTTTTTAGACAAATGACGGGGGCAAATGCAAAAAAAACTGTACCGGCTTCTTTTTCGATGGAGCACCTGCCTTTACATTCTTCTTGGGAGCCTGTAATATTAGAAGTATAAGCAACAGAACGACCCAGCAATCAAACGGTAATCATTCCCAACAGTCAATTCTGCTCAGACATAAAATTGCAAGCTGACTGGTGAATATATCTCTTCTAACTACAAAGCATTTCATTCATTTTGACCTTACAACATATTTTGCCATCTAACAACTAATGGGCATCCAGTACTTAACCGGAATGTTTAATGTTTATGGCTCCAAGATCCATCAGGATGTTCATAAAGCAGACCAAATGGTACACAAAAGTAATACCCATCTGAAGAAAAAAATTGTTTCTTTGACAATGCCGCTGTGAATATTTTCATCATGAATTTTGTAGTAATAACATTGATTCAACAGAGCACTGATAAATTTAACAGTACTAGCATTTTTTTATTTTTTTTATTTTTAAACATCTGATAACCTGACCAATAAACTTACAAGTCCATCAAAAGATACAAAAAACTGTAACATTTTGCTAAACTTGTGATTTAACTAAAGATCACCTAAAAGAGCAAAAAAAACCCGAGATTCCCCGATTGTTTACAAAAACTATTCGCAAAGATTTGATCTTTTATAGCTCATACATGATGAAGATCGCTCACAAACCTACCGATTATCCTAATACATATAGAAAAGTTCTAAAATCTAAAAATGAGTCACAGGCGATGAAGGAAATGCAATTGACGTCAGCAAATACAGTCCAAATCGAAGTAAAAGAACAAGATTTTATCATAAAATATCAAATAATCGATATACGAGAAAGATCAAACAAGCGAATCATTATAATTTTCTGAGAAGAGCTGAGAGGAAGATTACCATTTGTTTTCCGACTCTAATCGCAAGAGGCCGCAAACCGATGCCAGGTCTAGGGTTTTGAGTGGAAAACCCAATCGGCGTTTATATACGAAATGATGCGGTTGGAGAATTACCTTGTTGCCCTTTCGTTGTGTTACTTCTATCCCATGCCGAGTTATGGTTTTGGATCCGACACCAATTGGGTCGGGCTTCAGATCAGCTTGCGATACCGGTTGGGCTAATTGGTTTCTCTACCTAATACACGTATGAAAAGTGTCCGGGTTTTTAGAGGTGGATTGGGCTTCGTTAGTCAATGTGGGCTGGGCTGGAAGCCTGAGAAAATTGTGCAATAGACGAGCAGATTTATAGTCAAAGAGAAAAGACAATTTGGTTGCATGGACATATAGTTATTATTTGATTGATAAAGAAATCAGTGTAAATTAAGTCTAAGCTTTCGTTTGTGAATGCAATGCGTTTATTTAGAACAACACAACTGTAATATCAGTTTGATGGTTTGATGTAATCTATCATACAAAAGGGGATGTTTACAAAGGTTTGTCCTCAGTGACTAGTGGAGGAGTATGCTACCTCGTCCCCAAAGGAGTTGGGGGATGAGGGTGTGGGTGCAATTTGTTTGATATCATGCCAAGCTTGTATTGTAACAAAGAGTCTTGCATTTGCTTATGGATCATGTTCATATACAAGCGTAAACGCATACTTATTTGTCAGCCACGTATCTTCATACGTCAATGATTATTCTCTAATCCAACATCAACGTTGTCGACGGATGGATTTGTCACCTAGTAAAGATGGGTTGATGAGGACGCCTTCGATGAGATGACCATTCATCGACAGAGGAGGGGGACCCGTGGAGAGGTGATCCCGGGTCGAGGAGAGCTATGATTGAGCTATTTGCTTGAAGGCCGACCTAGCTTCGTGCTATCTCCATTAATCTGTAACATAGAAAAATCGTTAGGGGGTCGGGGCTGGGGCCAGATCAAATCCCATCTGATGCTCAAGTCAGCAGATGACTACAAAGGGGGCTCGGGTTGGCTATGTTCAACCTATATGGATGTCGTCCGATCACCGTTACGTCGAGCTATGTATGAGAAAATGTATAGTGGAGAAGTACAGAATATTGTCATACCGCCATGTAGGATCTGGCATCCTTTTCTCTATTGTTTCCTAGAGTATTTATCCCCATAGTGGCTTATAACTTTCTGCTAATAAAGTGGCCCTATTGGAGTAACCACTGCTATGAATGTATCACTTAAAAGTGGGACATGATGGAGTGTAACCACACACCATTGAAGGCTCTTTGCGAGGGAGGTGGAGGTTAACCCCTTTAACTCCGGGGCAATGGGCGGTGGGCCGGCATGGTATTGGCCTAACAATGACATGTCATATATGATGTAACAATGGCCCCATCGTCTGAGCTCAACCGCTGCAAAGGTTGAGGTTGGATGATGCGATAAGCATAAGGAAGAAGTAACCTCAGTCGGATAGTTGAGTTGGCTCGCGAGGGGTGTGGCCCTTCGGCTTATAATTGGGATAGAGGTAGTTTTGGTGGTTGAAGGGAGTGACCATTCGAATTATGTCTGACGAGAATCATCTGGTGGTGAGTGGAGTGGTCCCTCGACTTACGTCCGGCGAGAGTCGTTCGATGGGGAGGGAAGTGGTTCCTCGACTTACGTCTGAAGAGAGTCGTTTGGTGGGGAGGGGAGTGATCCCTCGATTTACGTCTGACGAGTCATTCGGTGGCGAGGGGAGTGGCCTCTCGACTTACGTCCGACAAGGATCATTCGGTGGCCCTTCGGCTTATGTCTAACGAGGGACGTTCGGTGGTGATGGGAGTGGCCCCTCACTTATGTCCGACGAGAGATGTTCGGTTGCGATGGAAGTGTCCTCTTGACTTACATCTGATGAGAGTACATAGTTCATCTACGATCGTATAGTTTGGTCAGCCCGTGAAGGGTTGGCCCTCTGATCGTATAGCCGAGCGGCCTGTGAGGGTACAGAGTCCATCCTCGATCGTATAGCTTGCTTAGCCCACGAGGGTAATAAGAGTTATCCCCAAGCACATAGCAAGATCGGCCCGCAAGGGAGTGGCCCCGATCTTATAGGTGGCAGGCTCGCGAGATATCCTGATTTGACTTGTGGTCCTACACACTTTAGTAAACTGGAAAATATGGCCGATCAAATGCCCGCTTAGGGTGCAGTTGTCGAAGATATGTCAGCTCATCAAATGTGTGTTAGTTCAACAAGAGTCAAAGTGAATCAAAGAGTTTGATTGGTTGGGTTTTTTTTACTCACGATACATCTTCCCAACTGTTAGATGAGCTCAGGTGGATATATATGTCATCATGGGTAGGTCATTCTTCCTGGGTCATTTTGGACTGGTCCTCCTAGGGGGTCGGCCTGGATGGGTTAGCCTACTCCTGGGTCAGTCGCCCTAGCTCTAGATGGCTTGGCCCCCTCCTAGGTCAGCCAGCCTAGTTCTACAAAGGTCGGCCTGGATAGGTCATTTTTTCGCATTAATAAAGTCTGTTTTTCTTTGAAAGATATTTTCAGCATAGCACTCATGAAGTTTTGTGAGAATCACTTCGTCAAATGCTTGGTTAAACCTCGACAATTAAGGATCCAATCCTTAGTAGAAATTTAGATGGACCATGCTCAATTCAATTCATATTTCCTTGAAGAAAACAGACTTGGATCCTATTCGATAGGCAGCCGTAAGCGGAAGGGGCCACCTCCTCGTAACCGAACGACCCTATTACGTTGTCGGCCGTAAGATGAAGGGGCACGCCCATCGCTACCAAACGAACCTATCCGGTCGTCAGCCGTAAGCCGAAGGGGCCACCCCCTCACAACTGAACGACCCTACTACGTCCTCGGCTGTAAGACAAAGGGGCCATGCCCCTCGCTACCAAACGATCCTATTCGGTCGTCAGCCGTAAGCCGAAGGGGCCACCCCCTCGCAACTGAACGATCATCTATGTCGTCAGCGTAAGACGAAGGGGTCATACCCTTCGCTATCAGACACTCTATCCGGTCGTCAGTCGTAAGCCGAAGGGGACACCCCCTCGCAACTGAACAACCCTATGACGTCGTCGGTCGTAAGACGAAGGGGCCACGTCCCTCACTACCAAACGATCCTAGTCGGTCGTCAGCCATAAGCCGAAGGGGCCATCACCTCGCAACTAAATGACCCTACGACGTCGGTGACAGTAAGACGAAGGGGCCACACCCTCGCTACCGAACGACCTTATCCGGTCGTCAACCGTAAGCCGAAGGGGTCCCCCTTGCAACTGAACGACCCTACTGTAGGATCCTGTCAAAACAGCGTTGTTAGGATCGAAATAAAGTAGAGACTTATGTTTGCGTACGCGGCACCGTAGTCTCTGAACTTTGCCCTCGGATTCGCCACAACGGTCGATACTTCGTCACAGAGGATCGAAGCAGATTTTCACCGCCTAAATCTCTAACTAGAAGAGGATTTTAATGGAAGTGAGAAGAAGAACATAAGGATGCCTTATGCAAACTTATGGCATGGAAAGTGTGAATGGATGCCTTACCCTTGGGTCCTATTTATAGGCTTTAGGGGTAGTTATTGTAGGAAATAACTAAATATAAGCTTATTAGCCTATATTAGCACATTCATTTATCTTCTTCTTTATCCACTTATCAAGTGCCATTTTGCACTTATAAAGTGGCTTTTTCCACTTATTGAGTGGTCCTTTTCACACGAGAAAAGGTTCCATTCGTGCACGCCTTCGTGCACGCGACATCTGAGGTCCGTATACCCTCATACATCCCCTCATGTGTGTATTTATGTCGTCCATATCCAACATCTCCCACTCACACTTGAGGGGATTGTAAGGAAACATATTTTCCTTTAACTCTTCTGTTTGACATACCGAGAAATAGGCCATGTGACCGTCATGCGCATAGAGTCCGCTGTTGTGCACTTGTTAGAGATACACAACACTCCTCGAGGAGCAAAGTTGAGTAGATCAACGCATGCTTTACCCTAGATTTATTTCTTCACATTTCTTATACTTTATATTCAACAATTGAATCCCATCTGGATTACAATTGGCTGGCCAGCTTTGAATCTTTAAAGTCCAAATGTGAATATGAAATTAATCTTCCTCTTCTTGCGATCCTTTCGATCTTGACTTGACTTGCTTTTCTAACATGCACTGCCGGACTGAATTAACCATAGTCCTTAAGTAACATGCTAAGATAGTAATCACCCAGTCAAATCTAAAGGAGCCAATTAGAGTCCATAAGGGTAATGAGTTAAGACCCATGTGGTCTTCGGGTCTCATATAATAGTAAACTTTTTTTACTATTCTAACCCAATGGTCAAAAATGCATACGTAGTAAGAATACGTATTACAACATCACTCCTTTCCCAGGGAGCGTATGTCTCAATGATGTTGTAAGGATGATAATCAGACACCACAATGTCTGACTTTGGGTCCCTTTCACTACTCAAATAATCTTCTGGACCCACATCCTGCATAAGACAGATAGGATTTCAAAAATCCTCTTAGATCTTTGTAAGCATCCATATGATGCAGATCTTTCATACGACTATTTTGTTTAAGTCATGACTCTAAATCATCTGTCTGACGATTTTGACTTTAAACATGTCTCATCTTTATTTTATCCATCTGATATAATAAAGGCGGTTGCTCATGTGAGAGAGCCAACCTCAATCTGTCCGACATACTAGAAAGTATAGCTGAGATTTCAAAAATGTACACAAACATTTCTCAGAAATTCATATGCAATGTTAAAAAGAACTTATTCTTTTATTAAATTTGATCTTTCTCAGACATGGGAATATATATTGGTACAACTCAGCTCTTACGCAATCATTGGGATGATAAGTGTTTATAAAACACATTTCTGGGGATCGCTTTCGTAAGCGGATCCTCTATCATCTCATGCGTAGATATGTACCTTATATCTACCTTCTTGGTTTTATCATAGTCTTTTGCAAATTCGTATCGGATATCAATGTGTTTGATCTTACAAGACACATTATCCTCTTAACCGCTTTCCAGTGTACTTGCCATGGATTGGATTGGTAACGACTTACCATTTCCAACGGCAAAACAGATGTCCGGTCTCGTACACACCATAGCGTACATAAGACTATCAACTGCACTGGAATATGGAACTTTTTCCATAATTTCCTTTTCCTTTTGGTTCTTTGGACACGATTCCAGATATAAATTATCGCATATGCTTATATGAATATCAATGGACTTGCAGTCCTGCATATCAAAGCGTTCTAGAACCTTCTTTATATAAGTCTCCTGAGAGAGAAAGAAGTTTCTTCGAACGATTCCTTGAAATCTTAACTCCAAGGATATATGCGGCTTTTCTTATGCCTTTCATCTCAAATACTGATGAAAGCCAAGCCTTGATACTCATCACAAAGCCCTTGTCATTTCCGGCTATTAAAATGTCATCTACATATAGAGACATGATAATATACTTGCTTTTAATCCTCTTGATATATACTCAGGTATCTTCATCAAGCATGGTAAAACCATTTGATAACTTTATGAAATCGTATATACCATTGCCTCGAGGATTGTTTAAGACCATATATGGACTCATGAAGTTTACAAACCTTATGTTCGTTTCCTTCTTTTACAAACCCTATTGGTGTTGGATATGGAAGACGTTTATACACCCTTGTGGGGGATGTACGATGGAATACGGACCTCGAATGTCGCGTACACGAAGTCGTGTGCGAAGGGAATATGTTCCCTTGCGGAGAGGATCTCTAGATTAATGGGAAAGTCGCATTATATGTGCATAAGTGCATGCGACATATGGCTAATAAAGGGGTAATATCTTAAGCTTATGTTGTACCATGCATATGGTACAACTTAAGCTTATAATGTGCCATGTACGATGGTACACCTTAGTTAAATTGTTCCAAAGGAACAATTACTCCTAAAATAACTACCTTGGGGGCTATAAATAAGACCCAAGGGTTAGCCATTTCCTTACACTTTTGCATGGCATTCTTGCATGCATTTTCATTCTAGCGAAGCTCTGCCGAAATCCTTCCTCTCCCTTTATCCAAGTTCTTAATCTAAAAGTAGAGATTTAGATTGTGGATTTAGTAGCCTTACTCCGTTCGTGAGAAGACTCGATCCGTCGTGGCGAATCCGAAGGCGAAGTTCTGTGACTACCATGCCGCATACGCAAGCGTAAGTCTCAACTTCATTTATCGATCCTAACTCTGTTTTGGCTGGATCCAACATTGGTATCAGAGCCATACGGGTTCGCCCCGGTCAAACCGTCGCCCCATCGAAACTGTGAACGAGTCGTTGTCTTTTTCACGAATGGGTATCCTACCATTATGGATATGGTAGGAACGCTTCGTGACGGAGAGAACGCAGCGGTTGTTCTTTTCACGTTAGGGTCTTCTGTCATTATGGATATGGCAGGAACTCTCCGTGACGGGAAGAACCGACCGTTCATATCGTCAAACTCGCTCTCTTCATGGATGCTGAGTCTCCATTCATAGGGAATGGGCGCTCTCTTCATGTGGAGCGCGTAGTTTACGAATTTTTGAAGAGGGTCATTTTTTGGCACACGGCCATTTGAGGACAACTACTTCCTTGACGAACGGGTGCTTCACCGGAGAAGAAGGTGATAGTTATTTCCATCGGGGAAGATGAAATTTGGTGCATGTGCACCATGGCCAAATGGGCTATGAAGGCCATGCACCCCCCATCCCCATGCGGAGGGGGTTGGCTACGTCCAATAACCACCACGGCAACCCCCTCCGGCGGGGGTATGCGGCCACCCCATAAAAGGGGGGAGACCGGCCATGGCCAAAGGGCCATGGCCGGCCCTGGCCATGGCCGGCCGGCCCTGGCCGGCCACGGCCAGGGCCTGGCCGCCCTGGCCGAGGGCAGGGCAGGGGCCCTGGCCCTGGCCAGGGGCCTCTGGCTGAGGCCAGGCCAGGCCAAAGAGGCCTGGCCGGCCTCTGGCCGAGGCCAGGTCTGCCTCTGGCCAGGCCAGTGGCTTGGCCGGCCCTGGTAGTGGCCAGGGCTGCCGCAGGCCACCCCTGGCCGGCCAGGGCAGAGGCCCTTGGCCAGCCTCGGCCAGGGCAGGGGCCCTAGCCGGGAGTGATGAAGACCAATTTTTTGGTCGAACAATTTGGGTGTTTTGGTCGACCAATCCGGCATAAGGTCTTGGTCGATCACGAACTTGCCGACTAGCCCATACGGGGTGTCAAAAGGTCTTGGTCAAACACGAATGTGCCGACTAGCCCATACGGGGCTAACATTTTAATGAAGTTTTTCCTTGGGCTCTACTCCTTGAAGATTAGCCATAGTGCTCTACTTCATGCGAGATTATCCATGTCATTGTGCTCTACTCTACGGAGATTAGCCAATGTACTTATGACATTGTGCTCTACTCTACGGAGATTAGCCAATGTATTTCAAATTTTTGAAAAAAGGTGTTTTCAAATAGGTTATGTCCCGTCCTTAATCGGGATAGCGCAATTTAGAATTCCAAGTCCTACCACGACCCGGTCATGGTTATCTAACCCATGGGTGTGTAGAACAGGTCTCGTGGCTTGGCAATTGTTGCGCTAAAATTCTTTGCGCAAACTCTCACCTATTCCATTTTGAAATATATGTTTTTCAAAAGTATTTTTCCGCTGCTGGTACCATACGGGTATTATTTCTGATTTCTTTTTACATGAGACAAATAAGAGGGATAATTTGAAAGTTACTTCTAGATGGGAGTTGGGAACGTAGTGAACTTCTCGATTCTAGAGTAACATTTCAGCTTATCCAAGGAACTTATCAAGTGTTTAAAGAATCGAAACTTTATGCATAGAATTTTGATCGTGTTTTTCATTTTCTTTGCAGTTTTTTTGATTCGAATATGTCTACCGCTTCCAAGAACATTGTCGACGAGCTTAACAAAGGTGAGAAGCTCAACGGCGACAATTATAAACTATGGTCAATAAAAATCCAATATGTTTTGGAGGAGCAAGATGTGCTTGAAACACTCCAAAACATAATGGAAGAACCTGAGTTGGGCAATACGGCCCAACACAAGAGGGACCGGGAAGCTTATGAGACTTGGACTCGAAAGAACAAAATAGCACGTATTACGTTACTGTCCGCAATGGACAATGACATAATGCGTATATTTCGAGAATTCGACCTAGCCAAAGACATATGGTCTGAGCTAGAAGTAAAGTTTGGTGGAACTTCGGTTACCAAACTCCGCTCCTTAAATATTCAATTTGATTCGTACAAAATGCGGCGAGATCATTCTATGAAAAAGCATCTCCGCCACATGGCGAATCTCATAGCTGAATTGAAGGATGCGGGCCTTACGCTGTCTGACAAACAGCAGATCCAAGCAGTCATTCGTTCACTCCCAGATAGCTGGGATAACATGAAAATGCACCTTACTCATAATGAGTGCATTAAAACTTTAAGCGATGTATCCAAACACCTCGAACTCGAGGAAGAGCGGATTCAAGCCGCAAAACCTAGTGCAGAAGTGCACATGGCCGCTAGTTCCTCACATGGAGGAAATAAGCGGAAGAATAAACGCTTAAGGTTTGTGAACGAACGAAAGCAAGAACCGGAAACCTCAAAGAAGACTAAGAACAAAAAGTGGCAAAAGAATGTGCACTCAAAGAAGAAAAACTTGAAGAAGATCAAGTGCTTTAAGTGCAACAAGTACGGTCACTTCGCCCGTACATGTACGGATGGAAGTGATAAGGTAACTTGTAGGGCTAGTTACATATGTGGTTCTAGTTCCATGTTTCTTGCTGAATCCAACTATTTTTGGTTGATTGATTCAGGGGCTACAGACCACGTAGCGAAGGACAAAAGGTTCTTCGTAGAGTGTCGAAGGATAACTCAAGGAACAAAGTGGATATACGTCGGCAACAACACTCGTGTTGAAGTCAAGGGCGTCGGAACATGCAAGCTAGTTCTCGACAACGGCCGGACTCTATTATTGCACGACGTCCTCTTTGCTCCAGATATTAGAAGGAATATCGTTTCCGTGGTCATGTTAATGTCTTTAGATTATGAATGGAGGTTCTATAAACAAAATGTTGACCTTGTTTGTAATAGTTCTTTAGTTGGGTCGGTAATGTTTGTAATGGATTAATTGTTTTAAACACAATGTATGATGATTCTTCTTCTATTAATGAAAGTTTCCATTTGACAAATGCTTCTAACTCTGAATCTGAGATCATTTCTTGGCATGCAAGACTTGGTCATATTGGACCAACTAGAATGGATAGACTTGCCAAAAGTGGCTTGCTATCAAATGTTTCAAAAGTTGAAATGTCAACTTGCGAACATTGTCTTGTAGGGAAAACTTGTCTCAAGCCGTTTGGAACTGGCACAAGGGCCGAAGTTCCATTACAGCTTATCCATTCGGACATTTGCGGTCCAATGAATGTTAAGACAAGACACGGAAAGTCCTATTTCATCACATTCATTGATGACTTCACCCGTTTCGGTCACATTTATTTGATTTCCCACAAACATGAAGCTTTATCTTGCTTCAAAAACTATATAAGTTTAGTGGAAAATCAACTAGATCGCAAGATAAAGGTCTTGCGAACCGATCGGGGTGGAGAATATCAATCAGCGAGTTTTAAGGAACTCAATGATGAAAAAGGCATAGTTCATCAAATAACTATGCCTTATACTCCGCAACAAAATGGTGTTGCGGAAAGAAGAAATAGGAAATTGATGGAAATGGACCGATCAATGATGTCTCAGGCAAATTTGCCCATCACCTTTTGGGGTGATGCATTGTTGACGGCAGCATTCATCTTAAACCGTGTACCCTCGAAGTCGGTAAGTTCTACTCCTTATGAGTTGTGGAACAATAGAACTCCAGATTTAAGCATTCTAAAACCTTGGGGTTGTGCCTCTTACGCACATTTTTCCTCTCACAAATATGGCAAACTTGGGCCACGTGGGAGGAAGTGTATCTTCATCCGATACGCTGAAAACTCCAAAGGATATGTTTTCGTCGGTCAAGAGGACAATGGGGGTCTAATAGAATTCGAATCAAGGAATGTTGTCTTCTTGGAAAATGAGTTTCCAAGACAGGGTGAGATAAGTCAAGACTTATCCTTGTTTGAGACTTGGGATCAAGAAGGATCGGAACGTTCGAGTGGGAGAATTTCTTGGTGAAGAGGAAAATGAGCCTCATACTTCACCTATGGATGATACGAACGATACCAATCCTATTCCGAGTGGGATTGATGTTATTCCAAGTGGGAGTGATGTCATTCCAAGTGGGAGTGATCAAACTCAAATAAGACGTAGTAATCGAACGAGGCTAACACCTCTGAGATTTGAGGATGAATTTCCTCAAACATTCATCACATTACTACAAGATGATGACGAACCTGCAAATTTCAAACAGGCCGTCACATGCCCTGTTAAAAAATAAAATGGATAGCGGCGATGGAATAAGAACTTCAATCCATGAAAACAAACCAAGTCTGGGACTTGGTTGATTTACCTAAGGGACGTAGAGCCATTGGGAACAAGTGGGTTCTCAAAATCAAGCATAAGGCTGTTGGCTCCATCGAGAAATATAAAGCTCGCCTTGTTGCAAAAGGTTTCACGCAACAGGAAGGAATAGACTACGAAGAGACTTTCTCTCCTGTCGTGCGTTTTACCTCCAGTAAGCAAAGGCGAGGGTCTATGTTTGGAAATGTGTCCCAAAGATCCAAAAGAAAAGAAAGCTATGGAAAAGGTTCCATACTCCAGTGCTGTCGGGAGTCTGATGTACGCCATGATGTGTACTAGACCAGACATTTGCTATGCTGTTGGTATGGTAAGCCGTTACCAATCCAATTCAGGACAGGCACACTGGAAAGCGGTGGAGAGGATATTAAGGTACCTCAAAGGGACTGCGGACTATGCGTTATGCTATCAAGGCAATACCTTGAGACTCGAAGGCGATACCGGTGCTGATTGGGCAGGTGATCTTGACGAGCGAAGATCTACCTCAGGCTTTGTTTTCTTGCTCAGGAATGGTGCAATATCCTGAAGCAGCAAGAAGCAAACCTGCATCGCCCTATCAACCATGGAAGCCGAATTTGTAGCATTCAGCATGGCGGTCCAAGAAGCTGTTTGGCTTAGGAAATTCTTAGACAGGCTGACGGATGCCACTGACTCGAGCACTGTTCCTATATACAGTGATAGTCAAGCTTCGATTGCCTATGTCAAAGATCCTAAAATTTCATTGTAAGACCAAACACATTGATATTCGATTCAAGTTTGCGAAGAACTATGACAAACGGAAGGAAGTAAACATAGGATACATATCCACGCATAAGATGATAGCGGATCCCCTTACTAAGGCGATCCCCAGAGATGTGGTTTTCAAACACTTATCATCTATGGGAATGCGTAGGTGCTGAGCTGTATCGTGTAATATTTCCCATGTCTATAGAAGATCAAAGTTTAATTTGCATACAAGTTTCTTACAAATGATTTTATATACATTTGTGTTTAAGTCTCAGCTATTTTATTGTGTGTACGTCGGACAGATTAAGGTTGGCTCTCTCACATGAGCAACCGCCTTATCTTATCAGATGGATAAGATAGAGATGAGACTAGTTTAACGTCAAAATCATTAGACAAATGATTTAGAGTCGTGACTTAAACAAGATAGTCGAATGAAAGATCTGCATCATATGGATGCTTACAAAAGATCTGAGATCTGTATCACAAGGATATTTGAAAGAGATCTCATAGGATTTTTTAAATCCTATCTGTCTTATGTAGGATGAGAGTCCGGGAATATTTCATGAGTAGTAAGGGGACTCAAAAAGATAGGCACTGTGGTGTCTGATCTTTCATCCGTACAACATCATTAAGACATACTCTCCCTGGGAAAGGAGTGATGTTGTAGTACGTGTTCATACCACGTATGCATTTCGACCACTGAGTTAGTAGCAATAGTGTTTGCTATTATGTGAGACTCAAAGGCCATATGGGTCTTAACTCTTACCCTCAAGGACTCCAATTGGTTCCTTTAGATTTGACGAGATGATCGCTATCTTAGCGTGTTGCTAATGGGCTATGATAATTCGGCTCGGCGGGGCACGTTAGAAAAGCGAATCAAGTCAAGATCAGAAGGTTCGCAAGAAGAGGAAGATTGATTTCATATTCGCATTTGGACTTTAATGATTCAAAGCTGGCCAGCCAATTGTAATCCAGATGGGATTCAATTGTTGAATATAAAGTATAAGAAATGTGAAGAAATAATCTAGGGTAAAGCATGCGTTCAACTACTCAACTTTGCACCTTCGAGGTCGTTGTGTATCTCTAACAAGTGCACAACAACAGACTCTACGCGCATGACGGTCGCACGGTCTATTTCTCGGTATGATAGATGAAAGAACTAAGAGAAAGACGTTCTCTTACAATCCCCTCAAGTGTGAGTGGGAGATGTTGGATATGGAAGACGTTTATACACCCTTGTAGGGGATGTACGAGGGAATACGGACCTCGAACGTCGCGTACACGAAGTCGTGTGCGAAGGGAATATGTTCCCTTGCGGAGAGGATCTCTAGATTAATGGGAAAGTCGCATTATATGTGCATAAGTGCATGCGACATATGGCTAATAAAGGGGTAATATCTTAAGCTTATGTTGTACCATGCATATGGTACAACTTAAGCTTATAATGTGCCATGTACGATGGTACACCTTAGTTAAATTGTTCCAAAGGAACAATTACTCCTAAAATAACTACCTTGGGGGCTATAAATAAGACCCAAGGGTTAGCCATTTCCTTACACTTTTGCATGGCATTCTTGCATGCATTTTCATTCTAGCGAAGCTCTGCCGAAATCCTTCCTCTCCCTTTATCCAAGTTCTTAATCTAAAAGTAGAGATTTAGATTGTGGATTTAGTAGCCTTACTCCGTTCGTGAGAAGACTCGATCCGTCGTGGCGAATCCGAAGGCGAAGTTCTGTGACTACCGTGCCGCATACGCAAGCGTAAGTCTCAACTTCATTTATCGATCCTAACTCTGTTTTGGCAGGATCCAACAATTGGTTGTTCCATATAGATCTCATCGTCCAATTCTCCATTGAGAAAGGCAACCTTTACATCCATTTGATGTAATTCGAGGTCTAAGCAAGCCACCATTGCCAGAATCAGGCGAATCGAGGTAAAACGAACAACAGGTGAGAAGGTCTCTTCGTAGTCTATTCCTTCCTGTTGCGTAAAACCTTTCGCGACAAGGCGAGCTTTATATCTGTCAATAGAGCCATCAGCCTTATGCTTGATCTTGAGAACCCATTTGTTCCCAATAGCTCTACGTCCTCTGGGTAAGTCAACTAAGTCCCAGACTTGGTTAACCTTCATGGATTCTAATTCCTCCCTCATCGCTTCCATCCATTTGTCTTTAGCAGGGCATGATACGGCCTGATTGAAAAGTAGCAGGCTCGTAACCTTGTACGATTACTATGTCGTATTTGAGATTCATCAAGTCCTTGTTGACTCGAATTTAGATCAATTCTAATATCACTCCCACTTGGAATGTCGTTAGAATTGCTCCCACTTGGATCATTATTTCCTGTATGGAATAGGATAATCGTCATTCGTATCATCCATTGGTGAAGATTGAAACGTAATTTCGTCTTCACCAAGAATTCTCCCACTCGAATGAGGTAATCCTTCTTGATCGTAAATCTCAAATAGAGATAAGTCCTGACTTATCTCGCCCTGTCTTGGAAACTCATTTTCCAAGAAAGTGACATCCCTCGACTCAAACTCAATTAAACCTCATTGTCTTCCTGACTAACAAAAACATAACCTTTGGAGTTTTCTGCGTATCGTATAAAGATACATTTCCTTCCCCTTGGCCCAAGTTTGCCATACTTATGGGAGGAAATATGTGTGTAGGAGAACAACCCCAAGGTTTCAAAATGTTTAAGTCAGGAAACCTTTGGTTCCACAACTCATAAGGAGTGGAGCTAACTGATTTCGAGGGTACGCGGTTCAAAATGAAAGCGGCCGTCAATAATGCATCACCCCAAAAGGTGATTGGCAAGTTAGCTTGCGTCATCATTGAACGGACCATTTTCATTAAAGTCCTATTCCTCCTTTCTGCAACACCAATTTGTTGAGGAGTATAAGGCATAGTTACCTGATGTACTATGCCTTTTTCATCACAAAGTTCCTTAAAACTTGTTGATTGATATTCACCGCCCCTATCGGTTCGCAAGACCTTAATCTTGCGATCTAATTGATTCTCCACTAAACTCATATAGTTTTTAAAGCAGGTTTAGTGCTTCACTTTTGTGGGATATCAAATAGATATGACCGAATCGGGTGAAATCATCAATAAAAGTGATGAAATAGGACTTCCCGCGTCTTGTCTTGACATTCATCGGACCACATATGTCCGAATGGATAAGCTGTAATGGAATCTCGGCCCTTGTGCCGGTTCCAAACGACTTGCGACAAGATTTCCTCACAAGGCAATGTTCGCAGGTCGACATTTCGACCTTTGAAACATTGGATAGAAGGCCACGTTTGGCATATTGGACTCCCCGGATTGAAAACTAGTCGGTCAGTGTGTATACTGCGACCGACTAGTTTAGGGCACTACAAATCCCTGTTTGCTTGAAAACTAGTCTGTCACAGTTCAAAACAAATCCCTAACCCACTTAGTCGGTCACTAGATTGAAAACTAGTCGGTCAGTGAGTATACTGCGACCGACTAAATATAGCCCTAAAAATTCATGTTTGCCTCTGTTTCGACTTAGTCGGTTCAAGCTCATTGACCGACCGACTCGATCGTAATCTAGTCGGTCAGTGCTTGAACTGTGACCGACTAAGTGGGTTAGGGCAATTGTGTCTTTTCGCTTCCAGACCGACTTAAACACTTTTTCAGTCGACTAAAATTCATTTTAGTCGGTTGTTTTTCTCAGCTCAAGCCCGCAAAAACCCAAACCCTCTCGAGTCTCTTCGTATTCCCGTCGACTCCGGCCAGATCTCCGGCCATCCCAGCCGTCCGCCGCCGTCGCCTCCTCCTCCTAGGTAAAACCCCCTCTCCTAGGTGTCGATTTCCTACTCTAGGGTTTGTTTTATATCTCATCTAGGGTTCTAGCTCCTAGGGTTTCAAAGTTCTTCTAGGGCTTGTGTATTTCGTGTTTGCTGTAGGAATCTAGGGAATCTATGGTTTCAGCTAGGGTATTTGATCTTCCGTCATCATTAGCTTGTACTCGTCGTGCCTCGACCATGGCAAAGACGAGGATTCCTATCGCCTCTTCTGGGGCTTCTCCAATGTCTATAGAGCCTTCCATCCCTAGGAATCCACCTAAGCCTAAGCGTCGTGCCAAGTCTACCCAAGCTTCTCCATCTTCGCCTCCTCTAAAGAAGCCGAGGACGGCAACAGTCAAACCCAGAAAATCTAAGACCAAAAAGCCCATTCTCCACACTCCCGCCACTCCTCCTGATTCCGACTCTGAGTTTGTCCCTGAGGACGAGTCTGGCCCTAGGGAACCTACTCCTCCTCCGAAGACCCGTAAGGCTAAGGGTAAAGCTCCTATGCCAGTCGGCGGTGTAGACATATCGTTGTGCCGCGATGACCCTCAGTGTCTCGCAGCGTACAACCATATAGAGCACTGTCCACTGTTGTTAGAGCATTACGTTCAGTTTTCTGATTTTCTCGGCCTTGCTGATCTCCTCTCCTATAGTGGTCTCCTTGATTATCTCCGATACGATCTTAAGGCCAATCCTAAACCATATCCTCGCCTTGTGAAATTGTTCTATGCCAATCGTGTTCGAGGCCAGTACGATGCTAGTCACTCCATCGAGACTACTGTCTTGGGAACTCCTATAGTTCTCACGGCAGAAATCTTGGGGGAGATTCTTGGCTGCTCGTCTTTTGGTCTCCTGCCTTCAGACATTTCAGTCGACGATATATCTTCCTTGGATCAGTCCGTTCTTTCTGACATCTTCCATGTGATCCCTCCTGCCTTTATTGGAGTTCCTTCAAAGTCTTTCAAGCCAAATGCCTGGGTTTTGAATCTCATTCTGAAGTCGTGCTTGCTTCCCAAGTACGGCTCATCTTCACTTCCATCCCAGCCATTCTTGAAGCTTATCTACGCTCTTTTCTTGGATTGCGAGATTAATTGGGCTCGCGTTATACTCGATAAGATGGACTCTTTCGAGTGTATACGCAAGACCAATAAATCTGCGCATATTCCATATCCGTGTCTGCTGACCCTTGTCTTTCGTCATTTCTGAGTCCCTCTCCCTCCTGACGATGAGCGTCCCTTGGGTACTCCTCTGAACGCGACGGCCGTTAAGAAATATCTAGCGGCGCTTCGTCACGTGCAGAGGTCTACCGCATCTGCTTCCCAGTCTACTCCCTCAGCTGCTGCAGCCCCCACTTCTCCTGCTACATTAGATGATGTCGTACGCCTTCTTCGTCGGCACGAGTCGCGTTTGGCTCGTACCGAGGAGGTCGTCTGCCGTATGGCTCAGATGATGGGGATTGATCTTCCACCTTCAGTTTCTGAGGCCGAGGAGATGGACAATGAGGAGATTGACGAGCTTGTCACTTCCTTAGCCCGTGGCGATGAGGCCACTGCTGCTGCTGCTGCTACCACTTCAGCTCCTGGAGATGGCACCACTTCCGGTGCTCCAGAGACTTCTGCTTCAGCACTTCAGACTTCTGAGCCTGCTGCTGACCCTGCTGTCGAGCCTGCTCATCTATCACCTACTGCTGTTGCGACCCCTGCTATTGTGACCCCTGCTGTTGAGCCGGTCGTTTCCACTCCTACCCCGACGATCCCGTCTGTTGAGACACCTCTTCTCCCTGCAGAGCCTGAGTCCACTCCGTCGACTGGACCCACGGAGACTGCAGATCCAGCCACTTCCTCGTGATTGTCTGTTTCGAGGACTCTCCACTACGCTTTGGATGATATATCTTAGTGAGAGTATTTTGGGTTTGGATGGGGTTTGAGAGTTGTTTGATGTATTTTTGCGTTTTCTGGATGTCGGTGTTGGATATTTTGATGTACTTTGGATAGTGTTGATGTTGATATTATATTTTGATGTAGATGATGATGTTGTATCAATGATGTTATGATGGGTATGTTGCATTTGATGTATCGATATCTTTTTGGATGTACTCATGGTATTTTCATATATTTATACATCGTCGTTCTCTTTGTCTACATGGTATGAAATGTAATTTCTTCGTTCAACGCTTATGAAATGTGATTTCTTCGTTCATCGATGTAATTGTTGTGATATTAATTTCGTCATGCACATTAATTCTCATTCAATGTCCATGCTATGTAAAATCGTCGCTCGACGATTGAAAATCTTGGTTAAATAGATTATATTTCTATATTTGTATAGAATTGTTTTCCATGCACATATTTAACCAAGAATATTGAATATTGGAGAGTATGTTTCATTATTCATTAAAGGAAAAAATTTACCAAATATTATTTTTGATGTTTTTGTTTCTCGCTTTTTGATAATGGACAATTTGGCACACCTTGATTTGATTTCATCATTTTTCCTTTGGTGTCAATTAGTTCCATCGTCATTGTCTACGACTCCCGATGTTGGATTTTCCATTTCCTAATTGTTGTCGTTGCATGCCCCCCATTTTTGGGATAATGCCAAAGGGGGAGAGATAATGATAATAAATAGCGCAAATGAAAATTTAACTCAATTGCCAAGAATCTAGTTTGATATGTTAGATTCAGGGGGAGTTAAGATACATATAAGGATTTTCAAAATCCGATATTTCGAAAATCGATTCTCTTTATTTATCTTACTCATCTGATTGATGCAATTCATATATATTCATTTTGGAATTAACGTGTCATCAATGCAGGGGGAGTAAGTATTTTACATTTGAATCATTATTTTTGATTATTATTTATGTTGGTTTGTCATCACCAAAAAGGGGGAGAATGTTGAATATTGGACTCCCCGGATTTGGTTTTGATGATGAGCAAACATAAATAATCCATGAACTAACAATTTGTGAGCGCAGTATTGGAGATCGTCGCCAAATTCACGAGAAAATTCTAAGCGACATCTCAACACTTCACAAAACTCGTATTCATGCCTAAAGCTTCGTTGAAGCTCTTGCGCCGTTTTGGAAGTTATGAAGAATCAATCGAAGCTCTCAAAGACCGTTTATTAAGGTTTTATTTATAGTCTTTTTAGCTTCGATATATAGAATGTTAAGCCTTGAGTATATCTTACCATTCTAACTTCATAACGCTCATATCGTAGCTCTAGGATCCTTGTACAAGTTCATTCTAACTTCCTCGAAGCATCGCGCTTCGATTCGGACTTGTTTGTGCATATTAGTTGGTACAAGAAGGAGTACTGACCGACTAGATGGTGATCTAGTCGGTCAGCAACTCTTCTTGGACCGACTAGTTTGATTCCTTAATTTCTTGGACTTTACTGTTTACAGTTAGTCGGTCTACGTTGACTCACCGACCGACTAGTTTGTGAACTAGTCGGTCAGTGATGCTTCTTTGACCGACTAGTTGTGACTTACTGTTCATGCTAATTTTCTCCTAAGCTACTGTTTATCGTTAGTCGGTCTAAGAACGTTTGGTGACCGACTAGTTGATAATCTAGTCGGTCAACTTTTGTTCTTGGACCGACTAAGTCAACTTGTGTTCAGACTATTTCATTTTGCCTCTTAGTCGGTCTACGTTCACTGACTGACCGACTAGTTGTGAAACTAGTCGGTCAGAAAGTCTTCTTGGACCGACTAGATTTCTAGGTCTGAAATTCTCTTTCTTCTCAGTTCCTCTCTTAGTCGGTCCATGCTGTTTGACTGACCGACTAGTTGATGAACTAGTCGGTCAGTGATTGTTCTTTGACCGACTAATTCTCCCACATTTCTATCCATTGGAGAATGACCTAAGTTGTTTTTATGGGACCCTATAAATACGAACCTATGTCATTTCTATCTAAAAAAGAGCTTCCATTCAGAGATTCATTGAGATCAAAAGAGATAGCCATTCTCACTCAAATCTAAAACTCTCTTCCTCACAAGAAACCCATTCTCTCTCATTTCTAGATCTAGAATCCATCTAGAGAGAAGCTTGTTCTTGGTGAGCTCTTCAAGCTATTGCTTGATCCAAGTCTCCAAATCATTCCTAGGCACCTATTGCTGGTCATTTCCTTGGTGCTAGGACTTGGTGACTTCATCTTCCTCAAATCCTTCATTTCACCTATTGGGTAAGAAAAACTCAAGGTATAGGATTTTGTGGTAAGTTTGCTTATTTCAATATAACTCATTTATATTGCTTGTTGATTCTCTCGGTTGTGAGAGAAGGTTGTGATCCCGGGTTGTGGGATTCACTATTGCCGTTGTTGTATGATTTGATCTTGTGAAGGTTTTTCACAAGATATTCATAGTGGAAATCTTGGGTTAGGGTTTCTAACCTAAGTATCCGGAGGGGATCCGGGTGGTTGGGACGTAGGATCACCGGGAACAAGTCGGGGAGACTTGGGTGGATCCGAACCCATTAACATCATTTGTTTGCATTGTTAATTTTGTTGTTGTCATTCAATTTAAGCTTCCGCAAATTGATTTGGTAGTTGTTTGCAATTTAATTTGGAATTATACTCCTTATTATTTTAAAGTACTATTCACCCCCCCTCTAGTACTTGTGCAGTAGCTTGTAGGGCATTACATTTGGCATCTAGTCAGTCAGTGAACGTAGACCGACTAAGAGGCAAAATGAAATAGTCTGAACACAAGTTGACTTAGTCGGTCCAAGAACAAAAGTTGACCGACTAGATTGTCAACTAGTCGGTCACCAAACGTTCTTAAACCGACTAACGATAAACAGTAGCTTAGGAGAAATTTAGCATGAACAGTAAGTCACAACTAGTCGGTCAAAGAAGCATCACTGACCGACTAGTTCACAAACTTGTCGGTCGGTGAGTCAACGTAGACCGACTAACTGTAAACAGTAAAGTCCAAGAAATTAAGGAATCAAACTAGTCGGTCCAAGAAGAGTTGCTGACCGACTAGATCACCATCTAGTCGGTCAGTACTTCTTCTTGTACCAACTAACATGCACAAACAAGTCCGAATCGAAGCACGACGCTTCGAGGAAGTTAGAATGAACTTGTACTAAGATCCTAGAGCTACGATATGAGCGTTATGAAGTTAGAATGGTAAGATATACTCAAGGCTTAACATTCTATATATCGAAGCTAAAAAGACTATAAATAAAACCTTAAAAACGGTCTTCGAGAGCTTCGATTGATTCTTCATAACTTCCAAAACGGCGCAAGAGCTTCAACGAAGCTTTGGGCAAGAATACGAGTTTTGTGAAGTGTTGAGATGTCGCTTAGAATGTTCTCGTGAATTTGGCGACGATCTCCAATACTGCGCTCACAAATTGTTAGTTCATGGATTATTTATGTTTGCTCATCATCAAAACCAAATCCGGGGAGTCCAATATTCAACATTCTCCCCCTTTTTGGTGATGACAAACCAACATAAATAATAATCAAAAATAATGATTCAAATGTAAAATACTTACTCCCCCTGCATTGATGACACGTTAATTCCAAAATGAATATATATGAATTGCATCAATCAGATGAGTAAGATAAATAAAGAGAATCGATTTTCGAAATATCGGATTTTGAAAATCCTTATATGTATCTTAACTCCCCCTGAATCTAACATATCAAACTAGATTCTTGGCAATTGAGTTAAATTTTCATTTGCGCTATTTATTATCATTGTCTCTCCCCCTTTGGCATTATCCCAAAAATGGGGGGCATACAACGACAACAACTAGGAAATGGAAAATCCAACATCGGGAGTCGTAGACAATGACGATGGAACTAATTGACACCAAAGGAAAAATGATGAAATCAAATCAAGGTGTGCCAAATTGTCCATTATCAAAAAGCGAGAAACAAAATCATCAAAAATAATATTTGGTAAATTTTTTCATTTAATGAATAATGAAACATACTCTCCAATATTCAATATTCTTGGTTAAAAATGTGCAAGGAAAACAATTCTATACAAATATAGAAATATAATCTATTTAACCAAGATTTTCAATCGTCGAGCGACGATTTTACATAGCATGGACATTGAATGAGAATTAATGTGCATGACGAAATTAATATCACAACAATTACATCGATGAACGAAGAAATCACATTTCATAAGCGTTGAAGATGAACGAAGAAATCACATTTCATAAGCGTTGAACGAAGAAATTACATTTCATACCATGTAGACAAAGAGAACGACGATGTATAAATATATGAAAATACCATGAGTACATCCAAAAAGATATCGATACATCAAATGCAACATACCCATCATAACATCATTGATACAACATCATCATCTACATCAAAATATAATATCAACATCAACACTATCCAAAGTACAGCAAAATATCCAACACCGACATCCAGAAAACGCAAAAATACATCAAAACAACTCTCAAACCCCATCCAAACCCAAAATACTCTCACTAAGATATATCATCCAAAGCGTAGTGGAGAGTCCTCGAAACAGACAATCACGAGGAAGTGGCTGGATCTGCAGTCTCCGTGGGTCCAGTCGACGGAGTGGACTCAGGCTCTGCAGGGAGGAGAGGCGTCTCAACAGACGGGACCGTCGGGGTATGAGTGGAAACGACTGGCTCAACAGCAGGGGTCGCAACAGCAGGGGTCTCAACAGCAGCAGGAGATAGATGTGCAGGCTCGACAGCAGGGTCAGCAGCAGGCTCAGAAGTCTGAAGTGCTGAAGCAGAGTTCTCTGGAGCACCGGAAGTGGTGCCATCTCCTGGAGCTGAAGTGGTAGCAGCAGCTGCAGCAGTGGCCTCATCGCCACGGGCTAAGGAAGTGACAAGCTCGTCAATCTCCTCATCGTCCATCTCCTCGGCCTCAGAAACTGAAGGAGGAAGATCAATCCCCATCATCTGAGCCATACGGCAGACGACCTCCTCGGTACGAGCCAAACGCGACTCGTGCCGACGAAGAAGGCGTACGACATCATCTAATGTAGCAGGAGGAGTGGGGGCAGCAGCAGCAGAGGGAGTAGACTGGGAAGCAGATGCGGTAGACCTCTGCACGTGACGAAGCGCCGCTAGATATTTCTTAACGGCCGTCGTGTTCAGAGGAGTATCCAAGGGACGCTCATCGTCAGGAGGGAGAGGGACTCGGAAATGACGAAAGACAAGGGTCAGCAGACACGGATATGGAATATGCGCAGATTTATTGGTCTTGCGTATACACTCGAAAGAGTCCATCTTATCGAGTATAACGCGAGCCCAATTAATCTCGCAACCCAAGAAAAGAGCGTAGATAAGCTTCAAGAATGGCTGGGATGGAAGTGAAGATGAGCCGTACTTGGGAAGCAAGCACGACTTCAGAATGAGATTCAAAACCCAGGCATTTGGCTTGAAAGACTTTGAAGGAACTCCAATAAAGGCAGGAGGGATCACATGGAAGATGTCAGAAAGAACGGACTGATCCAAGGAAGATATATCATCGACAGAAATGTCTGAAGGCAGGAGACCAGAAGACGAGAAGCCAAGAATCTCCCCCAAGATTTCTGCCGTGAGAACTATAGGAGTTCCCAAGACAGTAGTCTCGATGGAGTGACTAGCATCGTACTGGCCTCGAACACGATTGGCATAGAACAATTTCACAAGGCGAGGATATGGTTTAGGATTGGCCTTAAGATCGTATCAGAGATAATCAAGGAGACCACTATAGGAGAGGAGATCAGCAAGGCCGAGAAAATCAGAAAACTGAACGTAATGCTCTAACAACAGTGGACAGTGCTCTATACGGTTGTACGCTGCGAGACACTGAGGGTCATCGCGGCACAACGATATGTCTACACCGCCGACTGGCATATGAGCTTTACCCTTAGCCTTACAGGTCTTCGGAGGAGGAGTAGGTTCCCTAGGGCCAGACTCGTCCTTAGGGACAAACTCAGAGTCGGAATCAGGAGGAGTGGCAGGAGTGTGGAGAATGGGCTTTTTGGTCTTAGATTTTCTGGGTTTGACTGTTGCCGTCCTCGGCTTCTTTAGAGGAGGCGAAGATGGAGAAGCTTGGGTAGACTTGGCACGACGCTTAGGCTTAGGTGGATTCCTAGGGACGGAAGGCTCTATAGACATTGGAGAAGCCCCAGAAGAGGCGATAGGAATCCTCGTCTTTGCCATGGTCGAGGCACGACGAGCACAAGCTAATGATGACGGAAGATCAAATACCCTAGCTGAAACCCTAGATTCCCTAGATTCCTACAGCAAACACGAAATACACAAGCCCTAGAAGAACTTTGAACCCCTAGGAGTTAGAACCCTAGATGAGATATAAAACAAACCCTAGAGTAGGAAATCGACACCTAGGAGAGGGGGTATTACCTAGGAGGAGGAGGCGACGGCGGCGGACGGCTGGGATGGCCGGAGATCTGGCCAGAGTCGACGGGAATATGAAGAGACTCGAGAGGGTTTGGGTTTTTGCGGGCTTGAGCTGAGAAAAACAATCGACTAAAATGAATTTTAGTCGACTGAAAATGTGTTTAAGTCGGTCTGGAAATCGAAAAGACGCATTTGCCCTAACCCACTTAGTCGGTCACAGTTCAAGCACTGACCGACTAGATTACGATCTAGTCGGTCGGTCAATGAGCTTGAACCGACTAAGTCGAAACAGATGCAAACATGGATTTTTAGGGCTATATTTAGTCGGTCGCAGTATACACACTGACCGACTAGTTTTCAATCTAGTCGGTCGGTAAGTGTACTGAGACCGACTAAAGAAGGAAAATGATAAGAGGAAGATAAAAGCTTGATCTAGTCGGTCTGAGTTCACTTGCTGACCGACTAGATGAGCATCTAGTCGGTTGACAAATGAACTGAGACCGACTAGAAGAGTCCAAAGATTGATAATTGATTTCTCTTCACAAACCACTTGGATGAAACATCTTAACACTCTCATTAGTCATCTAAATTACCCCATAAAACGTCGAAATCTTAAATACGACATTGTAATACGAATTCGATCATAAATTCAAACATATCACATAAAATTCCCAAAAATTCAATATCGCAAAATATAATAGCATGCAAGATAATTGAATGAAATATGAATCCTATATCTCGGATTCACCCATAATCCCCAATTCTCGACTCAACCGCACAAAGGAGTCCTCCTTTAGGGGTTTCGTGAAAATATCGGTGATTTGCTTTTGGGTTTCAACGTACACTAAAATGATGTCCTTTTTAGCAACATGATCATCTAAAAAGTGGTGTCGGACATCTATGTGTTTTGATCGGGAATGGTGCACCGGATTCTTTGAAAGACAGATAGCACTTTGGTTATCCACCATGATAGGGCTAGTATCACAGTGAATACCAAAATCCTTCAAAGTGTGTCTCATCCAAAGAACCTGGGCACAAGCGGCACCGGCGGCTATATATTCCGCCTCGGTGGTTGAAAGTGATACGGAATTTTGCTTCTTGGAAAACCAAGAGACAAGAGAATTTCCTAGAAAATGGCAAGTGCCACTAGTACTTTTCCTGTCGGATTTGCATCCCGCATAATCGGCATCACTGTATGAGACTAACTCATACGTGCTAGATTTTGGATAAAGTAATCCAAAATCAAGTGTATAACTTAGATAACGGAAAATACGTTTTACCGCTACTAAGTGAGACTCCTTAGGTTGAGACTGATAACGAGCACATATGCATAAGGCAAACATAATATCGGGCCTACTTGCGGTAAGATAAAGTAAACTACCTATCATACCTCGATATAGACGAATGTCTACATCCTTACCGCCCGTATCCTTGTCAAGATGCGTAGTCGTGCTCATTGGTGTCTTTTTCCCGGAAGCACTTTCCATTCCAAATCGCTTAAGCAACTCCACCGTATACTTCGTTTGGTGGATGAAGATTGCATCGTTCATTTGGCGAATTTGGAGACCTAAGAAATATTTGAGTTCGCCCATGTGGCTCATCTCAAATTGTTCCTTCATAACATTAGAAAACTCTTCGCAAAGAGTGAAGTTAGTAGCACCGAAAATGATATCATCAACATAAATTTGAACTAATAAAATATCATTATTCGCATGCTTAACAAAAAGTGTAGAATCGGCTTCGACCATTTTAAAATTCAAATCCAAAAGAAAATTCTTTAGGCGATCATACCAAGCTCGAGGAGCTTGTCTCAAACCATAAAGAGCTTTCTTTAGTTTAAAAACATGATTTGGAAAATTTTCATTTATGAAGCCCGGAGGTTGAGAAACATAAACTTCCTCAACAACATCTCCGTTTAAAAATGCACTTTTAACATCCATTTGAAATAACTTAAAATTTTTATGGCATGCATACGACAATAAAAGTCTAATTGATTCTAATCTAGCTACCGGAGCGAAGGATTCTTCGAAATCGATACCTTCCTCTTGACGATAGCCTTGAGCAACTAACCGAGCTTTGTTCCGGATGACGACTTGATTTTCGTCGGTTTTGTTCTTGAAGATCCACTTTGTCCCTATGACGGTGTGGTTCTTCGATGGTAAAGGAACAAGCTCCCATACCTCATTCCTCTCGAATTGAATGAGTTCCTCCTCCATGGCAAGGATCCAAGCACTATCTTCGCACGCTTCAACTATATTCTTTGGCTCTATTGATGAGACAAAGGCACTATTGGCGAAGTGGTGGACTTGAGATCTCGTCTTGACACTATCATGAATATTGCCAATGACTTGCTCATGGGGATGGTCGCGAACGGTATGAAGCCGCTTGGGAATACCTTGATCACTTGGCACATTCTCAACAACTTCATTAGTCGGGTTAGTCTCAATAGAATCAATTGAATCAATAGACTTAGAATTTTCAAACGAATCACATAAAACATCCATAGAATCATTATCATTTGAAATTCTAGAAGTAGTAAAATTCTCATTAAAAGAGACATGAAGTGATTCCTCGATCGTAGAGGATCTTTTGTTGTATATCCGGTAGGCTTTGCTACGTGAGGAATACCCAACAAATATCCCCTCATCCGATCTCGGATCAAACTTGTCCAAATTATCATATGTGTTTTTAATAAAACATTTTGCGCCGAAAACACGAAAATGTTTAACTTGAGGCAATCTACCAAACAACAATTCATAGCAAGTTTGTTTGGTGCCGGGCCTCAAAAGTATTCTATTAAACACATAACAAGCGGTGTGTACCGCTTCCGCCCAAAATTGATAACCAAGTTGACTATCTTCGAGCATAGTACGAGCACACTCCACAAGCGTTCTATTCTTCCTCTCAACAACACCATTTTGAGGAGGTGCGCGAGGGAAAGAAAACGTGTGAGTAATTCCAAGACCATCACAAAAATTTGAGAAAGACTCATTCTCAAATTCACCCACATGATCACTACGAATAGTGACAATGGTGGTTCCGATGAGATTTTGTACTTTCTTCACAAATATTGTGAAGTTTTCAAAAGCTTCATTTTTATTACATAAGAAAAATACCCATGTAAATCTTGAATAATCATCAACGATGACTAGTCCATATCTTGCATTTCCTAAGGAAGCAACTCTAGTTGGCCCAAATAAATCTAGATGTAATAGCTCTAGTGGCAGTTTCATAGAAATGCGTTTCTTAGGTTTAAATAAAGATTTAGGAAGCTTGCCACGTTGACAAGAATCACAAAAACTTTTCTTTTCAAAAACGAGCTTCGGAAAACCTTTAATGGAATTTAATTTCGAAAGCTTATAAAGTGTTCCAAAGTTCACATGTCCAAAGCGTCGATGCCATAAGTGTTGTTCACTTGTGTTGGCAACGAGACATTGTTCATATGACTTAGGAAGATCCAAAATATAAATATCTTTATGGCGTGTGCCGGAAAATAATAATTTATTATTATCATTTGAAATATGACACAATCCTTTCGCAAAGCTAACTTTGTAACCTTTGTCACAAAGTTGGCTTATTGAAATAAGATTATGATTTAAACCATTAACTAGATAGACATCACTAATTAAGGGTTTAGAAGGGTTGCCCACTTTACCAACACCGACGATGGTTCCGCTCTCGTTGCCTCCAAATACGACGCGATTTCCATTTGCAATGGGAACCACTCCGGAGAGCAATTGAGCGTCACCCGTCATGTGTTTTGAACACCCGCTATCGAGTATCCAATTCCCTTTGGAGCTAAATTTAAATTTGTTGCTCCTTTCCTTTTTCTTTTCCTTGAGTACCTAAAGATAGAAACTTTCATATCATGGTACCCAAGGTCATTGGGTCCTCAAAAGTTAGACCTTTGGAAGCCAAGTCCAATTGGACTTTGACTTCCCCACATAATTTCTACTATGCACAACATCCGAAAAATAAGCATTCATATATACTTGTTTTTCATCCATGCTTGTATCCTTTGGGCTCCAAATAGTGAAGATTTTGGGAGCCATCATCCTATTGGGTGCATGCATGCGTTGTTGATTTCTACGTGATGCATGTCGTGGATAGGCATAAGGAACATGATGGAATGGTGCACGACGAGAATTATTCATATGATGAGGTGGGTGAACATATGCATGTGTGGGAACACGTGCGTGAGGGTGTCTCACATGGTGTGCACGTGCCCGTGAACGTGTAGCATAGAAATCATCATATGTGTGAGATGGTGGAGTAGGACGTGTGTTCCTACGTGGCATGGTATTTGTGTACATATAAGCATGCCCCTTCTTTGGAGGTCCACCCAAAGTGGGTTTCTTTCCAAAAGAGGGTGTGGACGAGGTGGAAGCACCATTGGTAGATAAACTACCAATAGAGTGTTTGCTACCACTCGTAGAGTCACCGGAAGTTGGCCTAACAAAAGTAGTGGCCGCTTTGGATGGACATCCCATCGTATACCCCAAACCAATGTGGTGATTGGCCGGAAGTAAGTCACTTAGGATTTTATCCAAATGGTCCTTACCCTTATTGAATCTATTGATTCGGCCTAATGTGTTCTCATATTTCTCTTTGAGAGAACGCATAGAAGTATCTAATGTGGATACTTGCGATGTGAGCACATAAACACGAGATTTAAGATTTTCGTTCTCAATACTCAAAGTCGAGTTTTGAGAAGTTAAATCAGCTATCCTATGTTCTTCCGGATCATCAATGCTAACATGTTCAAGTTTAGATTTGAGATTAACAATCTCATTTCTTAACTCTTCAACAACGGTGTCGTTGTTGGTGATGATAGTCTTAGGCGAGGTTTGAATGCTAGCTAGGTCATCTTTTACTTTAGTATATCTATTTACTAACTTAGTGTAATTAGACCATAAATGAGAGTTAGCATCCCTAAGATCATCCATAGTTACCTCATCGCCTTCGTCGTCGCTATCATCGGAAGAGGAAGATCCTTGATCATGCTCCTCTCTTGCCATGAAGCACATGTGCGCTTGCTCCACTTTCTCATCATCCGACTCTCCGCTTGAGGAATCCTCGGAGTCGGTGAATGTTGCTCCGACAAGTCCCTTTTTGTACCCCTTTTTGTACTTCTTTGACTTGTCGAACTTCGGCGCCTTCCACTTCTCCTTTTGCTTGTTTAGAGGACAATCCGCTTTGATGTGTCCTGGCTTATTGCATTTAAAGCACAAAGGTGGAGAGGCGTTAGTAGAGGTAAACTTAGATTTTTGTTTGAAGTTACCCTTTCGGAAGAAGCGATTGAACTTCTTTGCCATGAGAGCTACGGATTCCATGTCCATTTCTTCTTCCGAGTCCTCATCATCGGTAGAGGTGGATGAAGCCGCCTTGAATGTAATCGCCTTTTTCTTAGTCACGTCTTGGTTCAAATAGGACTTCATCTTTTCTTGTAACTTCACCTTGCTATCTTTGCGTACCTCGTATGACATCAAAGTACCCATTAATTGAACTACGGTATATTTATTCATGTCATTATCTTCCTCGATGGCGAAGGTACGTTTTTCCCAAGAAGAGGGAAGTCCTTCAATAAGCTTTGAGCACTTCTCCTTTTGAGTGTAGGACTTGCCGAGGGCCTCTAACTCGTTTATTATGTCAACAAAGCGAGTGTAATATTCTTTCATCTTCTCGCCCTGTTGCATATGAAACATTTCGTAATCTTTGTTTACGACTACGAGTTTAGAGTCTATTACCCTACTCGTCCCTTCATGAAGAATGAGGAGGGAGTTCCAAATTTGATATGCACTCTTACATGTGCATATCTTATTGAAGTCCTCGGGCTCCAAAGCGCATTGCAAGGCGTTCATTTCCTTGGCATTGCTTACCTCCGCGGCGACCTCCGCGGTAGTCCATTTCTCAAAGTCTTCTTCTTCGGGCTCGATGTATTCCTTCATTGTAGTCCTCCATAAGGATGCACTCCGGAGGAAGGTTTCCATCCTGCATTTCCAGTACCCGTAGTTGGTACCATTGAAGAACGGAGGCCTCGTAGAGGAATGTCATTCCATCACCGAAGATGCTCCTTCTCGGTTCCTGAAGGTGTCATAGTTGGAAGGTGGACGCACGGTCTTGTTGTCGTTGGCAAACATAGCTAAGTATCTGTCTCCGATACCAAATGTAATGCCCTACAAGCTACTGCACAAGTACTAGAGGGGGGGTGAATAGTACTTTAAAATAATAAGGAGTATAATTCCAAATTAAATTGCAAACAACTACCAAATCAATTTGCGGAAGCTTAAATTGAATGACAACAACAAAATTAACAATGCAAACAAATGATGTTAATGGGTTCGGATCCACCCAAGTCTCCCCGACTAGTTCCCGGTGATCCTACGTCCCAGCCACCCGGATCCCCTCCGGATACTTAGGTTAGAAACCCTAACCCAAGATTTCCACTATGAATATCTTGTGAAAAACCTTCACAAGATCAAATCATACAACAACGGCAATAGTGAATCCCACAACCCGGGATCACAACCTTCTCTCACAACCGAGAGAATCTACAAGCAATATAAATGAGTTATATTGAAATAAGCAAACTTACCACAAAATCCTATACCTTGAGTTTTTCTTACCCAATAGGGTAAATGAAGGATTTGAGGAAGATGAAGTCACCAAGACCTAGCACCAAGGAAATGACCAGCAATCGGTGCCTAGTGATGATTTGGAGACTTGGATCAAGCAATAGCTTGAAGAGCTTACCAAGAACAAGCTTCTCTCAAAATGGATTCTAGATCTAGAATAGTGAGAGAATGGGTTTCTTGTGAGGAAGAGAGCTTTAGATTTGAGTGAGAATGGCTATCTCTTTTGATCTCAATGAATCTCTGAATGGAAGCTCTAACCTAGATAGAAATGACCTAGGTTCGTATTTATAGGGTCCCATAAAAACAACTTAGGTCATTCTCCAACGGATAGAAATCTGGGAGAATTAGTCGGTCAAAGAACAATCACTGACCGACTAGTTCATCAACTAGTCGGTCAGTCAAACAGCATGGACCGACTAAGAGAGGAACTGAGAAGAAAGAGAATTTCAGACCTAGAAATCTAGTCGGTCCAAGAAGACTTTCTGACCGACTAGTTTCACAACTAGTCGGTCAGTCAGTGAACGTAGACCGACTAAGAGGCAAAATGAAATAGTCTGAACACAAGTTGACTTAGTCGGTCCAAGAACAAAAGTTGACCGACTAGATTGTCAACTAGTCAGTCACCAAACGTTCTTATACCGACTAACGATAAACAGTAGCTTAGGAGAAATTTAGCATGAACAGTAAGTCACAACTAGTCGGTCAAAGAAGCATCATTGACCGACTAGTTCACAAACTAGTCGGTCGGTGAGTCAACGTAGACCGACTAACTGTAAACAGTAAAGTCCAAGAAATTAAGGAATCAAACTAGTCGGTCCAAGAAGAGTTGCTGACCGACTAGATCACCATCTAGTCGGTCAGTACTTGTTCTTGTAGCAACTAACATGCACATACAAGTCCGAATCGAAGCGCGATGCTTCGAGGAAGTTAGAATGAACTTGTACTAAGATCCTAGAGCTACGATATGAGCGTTATGAAGTTAGAATGGTAAGATATACTCAAGGCTTAACATTCTATATATCGAAGCTAAAATGACTATAAATAAAACCTTAATAAACGGCTTCGAGAGCTTCGATTGATTCTTCATAACTTCCAAAACGGCGCAAGAGCTTCAACGAAGCTTTAGGCATGAATACGAGTTTTGTGAAGTGTTGAGATGTCGCTTTGAATGTTCTCGTGAATTTGGCGACGATCTCCAATACTGCGCTCACAAATTGTTAGTTCATGGATTATTTATGTTTGCTCATCATCAAAACCAAATCCGGGGAGTCCAATATTCAACAGAGGCAAACAGGGATTTGTAGTGCCCTAGGAAGCTACTGCACATGTACTAGAGGGGGGGTGAATAGTACTTTTAAATAATAAGGAGTGTTATTCCTAATTATCGTGCAATTAACAAACAACGATGCGGAATAACTACAATCAAGAAATAATGCAAACGCAAACACAATGGTTTAATGGGTTCGGATCCACCCAAGTCTCCCCGACTTGTTCCAGGTGATCCTACGTCCCAACCACCCGGATCCCTTCCGGATACTTGAGTTAGAAACCCTAACTCAAGATTTCCAATATGACCACTTGCGAAAACCTCACAAGTGCAAACGACCTACAATCGATGACCGTGAATCCCACAACCCGGGATCACGCAAAAACTCTCACAACTGAGAGTATACAATTCAAATATAACTGAAATGAAATGCTTACCAACAAAATACCTATGCCTTGAGATTTCTTACCAAATTAGGGCAAAGAGGATTTTGATGGAGGAAGAGTCACCAAACCCTAGCTTCAAGAAGATGACCAGCAATGGAAGCCTAGGGTGGAGATGGATGACCTAGAATCAAGCCCTTGGCTTGGAAGGCTCACAATCAATGACTCTCTCTTGAGGAATAAGAGTGAGGGAGAGATTCTTGATAATGGGAGAGCTTGAAGATGAGAGTTGAAAGCTTCCCTTTGAATCAATAGAACTCTGAAATAGCAGCCTTGGATCCTATGAAATAACCCCTCCAGGTATTTAAAGGATCAAGGGAAAAGAGAGAGAGAAACGTCGCTTTCAAAACTCCAACGGATCTAAATCTGAAGCAGACTAGTCGGTCTAAGAAGGATCACTGACCGACTAGTTCATCAACTAGTCGGTCGGTGATTCAACATGGACCGACTAACAGCTCGACAGCCAAAAGAGTGATTTCCAGGCAACATGAACTAGTCGGTCTAAGAAGACTTGCCAACTGACTAGTTTGCCAACTAGTCGGTCGGTGAGTGTTCTTTGACCGACGAAGAGTGAAATGCACGAAGCTGAATACAAGTTACACTAGTCGGTCTAAGAACAAATGCTGACCGACTAGTTTCACAACTAGTCGGTCGATGAATGTTCTTGGACCGACTAACTATAAACAGTAACTCAGGCTGTACAGAGGCAAGCTCAACTCGTCGGTCTGAGAAGGATTCCTAACCGACTAGATCGTCATCTAGTCGGTCGGTGAACCTTCTTTGACCGACTAATTGATCGACATGGCTGAGCTGAAATGAGATAGGACATCTAGTCGGTTCATGAAGAGTTGCCGACCGACTAGATCGTCATCTAGTCGGTTGGTGACTCTACTTGAACCAACTAAGATGCACTAGAAGCCGAGGGAAGAAGCGATAGGCTTCGGGAAAGTTTCTAATGGCTTCTAAGATAATCCTAGCTCTAAGATATGAGCGATATGAAGATAGACATATAAGAATTACTCAAGGCTTAACATTCTATAAATCGAAGCTAAAAGACTATGAATAAAACCTTAAGGAACGGTCTTCGAAAGCTTCGATCAAATCTTCATGACTTCCAAAAAGGTCCAAAAGCTTCAACGAAGCTTTAGGCATTGAATACGAGCTTTGAGAAGTCTTAAGATGTCGCTTTGAGTGTTCTCGTGAATTTGGCGACGATCTCCATAACTGCGCTCACAAATTGTTAGTTCATGATTTATTTATGTTTGCTCATCATCCAAAACCAAATATGGGGAGTTCAATACTCAACATTCTCCCCCTTTTTGGTGATGACAAACCAACATAAATAATAATAAAAAATAATGAACTAAATGAAATATACTTACTCCCCCTGCATTGATGACACATTAGTTCCATATGAAATAATAAGCACATACATCAAGCAGACGAGGAAAGTAAAAATGCAAATCCAATATTTGAGATTTAGGATTTGTAATCCATTTTTATATCTTAACTCCCCCTGAATCTAACATATCAAATTAGATTCATGGTAAATTATCATTTAGCACATGCCATTATTATGCCATATCATTTAGCACATGCCATTATTATATCTCTCCCCCTTTGGCATAATCCAAAAAGAGCGGGAGGAAGCCAATGACAATAAATCATGTCCAAATAATTCATTAAGCATGGGAGTCTAAGAATACGACCACGTTTCATATGACACCAAAATAAAATTCGAATAAAATCAAAGCGTGTCAAATGTAAATTCACTTATTGATGAAAGGAATTTATTCTCCAATATCAACATTTATAGCTATTTTAGTGCATGGAAAACAATTCTATGTTTTCATACAACTAAAGCTATTAAATCAAAATAAATCGTCGAGCGACGAAATCAATATCAGAGACATACATAAAATGTGCACAAAGGAATGAACCATCAGAAGAGTGGTGCACATCATAGAAAATCAAATGTCACAATATTGATCGAAAATGAACATAAAGTAAAAGCACATCACAACTAAGTGAAGTGTGCGATGAGAAGTGACAAGGTGATAAAAGTAATACGAAAATCATCATAATAACTTTTAAAAACATGTCATGCCAAAAATAGATATGAATTTCAAAGCATTTATGGCATTCACAATTCTATCATGCTAGGAGAAACAGAATGATACCAATGTAAAGAAATAGATTCTAACCAAGCATGCATTCAACCCTCATGGATACCAAATGTAATATCATACTTACAACATTAAGCTCCCCCTACATTGGTGCATTACCTAAGCACCATCAACTCCGTTTGAATGAAAGTCTTCGCAAATCGAGGAGTTGGTAGGGTTGGTATCCCACGGTGGATTGAACCTAGAAAACTTCATTTTGGTATCCAAAAATCCTTTTGGATCCAATGGGTTAGACAACAAATTTGAAATACGAAATAAAAATTATTGTAACCCATAAATTAATATAATCAAAATCAATTTTATAAACATATGCCTTGGTACCCATAACATGATCATAAACTCATGGTACCAAGCATTGAAGAGTTAAAGGAACTAACCCTTCGGAAACCAAGTCCAAGAGGAATTTGACTTCCCAACATAATCATCATTCAAAATAACATCATTAATATATGATTTCACATAAACATTCATAGCATCATCGCTAGTGTTCTTGTGACCCAAATAGTGTACATTTTGGGAATCCTCTTCCTAGTGGTTGCATGCACAAAAGGTTGATTTCTATGTGGTGCATGTGGCCTAGGAGCATAAGATCTAGCAATAGCATTATGATGAGCATGAGATCCATGATGTGGTGTAGCATACATACATGGATAAGCATGAGGATGATTATGAGAGAAGGCATGCACATGTGGATGAGATGTTTGAACATAAGCATTAGGATGAGCATGAGCATGATTACGTGCATGTGGGTGTCTCATATGAGTGTTCGCACGTGCTCGTGGGTGCGGAGTATAAAAATCATCATTAATATTTGCATGCACCGGTGGAGTAGGATGTGTGTTCCTACGTGGCATAGCATGTGAGTACAAAAATGCATGACCCCTCTTTGGAGGTCTACCCAAAGTGGGTTTCTTTCCAATCGGGGGTGTGTACGAAGTGGAAGCACTATTGGTAGGAGAACTACCAATGGGGTGTTTGCTCCCACTCGTCGAGGCGTCGGATGTCGGCCTAACAAAGGTGGTAGGCGATTTGGATGAGTCTCCCATCTTATACCCCAAACCAATGTGGTGTTTGGCCGGAAGTAAGTCATTTAGGATATTATCCAAATGGCCCTTACCTTTATTGAAATCATTGATACGGCCTAACGTGCACTCGTACTTCTCTTTGAGAGAATACAAAGAAGCATCCAAAGTGGATACTTGCGATGTGAGTGCATAAACACGTGATTTGAGATTCTTATTCTCAATACTCAAAGTTGAGTTTTGAGACGTCAAATCCGCTATCACATGTTCATCCGAATCCTCAACAAGAACATGCTCAAGTTGAGATTTGAGGGACTTCACCTCATTTCTCAACAAGCCATTATGAGTAAGCAAACTTGCTTTCTCATTGGCGAGTGTCTCAACAATGGTGTCATTGTTGGTGATGGTAGACTTAGGAGAGGTTTGGAGGCTAACAAGTTCTTCTTTGGTCTTATTATATCTATCTACTAATTTAGTAAATTTAGACCAAATTTCTTGGTTAGCTAACCTCATTTCATCAATAGTAGGTTCTCCGATTTCATCCTCGCTACCATCCTCGCTTTCATCCTCGCTATCATCGAAGGAGGACTTTCGATCTTTTGCCTCATTATCCATGAAGCAAAGTTTTGCTTTCTCCACTCTTCCATCATCCGACTCTCCACTTGAGGAATCCTCTTCGGAGTCGGTGAATGTGCCAACAAGTCCTTTCTTGTACTTTCTCGACTTGTCGTACTTCGATGCTTTCCCCTTCTCCTTGTGCTTGTAGAGAGGACAATCCGGTTTGATGTGTCCTGGCTTGTTGCATTTATAACACACGGGAGTAGAAGCATTAGTCGAACTAACTTTAGATTTATTCAAAGATATACCTTCTCGGAGGAATCGATCGAACTTCCTTGCCATACGGGCAATGGATTCCATGTCCAATTCGTCTTCCGATTCTTCATTATCGGTAGATGGAGCGGCCTTGAAGGCAATCGCCTTTTTCTTTGGCTCATCTTGCTTCAAGTACGCTTTCATCTTTTCCTTCATTCGGATCTTACTATCCTTGCGTACCTCGTAAGACAACAAGGTACCCATTAGTTGTACGACGGTATATTTATTCATGTCATTACCTTCCTCGATGGCGAAGGTACGCTTTTCCCAACATGATGGAAGACCGTCGATAATCTTCGCGACTTTCTCCTTTTGGGTATAGACCTTCCCAAGAGCTTCCAAGTCGTTTGATATATCCACGAAGCGAGCGTAATATTCCTTCATGGTTTCGCCCTGCTCCATATGAAACAACTCAAATTCTTTATTAGCAACGACGAGTTTAGAATCTTTTACCGTACTCGATCCTTCGTGCAATATGAGGAGTTGGTTCCATATTTGATATGCACTCTTACATGTGCATATCTTGTTGAAGTCCTCGGGCTCCAACGCACAATTCAAGGCATTCATTGCCTTGGCATTGGCTACTTCCGCGGCGACCTCCGCGGGAGTCCACTTCGCAAAATCTTCTTCGGAAGGCTCGACATACTCCGTCATGGTGGCTCTCCATAGTGAAGCGCTCCGGAGGAAAATTTACATCCGGCATTTCCAGTACCCGTAGTTGGTACCGTTGAAGTATGGAGGCCTGACTGAGGATAGTCCTTCCATAACTGAAGAAGCTCCATCGCGGTTCTTGAAGACGTTGTAGTCGTTGTTCGTCATAGCTTTGAACTTTGGCTATGTGTAGCTTTGAACTTGGCTCTGATACCAATTGTAGTGCCCTAGGAAGCTACTGCACATGTACTAGAGGGGGGGTGAATAATACTTTTAAATAATAAGGAGTGTTATTCCTAATTATCGTGCAATTAACAAACAACGATGCGGAATAACTACAATCAAGAAATAATGCAAACGCAAACACAATGGTTTAATGGGTTCGGATCCACCCAAGTCTCCCCGACTTGTTCCCGGTGATCCTACGTCCCAACCACCCGGATCCCTTCCGGATACTTGAGTTAGAAACCCTAACTCAAGATTTCCAATATGACCACTTGCGAAAACCTCACAAGTGCAAACGACCTACAATCGATGACCGTGAATCCCACAACCCGGGATCACGCAAAAACTCTCACAACCGAGAGTATACAATTCAAATATAACTGAAATGAAATGCTTACCAACAAAATACCTATGCCTTGAGATTTCTTACCAAATTAGGGCAAAGAGGATTTTGATGGAGGAAGAGTCACCAAACCCTAGTTTCAAGAAGATGACCAGCAATGGAAGCCTAGGGTGGAGATGGATGACCTAGAATCAAGCCCTTGGCTTGGAAGGCTCACAATCAATGACTCTCTCTTGAGGAATAAGAGTGAGGGAGAGATTCTTGATAATGGGAGAGCTTGAAGATGAGAGTTGAAAGCTTCTCTTTGAATCAATAGAACTCTGAAATAGCAGCCTTGGATCCTATGAAATAACCCCTCCAGGTATTTAAAGGATCAAGGGAAAAGAGAGAGAGAAACGTCGCTTTCAAAACTCCAACGGATCTAAATCTGAAGCAGACTAGTCGGTCTAAGAAGGATCACTGACCGACTAGTTCATCAACTAGTCGGTCGGTGATTCAACATGGACCGACTAACAGCTCGACAGCCAAAAGAGTGATTTCCAGGCAACATGAACTAGTCGGTCTAAGAAGACTTGCCAACCAACTAGTTTGCCAACTAGTCGGTCGGTGAGTGTTCTTTGACCGACTAAGAGTGAAATGCACGAAGCTGAATACAAGTTACACTAGTCGGTCTAAGAACAAATGCTGACCGACTAGTTTCACAACTAGTCGGTCGATGAATGTTCTTGGACCGACTAACTATAAACAGTAACTCAGGATGTACAGAGGCAAGCTCAACTAGTCGGTCTGAGAAGGATTCCTAACCGACTAGATCGTCATCTAGTCGGTCGGTGAACCTTCTTTGACTGACTAATTGATCGACATGGCTGAGCTGAAATGAGATAGGACATCTAGTCGGTTCATGAAGAGTTGCCGACCGACTAGATCGTCATCTAGTCGGTTGGTGACTCTACTTGAACCAACTAAGATGCACTAGAAGCCGAGGGAAGAAGCGACAGGCTTCGGGAAAGTTTCTAATGGCTTCTAAGATAATCCTAGCTCTAAGATATGAGCGATATGAAGATAGACATGTAAGAATTACTCAAGGCTTAACATTCTATAAATCGAAGCTAAAAGACTATGAATAAAACCTTAAGGAACGGTCTTCGAAAGCTTCGATCAAATCTTCATGACTTCCAAAAAGGTCCAAAAGCTTCAACGAAGCTTTAGGCATTGAATACGAGCTTTGAGAAGTCTTAAGATGTCGCTTTGAGTGTTCTCGTGAATTTGGCGACGATCTCCATAACTGCGCTCACAAATTGTTAGTTCATGATTTATTTATGTTTGCTCATCATCCAAAACCAAATACGGGGAGTTCAATACTCAACAAGTCTATCCATACGCGTTGGTCCAATATGACCAAGCCTTGCGTGCCAACAAATTATATTAGACTCATTATTCAAAGAATTTGTCACAAGGAAATTTTCATTACATGAGGAATCATACATTGTACTTATTACAATAAATCCTTTGAAAACATACCCTGTGCCAATTAAGGAATTATTACAAAATAGGTCCATATTACAATCATGAAGGAACCAACTATAACCAAGACCCATTAAATTGACCACAGTTTTAATATTCCTTTGAATATCTGGAATGAAGAGAACATCATGAAGTAGGAGAGTGCGGTCGTTGTCCAAGACTAGCTTGTGAGTCCCAACGCCTTTCACTTCAACACGTGTGTTGTTTCCTACATTGATCCACTTCATTCCTTTGGGTATCCGGTGATACTCCACGAAGGACCGTCTGTCCCTTGTTATGTGGTCGGTGGCACCTGAATCAATTATCCAAAATGGATTAGATTCCATAAGAAATGTTGAACTAGAAACACATATGTAACTATTATAATTACAAGTTACCTCGTCACCTCCACCCGTACACGAACGAGCATAGTGACCGAACTTGTTGCACTTGAAGCACTTGATCTTCTTCAAGTCTTTCTTCTTGTGCCATTTCTTGTGCCCACCCTTATGTTTGGGTTTCTTGGTAGACTCAGGTTGCTTATTACGTTCATTAGTAAACTTCGAACCATATTTCCGTTTCTTTCCCCCGTGTGGGGAACTAGCAACCATATGCACTTCTGCACTTGGCTTGGCGGCCGCAAGCCGCTCTTCCTCTAACTCGAGGTGCTTAGAAACGTCGCTGAAGTTCTTGATGCTCTCATTATGAGTGAGATGCATCTTCATTTGGTCCTACCCATTTGGTAGGGAACGTATGACTGCTTGGATTTTTTGCTCATCAGTGAGCACATGACCTGCGTCCTTTAAATCTGAGATAAGATTCGCCATATGTCGCAGATGTTTCCCCATGGAATGATCTAGACGTGTCTTATATGAATCGAATCTTATAGTTAAGGCGCGAAGTTTGGACATCAATGTGCCACTGAACTTCTCCTCTAGCTTGGACCATATGTCCATGGCTAGGTCATGCTCTCGGAAGATGCGCATTATGTCATCGGCCATACTGGACAATAACGTAATACGGGCTATCTTGTTCTTCCGAGACCAAGCATCAAAAGCTTCATTGTCTCGTCTGTGTTGGGCCGTAGTGCCCAACTCGGGTTCAATCATGACGTTCTTTAGAGTTTCGAGCACTTCTTGCTCCTCTAGAATGTATTGTATCTTAATGGACCATAGTTTGTAATTATCGCCGTTGAGTTTTTCACCTCTGTTTAACTCAGCGACGATATTCTTTGAAGCGGAAGACATTTTACTTTTAAAATGCTGCAAAAGACACAAAACCGAAGGTTTGATCAAAACATTGCATAAAAATTTTTAAAATATAACTCCCACTTGAAATGATAATAGAATATCCCATTTGGATAGTTCTAAAAATTCAAATCCCACTTGGAATTATATTATATTTGATAAGTTACTTTCGAAAAATATTGAAGATGTTGTTCTAGAATCGAAAAGGTCTCTACGATTCCAATCACCATCTAGAACAACCTTCAATATTCCCCCATCACTTATCAAACAATAGTACTCTTATAGTACTAGCAGCGGAAAAACGAGTTTGAAAACGTATTTTTCAGATATAATTTCCACTTGAAATGATAATAGAATATCCCATTTGGATAGTTCTAAAATCAACTCCCACTTGGAATGATATTCATAATTTGATAAGTTACTTTCGAAAAATATTGAAGATGTTACTCTAGAATCGGAAAAGTCACAACGTTTCCAATCACCATCTAGAGCAACTTTCAATATTTCCCCATCACTTTATCAAATAATCGTACTCTAATAGTACTTCGCAGCGAGACAGTGTTTTTGAAAACGTATTTTTCAAAACGTGTATTTCAACCTAGTACCCTTATGATACTAGCGAAATATTCGGCAATCCTTGGCCATTGCCGGGGTAGAGCCGTAGCCGTGCCAAGGCCGGATCCCCCTTGTGGGGATTTTTCTGCAAGCCACCGTCGTCGGCGCTCCCGTATGGATCCAAGCGTTCCCTCCTTCAGGGGAATTTGCCGCAGAGAACTGCCGTCGGACCCGTAGGGGTTGACCATGCAAGCCACTGCCATGCATGTCCCCCATTTCGGTCACGTAAGCCCCCCTCCATAGAGAAAATGGTTTGATCAGGGCTCGGCAATGGCCGAGGCCAGAGCCGACAGTGGCCGGACACTGGGCTTGGCCAGGGCCGGCAATGGCCCGGCCAGTGCCGGCCAGGCCGGCCGTAGCCCTGGCAGCGGCTAGGGCCGGCCATTGGTCAGGCCCTGGCCTCTGCCAGGGCTGGCCAGGCCCTGGCCTCTGCCAGGGCCGGGGCCGGCCAGGCCCTGGCCGGAGGCCAGGGCGCTGCCCTGGCCTCTGCCAGGGCGGCCTGGCCCTGGCCGGGGGCCAGGGCCCTTGCCCTGGCCTTGGCCAGGGCGGCCAGGCCCTGGCCTGAGGCCAGGGGGCTGCCCTGGCCTCTGCCAGGGCGGCCAGGCCCTGGTCGGGGGCCAGGGCTCCTGCACTGGCCTCGGCCAGGGTGGCCAGGCCCTGGCCCTGGCTTGGCCTGGCCTGGCCACGGCCAGGGCTCCCTGGCCAGGGCCCTGGCCGACCAGGGCCGGCCGGCCATGGCCCGACCATGGCTTATTAGCCATGGCTTATTGGCCTTGACCGACCATGGCCCTTTGACCATGGCCGGTCTCCCCCCTTGCATGGGGTGGCCGCATGCACTCCTCCCCCTTGATGGGGTGGTCGCGGTGGTTTTCGTCGTTATTGGCCGTAGCCAACCCCCTCCGCATGGGGAGGGGGGATGCATTGCCTCCATTGCCCATATGGCCATAGATTTCATGCACCAAAAGTCATCTTCCCCGATGGGAATAACCACCATCTTCTTCTCCGGTGAAGCACCCGTTCGTCGAGAAAGTAGTTATCCTCCAATGGCCGTGTGCCAAAAAATAACATACTTCAAAAACTCATAAACTACGCGCTCCACATGAAGAGAGCGCCCATTCCATATGAATGGAGACTCAGCATCCATGAAGAGAGCGAGTTTGACGATATGAACGGTGGTTCTTCCCGTCACAGAGAGTTCCTGCCATATCCGTAATGGTAGGAGACCCTAACGTGAAAAGAATAACCACTGTGTTCTCTCCGTCACGAAGCGTTCCAGCCATATCCATAATGGTAGGATACCCATTCATGAAAAAGACAACGACTCGTTCATAGTTTTGACGGGGCGACGGTCTGACCGGAGCGAATCCGTATGGCTCCGATACCAATGTAGGATCCTATCAAAACAGCGTTGTTAGGATCGAAATAAAGTAGAGACTTACGTTTGCGTACACGGCACCGTAGTCTCTGAACTTTGCCCTCGGATTCGCCACAACGGTCGATACTTCGTCACAGAGGATCGAAGCAGAGTTTCACCGCCTAAATCTCTAACTAGAAGAGGATTTTAATGGAAGGGAGAAGTGTAGGGAATTGGGCGGTCCCTTAGGGCACAAAAACTCTATGCCCGTCCTAAGTCGAACGGAACATAGACACAAAAACAATAGCAGCGGAAGAAAAACAATGTTAACTAATTAACATGCAGTTAAAAACAATTTTTAACTTAGCCCTAAGGTCCAAGACCCTATGCCAAGATCTATGCCGACTTGGGATGGATCTGACCATCCCAAGAAGGATCTAGTCTACTGCGATTAAACTAAACTAATGCTAATAATACTTTAACCACATACCCGAAATCTCAGCCCTGGAGCAGGCGAGATGTTCCGCGCCGTCTTCCGAGCTGCTCCCGTCCCACGCCGAGCCGCTCCTTGAACCGCTCCCCGAACCGCTCCTCGAACCGCTCCGCATCCCGAGGCGATCAATCCCCGTGCCGCCGAGCCAACCACGCGCCGAAGAAAGTTTCACGCGAGTGAAACCTCCGCCAAGATTTTAGATCCAGAATCCGAACTCCTTTGTGGCTTTGCTAGAGCCCGCAGGAGTAAGGCAGAAATTTAGGGAGAATAGAAATATTAATTTAAGCCTAGATCTGAGCGTGCTCCAACATTTACGAGAGCCGCTCAGATCTAGAGCTTGGGACGAGTTTTGAGAAAGGGGGGAGACCCCTATTTATATAGGCGGCGGACTCTCCCCTTTTCTCAAAATCCGATGTGGGACTAAACAATAAGTTAATTTAAAATCAAGTTAGTTTGCACTTCACAAAGTGCAAACTTCCGTGAATTTTAACTCACTCACTGTTGAGCTTCAGGATTGATACAACCTATCAATACGACAAGCGTTCAACGGTGAACGCATAGGAAAAAACCGTTCGTCAATCGGAGTTCGTTTGACCCTCCAATTGAGTGTTCAAACATCAGCCCAAACACACCCAAAACACAAAACTGCAGCCGTCAAAGAATTCTGCCTAGGGTTCGCAACCCTAGGCGTGTGGGGCCCACCAGTGGCCCCACAGACTTGACTTGCACGCACAGCCCGAGCCAGGCACGTGCAGCGCACGCACCCAGCTGGCGCGTGCGCCCACGCCTGGCGGGCGCCCGCGTCAGCGGGAGGGCCCGCTGACGCGGGCGTCAGCCTGCGTCAACAGGCTGACGTACGCGTCAGCGGGCCCCCCTCTTCTTCTTGGGCCTGGGTTTATTTAATCAGCCCCTTTGGGCTGATGGGCTTTGGGGTTTACACTGTTTTGGCCATAACTTTTATGTTTGGCGTCCGATTTGGACGCCGTTCGAACCTGGGTCTAGACCGGGACATTCCCGTCTTACCCGTGAACTTTTCCTTGCGTTTATTTTATTAAATATTGTATTAAACAATTTAATACATATTTAATCGCTTTTGCATCAAATGCAAAATAGTCCCTATCTAAGCTTAAATTACCATATTGCATCAAATGCAATTATCTCTTCTTTTGCATCAAATGCAAATATTCTCCCTAACTATTTTCTACCTATTACTAGACGAAGCGTTGCACTCTGTGTGAGACCCTACAGCCTGACCCTTACAACAGGTTGGGCTCGAAGCCCTATACGGCAGTGACCACGAGCAGTGGTTGCCGTCCCTGCTTCAGGAATCATCATTATGTGGTTAACTCATTGACATGAGTATTGTCGGGACCACCTGACTGTTTCCGTGATGAATTCCGCAGTTAATGTCTCTTCGTCTAAATTGTGTCGTGTAGATCAAGTCTGGGGTACGGTCAAACTGTCAACCCCAATAACTTGACTCCGGTTAGTTTCTATCGATCTTTAGTCAATAAATGTTGGACTTCTTCCAACATACTCTGCGCAGAGTTTTTACTAAAGACCGAAATAACTCTACGACACTAACTCCCATTGACCGGGAGAGACGAATCCTCTCTTGGTCATTACTCGCCTCGTACGTTTCAAGTGACACCCAATCAAAAGACCTTTCGACAGGCCTTGCCTCGAAGCTAGGTCAATTGATCTAAGTGACACCGTTCACGCACAGGTCTGTCAAAATGACCTCAAGTCAAAAGACCAACTATCCTATCATCACTCAGAGTTATCACTGACAGATTGGTCAATATAACCATATGATAACTCTAGTGGATCGTTCAGTGAACTCATTCTAATGAGCACCTGCGTCTCGTCTTTGACTTCGCCAAGTCAAGCGATCATGAGATCATCGCCACCGCTAAACGGTGAAGACTAAGACACAATGGTCTGTCCGATGTTTCGATATCCTTGTCTCGAAACATCTACGACCACGAACCATTTCAGACTTATGCTACAGACGGTCAAACGTTTCTCCATGATCGAGATACTCATCTCGATACCCGTTTGACCTTGCATAAAGTCTCAGGACTTTACCTAAGTTGATATCTAATGTTAACTACATTACAATATAACTTAGATAAATTATTACCAAACAGCTTACTGTTATTTCGAACAAGATGTTTGTGCTATTCACACAGGAATAAATGGCCTCGAGGGCATCATATTCCTACATCTCCCACTTGCACTCCGGCCCATTTATCTCGGTATCTTATACCGTTTTTACACATAAGTTTTCCCGACTTCATGTGGTAGAGCCTTCGTGAGTGGATCTGCTAAAACCGTCTACACTATAGAATTAAGGGGTTTCTATGTTTATGTTAGACCAACCATTTGAATCTCATTCAAATAATTCATTTGGTCTGTCGGAATCTATAATATTTTATTTCCCTGGATCTTATCCAGTTTATCGTACTTTACGATAATCATTTAAATTAGTTACTGGTCATTTCAAATGGTTCATATCCATTTCTGATAAAGTATCAAACTCTTTGATTACTTAATCAAAATATATGTTCCATCTCTTTGATGTCTCGCATGTAATTTACACGCTCCCACTGACCTTGAAAACTATCTGGCTAATTCATATAAGTTGGTTCGTCTAAATCATATTTAGAAAAACGAACTTATAAGTGAATGCTCCAATTTTCGTGGTCAACTTGAGCGTTTACATCGAGCTTTGGTCCGAGTAGATCTGTACACATCTGTTGGCGAAACCGGTTTCATCATAATCCGTTTTAAAGAAATTAGGATAAAAACCGTTCCCGTCCAACATTATTGTACTTCACTATTTCCTTTTCTGCACCAATCTTTCAACTTAAAGATTTACTTACAGAAAGTGAGGAAACATTTTCCTTGGGCACGTAAACTAAATTCTCAAATTTATTTACGCACACGGACCTTCATCAAGTATTAAATCGGAGTTACTACTCCGAATTTCATCCTAGAAGTTGACTAAGTCATCATCAGTTATGATGTCTAACTCGACAATTCGTCTCACGAGATTCGAGTATTTTTACAACTTCCTTACGATTGATTTATTGAATATATTATTGATAATGTCCTTATAGAACATTATCAAAACCTAGGCATTACTATCTGGGACTTAACCCAGAGGGAGGACTTAACTCAGAATCACTTACAATGGATCACACTAAATCTAATTAAGTGTGATTCATACCTTTTAACACACCGATGTGTTAACAGACTTGATCTGAGAGAAAATCACATTTTCTTTTAATTACACAAGATTTTATGTAGCTAAGTATTTGACCATTCGATCTAATCGAATCAGTTTAAATACTTTAGGCATTTCGTTCTTTATTTTATCAGACTTGTGTTTCATCAAGAACACGTGTCTTAATAAAATATACGAATAACTTATTTTGTTAAAAGCAGACTCGGGTACATCAGTATGTACGAGACTGAGTTCGACAACTCATTCTCCCACTGTCTCACAGATGGGTTTCGGCCATTGTATCTAAGAGGCTAAGACTCACAAGTGTCCGTAGACTTCATAATACGAGAGGTCAGACCCCTCTTTATGTGACTTGTGAAGCTTAATCTCTAGATACGGCCTAGTCTAATTTTACCATATAAGTTTGTTACTATCTTGTGTATTTATATATTAACATTTAATATATATTTAGTTATTTACAAATTACTTAACGCAAAACATTACTTCAGAAGCAATGTGACGACATTCGTCAAAATGTGTTAAACGTCTTTTGTATAACAATTCATTCTGAAATCGTGACATCAAAATATGTCACATTTTCATTTCCTCCTACTTATGCCTTTACTAATGATAAATTAAACTAACTTTCTCAATTGACTTTCCGAAGTGTCTTCTTCCCTTTTCTAAATCACATTTAGATATTAACATAAATAAATAGATATGCAAGCAACTTATGTATCCAAACGCTTGAGCTTTGCAATCTTGAGTGTAGCTCAAGAAGTTGCTTGTCTCAAGATCCGGTTGGGATACGTAGTCTTGCATCGCCCATGTACTCGTATTCGACTCAAACGGTTTGATCGAATTTTCGAACTTTGCGGATCAAAATTGTTTGTCCATACAACCTTGAGGGTAGCTCGACAAGTTGTACGGAGAAACATACTTTGAATGTCCTATATGTTCAAGCTGCCTCATATAGAGACGAGTGACATGTAGCTTTAATTTATTTGTTGGACCCAGAACTTAATGAAATCATATTTCTTAAGTCTGTTCTTTAGAAGGTCATTTAATGTCAACGAGAATATAGTTTTAATTCTATCAATTAGAATTTAACTCGATATTCAATTAATCAACGTTTGACCAATAAACTTATTAAAATATTATATAAATTGATTCTTTCGGTAAACATAGTCTTGCCCTAGTTTTAACATATGTTCAATATTAAATATAGGTAGATTGGCTTTTATCTATCTATATCCTCCCACTATTTTTACGATCGTTTTAAAGCTTAATAACGAACGATTTAATCGAATTAAAAATAATGGGTAAGAGTTCCAATCACCTTGAGTCTAAACAACCTTGAGTGTAGCTCAACAAGTTGATTGACTCTGCGATCGGAAGATGACTCTTCATCGATCATATCGGATATGACTCTCTTAATCGGTTTTTGCCCCTAGCCATTTGTGATCATGAGTGTGCTCATCCAAATCACAATGTCTAGTCTAGTCGGACCCTTGTTTTCATGTCTAGCCTGACTTGCCCCTTAGCTCGGTGTATGCACGACACGTCGGTTTGGGTCAGGTCTTAGACTACATCTAGGTAGACTACATCGTTGACTTAACTTACGCCGGCGCTCGGGGTATGAGACGACGGTTAGGGTTAGTCAAGATTTCATCTTATGTATTTAAGGAGTTGGTTTCTACAGGGTTGCCATGTCACAGCTTGAGTGTATCTCAACAACTATAACACGGGTCCTATAGTTGCTAACCCCTAAAACAAGGAGGGCTACGGCTAATCTTGAAAAAGATCATTAACGTATTTGACTTAGATATAGTCCAGGGTGTCATACAATCATGATTCGCGACATTGCGGTCCAGCGGAACTCAGCCAGGGAATTGACTAAGCCAGGATCACTATCCCTTAAAGGGTGATCCAGAACTCTTAGCCAAGCACATTGACTGGATCAAGGTCCATTGAATGAAGCTTGTCATTTTTGTATGTATGCCATAGACTAAACAGCTTTTATTAACAACTAATTAATCCTATCAACTAGTTGAATCCTTAAATTCAATATTTTAGGATTTGTTTAATAACTTTTATTAAGTCATTATCAACTATAAGGTTCACGTGCTACCTTAATCGTTATTAGGATTTTAATAAATTTTATTAACAATGCTAGAAGCGAAGTCCTTTAATGAAAATTAATTATAACAATTAGAATTGAAAATTCATTTAAAGGACTACCCTAATCAGGAATTAGGTCTTAATATTGTTGTTAATCATTTATTAAAACATAGCATGTCATTAAAATTCAAGTAATAAATTTTAATCATTTTTAATGGCTAACCTAAAGGGTTGTCTTGTGTTATCAAATAAGGGACAAGATTAACAAGCCATTAAAATAAAGCTACACTAATTTATCGCATAAAGATAGTGCAAAACTATTTAACATTTAAATATACTAAGTTTATCGCATAAACAATTTTAGATTTTTAAAATCAGTTTTAAAAATATCTTATAAATTTAAAACATTATTTTAAAAAAAATTTCATGTTCAAAAATTTATCATATACAATTTTTAAACATTTTAAACTTATCGCATAAATTTAAAGCCTTAAAATCAATTTTAAAATTTATCACATAAATTTAAAAACATCATTTTAAAATTTCCATGCTTAAAAAATTTATCATATAAAAAATTTAAGGCATCCAAAATAATTTTTAAACTTTTAAAGATTTAAAATTATTACATAAATTGTAAAACGTCATTAAAAATTTTCATGTTCAAAAATTTTATCACATAGAATTTTGAACTTTAAAAAAACATTTTTAAAATTATCTAATAACTTTAAAAAATTTAAAAGTACTTAAAAGCGTTAATAAGTTTAATGAAATTGCAGTACCTAGATCGACTACGCAAACCTAGGCTCTGATACCACTGTAGGGAATTGGGCGGTCCCTTAGGGCACAAAAACTCTATGCCCGTCCTAAGTCGGACGGAACATAGACACAAAAACAATAGCAGCGGAAGAAAAACAATGTTAACTAATTAACATGCAGTTAAAAACAATTTTTAACTTAGCCCTAAGGTCCAAGACCCTATGCCAAGATCTATGCCGACTTGGGATGGATCTGACCATCCCAAGAAGGATCTAGTCTACTGCGATTAAACTAAACTAATGCTAATAATACTTTAACCACATACCCGGAATCTCAGCCCTGGAGCAGGCGAGATGTTCCGCGCCGTCTTCCGAGCTGCTCCCATCCCACGCCGAGCCGCTCCTTGAACCGCTCCCCGAACCGCTCCTCGAACCGCTCCGCATCCCGAGGCGATCAATCCCCGTGCCGCCGAGCCAACCACGCGCCGAAGAAAGTTTCACGCGAGTGAAACCTCCGCCAAGATTTCAGATCCAGAATCCGAACTCCTTTGTGGCTTTGCTAGAGCCCGCAGGAGTAAGGCAGAAATTTAGGGAGAAGAGAAATATTAATTTAAGCCTAGATCTGAGCGTGCTCCAACATTTACGAGAGCCGCTCAGATCTAGAGCTTGGGACGAGTTTTGAGAAAGGGGGGAGACCCCTATTTATATAGGCGGCGGACTCTCCCCTTTTCTCAAAATCCGATGTGGGACTAAACAATGAGTTAATTTAAAATCAAGTTAGTTTGCACTTCACAAAGTGCAAACTTCCGTGAATTTTAACTCAATCACCGTTGAGCTTCAGGATTGATACAACCTATCAATACGACAAGCGTTCAACGGTGAACGCATAGGAAAAAACCGTTCGTCAATCGGAGTTCGTTTGACCCTCCAATTGAGTGTTCAAACATCAGCCCAAACACACCCAAAACACAAAACTGCAGCCGTCAAAGAATTCTGCCTAGGGTTCGCAACCCTAGGCGTGTGGGGCCCACCAGTGGCCCCACAGACTTGACTTGTGCGCGCAGCCCGAGCCAGGCGCGTGCAGCGCACGCGCCCCGAGGCGCGTGCGCTGCACGCGCCTGTCTGGGCGCGTGTGCTGCACGCGCCCAGCGCCCAGCTGGCGCGTGCGCCCACGCCTGGCGGGCGCCCGCGTCAGCGGGAGGGCCCGCTGACGTGGGCGGGCCCGCTGACGCGGGCGTCAGCAGGCTGACGTACGCGTCAGCGGGCCCCCCTCTTCTTCTTGGGCCTGGGTTTATTTAATCAGCCCCTTTGGGCTGATGGGCTTTGGGGTTTACACTGTTTTGGCCATAACTTTTATGTTTGGCGTCCGATTTGGACGCCGTTCGAACCTGGGTCTAGACCGAGACATTCCCGTCTTACCCGTGAACTTTTCCTTGCGTTTATTTTATTAAATATTGTATTAAACAATTTAATACATATTTAATCGCTTTTGCATCAAATGCAAAATAGTCCCTATCTAAGCTTAAATTACCATATTGCATCAAATGCAATTATCTCTTCTTTTGCATCAAATGCAAATATTCTCCCTAACTATTTTCTACCTATTACTAGACGAAGCGTTGCACTCTGTGTGAGACCCTACAGCCTGACCCTTACAACAGGTTGGGCTCGAAGCCCTATACGGCAGTGACCACGAGCAGTGGTTGCCGTCCCTGCTTCAGGAATCATCATTATGTGGTTAACTCATTGACATGAGTATTGTCGGGACCACCTGACTGTTTCCGTGATGAATTCCGCAGTTATAGTCTCTTCGTCTAAATTGTGTCGTGTAGATCAAGTCTGGGATACGGTCAAACTGTCAACCCCAATAACTTGACTCCGGTTAGTTTCTATCGATCTTTAGTCAATAAATGTTGGACTTCTTCCAACATACTCTGCGCAGAGTTTTTACTAAAGACCGAACTAACTCTACGACACTAACTCCCATTGACCGGGAGAGACGAATCCTCTCTTGGTCATTACTCGCCTCGTACGTTTCAAGTGACACCCAATCAAAAGACCTTTCGACAGGCCTTGCCTCGAAGCTAGGTCAATTGATCTAAGTGGCACCGTTCACGCACAGGTCTGTCAAAATGACCTCAAGTCAAAAGACCAACTATCCTATCATCACTCAGAGTTATCACTGACAGATTGGTCAATATAACCATATGATAACTCTAGTGGATCGTTCAGTGAACTCATTTTAATGAGCACCTGCGTCTCGTCTTCGACTTCGCCAAGTCAAGCGATCATGAGATCATATCCACCGCTAAACGGTGAAGACTAAGATACAATGGTCTGTCCGATGTTTCGATATCCTTGTCTCGAAACATCTACGACCACGAACCATTTCAGACTTATGCTACAGACGGTCAAACGTTTCTCCATGATCGAGATACTCATCTCGATACCCGTTTGACCTTGCATAAAGTCTCAGGACTTTACCTAAGTTGATATCTAATGTTAACTACATTACAATATAACTTAGATAAATTATTACCAAACAGCTTACTGTTATTTCGAACAAGATGTTTGTGCTATTCACACAGGAATAAATGGCCTCGAGGGCATCATATCCCTACAAGAAGAAGAACATAAGGATGCCTTATGCAAACTTATGGCATGGAAAGTGTGAATGAATGCCTTACCCTTGGGTCCTATTTATAGGCTTTAGGGGTAGTTATTGTAGGAAATAACTAAATATAAGATTATTAGCCTATATTAGCACATTCATTTATCTTCTTCTTTATCCACTTATCAAGTGCCATTTTGCACTTATAAAGTGGCTTTTTCCACTTATCGAGTGGCTTTTTCCACTTATCGAGTGGTCCTTTTCACACGAGAAAAGGTTTCATTCGCGCACGCCTTCTTGCACGCGACATCTGAGGTCCGTATACCCTCATACATCCCCTCATATGTGTATTTATGTCGTCCATATCCAACACCTACGACGTCGTCGACCGTAAGACGAATGGGCCACACCCCTCGCTATCGAAAGATCCTATTCGGTCGTCAATAGTAAGCCGATGGGGCCACCCCATTGCAACTGAACGACCCTATTACATCGTCGGCCGTAAGACGAAGGGGGCACACATCTCGCTACCGAACAACCCTATCTGGTCGTCAGCCGTAAGCTGAAGGGGGCCACCCCCTCATAATTGAACGACCCTATTACGTCGTCGGTCGTAAGACGAAGTGGCCACGCTCCTCGCTCCCGAGCAATCCTATCTGGTCATCAGTTGTAAGCCGAAGGGGGCAACCCCTCACAACTGAACGACCCTACTACGTCGTCGATCGTTAGATGAAGGGGCCACGCCCCTCGCTACCGAACGATCGTATTCGGTCGTCAGCCTTAAGCCAAAGGGGCCACCCCTTACAATTGAACGTTCCTACTATGTCGTCGGCTGTAAGCCGAAGAGGCCACGTCCTTTGCTACCGAACGACCCTATCCGGTCATCATCCGTAAGCCGAATGGGCCCCCTCACAACTAAACACCCCTATTACGTCGTCGGTAGTAAGACAAAGGGGCCATGCCCTTCACTACTGAACGATCCTATTCGGTCGTCAGCCGTCAGCCGAAGGGGCCACTGACTGGACTAAAATGTTGCAGTTTAAATTCCCAAGTATAGGAAGTCGGTCAAGTAGTAAACCTGGTGAGTCCAGGGTCGTATTCCACGGGGACAAACTAGTCTGCAAGTTTTACAATCTGAAACTTTCTTTGGAAGTGATTTAGCAAAGTATGAACCACCCTTTGAAGGTGAATTTTTAGTTGGGTTTTTGTTTAAGGTAAACGTAGGCGGGCGGACCCGCCTGTGTGAACAGGCGGGCGGACCCGCCTGTGTGAACAGGCGGGCGGACCCGCCTGTGTGAACAGGCGGGCCGCCCGCATGCGGAACAGGCGGGTTTGACCCGCCTGTTAAACAGGCGGGCCGCCCGGCCCGCCTGCGGAACAGGCGGGCTTTGACCCGCCTGTTCCACAGGCGGGCCAGCGCCCGCCTGTCACAGGCGGGTGGGCTCCGCCTGTCACAGCCCCCCAATTTTTAAAGCTATTTTTTTTTCATTTTTTTCCTGTTTCCTCTTTTCCAATAGCTTTATTGGGCCTTTTAAATCTCCAAAAATTGCTCCGATCTCCGAAAAATATGGAAAAATAGCCGTTGGATTCGGAAAATTGCAAGCTTCTCCTGAAAAATAAAATGGAGGCAAAATTAGGCTCATAAATGGTATTTTACGTATAAACAAGCGATATGTACTAAAATTAAATGATATTTCAAGAATACACGTATTAGAGACCAAATAGACATTAAATATACGCAAAATACAATCAAATGAGGGGCAAATAAACGCAATATTCTTCCAGAATCACACCCCCCAACTAGCTTTTTGCTAGTCTCTTAGCAAAATAAGCGAATATTCCAAAAATATGTTATACACCCAAAAAAATGAATTAAGAATACTATTACCCAACAAAGTTTAATAACTATCATGGGTTCTCATGGACTAATGCAATAATCTACAATTTTATCTCAATCCACAGATATTCGGTATCGCACAAATTGCATTTATTTAATCAAAAGGTAATCACGTGTCCTAGGATGTAAATTTCCTAGGATTAGGCCATCACAACATCCAAATCATGATCTTGAATCTACTCAAAAATATCTCATCTCTTTTTTTGTATTATTATTTATTTTTTTCTTTTTTTATTATAAACTTTTAGAGCAATCCATGTAACGAGCATTAGGTCAATGACTCCCAAACCAGACGGTTATAGGGCATTAGGTTTGAAAACCCCTCAGAATTAATAACTCGGAATGTCTAAAGATTATTATGCACTCCCCCATACTTCATTTTTTCGGCGCGAAGCCCCATGCTTCCTGAGGCACGAGGACCCGGCTAATAAAAGAAGCTGGAAGAACGGTGCATTTTATTCATTTTTTTTGCTTTTCTTTGTCTTTTTTTTGGCATGAGACAAGTTTGAGTAAAATTCTCCATCATCTACTAATCAACAAGCTTGTGTATGTGGTTGGCCTTTATCCTGAGAATTTATAACCTTCTTCACATAATTACCAATTCATAAACGCATACGTGATATGAAATTGCCTAAACCAAATAATAGTTTCATGAGATTACAATTGCGGATACATGCACTAATTTACATGAAAGTCATGATAATTTAAAATTCTACGCAGTGGTAAAACATTCTTAATGTTATGAATCAACTACTGGGGGAGGAACCCCCAGCCCTTTATTTATAGGCATGGTAGGAGAGTAGATACATCGAATACATAGATATCGGCGTATCTCTAAGATACCTGCAATCCTAACCAACTCTGGTTATTTCCATTCACAACACTCCCCCTTATCCAGCCATAGGTGTGGACTCCGCTCAAGAGTACTTCGGGATTCTGAGTGTAATAAGAGTCTCACATGGGGTGGATACTTCAGGATCCTGAGTTGGTGAGGTTTGCCTCGTTAAAACCTTTAGCTATGGAAAACCCAGTGGGAAAACCATAGTTAAGGAAAAAGAGTGCAAACGCTCTTTAACTCCCCCTGATTTGTACAAGTGACTCTGATCATGAATACTTCTGGATTCTGAGCGTCACTGAGGGGTGGATACTTCAGGATCCAGAGTTGATGTGCTTTGCCTCGTTAAAACCTTTGGCTATGGAAAACCCAGTGGGAAAAACCATAGCTAAGAGAAAAGAGTACAAATTCTTTCAACACCCCCTGAGCTGTAAAAGCTCTTAGGTTTTCAGATCTCGTAGGCTTATCTCATCACTCCTATTTACAATATTCCGAAAATGTACACAGATTACGAATTTTATCACCATCAAGCAGCTGCTGAATCCAGAAACTCTGAAGAGGTTGCTAAGTTTCGTCGCCTCTGATGTGGTCTTCAGACTATATTGGTTAGCTCCACAGAACCAGCCTCTATCCCAGTCGTCACTGGGATGTGATGTACCACCAGGCGCCCTCAAATACACCATTGGTGTGATTCTGGAATGGTGAGGATCTCGGAATGATAGGATGATGTTGCCTTCATAAGTTGCTTTGCAGATCTGCGGGGGATGGCCATCCCACTGTGGGTATCCGTTCTGTGATTTCTCAGCATAGGGACTGGACCTGAAACCTGCATTTGCATAAACATTGGAGGATGCTACTACATTTTGTAAGTCCAAATATTTCGACCCTTGGAGGAAGCGCAGAAGGCTTAACTCAGGTCTAATGGCCCTTTTTAGGTGCCAACTATCTCTGGCTAATGAGTTTACTGCAATTGCTATACCGGGACACATGCAGTTAGCCAGGAGTGCATGATTGCACTAAGATAAGGGACTTTAGGACCAATTATATCCTCCCCCTCTTCCAGCGATCGGAAGGGTTCTTTTTGTTCATCCAGTAAGTGTACCACCGTAGGTGTACTTTGGATGACAATGGTCCTTATAATATCTCCAACGCACTTCTGGGCGTTTGTAACAGGATTATATGAGCCATGACTTTATATTTGCCTAGGTCTTTTTATTTCATGTTTAAAAGTCAGGCTTGTACATTTATGTCGGTTTTCTCTTCAGGAGATCCGATGAGATGTCAGTTGTCTACAACTAAGATCTCTAATCCTGTTCTTTGCACAGATGCAAAGACAACATTCAGTAGGAATCATTGATTTGTCAAGTGATTCTCTTGGTTGTACATTTATTTATACTTATTGTTTTTCTTGAATAGACGTCCCGAATTCTATTCAGGCATTTTAAGGAAATGTGGAAATTATCTTTACAAGATATCCATGAAGGTATGCCGTCACAACATCCAATAACAGCATATCCAAAATTTTCCTTCGCCAAATCGTAAGGTATTCGCTTTTGATAACTTAGGGAGACTGATGCATCATTATGAGACATGCTCATTTGAATTTGTTCGATCCCTAGTTTCAGCGAAATTTTCCTTGGACTATAGGTTGTACCGTATAGCATACGAATTTGTATTTATCTTTCTTATGTTTGCAATACTTTGTTTTATCCACAGGTTTGACACCTTTTAGTGTCTGGACTTCAGGTCCGAACATTTCACGTTTCATAAGTGAGTCCAGCTCATCTTCTATTGCCACGTTCCACATTTTGGCCAATCTCTACGTTTGCCTTCTAGCAACGGAGTGTGGAACGATAATTTACAAACATCATCGCCATTGCGATGTATATGGCAATATGATACGTGAATACATTGTCGACAATTTATGTTCTGTCTGTCCAACACCTCCCCAGTACGTACAACATTTACTTAATTTCACTTTTTCCCGGCAATTCCTCTGCAGTGGATTCCGGGAAGGGTGATGGTGTGGACAGGAGCTCATTGTCCTGTGGTAGTATTGTCTTAAGGTCTCCAGGAGTTTCTTGTCCTAGGAGCCTGGTGGTCTGCCTCTTTTCTGTTGAGGATCAGCCACTTCTGCTGCTGGTGGATTGCATCCATTCTCGGGGATGTCAATCCTAGCTGGAGTTTTTGCAGCAGGGATGTGTGATCTGACAATCTTCTGGTTGTCGATAAATGATTCCGGTAATTGGTAAACAGTGTTCTGTATGTGGAGGATCTTCGGGATCTCATCTACACATTGTATTGTTACCGGATCATAGTGGGTCAAACTTTTTGTATCCCACGTTATAATTTTCTTCGCGCCAGATTTTCTAGTATCTGGGCCTATTTTAGGGAAACTCGTCTCATCGAAATCACAGTCTTCAAGATGTGCCTTAAATGCGTCCCCCGTTTGGGGTTCTAGGTATCTTATAAGTGAGGGTGAGTCAAACCCTGCATGGATACCTAGGCGACGTTGAGTACCGTTTTGGTCCTATTTGGTGGTGCAATGGGGATTTAAGACTGCGCGACCGAAGATTCTCAGATGAGAAATGTTCGGTGGCATTCCATATGCAAGTTGCATTGGAGACTCTGACATCCAGAGGGTCTTATTTTCATTTACGATGCAGCATGCAGAGTTTGCTTGTCCCCATCCATCCATAGGCAATCGGGATTTAATGGACGTTCAGTCCATTGGAGTCTACTTTTCAGTGACTCTGCCGACCCATTTTGGGTATGAACATGCGGCACTTGTATGTTCATTTTCAACTCCCGTTGATTGGCAGTACTCTTGAAAAGACTGTGAGGTATATTTCCCAACATTAACCAGACTTATTTACAACATTTTATTGTCTGGGAAATGTGCCCGGAACATATTTATTTTTGTGCCAATAGCTTTGGAAAAGCTAAGTTGCGGGTCTGTAGTGGACACACGTACGGATATTCTGAGGATGCATTTATCAGTACAGTGAAGTACTGAAATAGCCCACTAGGGGTGGTGGATTTTATCCACATCTATCTCCTTGTATTCTTTTTGAGGAAGCGTGGAGATTCTTTTTCAACTTATTGTGGAGATGGCCTTGCAATTAGTTTTCCCTTATAGTAAGAGATGCGAGGGATGTTTTCCCTTCTGAAGAATCTTCTGGTTCTTCAAGTCATACCCATAGGATAAGATGCAATGCATCATCACAAATCCAGGGTGGCCAAGTCCATCATGCCGGAGTAAAAACTCGGCTGATGTCGGGCACTTCAGGTGCTCCGTTTAAATTCTGCTTCCTTTCTCCGAATCTTCGTATGGTGGAGGCCTATAAGGCTCTCAAAACGTTCAAGTGTGGATTTTACTCCTTGTTCTTGAGACGTTGCATACGGTAATTTTTTTTCTTTTACATTTGCTGTTTCCAAGTGGAACCCGTTGCAACAGATGTCCTAGAAACTTAGAAAGTTTCTTTTGGAATTCGGAGGGATTAGTGCATCCTTTATTTTTGTGTCGTTTGGGGGCAACAGTGTTGCATTCCCTGGATCTTCAATATAGCCCTGGTATTGGGTTTTGTATTGAAAGAGATCATACGTGTTTATTGTCTACTAATTATTTATGAGAGCAGTTTCAAAAGATGAAACATAAAGGCACATGCATATTCAGATAGACATATTCATTTATTGTCTACTAAAATTTTTCAACCAAAACAGATTGCGTAATACAAAGGCTCTCATAACGTGGGATGTTCTAAACAATTTTGCTAAGATAAAAGGAAAGGCTAGTCAAGCATGTCATTATTTTCGAAGTCGCCAGCTGAAAAACTTAACTGGAGCATCAGCTGTCATCAGGTTTGTTTCAGCTTTATTTTTCTTGTTCTCTTTTTACAAATCCTGGAGATGATGCGGAGTTCGGCACACTCTGAACCAGTGGCCTTTCATGCCACAATTTTGGCACTGGTCTTCCCATTCCCTCTTGGGTGGGGGTATATCATTTCTATTTTTGTTATTTCTGTGCCACGTGAACTTCCGCTTACTTTCATTATTTCGCTGCTGCTGTACATGGCCCTTGGCATTTTTCTGTTGACCCCCCTTCTGTGGTCTTTCTTTTCTTTTATTATCTCTCTTCTTTTTGAAGGAAGAGGAATAGTGAGCTTCTGGTGGGGGGCAGTGCCGGGGAGCGTATATTGTGAGTGGAGAGAAGAAGCTCTCTGTTTTACTCGGCCATGAGTAAACATGACGGCGGCTCGGAAAACTTGGTGAACTTGCGTTCACGGTATTGCTGCATGAGTATCGCATCTTTTTCATGGAAGGACGTATACGTCTTTTCCAGCATGCGATTTTCTGAGACTTTTTCACCACACAACTTCAGGCGTGCGGTGATGCTAAAAAGTGTTGAGTTGTACTCAGCAACGGACTTTAAGTCCTGCAGTCTCAGGTTCTCCCACTCGTATCGTGCCCTTGGGAGTATAACATCTTTCTGATGTTTATACCTGTCCTCAAGGGCAGTCCATAGCTCAAGTGGATCTTCGAACGTAAGGTATTCAGCCTTTAAGGTCTTGTCCACATGGCGGTGAATATAGATGATGGCTTGCGCCTTCTCTATATCGCTAACATTTTCTTTTTCAGTCACAGCAGCGATGAGGGTCTTTGCCCGCAGGTGAAACTTGACATCTAGCTGCCAGCTTAGATAGTTTCTACCTGATGCTTCCAGTACTTCGAAATTAATGCTTGCAATATTATCCATTTATCTAGCAGAGCACAAACATGCATGAATTAATAATTAATTCAGAGAAAACATTTTCATGCGGAGGCAATGTTTAACGAAAAACTAAATGTGTGGATCGGCCAGTCCCACAAGAAAGAGTCCAAAAAAGTCCACAGTCCAAATTATACAAATTTGCAGCTTAAAGAAAATGAAAATACAACTTTGGAAACCCCGTGGGTCCCATATGATAGCTCCATCTTCAAGCGTGGCCTCCGTCTCCATGGAAGTTGGTCTTCTTTCTTTGACATTTACATAAATTCCTCACTACAATTTCTCTCAAAAATAAAAGAAAAGTGCAGGAAATAAACTGTGGGACTAAACGGCCGATCCAAAAACCACATTTAGCAATTCATGCAGAAATATTGTGCTCATCAACATTTTCATCAGACATTTTCATCACAGGCATCACAGGCATTTAATATTCACAGAGATGGATAAATAATTTAAACACTTAATAATTATTGGACCACTGGGCAACATCATACACCGTTAGGTTACTAACGGCAGAGCGGTCGCAGGATCTTCCTAATTATTAAGTTTTAAATACAATGCACAACCACGCATATAATATCCAACAGAATATACCAGAGATGCAAAGCATGTAAATATGATTTTTGCAGAAAAAATCATTACAATGCAAAGGTTGTAATTTGAATGGGTTTAATCAATTAAATTGATTAAGAGCCCAAAATTAACATTTTCTTTGTCAGAGGAAAAAGTTTCCCTCATCATCCCAAAAGCCCCCCCCCAAAGAATCCCCAAAAAAAAATTCTCGCCTGCCCGATATTTGTCCCGTAATTTATCGTGATTTTTCACGAATATTTTGCCCTTAAATCCCCCTTTTTAAATTAATATTTAGGCTAATAAATTTCCTTTTTAGGTGAGTTTATAGCCCTTTGCCTCCCCCAATTTTTTTTTTCAGATAAACCAGCCTGCGGGCCTGAAGCCCGCAGTCGACCTATGGGCTTCAGGCCCATAAGCCTTTTTTTTTGAAATCTGTGGGCCTGAAGCCCACAGATCTGCTGTGGGCTTCAGGCCCACAGATCTGGAATAATTTTTTTTTTGAATTCTGTGGGCCTGAAGCCCACAGATCTGCTGTGGGCTTCAGGCCCACAGATCTGGAAATTTTAATTTTTTTTTTGTTTACCCCTAGGGTTTCATGGGGGGGCCGGCGCCGGCGCTGCCCCCTGCAGGGGGGCGCGGCCTCGGGGGCCACCGCCCCCTGCAGGAGGGGCGGCGGGGGCCGCCCCCCTGCAGGGGGAGACACCCACGGGGGCCGCCGCCCCCCCTGCAGGGGGAGGCGGCCACGGGGGCCGCCGCCCCCTGTAGGGGCGGCGGCGGGGGCCGCCCCCCTGCAGGGGGAGGCGCCCAGGGGGGCCGCCCCCCCTGCAGGGGAGGCGGCCAGGGTGGGTGGGGTGGGGTTTTCCGGCGAGGGGGGTTCCGGCGAGGGGTTTGGGGGGGTCCGGTGACGACTAGCCACCGGAGGGTTCAAAATTGGGTTTTTACCCTAAAATTGAGTTTTTGGGATGAAAAATCCGTCGTTTTCAAGGCGACGATGAATCCCCATGACGATCTTGCGAGATCTAGGGGAGGGACAATCATACGTATGATTAAAAATATCGTTTTCAGTATTTTTACCTCTATATCCGTCCTCCGGATATAGCGACGGTTGCTCGAAGCCCTACGCGGATGACGACCCTTGATGGAGGAAGCCTTGCACCGCGCTCGTGGATCTCCCGTCTCGCCTTCGCCTTCGCCTTCGCAATGAACGGAAAAAATTTTGTGGAAAAGAAATTTTTTTTAGAGTCGTGCTGATAACGTGTTATGAATCAACTACTGGGGGAGGAACCCCCAGCCCTTTATTTATAGGCATGGTAGGAGAGTAGATACATCGAATACATAGATATGGGCGTATCTCTAAGATACCCGCAATCCTAACCAACTCTGGTTATTTCCATTCACAACACTTAATCTATTTTACAATAATGAATATGGTTGTTCAATTTAGACATGTTGGAAATTTCACTTCAAAGGGACATATAAAGATGGTTTGGGTAAAAACTCAACACTCTTTTTTATTATACAAACATATGAAAAAAAATTTTAAACAATATTTCTTTATGCAAACTATATAGGTTGTTTATGCAGAACATATATATTTTATTTATGCAGCACATATATATTTTATTGTTTACTACTTCCTCCCCCCAACTTAAAATGAACATTGTCCTCAATGTTTAAAGCGTGGTAGAATACAATTTGGAGATCGGAATATATGAATGCATAAACAAAAAGCTTCCCTTTCAAATATATAACAACGTATAAGGGTAAAAAGGGAAGAGATCACCGTAGCCTCCCAAATGGAGGATCACTGATACCAATCGGTGGAGGAATTTGTTCCAGAAGTTCCTTGTGTATATCCTCCGTCAGCGCTCGAGAGGGCGACGCCAAAGGCATGTGTGCAATAGTTGACATCCAATAAGCGCTAGGCGTCGAGTATGGTGAAGGTGCAAACTCCATCACAAATGGAGGATCCAGAATATCTAGCACAGGTGGCATCTGCACGATCAGATCCGTGCGCTCCTCAGCCAGCTGCTGCGAAGCTAGGCCTCCACTTGCCTTCTTGGACTCCAGCAATGCAACTCCCAGACGAGCTGCATCAATCCAAGCATTGTCCTCATGCCCTGTAACAAAAGTGTTCCAAAATGGGTCATCAAAATTAACTAAAGAATTTAAATTCAATTGACGACATTTTGAATCTAAAGTATATGGAATTGAAATTCGTGATTCAATAATATAGGGCATGGAACTGTGGGAACTCCCCTGATGTGTGTCGCTAAGCTCGATCTGATACTCTGCCTCGTGAGGATGAAGTGTCTGCGGAAGTGGATCTGAAGGGTAAGATAGCGTTGGCTCAATGTAGATCATCTCGTAATCGCTATCAATCTCGTCCTGCGGTGAAGGAAGTGGGAATTGCTGCATGGAAGTAGGAAGAATGTATGGCTCGGGCTCCATCTCGGTCTGTAAGCTCGCTCCCTCGCATATATTCTCCTCGTCATCATCAAATTAGATTCCCTCAAGGTCAATACGCACCGCATCATCCATCTCCTCTTGCTCATAAAGTGGTGGTTGTTCATCTTCTTTCTTTTGGCTCCAATGTCCCCCATCAATATGATCGTCAAGTTCTTCCATAGGGTCACAATGGATGGAGCCCTCAGGCGGAACGTCGGCCTGACTGTCGACCTGTTGGAGTGCAAACTCATACTCAGCAAGATCATTCAAGTACCAACATGCTTCCTCGGTCGAATAAGCAAAGAATTCTCCGTTGCAGCTTGTCTGCACGAAATCTTGCGCAGAAGGCAGTAATCCAGTGTAGAATATCTGTAGGAGATGATCATCGTGGAAGCTGTGGTGTGGACATGCAAGCATCAAATCATTGAACCTCTGCCAAGCTTGATAGTATGCCTCCTCGTCAGTTTGATCAAAATTCGCTATTTGGTGCTTCGTGGCCTGCCGCTCCTGTACCTACGCAAAGAAGAGAGGAAAAAATACTCGAAGAAATTCAGCCTGAAATAACAACCAAGTAAAATTTGAGTCAAAAGGCAATGCTTCAAACCAATGCATAGCAAAATCTCTCAAAGAATATGGGAAGTATCGAAGAAATAAGTCATTAACGCATGCATTCCCACCAAATAAAGTGCGGCAAATCGTTTCAAACTTTTGTAAATGTAAATGTGGGTTCTCCTCATCCGTACCATGGAAAACTGGTAGGATTTGAATTAACCCCGAAAGAAAGTCTGAAATGATTGCATCACTATCCATTAAAAAAGATTTTTTTTAGTTTTACAAAATTTTTTTTGGATAATAGAAAAAAGATTTAAAGAAAAGTAAAAGTAAAAAAAAGTAATAAAAGTAAAAGGTAAAAGTAAAAAAATGATAAAATAAAAATATAAAGAAAACAAATTGACTTAAAAGTGAAAAATAAAGAAATTTTAAATCACACACTAAGAAAAGTAAAAGTAAAAAAATGAAAGTAAAAAAAGTAACAGTAAAACGTAAAAGAAAGAAAATATAAAGAAAAATGACTTCAAAGTGTACAATAAAGAAATTTAAAATCACACACTGGAAGATGGGACACTCTAACCAGAAAAATAAAGGAAAATTGTTTAAAAAAACGTAACAAAAAATCAATAACCAAAGAAAAAAATTGAAAATACGGATATACACAGAACATATACACAAAAAGTGGACAAATATCACCAAAAATTTCCAAGCTAATTAGAAATTGTACAAATTATAGACCGTTGTCCCCGGCAACGGCGCCAAAAACTTGACTGGACTAAAATGTTGCAGTTTAAATTCCCAAGTATAGGAAGTCGGTCAAGTAGTAAACCTGGTGAGTTCAGGGTCGTATTCCACAGGGACAAACTAGTCTACAAGTTTTACAATCTGAAACTTTCTTTGGAAGTGATTTAGCAAAGTATGAACCACCCTTTGAAGGTGAATTTTTAGTTGGGTTTTTGTTTAAGGTAAAACGGGTACGAAAAATTACGAAAGTAACTAATGTAAAAAATAATACGGTAAAAATGTGAGTGTGTTGTGTTTTAGTTAGTGTTGTAGGGTCTCATGGTAATCATTCTTCATGGGTAACTCAATCTCTCATCCATGCCAAGGTATGGGGATCGGATGATTTAACTTTGAAAACGGTGATTTTTTTAGCAAATTACAATAACATTGAATCGGTCGTTTTCAAGACAATGGCGTATAAATAGATGAACCTCGCGGTTCATCACCCTCCTTGGGCCCTTCTACGGGTTTGTGCACGTAGACGATGCCTCGCGGCATGTCATCCTAAGCGGATTCCTCACAGATAATGCGTAATTAATTAAGAAAGTGAAAAAACGACATTTTCAACGTTTTCGATTAAAACGAGTGCTATGAAGAAATGAAAACATGAAACCCATCAATACTAACTTCCACACAACACATCACATGATATTTAGCCAACCATGATAATAAAAATAGTAAATATTATTAATACAAACATCATTTGCTTACAAATCTTAATACAAATACAATAAAAACATAGGAAAAGTGGAAGGAAATCACCCAAAACGATGCCAAAACGTCTCCAAACTTCCCCTATAACTGCTCCAACACCTCTAGAATTTGGGGGAGAAGCCCCCAAAACTTGTTTCACTCAAAATCGGAGGTTGGATGAGAAAGATATGAACAAAATAGCCCTTTTTATAGGAATTAGGGCTTATTGGGCTTGCGAGTCTGCTGGCTGCAGACCCGCAGCCCAGTCAAAAGTCAAAAGGACTTGGCGGGTCAGAGGCTGCTGGCGGGCACCGCCCGCATGGAAAACGCGGGCGGGCGCGCCCAGTAAACGTAGGCGATCGGACCCGCCTGTGTGAACAGGCGGGCCGCCCGCATGCGGAACAGGCGGGTTTGACCCGCCTGTTCAACAGGCGGGCCGCCCGGCCCGGCTGCGGAACAGGCGGGCTTTGACCCGCCTGTTCCACAGGCGGGTCCAGCCCGCCTGTCACAGGCGGGTGGGCCCCCCGTGGGCCCCCCAATTTTTAAAGCTATTTTTTTTTTCTGTTTCCTCTTTTTCAATAGCTTTATTGGGCCTTTTAAATCTCCAAAAATTGCTCCGATCTCCGAAAAATATGGAAAAATAGCCGTTGGATTTGGAAAATTGCAAGCTTCTCCTGAAAAATAAAATGGAGTCAAAATTAGGCCCAAAATGGTATTTTACGTATAAACAAGCGATATGTACTAAAATTAAACGATATTTCAAGAATACACGTATTAGAGACCAAATAGACATTAAATATACGCAAAATACAATCAAATGAGGGGCAAATAAACGCAATATTCTTCCAGAATCAGCCACCCCCTCGCAACTGAACGATCCTACTATGTCGTCGATTGTAAGACAAAGGGGCCACTGCCCTGGCTATCGAACGATCCATTCGATCATCGGTCGTCGGCCGTAAGCCAAAGTGGCCACCCCCTCGCAACTGAACGATCCTACTATATTGTCGGCCGTAAGACGAAGGGGCTATGCTCTTTGCTATCGAACGACACTATCCAGTCGGCAGCCATAAGTCGAAGGGGCCACCCCTTAGCAACGAAACAACCCTACGATGTCGTCGGCCATAAGACGAAGGGAACATGCCCCTTGTTACCGAACGATCTTATTCGGTCGTCAACTGTAAACTGAAGGGGCCACCCCCTCACAACTGAACGACCCTATAACGTTGTCAGCTATAAGACGAATGAGCCATGCCCCTCGCTACCGAATGACCCTATCAGGTCATCAGCTGTAAGCTGAAGGGGCCCCCTCGCAATTGAACGACCCGACGACGTCGTTGACTGTAAGACGAAGGGGCCACGCCCCTCGCTACCAAATGATCATATTCGGTCATCAGTCGTAAGCCGAAGAGGTCACCCCCTCACAGCTGAAAGATCCTATTATGTCGTCGGCCGTAAGACGAAGGGGCACGACCCTCGTTACTGAATAACCATGTCCGATCGTCAGCCGTAAGCCTAAGGGGCCGCCCCCTCGCAACTGAATGTCCTTGTTATGCCGTCGGCCATAAGACGAAGGGGCCACGCCCCTTGCTACCAAACGACCCTATCCGGTTGTCAACCGTAAGCCAAAGGGGCCACCTCCTCGCAACTGAACGACTCTACTACGTCATCGACCGTAAGACGAAGGGGCCACACCAGTCGCCACTTACTACGAGGGCTAATTGTAGGGTTTATTGGGTCCTTAGTGCCATAAATACGACGTCCGGCCTAAGTCGGTCCGACGAAGTTATCAAAACAGCAACGGAAAAATCAACTTAAAACAATTTTAAGTCTAGCACTAAAGGGAACAAACCCTAGCCAAGATCTCTACCATCCCGGGTCGAGTACGACCAACCCCTAAGGATGGATCTATCTAACAATTGCAATTTATAAACGCATGAATATTTAAACTACATACCTTTCACTTCGTTTCTATAGAAAATGAAGCGTCGTTTTCAGCAACATTTCTTTGGCCCCGCGCCGCTTCTCCCGAGCCGAACCGCGTCCCGAGTCGCACCTTGTCCCGAGCCAAACCGCTTCCCAAACCACACTACGTCCCGAGGCGAGCAACAGCTTTGTCGCTGAGCCAACCAGGCGCTGAAGAAGATTTCATTGAGTGAATCCTCCATCAAGACTTCGGATTCGATCCAAGCACCTTCGTAGCTTTGCTAGAGCCCAAACAGGAGCAATGCAAAAATTTAGGGAGAAAGAGAATATTTAATTTAAGCTCAGATCCGGGCTTGTTCACATTTAAAGGAGCTATTCAGATCTAGAGCTTCGAACGAGTTTCTAGGAGGGGAATAGGCCCCTATCTATATAGGTGGCTGACCCGTACCCTTTACTCTATATCCGATATAGGACTAAAAGATGCACGTAAACAATTTAAGAAACATTTAATTTCCCTTTGCATCATATGCATAATTTCCACATCTATTATTAAAAAAATCCTTTGCATCAAATACAAATGAACTGATGGCATACATCCTCCAACATCTCCCACTTGCACTCAGGATCATTTATCCCGAATGTAGGAGCTAACTGCAAACCCTTTGCAGTTTTCTATCCCTTGCATAAAATGCATATTCTCCATAATTTTTACCTATTACTTGACGAAGGTCTCACTCTGTGTGATATCCTACAGCCTGACCTACTACAGGTGGGATTCGAAACCCCAAACGGCAGAGACCACGAGTAGCAGGTACCGTCCCTGTTTCGGTATCATACTTATGTGGTTAACTCATTGACATGAGTATTGTCTGGACCACCCTGACTATGTCTGTGATGAATACCATGGTTATAGTCTTTTCTTCAAAACTATGCCGCTTAGTCAAGCATAGGGTATGGTCAACTGTCAACCCTACCAGCTCGAACTTGGTTAGTCTCCATCGATCTTTAGTCAAATAATGTTGGACTTCTTCCAACATACTCTGGCCAGAGTTTTCACTAAAAGATCGAACTAACACCGCGACACTAACTCCCATTGACCTGGAGAGACGAATCATATCTTGGTCATTACTCTCCTCGCACGCTTCAAATGTCTCCTAACCAAAGATCTTTCAACGGGGCTTTCCCGAGGCTAGATCAGTGGTCTAAGTGACACCGTTCACGCACATGTTCGTACAATGACCTCAAGTCAAAAGACCAACTTACCTATCATCACTAAGAGTTTACCACTGACAGATTAGTCAATCATAACCATATGATAACTCTTGTTGGGTAGTTCAGTGAACTCATTCTCCAATGAGCACCTTTGTCTCGTCTTCGACTTCACCAAGTCAAACAACCATGAGATCATCGTCACTGCTGCATGGTGAAGACTAAGACACGATGGTCTATCCGATGTTTCGATATCATTTTCTCGAAACATCTACGACCACAAACATTTCAGACTTATGCTACTAACGGTCAAACAATTCTCTATGATCGATATTCTCATTTCGATACTTGTTTAACCTTGCATTAAGTCTTAGGATTTTGCCTAAGTTCTAATGAAGACTACATTATTATTAAACTTGGGTAAATTCTTACCAAACAGCGTACTATTATTTTGAACAAGATGTATGTACACTTACACAGAGATAAATTGCCTCGAGTTCAAGGGCATACCTATCTCTTAACATCTCTCACTTGCACTCAGGCCCATTTATCCCGGTATCTCATACCACATTTACACATAAGTCTCTACAGACTTTATGTGGCAGAGCCTTCGTGAGTGAATCTGCTGAACGGTCTTTAGTTTTAGACTAAATGGGTTTCTATGTTCATTTTAGACCACACAATTTCAATCTCATCCAAAGAATTCACTTGGTCTCTTGGAATCCATAATTAATGTCTTGTCTGGATCTCATCCAGCTCATCGTACCTTACGAGAATAATCCAAATAAGTTACTGGGCATTTAGACGGTTCATAATCATTTCTGATAAAGTGTCAAAATCTTTGACCACTTTGTCAAAACATATGTTCCGGCTCCTTGATGCCTTGCATGTTTTATATTCGCTCCCACTGACCTTGAAAACTCTCTGGCCGATTCATATAAGTTCGTTCTTCTAAATCATATTTAGAAAACAAATTATACATGAATGCTCCAGTTTTCATGGTCATAATGAGCATATACATCAAGTTCGGTCCGAGTAGATATGCACACATCTGTTGGCGATACAGTTTCACCATAATCCGTTTATAGGAGTTAGGATGATAACCGTTCTCAACCAACATAAGTTGTACTTCACTGTTTTCTTGTTGCACCAATCTTCTGCCTTGAAGATTTACTTGCATCCAATAAGAAACACTTTCTTTGGGCACGTAAACTAAAGTCATACTTTATTTACATGCATGGACCTTTTCAGATTGCATCAAGTTATTAATCAGAGTCCCTACTCCGAATGGCATCCTGGAAGTTGACTAAGTCATCAACAACTATGATGTTTTACTCGACGTATTTGTCTCAGGAGACTCGAGTAATCCAGTAACTTCCTAACGATTGATTTAATGAATATCATATTAATAATCTCCTCATAAAACCTTATCAAGAACCTAGGCATTACTATCTGGGACTTAACCCAGAGGGAGGATTGTAACTCGGAGCCGCTTGCCATGCATCGCACCATGTCTAACAAAGTGCAATTCATGCTCTCCAACACACTGATGTGTTAAGAGACTTGACCTAAGAGAAAATCACATTTTCTTTTAATCACGCAAGATTTATACAGCTAAGTATTCGACTCTTCGATCTGATCGAAGTAGTTCACATACTTCCGTCATTATGCAATCTATTTTATCAGACTTGTGTTTCAGCAAGAACACGTGTCATAATAAAATAAGAATAACTTATCCTGGCTAACTTAGACTTGGGTCCGGGTGCATCCGTATGTACTAGACTGCGAGTTCATCAACTCATTCTCCCATTGTCTTACAGATGGGATTTCGGCCATCATACCTTTGAGACAAGATTCACAAATGTCTATTGACTTCCTAATACGAGATCTGACCCCTCTTTATGTGACTTGTGAAGCTTAGTCTCTTCGGTACGGCCTGGTCTATTTTGCCATATAAGTTTTGCTACTATCTTGCGTATTCATGTATTAACATTTAATACATTATCGTTATACAAATTTCTCATTGCTTCAGAAGTTATAATTGTTGCAAGCTGCATATATTTTTATAATCCATATACCAGAACCAATACACATCATACACTAAAAATTGCTGGAAACGTGTACCAATGTAATCAAATGAGTGCATAATGTCCATAAATTGCCTTTGTTTACCAAAAAATAAAGTTCTATGTTGAGAAATTGTAATTGTTGCAAGCTGTACATATTTTTATAATCCATATACCAGAACCAATACACATCATACACTAAAAATTGCTGGAAACGTGTACCAATGTAATCAAATGAGTGCATAATATCCATAAATTCTCATTGAGTGCTGATCAGAGAATGTAAACCCTGTAACCTCAACAAACCGACTTAACAAACTTTGAAGTGCAATGAACACTCGGGATTTCGGGTAATTTTTGGGTCTTATATGAAATACCATAACTTTGTGGGATTTACAGTCTTGTATTTGAATTCTTGATTAGCTCAAACTATTAAGATAACTACATGCAGTGGAGAGCATGAGATGCTGCAAACATCTTGAACTTTTATCCGGTAATGTTTTTCATGATTACAAGTTGAAACTCTTGGGGGTTTATGAACCGTTTGATTTGTATCCTATTAATTATCTTAGATGTTGTGGAGGGTCAACGGGGTTTGACATCACAGAATTTACAGTCTGAAATAAGTTATAGTAACTTTTGTTTGCTGCTTTTTTGGGTTGTGAGATGTCAGCATTGTTGCACTTGTGACTAAAATATATCATTCTATTGATTTAAATATCGATCGACACGGTCAATATATTGGTACATTGTCCCAAACGTTACGACATGTCTTGATACATCAGTTTTCAAAAACTAACCAGATATTAATCGATATCGGATGTGTCGGTTGATATATCGATCCGATATTGGCCAATATGTATTTTTATAACTTGTAACTGGGTTTGGGTCACAATCAAACCAAACCTAATTAGCTTTGAGTTTAACCTTTCATGTTGCGGTTGAAGAGAATTAAACTTAATTATGGCTGATGCTTGTGTTGGGGGAAAGAAAAAGGAAGGAAAGAAAGATTCGATCAAAATACATTAGCAATTTCTCATGTAAGTTTTTAAAATTTAATTGTGTTGTGAAGAGAAAAGTAGAGTAATATGTGTAAGGGGTTAGGAGCCCTCCTACCCTCATATAGTGTGCATATTGCAAATTTAGTGGAAACAAAGGAGTAGTCATTTTTTTATATGTCGATGACATGTTAATATTTGGCACTGATCTCCAGCAAGTGGAGGATACTAAGAACTTCTTATCTACTCATTTTTCTATGAAAGACATGTGTATGGCAGATGTGATTTTAGGCATCAAAATTACTAGATCTAGTAATGGGTTGATATTGTCACAATCACATTACATAGAAAATATATTGAAGAAGTTCAACAATTATGATTGTAAGGTTGCATGTACACCTTTTGATCAAAGTGTAAGTTTAACAAAGAACACCGATCAGCCTGTAAAGCGGTTGGAGTACTCTAAAGTAATGGGATGTTTAATGTACGCCATGACATGTACAAGACCTGATATAAACTTCGCTGTTGGGAAGCTGAGTCGTTATACTCATAATCCGAGTCATGCACATTGGCATGCAATTAGAAGGGTGCTTAAATATCTAAAGAAGACAATTAACTTTGGTCTTCACTATACTGGATTTCCTTCTGTGCTTGAAGGATATTCGGATGCAAGTTGGATTTCTAATTGTGATCATTCTTCTACCAGTGGATGGATATTTATTCTTGGTGGGGGTACAGTTTCTTGGGGATCTAAGAAACAGACTTGCATTGCGGATTCCTCTATGGCATCCGAGTTTATTGCTTTGGCATCCGCATGCAAGGAAGCTGAATGGCGTATGAATTTGTTGTATGAATTACCTCTGTGGTCGAAACCTACGTCGCCTATATCACTTCATTGTGATCGTACGGCTACTTTGGCACGAGCTTACAACGTGGTTTACAATGGTAAATCAAGGCATATTGGTTTACGACACAGTTTTGTAAAGCAGTTGATTCATGATGGAGTTGTAACTGTAGACTTTGTGCGTACACATAAGAATCTTGCAGATCCTTTGACAAAAGGCCTTTCTAGGGTTTTGGTTTTTAAAACTACAAAAGGGATGGGTTTAAAGCCTACGTGAAGAATCACTGACGATGGAACCTCGACTTAACGCTTGATAGAACCTTCGAGTCTTAAGTTCAATGAGATCAAGTACATTATTTTGTGGTTGCAAGCACACATTCATGCCATCCCAAAGTATAGTGCTTGGTTTCCATAATGATTAGGTAAGGATGAGTATTTAATAATCTTAATGAACTTTTAGTGATCAATGTTTGATGTAATGTAAATTCCCCAGGTATGACTGGGTGTATTTGTATTTGTATTGTGAATATTAATATTTATAAATATTCACATGTTTCATTCAATTTTTCATTGTGATACTTATTATGGGTATTGACAAGGTCCACCTATATGAGTTTAAAGTGAGGCCGCTTTAGGGAATCAATAAGGCTTGGTTTCTAAATGCTCATGAATGGATACGTGACACATGGCCATACTAGTAGTGTCGGGTTTTTGTATCAGGGATAAGGAATCTTATGTGTGTCATGAAATTAAGTAGCCAAAGAGGATAGATGGTTCAAAGCATAGTCTACCATGCTATTCTGACTATTTAAAAGAAGTGATCACTAAAATGAAGGTTCAATCGCGAGATACCTTCATTTATGCATAAGATTGACATTTCTGTATTGCTCGGAAATGGTGGGGGATTGTTGGAGTTTTTCCTAACCAATGTGTTGAGGTTTAATCCCACATTGGATGGACAAGAAGAATTGTTCTACTTTATAAGTAGAGAGTTATCTTGGATATTAAATTGATGTTTGGGCCAACTAATAGTAGTGGGCCATTGATATGCTAGTGGGCTATTGTTGGGATATATATATTTATATAATCAAAGACTTAGCAGTGTGTGAGTCTATTTCAGATTCATCAATTTAATTTTTTCGTAATTAATGTTTACAGTTTTTATAACCGTCCAATAGTTACTATTACAGTTGCAATGGTTCATCCAACCGTTACCATCCATCTATAAATAGATGGTGGTTCTTCAGACAAAAACACACTGATACAATAAGATCTTTTATTGATTTAGTGCAATCACACAAGATAGATTCTGAGTATCCCTGAGACGTTCGATCCACCCCGGAGCACTTGTTTAGGGGCGAAATAGTCTTAAGGGCAACGCTTTGGCATGCTTGAAGAATCGGTCAGTTTCATAGTTGTTATCTGTAATCTCTCAGTTTTCAACAATTTAATTTCATTTTTGTTATCTAATCGATTGTTTTCAACAAGATTGAGATTTCTTGGCTCCAGAAGTCCGCTGCTACAGGGTTGAGGAAGTCTGGGTAGTAAACCAGACCAGGCCAGACCTCTCAGAGGTAATTGCTGCTAGCTCTCTTCAGAAAGATGTCTGCTTTCATCCCTCTGATGATTGTACCGTAAGTTTTGTTAATTCTGATGCCTATAAGTAGTCATAAGTAACAAATCTCATGCATAGAACAAGCAACAAAATATTGAGTTTGACATGGAAAGATTGTTACCATGGTCTATTATGACGACATACTTCTGCCCATTTGCGTGGAGCTGATCAACGAAAGCCTCATCCTGTCCACCGGCCATGTCAACACCTCCTCCTGATATGCCCGCACATTTAAGACGTTTAAGGCCCCTCCCACTGCATCCGTCTACGTTGATGGTGGTCTGAATGAAAGTCACTGCGGGCTCGGTTTAGGGCGGGGTTTCCTCAATCATGGAGAGTCGACGGTCATTGGGCCTTCGTCCTGAGCTCAGATGCCTCGACCCGTACAAGTGGCCCTCGGATCAGGGCCCAGGTTGTGATGGGTCGAGAGGCCGATTTGCTTCTCCCCGACCCGATCAGGGGAGGGGGTCGTAAATCAAATAGAATGATTTATTTTTTGGGAAAGATTTTCGATCTTGTTTAAATTTTATGAGGAAGAAATTTATATGGGTTAAGATTTTAGATGGAGTCGAAATTTTTTCTAGGAGAAGTTTTTGAATGTCAGGTGTCATAATCCATAGATTATTACTAGTACATATATATAATAAAATTTCATACTAGTACATATATATAATAAAATTTCATTTATGAAAGTTTATAAAATTATGCACGTTTTTGGAAATAAAGTTAAAAAAATTAGCAAAATCGACCAAAAATATATATTCTAGTTATAAATGTGTTTGTGATGTGTATTCCTCTTGCTACTGGCAATTACAAATACTCACTTCAATTTAATCCATTTTTAAAGCACATTTGTTCTATTTGCTATATTTTCATTATTTGCAAATAAGCAAATAATGATTATTTGATTACTGGTTCATCTCATAATATTGTGCGCATGCAATTTCATCATCACATCATCATCACCATCTTGCTTAAGGTTGTCTAGGATTGTCATGCGAAATGTTTTCATGTTGCTTACGACATACAGAAGATATCGTTGGGATTCTTGTTGATATTAGTAATGTTGTTTTTTTCCAATGATATTTTGTGGGATAAGAATGTGCAGGGCAGATCTCCCTGTTAGAGACAGCGTGGTCTTTTTTTTGTTAGATTCACATGCTCATGCACTATTTCAATGTGGAATCTCACGTGTATGACAACTGTTACGACTAATTTGGACCAGTCCGAATTACAACGGCCCACGGCCCAGCCTCAAAGGGGACGCCCAGTAGAGAAGACAGGCCCGCCCAGAAGGGCCCACGGATGGGGCTGAAGGCCCAGCCACTCCACCCTCGGGGGACCCGACTAGCCCCCGTTCGGCCAAATTAACCGCCCCTCAGAATTCGCGATCCCATAATGGCCATTAACGGACCTGTTAATGGGCCAGCCCTCCACTACGCACGAGTGGGAGGAGGCAGAGGCGGATCGTGGGGACGTGAAGGGAGGCGGGACGTGGGGCAATCGTGAGGGACCCTATAAGGGGAAGGCCAAGACGACGGAGAGAGGGATCGAGACTCAGGTAATCAATAGAGAGGTACTGTAGGAATATTATGCCCTCGAGGCCATTTATTCCTGTGTGAATAGCACAAACATCTTGTTCGAAATAACAGTAAGCTGTTTGGTAATAATTTATCTAAGCTATATTGTAATGTAGCCAACATTAGATATAAACTTAGGTAAAGTCCTGAGACTTTATGCAAGGTCAAACGGGTATCGAGATGAGTATCTCGATCATGGAGAAACGTTTGACCGTCTGTAGCATAAGTCTAAAATGGTTCGTGGTCGTAGATGTTTCGAGACAAGGATATCGAAACATCGGATAGACCATTGTGTCTTAGTCTTCACCGTTTAGCGGTGGTGATGATCTCATGATCGCTTGACTTGACGAAATCGAAGACGAGACACAGGTGCTCATTAGAATGAGTTCACTGAACGATCCACAAGAGTTATCATATGGTTATATTGACCAATCTGTCAGTGATAACTCTGAGTGATGATAGGATAGTTGGTCTTTTGACTTGAGGTCATTTTGACGGACCTGTGCGTGAACGGTGCCACTTAGATCAATTGACCTAGCTTCGAGGCAAGGCCTGTCGAAAGGTCTTTTGATTGGGTGTCACTTGAAACGTACGAGGCGAGTAATGACCAAGAGAGGATTCGTCTCTCCCGGTCAATGGGAGTTAGTGTCGTAGAGTTAGTTCGGTCTTTAGTAAAAACTCTGCGCAGAGTATGTTGGAAGAAGTCCAACATTTATTGACTAAAGATTGATAGAAACTAACCGGAGTCAAGTTATTGGGGTTGACAGTTTGACCGTACCCCAGACTTGATCCGAACGACATATTTAAGACGAAAAGACTATAACTACGGAATTCATCACGGAAACAGTCAGGTGGTCCCGACAATACTCATGTCAATGAGTTAACCACATAATGATGATTCCTGAAGCAGGGACGGCAACCACTGCTCGTGGTCACTGCCGTATAGGGCTTCGAGCCCAACCTGTTGTAAGGGTCAGGCTGTAGGGTCTCACACAGAGTGCAACGCTTCGTCTAGTAATATGTAGAAATTAGTTAGGGAGAATATTTGCATTTGATGCAAAAGAAGAGATAATTGCATTTGATGCAATGTGATAATTTAAGCTTAGATATGGACTATTTTGCATTTGATGCAAAAGCGATTAAATGTGTATTAAATTGTTTAATACAATATTTAATAATATAAACGTAAGGAAAAGTTCACGGGTAAGACGGGAATGTCCCGGTCTACGCCCAGGTTCGAACGGCGTCCAAATCGGACACCAAATGCTCAAGTTAGAGCCAAAACAGCCCAACGAGTCAGACCAGGCAGACCCAGACCAATCTGGTCTAGTCTGCTGGTCAAGCCCAAAAAAGACAGACCTGGGCAAGCCCAGGCACTGGCCTGGACCTGCCCAGGGCCTGGGCAACTGCCCAGGTGGCCTGGGCAAGCCCAGGCGCAGGCCTGGGCAAGCCCAGGCCCGCCCAGGCGCGGGCCTGGGAAAGCCCAGGCCCGCCTGGGCAGAGCCCAGGCGCAGGCCTGGGCTCGCCCAGGCCGCCTGGGTGAGCCCAGGCGTGGACCTGGGCTCGCCCAGGTGCCTGGGCGAGCCCAGGCGCAGCCTGGGCTCTGCCCAGGCTGGTTTAGACGCCTGGGTAGCGCCCAGGCCTGGCCTGGGCTGCGCCCAGGTCCAGGTCTGGGCTGCACCCGGGTTCAGGCCTGGGCAGGCTTTGTGGGTCCCACCTTTGGGTGTGGAACCCTAGGTTTAATGGGCAGTTTTTGACGGCTCGGTTTTTGTGAAAAACTAGCCTAGGGCTGATCTTTGGACACTCAATTGGAGGGTCAAACGAACTCCGATTGACGAACCGTTTTTTCCTATGCGTTCACCGTTGAACGCTTGTCGTATTGATAGGTTGTATCAATCCTGAAGCTCAACGGTGAGTGAGTTAAAATTCACGGAAGTTTGCACTTTGTGAAGTGCAAACTAACTTGATTTTAATTAACTCATCATTTAGTCCCACATCGGATTTTGAGAAAAGGGGAGAGTCCGCCGCTTATATAAATAGGGGTCTCCCCCCTTTCTCAAAACTCGTCCCAAGCTCTAGATCTGAGCGGCTCTCGTAAATGTTGGAGCACGCTCGGATCTAAGCTTAAATTAATATTTCTCTTCTCCCTAAATTTTCTGCCTTACTCCTGCGGGCTCTAGCAAAGCCACAAAGGAGTTCGGATTCTGAATCTGAAATCTTGGCGGAGGTTTCACTCGCGTGAAACTTTCTTCGGCGCGTGGTTGGCTCGGGACACGGGGATTGATCGCCTCGGGATGCGGAGCGGTTCGAGGAACGGTTCGGGGAGCGGTTCAAGGAGCAGCTCGGCGTGGGACGGGAGCAGCTCGGAAGACGGCGCGGAACATCTCGCCTGCTCCAGGGCTGAGATTCCGGGTATGTGGTTAAAGTATTTTTAGCATTAGTTTAATTTAATCGCAGTAGGCTAGATCCTTCTTGGGATGGTCAGATCCATCCCAAGTCGGCATAGATCTTGGCATAGGGTCTTGGACCTTAGGGCTAAGTTAAAAATGTTTTAACTGTTTGTTAATTTTAGATTAACTAGTTTTTTCTTCCGCTGCAAATGTTTTTGTGTCTATGTTCCGTCCGACTTAGGACGTGACTAGAGATTTTGTGCCCTAAGGGACCGCCAATTCCCCTACAGGTACTCCATCAACGACCTAGACATTCGCCACTCTATTTCCTCCCTCCCCCAAACTCGCGCCGCCTGGGTTGACGTTCCGACTTCCTTACAAGCCGGATCTCCCCCGCCGAGTGTCCCTTCAGACCTTGATCTGACTTAGGCATCGGAGGGGATTTGGCCGGAACCTAGGTGTAACGACTGGTTTTCGTGTAATTGGATTATTTATATTATAATATATGCTTGGTGGATTTTCTCCTTGGATGTGTGGTTTCGTCGCCATAGCTTTCATTTTCGATCGATTCGTCGTATTTTCTCGTTTCTTCCTTAGGATCGTCGATTTCGAAGTATGTCATTCGTGACGGGCTTCATAACGGTCGTATCTTACTATTAGATCAAGCCTAGGAGTCTTAGGAATCGATCCCGGGGCCCCGCGCTCCGTATCGGAACTTTTGGTGTTCATTAGCCGGTATAAGAAGGGGCACCGACCGACTAGATGTCGATCCAGTCGGTCGGCAATCCTTCTTGGACCGACTAGTTAGCTTTCTAAATTTCTCAGGAGTTACTGTTTACTCTTAGTCGGTCTAAGAACGTTCATCGACCGACTAGATGCTAAACTAGTCGGTCAGTAATTGTTCATGGACCGACTAACTCTAAATCCTATTTTCGTTCAGGAGTTACTGTTTGCACTTAGTCGGTCTGCGTTGGTCGACCGACCGACTAGTTGCCAAACTAGTCGGTCAGTGGTTGCTCTTTGACCGACTAACCAGTGTTGAAACCCTAATTTCTGGGCAGCCGCCAGCCTAGCCTATTTATACCCAACCCAAACGATTTCATCTTCTTCCACTCGACTCTAAACCCTAAAATCTTCCCCTTTGAGCCCCCATCTTCCTCCAAGCTTCAATCCTTCATTCCAAGCCCTAAATCCATCATCTAAACCCTCCATCAACTCATTCCACCTCTCATCTTCCCCAAAAATCTCATCAAAACCCAAAATCCCCCAAAACCCAAGTTTCCCCAAACTTCTCCAATCTTTTCCAGATCTGATCCTAGGGTTTCCCGGAGTGTTTCTTCCGCCTCCTCTCGCGATTTTTCCCGTAGATTAGCATCCGTGAGACGAAGTGGTCGTCATCCCCGGTGCTAGGCAAGTGAAACTTGCCACTTAGGATTTAGGCCATGTTTTAGGCCATTACTCTGCTTTAGCGTAAAAGAGACTAGACGGTGAAATGATAGCCGCCTAGACGCCTATTTGATCTAGTTTGACAATGAAGCTAGATCCGTCACCTCAATTGATCTAGCTTGACAACGAAGCTAGAATCCAACCCATTTAACTTGTTGTTCACGCATATTAAACTGCCATGTTTAATTTAAATTAACGGTACGCGAATATGTTCATGTCATTGCATTTTTGCCTGTCACGTTTAAATTCCATTAACGGTACGCAATTATCTGCTCATGGCATTGCATAGTGATTATTTATCGTGACTGCGTAGCACACGCTACAATACTATGTTTCCTGGCTCGTGTTCCAGAAGCGAGCCCTGTAGTTGGAAACCCCAACGCTCGGATACCGGCTAGGCACCTGCGTTGCGGGCACAACCTTATGCCAAATATATTCCTGGCTCGTGTTCCAGAAGCGAGCCCTGTAGTTGGAAACCCCAACGCTCGGATACCGGCTAGGCACCTGCGTTGCGGGCACAACCCTATGCCAAATATATTCCTGGCTCGTGTTCCAGAAGCGAGCTCTGTAGTTGGAAACCCCAACGCTCGGATACCGGCTAGGCACCTGCGTTGCGGGCACAACCCTATGCCAAATACACTTCCTGGCTCGTGATCCAGAAGCGAGCTCAGTGTGTTGGTAACCCCAACGCTCGACACATATGGGTGGGGTAAGAGATATGCGACCACCTGAGCACGAGATGGCCTGATCCGCCACTCCAGCCAGCAGGCGAAATCTCTAGTGCAAAAGTGATAACAGTGATAAGTGAAAGCAGTGATAAGTGATTCGTGAATTAGTGAGTTGGTAGCTTTTGCTACATCGTGCGTGCTTGTCTCTTCCTTTAAACTGTTGCACCATACCTTATTGCCATGTCATTGCTTAATACTATAACTGCTAGGTTGTTAGTTTACTTTCCTTTCAGTTTCCTTGCACAAGTCTTTCCAGACTTGCTGACATGTGCCCCTCTCTCTTTTGGGTGCCACATGTTAGACCCAGAGCCAGAGTCTTGTTGCAGGGAATATGGTGTTGCTGTTGCTGATGTTTGCCGTGTTGGTGAGTGGACACCGGGGGCCTGTCTTGAAGACCGCTCGTGTTCACTTCTTTGTTAGGTTTGCTGTTAGCCGTTGGTGCGTGGCACCCTTATATGTATATTATTCTTTGTTGGCCATGTTTGGGCCTTAGATCCTTTTTCATTTAGCCTGGTGGCTTTTCTGCGGTATTGTAATTTGTTTATGGGCATTTGGAGATTCAATAAAATGTCGTCTCATTTCCTTATTATCATTGTTGTTTCGTTTCGCTTTGCAAGGACTTGCCGTAATAAGTGTTTTATTTACGCTTATCAGACTTGAAGCTTCACAGCTTCAAGTTTGTGCGGACCTTCTCACGTCACGCCTCCACATTTTTGGGAAGCGTGGCGTGACACTAGGCCCGGCCTCCCTGACGAGTTTCCTCATCTGTCCAGGAAGAAGCTATCCGAGGCGCCGAGGCTACCCCTCAGCGTCGGGCGGCCACCCCCATCGCAGTAGTCAGCCGGACGTATGCTTGAGCACCGACCCACTTGCAAGGTGCCGAGTCTGCCCCTCGATGCGGATCCGACCGAGGCCGAGCGCGACCTAGCCGAGGCCGAGCGCGATCCACCGAGCCGAGGCTTCTCCTCAGCTCCCCGAAGGCAGAGGACCGACGCAACCCGGGGACCCGACCCCGTCTGCGCCCAACCCTGCTTCCACCCACGCCGAGAGCACACGGGCTCGGCGATCCCAAGGGACCCCCAAGTCGGCCCCTTGACCATGTTGACCACACAGCCGACGATCAACGAGCTGTGGTGAGAAAACACCCGTAAACATCTGGCGCCGTCTGTGGGAACGAACTAACACCCACGTCAAACCACCAAGATGGAACCCATCGGCAACGGCCTGGGGCGCATGCCACCCATCCCGGAGGAGGGCACATACCACGCTCCTGTCGAGAACCCGAACGGTCGCGCTGCCGGAGAGACCGATGACGCCCGGCTGGCCACGCAGGGGCAACTCCGAGCCTACGTGCAGGAGACCAACACCAACATCAAAACTTTAGTCGCGACGATTCAACAGCTCGTTAGCAGCACTCCCACCCTCGAGGGTGGGGAGGGACAGGCCTACCGCCAGGAAGAGGATCGCCGACCTCTTCGCTCCACCGTGGTTACCGACTAAGGAAAAGGAGTGCAGAACACGAAGAGGAGGTTCACCATGCCCGGTTTTTCCCCGGCGCGGTCTACCACTCCCACCTCATTCAGAGAGGGAAATGGGAGGGACTCAGAGCGGACGGACGGCGTCTCGAGGACGGCCTCGTCCACACGCCCGGGATCGTACAAACGTAGGCGAGATGGCCACCGGTCAGCGAGCGTCCGGTCTTACCAGAGCAGAGGCAGTCGACAAGCAAGGACGCACCACCAAAAGAGCCGGAAGGAGTGCTCGCGTCGATCGAGTCCGGCACCCAAGATGGCGAAGACCCAAGAGGAAGTCAAGCTTCCATCGGCCCCCCCGTTGCAGCCGAACGGCAAGGAGGCAGGCGAAGGGGAGAGACCCGGGTGCATCAGCAGAGAACGATGCCCCCTGACTCGGAGGATAACCGAGGCGCGGATACCCTCGAACTTCAAGGTACCGACACTGGAGAAATACAACGATGTCAGCGACCCCGCAGATCATGTGATGGACTACGAGGGGGTCATGGCGTTCCAGGGAGCCGATGACACCCTGCTCTGCAGGGGTTTCTACTCCACTCTACGGGGAGCCGCCCGGACCTGGTACCTCAGCCTGCCCGGTCGGTCGATAGACAACTTTGAGGAGCTCACCCAGTTGTTCTGCAAGCAATTTATGGCCGGGCGACAGGTAAGACCTGATTCGGAGCACTTGTTCAATGTGGTACACGGATCGGCCGAATCTCTGAGACACTTCATGCGTCGCTTCAATGTGGAGCGATTGAGCGTAGATAGCTGCCCCGAACTGGTTGTGAAGGCGGCCCTGAAGAAAGGCCTGCGACATATGGGCTTGAAGAAATCACTACACAGCGACCTTCCGAAGGACCTCGCCGGAATTATGGCCCAAGCGGAACGTTTCATGCTGACAGAAGAGGCCCTGGCCATCGATGACGGTAAGACCAGGCGCAGGACCAAGCGCGATGAGAACGAGCGTCGCGGCACGGAGGAGCATCGACAAGAGAAGAGGGCCAGAGGAAGACCACGGAGGGAAGAGCCCCGGCACTCCTTGGTGACCACCACCCCGGACGTGATCCTAGCGCAAGCCCAGAAGGAGGGACATATGAGCCGACCTCCCCCAAGGATGAAGAAAGGCGGGAGGGATGAAGAGAAGTACTGCAAGTACCACAAAGACAATGTCCACGATACCGACGACTGTTGGCATCTGAAGAAAGAGATCGAGAAGCTTGTGAGCCAGGGGCACCTGAAGAACTTCGCCAACGACCCCGCCTCGGGAGAAGGAACGTCCAAACAGCAGTACAAGGGAAAAAGGGTGAACGCGGTCCAGACGGTTACACGTATCATCGAGTGAGGGGATAGAGTAAACAAGCCGCCGCCTCGCCGGGGGAGGGCTACCCTGCCAGAACCTCCCCTGTCTTTTGTCGCTTTTTTCTTTTTCATTACTCCAAATCCACTGTCTCATGGAAATGAAGACGTCGGTGCAGATTCTATCACTTGTTTTGAGCAGACGATTCAGGACGCGTAGGAGGACTCAATCAAGACAACCACAATTAACCATTAAGTGGGGAGGGAAGTCGTTCCCCAGAGAATAGGCCAGCCGAGCCGACGGCCGGTCATAAGCCGAGGGGTACTTACCCCCCGCAGACCGAGCGAAGCACCCGCTCGCAAGGCTGGGGGCAACTCCCCCAGCCGACGAGCACGACGGCCAGTCATAAGCCGAGGGGTACTTACCCCCGCGGACCGAGCGAAGCACCCGCTCGCAAGGCTGGGGGCAACTTCCCCAGCCGACGAGCACGACGCCCAGTCATAAGCCGAGGGGTACTTACCTCCGCGGACCGAGCGAAGCACCCGCTCGTAAGGCTGGGGGCAACTCCCCCAGCCGACGAGCACGACGGCTGGTCATGAGCCGAGGGGTACTTACCCCCGCGGACCGAGTGAACCGCCCGCTCGCAAGGCTGGGGGCAACTCCCCCAGACGACGAGCACGACGGCTGGTCATAAGCCGAGGGGTGCTCACCCCCACGGACCGAGCGAACCGCCCTCTCGTAAGGCTGTGGGCAACTCCCCCAGCAGATGGGCACGACGGCTTGTCATAATCCGAAGGATACTTACCCCTGCGGACCGAGCAAAACGCCCGCTCGCAAGGCTGGGGGCAACTCCCCCAGCCGACGAGCACGACGGCCGGTTCTAAGCCAAGGGGTACTTACCCCCGCGGACCGAGCAAAGTGCCTGCTCGTAAGGCTGGGGGCAACTCCCCCAGCCGACGAGCACGACGGTCGGTCATAAGCCAAGGGGTACTTACCCCCGCGGACCGAGCGAAACGCCCGCTCGTAAGGCTGGAGGCAACTCCCCCAGTCGACGAGCACGACGGCCGGTCCTAAGCTGAGGACTTACCCCCGCGAACCGAGCAACTGCTTATAAGGCTGGGGCAACTCCCCCAGTCAACGAGCACGACGGCCGGTCATAAGCCGAGGGTGTAACGACTGGTTTTTGTATGATTGGATTATCAGTGTGTTTTGCTTGCGATGGTGGGTTCTCTCCTTGTGTGGTTTCCATTTCCATGGTTCTCGCTTTCATTCATCTCGTTGAGATTTCCTAGCTTTCGTTTTCATTCCTTTTCATGCGATCTTCTAGCTTCTTCCTTAGAATCATTGAACTCGGAGTAAGTCACTCGTGACGAGCTTCATATCGATCATATCTTAGAGTATAAATCGATCCTAGAAGCTATAGAAATCTTCCCGAAGCTTCGCGCTTCGAATCGGCACTTTTCGTGCATGTTAGTTGGTTCAAGAAGATCGACCGACCGACTAGATTCCAATTTAGTCGGTCAGGAAATCAACTGGAACCGACTAGTTCATTCAATCAATTATTCAGGAGTTACTGTTTACTCTTAGTCGGTCTAAGAACAACCATCGACCGACTAGATGCTCAACTAGTCGGTCAGGAATCCTTCTCAGACCGACTAACTCATGGTCCAGTTTTCCTGAGCGAGCTACTGTTTACTCTTAGTCGGTCCATGTTGAACGACCGACCGACTAGATCCTCAACTAGTCGGTCACAAATCCTTCTTTGACCGACTAATCAGCCCAGGAAACCCTAGTTTTGCCCTAGCCGCCACACTTTTCTATAAATACGCCCCAAACGTTTTCTTCTTCTTCCTCATCACCCCAAACCCTAATTTCTCCCCCATTGAGCCCCCTTCTTCCCCAAACCATTGATCCTTCATCCCAAGCTCATCCATCATCATCCAAACCCTCATTTCACATATCCTACCTCTCCTCAACCTCAAACCCCCATCAAATCCCCAAAAGCCTCATCCAAACCCATTTCTCCAGGTTTTCCCTCATTTCCAGATCTGAGCCGGATCGTTCTTCCATTGCCGTGGTTGCTCGGCATCGTTCCTCCGCTTCTTCACGGGTAGTATTCTTCCTTTAATAATCTCATAACCCACACTTGATATTTGTGAAACCCTAATAATAATGGATGTTGTTTGATGATTGTTTCCATGACAGCGATTCCCTTCCCCGTAGATTAGCGCTTGTGGGACGAACCTTCGCGATCGTCTTCCTCGGTGCTAGGCAAGTGAAACTTGCCGCTTAGGGTTTAGGCCATGTTTTAGGCCATTACTTTGCTTTAGCGTAAAAGAGACTAGACGGTGAAATGATAGCCGCCTAGATGCCTATTTGATCTAGTTTGACAACGAAACTAGATCCGTCACCTCAATTGATCTAGCTTGACAACGAAGCTAGAATCCAACCCTTTTAACTTGTTGTTCATGCATATTAAACTGCCATGTTTAATTCCTTATTCGTGCGCCTTACTATATGCCATGTCATCCATGCATCTTTAAACTGTCATGTTTAATTCAATTAACGGTACGCGAATATCTGTTCATGTCATTGCACTTTGCCTGTCACGTTTAATTCAATTAACGGTACGCGAATATCTGCTCATGTCATTGCATGCTTGAATACTCATCGTGATTGCGTAGCTTTGCTACATACTAGTGTTACTTGTTCCGGCTAGGTGCACCCCTACGCCATACTTGTTAAATCCACTTTCTGGCTCGTGTTCCAGAAGACGAGCTCAACACAGCCTGCGGGCAAAGGGCACTCGTTGAGTGATCCCTTGTACTTGACACTTGAACACAGCCTGCGGGAAATAGGGCACTCGTTGAGTGATCCCTTGTACTTGATACTTGAATACAGCCTGCGGGCAATAGGGCATCCATGTGTGGGTGATCCCTTGTACTTGACTTGATTACACAGCCTGCGGGCAATAGGGCATCCATGTGTGGGTGATCCCTTGTACTTGACTTGACGTGTTTACTTGTACGTGACAAACAGTGATAACAGTGATAACAGTGATAATCGTGATTCGTGAATAGTGATTGGTAGCTTTTGCTACATCGTGAGTGATTGGCTTCCTTACCTTTAAAACTGTCGCATCATACTTAAATGCCATGTCATTGCATCTTATTATAACTGCTAGGTTGCTAGTTCACTTTCAGTTTCCTTGCACAAGTCTTTCCAGACTTGCTGACATGTGCCCCTCTCTCTTTTGGGTGTCACATGTTAGACCCAGAGCCAGAGCTTTGTTGCAGGGGATATGGTGTTGCTGATGCGGATGTTTGCTGCGGTGGTGAGTGGACACCAGGGGCCTGTCCCGAAGACCGCTCGTGTTCACTTCTTTGTTTAGGTTTGCTGTTAGTGTTGGTGCGTGGCACCCTTGTATGTATGTTATTCTTTGTTGGCCATGTTGGGCCTTGGACTCTTTTCCTTTAGCCTGGGGGGCTTTTCTGTGATATTGTGATTTGTTTATGGACTTTTGGAGATCCAATAAAATGTCGTCTCATTTCCTTATTATCATTGTTGTTTCGTTTCGCTTTGCAAGGACTTGCCATCATAAGTGTTCTTTTACGCTTATCAGACTTGGAGCTTCACGGCTTCAAGTTTGTGCGGACCTTCTCACGTCTCGCCTCCACATTTTTGGGAAGCGGGGCGTGACAGGTTTTATTGGTGGCCCATGCAGGTCCATTTGCAAATGCGAACTATCGGAACAACGATAATAATTATAAAATGTCCATTAAATGAATTAGAACATCCAAGTTATAAGCCTTGAGTCTAGTTTTTAGCGTTCCTATGCCTTAAGTAGCTGGTAGACGTGTTAGGGCATCTGTCTCAGCTTAGTAGGAAATCCATTAGATCAGGACCCTAGCTAGACTTAGATAGACGTCTGTGCTTGCTAGTTAGGAATACTTGATCGTTAGCTAGACTCCATGTTAGTGATTTGTTTGATTGTCTTAAGAGTTACCTTAGTGGTTCCCGCCTAGTTCTGGCCATGATAGACTCCTAGGATTTCTTTAGCCATTCGCTTGGGTTCATCGATTTCGGGCCCAACAGAACATGATCTTGCTTCTCTTAGAACCTTCCTGAGATCTATATATTCTAACCCATTAGAAGCTTTAGTGTTAAGGTTCCCTTGGCCTTTAGTTAACCCGATGATTAGAACCCCCCTGATTCAATCTTTCCTGGTCACTACACTTTGGTGTTACTGACCGTAGATCTTCATCATGGTTTTCTTGCATCATGATTTAGGCGCATTCAATTCACATAAACCACTTCCCTTGTCCTAAACTCACATGACCACCTCATTACATTTATCCTTGATCTTTCAAATGTTTTCCGTTGCAAATCTTGATTCTTCCAAAGTTATTTTCGAATGCTTTCCTTATTTGAAGTTTCACTCAATTTAAATTTTGTTCTAAACTTCTTTAAATATGTCTCCCTAAATTTCGATGGAGTTCAAAGTCGTTCTTGAATTTGAAGACTTTTGGCCGTAATCTTAAAATTACTATCTTGTACTATTTTTCTAACAATGTATCTTTCGCATTTCGATTTCTAAACTTTATTACTATCCTGATGGTTCGATATACCGTCCCTTTTTCCTAAATACAAAAATTTATTTTAACCACTTATCTTACATACCTTTAGGGGTATTTTTCCAAACTGAATGGACTTCAACTAATTTTTGTATATATCAATTATAGGTTCGTCGTACTCGTACTTCAAAAGTTTTTTTTATACCAACACGTTCTTTTGGCGAATCCTTATTTCCCTAAAAGTATCTTTGATCTTCTTCTCTCGTTAAGTTTAAATTTGTTTGAAACCCTTTTAATATATGTAAGGTTTCATGCTCCTTCGCCGACTTAAATTATTTATGTTTTTAAATATCGAAACTTGTGTTGAGATTTTTAGATTAGAAGTTTATAGTATTTTCTGCATATACTTTCGTATCGATATAAATGTCTTGTCCCTTTTCATGTACCAATTTCATTCTGAACCGTATTTCTATTTTCCTAACACGATTCAGAAATTGTTTTCTTACTTGTGCCATTAAAACTTTATTCGAAAACACCTCATGCTTACTCGTAATAAACTTTTCAAGTCCCTTTGGACTCCGGCTTTTAGCAAGTCGATTTTATGCTCAACATTTTCCATATTTCAGATTTTCGTGTAAAAAAAATTACTATTTCGAAATCATTCCTGACTTAGACCCTTCATAAAACGGTTTAAAAGTTTTAATACTAACTTGATGGGTTTAAATATCCTTTTCTCTTCCATGCTACTAGGATATTATCTTCCATTCACCATACACACTTTTAGGATAATTTCTAAAATGTGACTTCAATTATTTTTATATATCGGTGCCACGTTCGTTTTGCTCGTACAGTAAGATCTTGTATAAATCAATTTTGTTGGTAAATCCGGATTTATCTAAAAGTATTTTCGATATGGTTTATTTGGGATTTCTCTTCAGTTTTAAGATTTGGAAAACCTTTAGCATGCGCTTAGATTCTCCACACTATACTTGATCTGATTTCAATCTTCAAATCTCAAAACTTTTCCAAAATTTTTAGGTTGCTGCCGCACAACATTTCTGACCTATGTTTTAATGTTCGAGTAAATGATTTCCTTTTTCCTCATGATGATTTTATATAAGCCAATAAACCACTTTTCCTCTCATTACGTATATTCGTCTCAAACACGTTTTTAAACAACTTGTTTATCGACCTCTAAATATTTTCATACGAAAAGGGGCTCCAACTTTTGAAGTATAACGGTTTTCAAACCTTTCGTGTTTTAGAATATGTTATTTACACTATTTTCCATATGTCCCAATGGAGCATCATTACATCATTACACGATCGTTTTCATGCTTTTCGATCTTTCTATTCGTTACGCATGTGATTTCAGTTTCTTCCTTTTTGTCTAGCCCTTAGAGCTTGTCGTTGCCTGTGTCAACCTTATTATAGTTTGGTGGGCCCATTAGTTAAGTGGTTATGTCGTCGTAGTGTTGATTTCGTGGTGTGTATATAGTGGTATGGGTGTTGGCATTTGTGTGTTGTGTGTAGGTAATTTTCTGCTTGAGTATGATGTGATATACGTATGATATCAGAATGATAATTTTGATTGGTACTACTTGTTTTATGAGATGTCGTATGCGTGTATATCAGGAGGTATACCCGACTATTGCATCTCTTAAACTTGTATGTAGTTGATGTGTTGATATGATAGTTATAAATGGATGGATATGGTGTGAAAATATGTGATACGTGGATGTGCATGCCTTGGAGTGGATTGGTATGTGTATGGATACTGTGTTACGCATATAAATGTCCTGTTATGATTTGAGTCTCACTCAAGCTTGAGTGGGTATACTCTATGTACCTTGGTATAATTGTATGTGGTGGTGAATAGTGATAGATGATGTATGTATGGTGTTTGAATTGTTTGTGCTTGGTTGTGTTACGCACACGATTGTGGGTGGCTATACCAATTTATAGTTATAGGACTATATGTGAGGTGAAAATATGGTGAAATATTTGCATGTATTTGAATGACTAAATAAATGTGAAATTATTTTCAAATAAGAAAGGCTTGGTTATTTTCTTATAGTAAGTAATAAGTGTTTATCGTTGTATGAATATATGGACTATATATATGTCATTGAAATACGTGTATGAAATTGATTGACTATAATAAGTATGAGTGTATTATGTGCGTGAAAATATGTGTGTAGTGGTAGTAATATTTTATTTCTAGTGCATATATATATATATAAGCACTCGAAATGAAAGTACTTGGTTGAATTTATGATGTGATATTGGTTGAGGGTAGTTACCCGAGCGACTATATATATGTTAGGAAGTCCGAGGACGGACTTTATTCTAAGGTGGGTAGGATGTAACGACTGGTTTTTGTATGATTGGATTATCAGTGTGTTTTGCTTGCGATGGTGGGTTCTCTCCTTGTGTGGTTTCCATTTCCATGGTTCTCGCTTTCATTCATCTCGTTGAGATTTCCTAGCTTTCGTTTTCATTCCTTTTCATGCGATCTTCTAGCTTCTTCCTTAGAATCATTGAACTCGGAGTAAGTCACTCGTGACGAGCTTCATATCAATCATATCTTAGAGTATAAATCGATCCTAGAAGCTATAGAAATCTTCCCGAAGCTTCGCGCTTCGAATCGGCACTTTTCGTGCATGTTAGTTGGTTCAAGAAGATCGACCGACCGACTAGATTCCAATTTAGTCGGTCAGGAAATCAACTGGAACCGACTAGTTCATTCAATCAATTATTCAGGAGTTACTGTTTACTCTTAGTCGGTCTAAGAACAACCATCGACCGACTAGATGCTCAACTAGTCGGTCAGGAATCCTTCTCAGACCGACTAACTCATGGTCCAGTTTTCCTGAGCGAGCTACTGTTTACTCTTAGTCGGTCCATGTTGAACGACCGACCGACTAGATCCTCAACTAGTCGGTCACAAATCCTTCTTTGACCGACTAATCAGCCCAGGAAACCCTAGTTTTGCCCTAGCCGCCACACTTTTCTATAAATACGCCCCAAACGTTTTCTTCTTCTTCCTCATCACCCCAAACCCTAATTTCTCCCCCATTGAGCCCCCTTCTTCCCCAAACCATTGATCCTTCATCCCAAGCTCATCCATCATCATCCAAACCCTCATTTCACATATCCTACCTCTCCTCAACCTCAAACCCCCATCAAATCCCCAAAAGCCTCATCCAAACCCATTTCTCCAGGTTTTCCCTCATTTCCAGATCTGAGCCGGATCGTTCTTCCATTGCCGTGGTTGCTCGGCATCGTTCCTCCGCTTCTTCACGGGTAGTATTCTTCCTTTAATAATCTCATAACCCACACTTGATATTTGTGAAACCCTAATAATAATGGATGTTGTTTGATGATTGTTTCCATGACAGCGATTCCCTTCCCCGTAGATTAGCGCTTGTGGGACGAACCTTCACGATCGTCTTCCTCGGTGCTAGGCAAGTGAAACTTGCCGCTTAGGGTTTAGGCCATGTTTTAGGCCATTACTTTGCTTTAGCGTAAAAGAGACTAGACGGTGAAATGATAGCCGCCTAGATGCCTATTTGATCTAGTTTGACAACGAAACTAGATCCGTCACCTCAATTGATCTAGCTTGACAACGAAGCTAGAATCCAACCCTTTTAACTTGTTGTTCATGCATATTAAACTGCCATGTTTAATTCCTTATTCGTGCGCCTTACTACATGCCATGTCATCCATGCATCTTTAAACTGTCATGTTTAATTCAATTAACGGTACGCGAATATCTGTTCATGTCATTGCACTTTGCCTGTCACGTTTAATTCAATTAACGGTACGCGAATATCTGCTCATGTCATTGCATGCTTGAATACTCATCGTGATTGCGTAGCTTTGCTACATACTAGTGTTACTTGTTCCGGCTAGGTGCACCCCTACGCCATACTTGTTAAATCCACTTTCTGGCTCGTGTTCCAGAAGACGAGCTCAACACAGCCTGCGGGCAAAGGGCACTCGTTGAGTGATCCCTTGTACTTGACACTTGAACACAGCCTGCGGGAAATAGGGCACTCGTTGAGTGATCCCTTGTACTTGATACTTGAATACAGCCTGCGGGCAATAGGGCATCCATGTGTGGGTGATCCCTTGTACTTGACTTGATTACACAGCCTGCGGGCAATAGGGCATCCATGTGTGGGTGATCCCTTGTACTTGACTTGACGTGTTTACTTGTACGTGACAAACAGTGATAACAGTGATAACAGTGATAATCGTGATTCGTGAATAGTGATTGGTAGCTTTTGCTACATCGTGAGTGATTGGCTTCCTTACCTTTAAAACTGTCGCATCATACTTAAATGCCATGTCATTGCATCTTATTATAACTGCTAGGTTGCTAGTTCACTTTCAGTTTCCTTGCACAAGTCTTTCCAGACTTGCTGACATGTGCCCCTCTCTCTTTTGGGTGTCACATGTTAGACCCAGAGCCAGAGCTTTGTTGCAGGGGATATGGTGTTGCTGATGCGGATGTTTGCTGCGGTGGTGAGTGGACACCAGGGGCCTGTCCCGAAGACCGCTCGTGTTCACTTCTTTGTTTAGGTTTGCTGTTAGTGTTGGTGCGTGGCACCCTTGTATGTATGTTATTCTTTGTTGGCCATGTTGGGCCTTGGACTCTTTTCCTTTAGCCTGGGGGGCTTTTCTGTGATATTGTGATTTGTTTATGGACTTTTGGAGATCCAATAAAATGTCGTCTCATTTCCTTATTATCATTGTTGTTTCGTTTCGCTTTGCAAGGACTTGCCATCATAAGTGTTCTTTTACGCTTATCAGACTTGGAGCTTCACGGCTTCAAGTTTGTGCGGACCTTCTCACGTCTCGCCTCCACATTTTTGGGAAGCGGGGCGTGACAGAGGGGTACTATCCCCCGCGGACCGAGCGAAGCGCCCGCTCGTAAGGCTAGGGGAAACTCCCCCAGCCGACGAGCATGACAGCCAGCCGCAAGCCGAGGGATGACCTCCCTCACTGACCGAGTGACCCACCCGCTCGCCAGGCTGAGGACAATCACCCCGGCGGACAGAATCGGTGGGAAGAATGACATCCCAAGCCAGACGAGCCCGGGACAACACCCCTAGACGAGGGCGAAGTACGATGATCGGGCGGAAAAAATGGGCGATGCCCGGAAGGTTATTTCAAGGGGGAGAACCCCCGTAGAAGAGACCAGTGGCGCAAGAAAAGTAGAAGAAATCGTTTTCATTAATGGTATGGGTTACATATCACTCAGCAACATCCTTTCAAGCACTGTTGTTGACAACAAAATTTGTCACCCAAGAAAAGAAGGGGGACAGGGTACAAGGGCTCTTCAGGGGTCCGGAGCGCGAGAGACAGCGTCATCCGGGGCCTCGCCTTGCTCCGAGCAGTGGGGATCGGCATGTCCCGGTGGAGGGGGGATCGGCTCCCGAGCGAGCTCCGCGAACTGTCGGAATGACTCCCTGACGACCTCCACTATGCGAGGGGCGAGGAGGTCCTCATAAGTCCCGAAGACCTCCCTCAGGACCGACACAATCCTCGGCCTTATGGCCGTGTCGATGCCCTTCTCAGCCTCCTCGGTGAAACGGAGCCTCCGACGCAGCTCGGCGAGTTGGCCCCAGAGATCATCCCTCTCCCGCCTGAACTTTTCTTCCGCTTCTCGGCTCAAGTCATGAATATCCACAAGATCTCGTTTGAGATCATGTACTTGAGACTCGAGCTCGTCGGCACGACGGCGTTGCTGCCGAGCTTCCATGCGGGCACCTTGGAGGGCTACATCAGCCTCTCCAACTCGAGCGCGCTCCTGATTTAGGGAATCCTCGAGGTTTCTCAATCGGGTCACCCGGCGTTGCGCCTCAACAGCCATCGCGGTGGCCTGCAAATGAAAGAGAGGTGGATTATACCAAGGAAGATCGAAGGGCAGGGCAACTGTCCGAAAATGACAGGAATTCGAACCTGTCGGAGATGACCGACTAGAGAGTCCAACAATATGTCCACGGGGGACAACTCCAAGAAGGAACGGTCCCCTGGAAGGATGGAATCCGCCGCCGGACGATTCGCCAAGGCCATATCAAGGGGCACTTAGTCCCCAGGGGGATCAGTCGGTCCCGCTAAGGCGCTCGACAGGACGCAGCCTGCCCCCAAGACTGAAGGGGTAGCCGAGGGAGTGACGACGGCGTGGGCGGCAGGGTCGGCCGCAACGGTCAGCACGATTGCCTGGCCGGGATCCTCCGGCGCGACGGAGGGAGTCAGAGAAGCGGCGCGCCCGCCATTCTTCTGCGACTTCTTCTCGTGGGGTCCAGCGGTAACTGGGGGAGAGCGCTTGCGACTCCCGCCCGCGGAAGGCCGAGGAGCCGATCCAGAACCCTCAACAAGGAGGGGGTCGGTCCCAGTGACCTCCCTCCGTGGGGACCCGATGCGACCCGTGGGGGAGACTTGGCCTCAATCCTCCCAGAAGGAGGCTCGGACCGGCGCAACTCTTCATCTACAGAGCGACGAGGCGCCCGTCCGAAAGAACTCCCACGGCCCCGGCGAGATCCCAGCCGAATAAGCTCGTCAACATCGTGGGTGAATTCGCGGCCAGCCATCCCTGCGAGAGGAAGCGAAATCAGGGTGAGCCAGAGGTTAAACAGAAGGAAGGGAGACAACCTACCAGGGGACCACAGAGTGCACTTAAGAAGCAGGTCGTCCAGCAAAGGCCAGACTGACCTCTCTTCAAGAGAAAGTAACGACAAGAGGCGGACCGCAGCCCGCTCGGCTTCGGATAAGGTTACCGCCCTGTCGGTTTGTTGCGAACTCCCCCAACATGTCAAGATCACCGAGACCCGGGGAAAGACAACGAAAACAAATCTAGAGGTCCAGTTCCCCGACCAATGGGGCAGACCTAGCAGGCACACCCGCCCCGCACGGGCTCGGAGGTGCAGCCAAGATCCGAGGCCGACCGTCTGGATCCGGTAAAAGTGAAAGAGGAGGGGGAGAGACGGCTCCAGGCCGTGAGCGATACAAAGCATAATGAACCCGGTCATCACCGCGACAGAGGATGATGTCAGCTAGCATAGGGCGACTTTCAAGGAATCCGTGAATTGAATGATAAAAGGGTGGAGGGGGAAACGGAGCCCTAGATGGAACATCTCGACGTAAACACCGACCTCGTTACTCTGCGGGAAGCAGATCCGCTCGTCTCCAAAGGGAATCCGGACATCATAGGGATGACATAAGTACATATCCCGTATTTCCCCAGTGAATAAGAAAGGGGCCATAGATGACGACCGGAGGATCGACGGAGGGATGCCTAATCGCTCGGAAGAAGAGGCCACATCGTCCCCAACGGGATCCGGAAAAAGTTTTCCTTTCCCCTTATCCCTCGAGGGCGGCGAAGGAGCTTTGGGCCCCGAAGGATGGGCACGATCGGGACTAGGCGTCGGTCCGCCAGGACATGTATCACCTATTCTAAGCATGGCCATAGCCCGAGTTAAAGATTGGGAGAATTACCTTAATAAGAGCTTGGAAGAAGGCAGATGTCGGGAAGAAGAAGCTGGCAGAACGAAGATCAAGAAGGAATGAGCGTGAAAGAGTTGAAGCTCGAGGGATCGGAACATATATATATTGAGGACGATGGTTGGATTTGAACCGCCAAGGGAGAGCACGTGGCAACATCAAGACGACGGCGATGCTTCGAAAACCGCACCAACAGAAGTTCAAACGGAGCGGTAATAATGACATTCATTTAATGACGGAGCCTCGACTGACGCACCCATCGGATCACGTAAGAGTCACATCACCCGAGCCGAACCGACGGAAGTCGAACGGCCCGGGCGATGGGGGCAATTGTTACGACTAATTTGGACCAGCCCGAATTACAACGGCCCACGGCCCAGCATCAAAGGGGAAGCCCACTAGAGAAGACAGGCCCGCCCGAAAGGGCCCACGGATGGGGCTGAAGGCCCAGCCACTCCACCCTCGGGGGACCCGACTAGCCCACGTTCGGCCAGATTAACCGCCCCTCGGAATCCGCGATCCCATAATGGCCATTAACGGATCCGTTAATGGGCCAGCCCTCCACTACGTACGAGTGGGATGAGGCGGAGGCGGATCGTGGGGACGTGAAGGGAGGCGGGACGTGGGGCAATCGTGAGGGACCCTATAAGGGGAAGACCAAGACGACGGAGAGAGGGATCGATACTCAGGTAATCAACAGATAGGTACTCCATCAACGACCTAGGCATTCGCCACTCCATTTCCTCCCTCCCCCAAACTCGCGCCGCCTGGGTTGACGTTCCGGCTTCCTTACAAGCCGGATCTCCCCCGCCGAGTATCCCTTCAGACCTTGATCTGACTTAGGCATCGGATGGGATTTGGCCGGAACCTAGGTCCGGCCTCCCTGCCGAGTTTCCTCATCTGTCCAGGAAGAAGCTATCCGAGGCACCGAGGCTACCCCTCAGCGTCGGGCGGCCACCCCATCGCAGTCGTCAGGCGGACGTCTGCTTGAGCACCGACCCACTTGCAAGGCGCCGAGGCTACCCCTCGACGCGGATCTGACCGAGGCCGAGCGCGACCCAGCCGAGGCTGCGCACAATCCATCGAGCCGAGGCTTCTCCTCAGCTCCCCGAAGGCAGAGGACCGACGCAACCCGGGGACCCGACCCCGTCTGCGCCCGACCCCGCTTCCACCCACGCCGAGAGCACGCGGGCTCGACGATCCCAAGGGACCCCCAAGTCGGCCCCTTGACCACGTTGACCACACAGCCGACGGTCAACGAGCTGTGGTGAGAAAACACCCGTAAACAACAACCTTAACCTATCACTACTTGTTATCAGTCAAACCTGATATTTCCAGTCACATCACCATTCGGATAATAGCTCTTCATCACAGCGTTCTTATCACTATCTTGTAAAATCTTGATCCCTTGAGGGTATGTTTTCTAGGCTTCCATTTGTCATGATTTTTCACCATATCTTTTGTAAATTAGCACTATTTGATGCAGTAAAATTGGGCGCTTCAAAGTTGAAATGCCGACAGTCTCTGCATGGTTTCGATTTTTGTTACTTAAAAAAATTAGTTGCTTCCAATAGAAAACGACAAGTTAGCCATCGGATGGTTGATGCTCAAACTAGAAGCCAATCAAGAACTTCTCGGGACTGGAATCTCATGCGTGCAACTTGTTACAAATGAGGAACTTTGATTTGCATTGGGAAACCGAGACGCCAAACGATTGGAAGAGCCAATCCATCACTCTCACACTCTTGTTGGAGGTATTAAAAAACTGTTTTTAAATTACATTAACAACCTAAATTAGTGCTGTCCTTATTAGCAATATGATTCATGAAGCATTAGTGATAATCGTGGTTGTAATTTTTGGAAAAAGATTCAATCTTTATCGTGATTCATATGTGTTAGTCGTGTAATTAAATGTCATTAAGTACAGATCAAATCTTTAGTGAAGAAGAATTACAAATGGCATTATTTCCTTAGTAATATCAAGGAGATTCTTTGGATTTCATGGAATTTTAGAAAAAGTGAAGAAAAGATGGAACCTTAGATGAAAGATTGGGCTAATGTCTTGTGATTCTTTCTTGTAGCATAACAGTCCCTCGGGATTTAGCAAGTTGGGTGGTCGTGGTTAATGGAAAACTTAATCTTGAAATTATTTGAGAGAGGTTTGGGTATGTGTAGTTACTAATACTACCACTGCATAGAAATGGCTAAACTAATATTTATGTTGATTAACCAAATATTCCTATTGGGCATGTAATTTGCTACAAATAGGGGCGATTCAGGGTTATGAATAATATTAACTACGGAAGCAATTCTTTCATCTTGTCATGTTCTTAACCTGTACCCCATAAGAAACTAGACAAGACACCTTATGAGATGTGGAAAGAATATACCTCTCAACCTGTATTTTTCTTAGAGTGTGTGGGTGTTTGGCCAAGGTATGTCTACCTGACTTTAAGAAGTCTAACATTGGACCTAAGACATATGACACTGTGTTCATTGGTTATACTCATCATAGTGCTGCTTCATGTCTTTAAAAGATCATTCTATTTCTGAGTCTAGAGATGCAGCGTGTTTTGAGCATGTTTTTCCTTTGAAAAAAGGAATACATGTCTCTTATGCCAACAATGTTTCTATGCCCAATCCTTCAACATTATCTGATGATATGCATACACATAGTCCTACTATTACTAGTACTAGTATTGATGAACCTAGAAGGAGTAAGAGGCAAAGAACTGAAACCAACTTTGGACCGGGCTTCATAACTACTTTCTTATCGAAAAATGGAGTAATTTCTTTGGAATATGATAGGTCCGAAAGAAATCTTGCAGATTCACTAACTAAGGGGTTGCCAAGGAAAGTGGTTCTTGATTCGTCGAGAGGGATGTGACTAAAGCCCATGTGTTAAGATAATATGGTTAATACCCAGTGTGGTCTAATTACGCCATATGATTCTTAACATACACAACATTTTTATTCATATGACATGTGGTAGTGTTTTTTAAATCCATAGCCAAGTTTTGGTGGTGCTATTGAGAAGCACTTGATGGATTCATTATGAGATAAGTCCATAACCAGTTTTGGTTGTGTTATAGAGAAGCACTTGATGGACTCATTATCTGTTGAGGGGTTGAGAAATATGCTCTTAATGGTTCCATATCCTTTGTGATGGTGCTATAGAGAAGCACTTGATGGACCACCTACGTGGGTGTGAAGGTTTGGCAGCCTTATATGAAAGACAAGGGCAGTCTTTCTAAAGCACTCATGAGACCCAAGCTATGCGCATGGCCTTAAATCGCTTGATTTGTATCGCGGAGTTTGCACATACTCAAGGTTCAATACGTGTTGTTGGGGTCTCAACCGAACTCTAACGAGTTCAAGAGTAATTCATTCATTAGGAAGTAAGTTGTTGCCTCACTTCACTATGTATCAATTCAATCGAAAGACAATGATGCTTAAGTATATATCCCTCTTTTATCCAGGAGTTCTTCGTTTCTTTTTCCGAGCCATTAGTGGGGGATTGTTGGAAATAATGGCTCTCCAAAGCCTTTGTTTCATTCCCACTAACTCTTTAGTCCCACATTGCTTCGGCAATTTGCCTTGGAGGAGTTTATTAGTGAGTTGTTGAGACTTGGAGGTGTGCCCCAATGGGTACGACTCTTTTGTGAAGTGGACTTATATGAGCATGGGTCCACCACACGCGCACCGCCACCGCCGGCCGGCCGTGGCGTGGCGCGCGCAACTTTACTTTTTTGGACGCCATGGCTTTCCTTTTTTGGACCTAGAACATTGATGTCTCATTCTAAATGTTGAAAATGGCTAATTGATTGCAGCATTTTTTAACTCTATTTATATCCCTCTTCATTCCTTAAGAATATACACGGAAAATTGTTTACTCCACAAAAAAATTCTTCTTGCTTCATCCCGTTCTCCTGGATAGCTGTACTGTGCAAACTCCAAAGTGTCTGGCCGCGAGTGGACGCGTCTAGAGGCTGCTGTATTAATCTTGGGGAGCAACCGACAACAACGATTACCACCGAGGTCGCGCCGTAATTGCTTTTAAGGCAGTGGTCATCACACGACACAGCCTTAAATCTCTTCTGATAAGTTTTCTGCTTCTCTGTTCATCCTCATATAGCCACAATATTCCACCAAATTTTCTTACAATACCAAGATCAAGGTGATGATAAGACAGATAGAGATGGTCGCGGTAGGTGGACGAAGGTGATGGCCGTCGACAAACTCGATGAGGCGATGGTTGCAGACGAATGTAATATCCGTGGTCCGTGGTCTATTAGACGAACGCGATGGCTGCAAACGATATTAGTGAAAGGTGAAATATGTGATTTTCTTGACGCTTTGTTGAGTGCTCAATCTTGCAGCAACTGCTACTCTTGTTGTTAGCCAGAGATAGTGGAAATGTGTCAAGTAGACTATTATTGTTGAGAGCCAACATGAAGGCAAGCGACGTTCTATATTTATTTTATCACAAATAGCATCTTTCTTCATTATATTATTTGGCAACCTCAAATTTTTTTTCAAAAAGTGTTGATTGGTAACTGAAAACCGAGAAACAAAATTGGTGCTTGAACCTATATAACTGAGTAACAATTTATGCAGGGCTTTTCCATGCAAGAGGATGTTGAGGATACGTGATTGGGGAAATGATTTGAAGTTATACGTTGCAAAAAATAAGAGGTAATAAAATGCAAAATTAATTCTAACCACAACAAGATTCGAACTATGACCTTAACCACAGTTCTCCAATCTCTCTCCCAAATGAGCTATGTTCGGAACTGTAAAGGATTACATATAAAAGATCTTATAGTCAAAAACTTACCCGGGCTGTAACCCAGGTCAGTCCAAGCGTAGCTCCGCCCTTGGTTTTGCTAAATATATTTTTGGTCGATTTTACTAATCTTTTTAATTTTTGGATTTTAATATAGAATGAATGATAGGATTTTACAATACCTTATTGATACACACACAGTGAGGTAACAGAGTTGGAAGAAGTTGAAGAAAAGGTTGCTTGTCCAAATATCTAACAATGCCATTTGTTTCTAAAGATATAACATGTGCACTTAAATCAAGAGAGCAAAGGTTGAAGCTCATTTAAATAAGTTCAATAGGATTAAAAGGGGACCTAGGATTCGAACCCGGGTCTTTACCGAAGCAACTGAACAATTCAACTACTAGGATAATCACCGGAGCACAAAATCGGGTGATTCGGTGTGCTCAACGAAATTGATGCTATCGGATGTGCTTTCTTTGTTGGTATTTGATCTTCCTCTAATGGGTTATCGGGCTTAGTTGGACCCAACACAGGCTTGGCACATCGGACCTGATAGGAATATCGAATCCCAACTCAGGATCCGAAACTCGCCTCGGTTTGCGGCATATGACCCGACAACCCGTTAACAGCCCTAGAACTCGCCAGACGTTCCATTTCCGCTCCCAAACTAAAATCCTGCAACGCAAACCTGTGAACCTTAACCCTATCTTTCTCGACTTCATTTCTCGACTAAAACCCTGCCTTCATTTCTCGACTCCCACTTGTGAACCCTAACCCTAGATCTCGGTCGCTGAAAATGGCGGCGATGCTCCAGCCTCAGATCATACTGCTGAAGGAAGGGACGGACACATCGCAAGGCAAAGCGCAAGTAGTGAGCAACATCAATGCTTGCACCGCCGTCGCCGACGTCGTCCGTACGACTCTGGGCCCGAGGGGAATGGACAAGCTCATCCATGACGATAAGGGCAATACCACGATCTCTAACGACGGGGCTACCATCATGAAGCTTCTCGATATCGTTCATCCCGCTGCCAAGATCCTTGTTGATATCGCAAAGTCCCAGGACTCTGAGGTAATGAGCGTATCAATCTATTAGCTTTTGACTGTTCAGTGAACTTGGATCGGCCGAACAGTTTTTGAAACGATGATTCAATGGTAAAAATCGTATCTTTTGGTCTATAGGCATATTATTTTTGGGGTTTATTTGCTGGACAACCTGCAATTTTATTGAGTGTTGGGAGAAAGAATATCTTATCATGTTGAAGCATTTATTAACAATATATACTGCTAATTCTTATTTTTTTTACTGATCAGTAAGCCTCCTAATATCCTATATATACTCGTGTACTGTTTTTGTATACTATTCAATATGTTTTCCTAATTTCATTAAAATGTTTAGCTATTTTTATATGGCAAGATGCATAGGTACTGTTTTAATTTGACATGGCAAGCAAATGATAAATATTTCGTCATCTATACTCTATCCGTAAAGAGGTGTCTTCTGTTTATTCCTTGTGAAAGTAGGCTTACTGACCTAAATTTGGAAGAAACATCTTATATTTTGGGATATTTCAGGTCATAGTTTGTTGCTAACTAGCTGATTAAAAAATGTTGTGAGAGATCATGTCTACCCAGTTTATCCATAATAAATAAGGATCATGGTCAATCACGCCTGCATCAAAACCTTGCAAAGAATGCATGCAAGCAGGCTTACTGATCTAAATTTAGAAAAGACCATCTTATATTTTGAGACATTTCTGGTCATAGTTTGTTGCTAAATAGCTGATTAAATTGTGATAGATTTTGTCTACTCAGTTGATCCATAAATAAGGATCATGATCAATCATGCCTGCGTCAAAACCTTGATAAGAAATGCATGCCTCTGTGATGACCAATATCCAGCACTTGAGAAACCGACATTTATTTGATCGCTGCCAATTATGTTTAGACATGTGAATTGTTTTTAAGGTATTAATCGTTCATCATCTGCTGGATTTTTGTGAGAGAGCCTTCAAGAAGGCCCGAGGAAATTAAAAATCATATAAGCATTTTTTGGACTTAACTCAATCCACTAGCATTTTAGTGTTTTGGATTGTAATGTTATTGCCTTCTCTATGTTTCCTATTTCCTTCGTTTTATTTCTCAATGTTGTCTGAGGCGACCTCTTTGTTAACATTGGCACTGTAATAGGACTAGTCAACCCGTGATCATAGGTCACGGGACATTCACAATACTCCCTTGAAAAATTTCAACCCATTCAAAGTCTCACCCTTCCAAAAAAAATTTACAGCCACATTCAAAATATCATATCTCAAAATTCAACACCATTAAAATCTCCCTCAAAAAAATTTGCAGCCACCTTTAAACTGCCCCCTAACTAAAAAATTTAACCACATTCATACTAAAAAAGTCCCCTAGAGAATTTAATTCCACCAAAAGTTTTAGTTTCCACCAAAATTTTGTTCTCTCAAAATTATAAATTAAAATTTAGTTCCATTCAGAGATTGAATTTCCCCAAAAATTTTAATCTCTCCAAAAATTTATTTCCACCCCCAAAATTTAATTCCCTCCAAAATTTTCACAAACTGTCATCCTTACCATTGACGCCTTACGATTCAATCCAACATCTTTCTATCCACCCTTTTGTCCTCGTCAGCAACCCCATTCAAAAACATCTTTCAATTGTATAATAGATTTGCAATACGTAACAAATCATTAGCTGGTTTATTTATGATTTAGAGATAATATTAGTACTCATTTGAATAATGTTTGATTGAAATTATTCAACAACTACAGCAGCCGTGCAGCATGAGAATTTGTCTTCTACGGGGGCATGATGGTTGCTGTACATTTTTAAGATTTTGGTTGTAGACAATATATTTGTCAGAATTTGTTAAATATTATCTACAATTATCGAATCAAATGGCCTGTATGCAATGCATCATTATGTTTTTAAAAAACAAACCATGCCATGTAGATGTTATTACACTTGTCCAACAAATCTTTCATTTTGATTGTGTATTTAGTGAAATTGACAACACAAATCTTTTTGTTGTGGGTGCTTATAGAAATTAGTAAAAGAAACTCAGTGGTAGCTTTCTTATATCAACCTAATTCTAAGTCAATTGAACCAAAAGCCAATATCTCCATCTTTTTACGCCTGTGATGGTATATGAATGTGCTGATTGTTCGACTCTTGACTATTTAACTTATAAATATTTAGTTGAACACTGGATGATGATCTACGGACTGCCCATGTGTATGTAATATGCACTGTCCTTTAAGTAATTAGGGAACATATGTTTCTTTAAGGTTGGGAAATACTAGCTCTCAGTTGATGTAATGCTCCAATGGATCTTATGCTTCACCCGTTATTTGTCTAAAGATCTTTTTAGTTATTATCCTTCGCTCTTTATAGATCAGCTGTAGTCACTTTCATGTGAAAAAGCACATAGGTTCCATTTCTGTTAAGTTTTTTGATGTTAAAAGTAGAACTTCTTATCGGTCTTCTAATGATGAGGATTTCATTATGTTTATGAAACATGATGATATTTGTCTCCTTCTTTAACATTTAAGCTATTCATTTTTGTTAATTTTTACATCTGCTTGATAAAATAATATTGATATAATAACAACTGACAAGAATTTTTGACAAAATATTAAAAATTTTGCCAACCACATTCTGAAAGAATAGTAGCTGCATTATTCACACACATTTTTGGTTTACTTTACCTTGTTTTTGCCAGTTGGCTGAAACATTTCTATTCTTTTCGATATCCGCAATGGACATCTAAAATTTTGTAGGGGTTGAACTGATTTTATCCATGTTTCCATTTGAATTTCCATTGGAATGTTCCTAGTGGGGTTGCTTGCTTGGAGTTTTTGTTTGAGTTGTTATATTTCCTCTACAACTGTAAAATGGAGAGTGTGATGCTCTGTTTTACTTTGGCACTTTGAATAGAATTTTCTTTTACTGAAGGTGAAATCAATGCCTTCAATAATTAATAAACATGATTGTTGGTATTGCTATTGTTTATATAACTTTCACCTGATAGTTGGGTTTTAGCTTGTAAGTTCAGCATTGCATGTCTTGTTTGCATGGTGTAATATACCTCGCTGTGGTGTTCTGGTACTGACATGTATTGTCATCGAGTGATATTTTGGCAAAAAGATGCCAAAACGGAACATATTATGTCTTGAGATGTTGCTATGCCTTATATTGGTGTTTCATTTTCTTCTATTTTCTTCACCATTGGGTCTTTATTTACCGAACACATTTACACGTACTGTACAAAAACTTTTCAAATCTAATGCATTTGAAATCAGTTAAATGTTATTTATAGTTGCATACCTAGTGTCAATAACACTATTCTCTAATGTGAACATGGGGAACTATGCGCAATAGTACGTTCTCAATGCATTTTTTTTTGTTGATTTAAAATTATTACTTAGTTTTGTAGCACAATTGGTTAGACCTTAGGACTTGTACTGGGAGCACTATATGAATTATTTAAGTTCTGCGCTTTGCTAATTCTGATTTTGTGTAACATTGAGGCAGCAAAAATGGAGTCTCATTTTATTTGGTTTGTTGCAGGTGGGTGATGGTACCACTACGGTAGTGCTTCTTGCAGGTGAATTATTGAAAGAGGCAAAACCTTTCATTGAGGATGGAGTCCATCCTCAAAATCTCATTAGAAGTTACAGGGCGGCCGGCAACTTGGTGAGCATATAAGTCACTGTATATATGATAGATTGCAAGTGCTTATTCTTTGAACTGAGAAACAGATCATGTATTACAGGCAATTGGCAAAGTTAAAGAGCTTTGTGTAAGCATAGAAGGGAAGAGCCTTGAAGAAAAGAAGTCCTTATTGGCAAAATGCGCTGCTACGACACTATCATCAAAATTAATAGGTGGCGAAAAGGATTTTTTTGCTGCTATGGTTGTGGATGCTGTCATTGCTATCGGAAACGATGATAGATTAAATTTACTTGGAATTAAAAAGGTAGTTCTCATATGTCCCTGAACTTCATGTCTCTGGTGTTCAAATATCATTATTATTATTCCTTGTTCATGACGACGAGTAAGTAGGTATGAATAACAATTATGGGAGGATGAGGGGTTTCTAGTGTGTACACGATCATATTGATTGCTTGATGCCATTAAACTTGTCACTGTGATTATTTTTCCTTTTTAATTGTGTTCATGTTAATCTTACTATGGACATCTTGTGGTAACGGCGGATTTTACTCTAGTCTTTGCATATTCTACTTGCTTAATGTTTTAGACTTTTATCAGTTCCATTGGTAACTTCATTAATCTCTTTCTAAGGTCTTCATTATTAGTCAACAGTGTGGGTGATGTCTCTATCTTATTCATGTGTATATTGAGTATTTCATGTCACTAAAACATGTTATCATGATTTTTTTAAATTAAGTGAGTTCATGTTGGTATCTTCGTCCTTTGACGTTTTGGTTAAATGAAGACCGAAGACTTTGTAGTGAGTCTTCACGTCTTGCCTACACTGATGCTTGATCAGCTTAACAAGTTATTTCGCTAGTCTGTTCTGTAGTCTCCCCAATTTTGCACACGCATCTGTGCGAACAGCAGGCATGATCCGAGCTTTTTTTTTTCTTCTCCTTTGTTTTAAGGGAAGGCCCATTGTCTTGCAGCATAGTCCCCGAAGGGGAAAGAAACTCCCACCACAGTGGAAGAAAGAAGCTCCCATAAAGGGTGACTGAAAGCATTCTTGCCTCTTCTTGCATGCCGAAATCACACTGAACCTTGGTAGTCTTTGACTAGGTCTCTATGCACAATGAACCTGAGTCATTGTATGGTGAATTTGTGTCCCTTCATTTTTAATTTGAAGTTCCTTCGCATGCTACTTGTGGGGAGATCTAAATGCATGATTTCCCACTAGGAAGGACATGAAGCCTGGTCATCTTGCATGAAAGAATGCTTACCAGTTTGGTATATTGGCACTTACAATTGTGGAATGGTCAGCTTAGCTATCCTTTTTTGGTCCTTATTCCTTATATGTTGTAGGCATTTTGTTTTTTGCAACCTAATGTGATTTGTTGGAATCATCTCAAAGCTTTTGAATAGAATTTTGGGGACGGTGACTTTGAAGATTGATTTTATGATATAACTATTTAAAGTTTAAATCATGCTTTTTTTCCAAAGGTCCCTGGTGGTACTATGCGGGATTCATTTCTTGTCAATGGGGTTGCTTTCAAGAAGACATTCTCTTATGCTGGTTTTGAGCAGCAGCCAAAGAAGTTTCTCAATCCAAGGATCCTTTTGTTAAACATTGAATTAGAGTTAAAGTCAGAGAAAGAAAATGCTGAGATCAGGTACAATTTATCTTCTCCAAATTCACTTTATTTATTTATCTAGTCATGTCTTATTTTGTTCAATAAGCATACTTTATGTTGTTTACAGATTATCAGATCCACTGCAGTACCAATCCATAGTTGACGCTGAATGGAATATCATATATGACAAGTTAGACAAGTGTGTCAAGAGCGGAGCAAAAATTGTCCTCTCACGACTGGCAATCGGCGATCTTGCAACACAGGTAGGATATTTCAACTTTCCGCATGGGATACCATGTCCAAACATAATGGTTTTCCGTATTCAGTATTTTGCAGATCGAGATATATTCTGCGCTGGTCGTGTGACCGAAGAGGACCTGCAAAGGGTTTCTGCTGCTACAGGTGGAACAGTGCAGACTTCTGTCAACAATATAATTGATGAGGTTCCCTTTATGTCGCACTTTATATCTTTCCTTGATTTGGTTTAGTGAATGACAAATAGAGGTCCTAGGAGATGAACATATAGTTCCTTCCTAAACTTGAATTAATTTAGTGATAATTTCTTTTATTTATTATTTTTCCTCTATGCTCGATGTGCTAAAGGTTCTGGGTACTTGTGAACTGTTTGAGGAAAGGCAAGTCGGGAATGAGAGATTTAACATATTCAGTGGTTGCCCTTCTGGTCGGACTGCAACCATAGTCCTCCGTGGTGGGGCAGATCAGGTTTGCCATTATAAAAACTGGTCATAGCTGCGGATTTCGGTGCATTATCATTAATACCATTCCATGGTTTTCTGTTTTGTTTTTTATAGTTTATTGAAGAAGCTGAAAGAAGTTTACATGATGCTATAATGATAGTCAGAAGAGCTTTAAAGAACTCCACAGTTGTTGCCGGTGGTGGTGCTATCGATGTAGGAAGTAGACACTTGCTAATATCTGTTGTAACTTTTGCTTATCAATATATGCTTATGCTTATATTTTTACATGATAGATGGAGGTCAGTCGATACTTGCGACAGCATGCACGGACGATTGCCGGAAAGTCACAACTGTTCATAAATTCATATGCCAAGGCTCTTGAGGTATGAGATCCAAGTACTTCTATTTATAGATACTTAAAAAAGCTCTTTCCCACCTCTGTGGCTTAATATAAGTTGCCACTTAATCGATGGTTGTCGAGTTCCTCGCAACCTGTATTAATCGGAGCAGATTTGGTGCGGATTTCACAAATAGTTGCATCCGCTCCGCTAAAAAGTGGATGATACACATGGATATTTCACGGAGGAGGGTACAACTTATACCTATTAGTATTTTCTTAGATGCAGATATGGATCGAATCTGCTTATAATCATAGTTTTATGGTAACTCATGAGTCATGAAAAATTGATACATGCAGTATTAGGTTGAAACGATATAGAACTAATTTACAAACGAGTAGTTTTATATCTATTACACACAACTTTTATTGCTCATATGTGGTAGTAATACAATATAAAAGTAATATGTAATTTTGAGAACTTTGAGAGCACATAAATAATACATATTAATTAGCAATAAAAAACAAATCAGATACAACAATAACCGTATCTGCATTGATTTAAAACAGATACTATGGAACGAATATTTCATGGAGTTAGATACAAATATCACTATCCGTTTGCTTAAATGGATGTAAATACAGAGTGAATTCAGATATTTCTGATATCAGTCGACAGCCTTAATTTTATCCAGTGTAGTTAAGGCGCACTGAGGCGCACGCCTGAGGCGCGCCTAGGCGCGAGGCGCACCTAGAGCGCCTCTCCTAAGGCCCAGGCTCCACTCAAGGTCAAGGCAACACAGGCGAGCCAAGGCGCGCGCCTTGGACCCAAGGCGAGGCGACCCAAGGCGCGCGCCTTCCCATTATTTTCTCTCTTTTCCATCTTCTAATTTTTTTGGCCCTCAAACCAAAAGCCTGCAAGTTTTGGGCCCATTTCTTCTCTATTGTTGCATAATTGCATAAGCCCACACCCTTCAACCCTAAAAACACAAAAGAAATTAACTCTGGACAAAACCGCCGCCCCTCTCTCTCGACAAAAAGCCGCCCCTATCTCCCAGTCTCCATACGAACAGGGCGCGCAACTCTCTTCCAGCCGCCCCTCTCTCCCAGTCTCCATACGAACCCAGCCGCCACTCTCTCCCAGTCTCCATACGAACAGGGCGCGCAACTCTCTCTCGTTGAAAACCCTAGTGCTCTCTCGCGTGAAACCTGCCCTCACGACGCGGTTGAGGTAAGCGAAAATATTTTCCTCTAACATGTACTTCCGATTTCCTTCCGATCGAACAATACTTCCTCTTTTTTGTACTTATTCAATTATTTTTCTCAATCGATGAAATCTGAAACTTGAATCGGTCATGCTTTGAATTTTTGATCTAATTTCTGAAATATTATAACTTTATTTGAATTTTTGATCTAATTTTTAATCTAATGTTATTGGTAACACATGAAGCATATATGGATTACTGGTGCGTATCATTTTCTGATTCTTACAGTTTCTTATTGCCTATTGCAATTTTTGTTAATTTCTTTTATTTGTAGTGTGTTCAATTGATGTGTGATTCAATTGATTGTTAATAGCCAAATCTTCCGGGTGTCATACATGTCGTTTCTTATATCTTCAACACTTTCTTTTTTCCTCCTAATCCCATGTAAGTGCCTGATAACTCGCTACGCCCGACCTGGAAAGATGAATCTTGCTCGAACACTGTTTGATAAAATGCCTGAAAAAGATGCTATCGCGTGGGGACAACCGTAATCTATGGCCATTTAAGAAATGGAAATGCCGAGGATGCCTACGGATTGTTTACGGAGATGCGCAACCGAGATGTCATGGCATTTGAGAAATGGAAATGCAACAAGAATTTTTTACTGCATTTGGGATTGTTCCTGGCCCAAAAGTCCACATGTTTAGATTCGGCGTGGCATAGCCCGGACCATTCTCATACCTAAATAACATCGCCTATTTGGTCTTCCTTGTTGTGACAGTAGAAGCATGAACCACAATGATTAAACTGTTCACATATTAGGTTTAGATCCCTGTCACATAATAAGCATTCATATTCCTATTCTTGACGATGAATGGAAACTAACTTCATCTGCTTCTTAAAATGATGCTTTTAGTTGGTGGTGATATAACAATCTCCGATTGGGATTGTATCTGGTGGACAATGGAAGTCCTCATTCTGACCAAAACTCGGCAATGTCAGCACATCACATTCTTGCACTAGGGTTGTATCTCTTAATTTTGTCTCTGCCTTCCCCGCCTTTTATGTCAATACTTTTGCTGCATGTCTATATCATCTTCACCTTACGTCCCGGGAAAAATAATGCCTGAATCCCTGTCTGCTTGCATTTGTATCATTCTTTGAGTATTGTGCCTGCATTTGGAAAAAGAATATGAGTACATCATACTGTATATGAAACTATGAAAGTATAAAAAGTAATATCAAATATTTACTGATTATTAAATATTTACTGATTCATCCCAATTTGAAATATATTCACTTGCACCAATGAAATTGATTTAAAAATGGGAATGAAATGAAAAAGTGTTTGATGTATATTGTGTTGTGCATGAAATGAAATTGATTTATACACATGAATGGTTTGATTGTCAACAAAACTAATTATTTACCATGTTGTACATTGATTTATTATGGTGAACATTGTTTGATGTGTTAGTAGTTATGGCTGGAAATAACCCGGAGGGGTCAACGACAATAGGCGCTCTTAGTAGAAACGATCCCGCTTGGAAATATTGCAAACAGTCGGATCCTAAAAATACAAACGACTTGAAATACAATTTTTGTGGAAGAGAGTTGAAAGGAGGCGTGTATCGCGTGAAGCTACACCTTGTTGGAGGAAATAGAAATGTCCTTGTATGCAAACATGTATCCGATGTAGTTAAAAAAGGAGATTCAAGATTACATGGACTCAAAAGCAGGATGAAGTCTTTTGCATCGTCTGCTGCTTCAAATGCTGGTGATCCATTTAATATGGATGTTTCGGGAGAGGAAGACCGAGACATGGAGGCGACTACGAGTGTTGGAACCAGTAAAAGAAAACCGGTAACACTATGGATAAGTTTTTCTCAAAGAGGCCAAATAGATCACAACCTTTGAGACAGGCGACATTAGATGAGTGTCTGGATACTGCAAAGGTTGAGTATGCTAATACATGTGTGGCTAAATGGTTTTATCAAGCATGCATTCCGTTCAATGCAGCAAGACTTGATAGCTTCAAAGAAATGTTTGATGCAATCTCTCAGTGTTCTGGCATGAAGTCGACTAGCTATTATGAGTTGAGAGTTCCATTGCTTAAGAAGCAAGTTGGTATTACTAGAGCTCTCTTGGCTGAGCATGAAAAGGAGTGGAAGACGGCAGGTTGTTCTCTTATGTCAGATGGATGGACTGATAGAAAAAATAGGTCTCTCATGAACTTCTTGGTTAACAGTCCTATAGGGACGGTGTTCATGAAATCTATTGATGCTTCAGCCTACACAAAAACAGGGAGCAAAGTATTTGAGTTGATGGACATGATTTAGAAGGTTGGGCCACAACATGTAGTTCAAGTCATCACCAATAATGCATCGAACTACGTGACAGCTGGTAAGTGATTTATCATTCGTTCCTTCCCGTTGACATACTTTAAGCCTTTTATTTAACTTATTTTATCCTTCATTCATTATTTTTTGTTCTCAATGTGATATGGAAGTTGATAGAGGAGAAGTATCCCAATATCTTTTGGACCCCTTGTGCATCACATTGTCTTGATTTAATGTTGGAAGATATTGGAAAATTGCCCAACATAATGAAGACTATCATGAAGTCCGTGGAGTTCAGTGGTTACATTTATAACCACGGGAAGGTGTTGAGCATGATGAGGGGCTTCACCAATGTTAGAGAGCTAGTGAGGCCAGCAAAACACGGTTTGCTACTTCCTTTTTGACTATGCAGAGTATCTACAATCAAAAACGTCAATTGCAAATGATGTTTAGGTCTCAAGAGTGGCTATCTAGTACTTGGGCAACAAATGATAGGAAGGGGAAGAAAATTGCAGCAACTATTCTTTCTCAGAGCTATTGGAATGTGATGGTGCCAGTATTAAAGATTGCATACCCACTTGTTAAAGTCTCAAGGCTAGCTGATAGTGAGAAGAAGCCAGCCATGTGTTACATGTATAAGGCCGTTGAAATGGCAAAGAATAGCATCCGCGAGTCTTTGGACAATGATGAGAGCAAGTTTGGTGAGGCGATCAACATTGTTGATAAGAGGCGGGAGTGTCAGCTTCGCCGTCCATTACATGCGGCTGGATATTTCTTAAATCCAGGTACGTTTTATGATGATGAAGACATCCTGCTGGATATTGATGTGATGAACGGAGTATGCTTGTGTGAAAAAGTTTGTGCATCCTGAAGATCAGAAGCTTGTTTTGTGTGAAAAAGCTTACATTTTATTTAATGTATCATACATAGCTTAAATTATAGGTAAACTTATACGGTAACTACTCACTAGTACACATGTTTGTAAAATTGGCAGCGGAATGGTGGAAGTCTTATGGGGCCACTGCTCCACAATTGGCGAAGGTTGCGATCCGCATACTTAGTTTGACTTGTAGTGCATGCGGGTGTGAACGTAACTGGAGTGTATTTGAGCAAGTAAGTAAAAGACAATATATTTGATGTTATTTTTTGTATTTACCTATTTATAAATATTAACCAATAATCTTTTATTGTTTACTAGATTCATTCCAAGAAAAAAATCGGCTTGAAACTCAATGGTTGAATGACTTGGTGTTTGTTAAATACAACACCATCTTAGAGGAGAGATTCAAGATGTGTGATAAGCTTGATCCTATCTCACTTGTTGAGTTACTTGAAGATAGCAATGAGTGGACGACGGGAACGACACTCGAGGAGGAAGAAAGTGGAGCTGTGGACATTGATACTATTACTCCCATCGGTGAGCTAGCCATCCATACATTACTTTTTTCATTTATGAGACAAGTACTAGTTATATTTTATTAATAAGTACGTTTAATACTATTTCAATGAATTAAAGGAACTCAAGGGAATGTGGGTGTGGCGCCAACCCCAACCCCAACCCCTCCAAGTGCGACAGAATTGGAGGCAGATGATTCATGGCTTGAAGAAGGGAGACGTGAAGGACATGTTGCAGTAGAAAGGGGAGTGGCTGATTTAGAGGTGGATCATGCAGGAGGAGGTGATTAGTAAAAAATTGATAACATTTCATGTCTTTATTTTCACGAGTTCTGATAAGTTTATTAACATATTTTTCTATGTTATGGACATATCGGGTTAACTTCTAGTACAAGGCCAAGTGCATCAGATAGAATTATCAACATCACTTTCACTAGGAGGAGAGTTGGAGCACTAGGGAGAGCCTTCACATCATCCTTTCATCTTAGAAATGAGAGCTCTGGAGAGGAAGAAGCAACACTGGCAGACGATGATGCAGACGCAGTTGATGATGATGATGAGACACATGAGGATGAGACCGACTTTCATGATGCATATGATTGATCTTTCTTTATTGCTAGATGGATTGTGGTCGATGGACAGATTAGTATATTATTGTTTTTCTATTTTGGAGATCGGTTATGGATATCGTATTATGGATTATTGATTTTTGACTTGGTATGATATGTGATGTTATATTTTGATGTTTTAATCATGATTAATTCTAGTTCCTATGCAAATTTATTTCTGAAATATCATACCTCTTCGGGGTTATATATCCAATTTTTATACACTGTGCGCCTTTTCAAAAAAGCCCGCGCCTTAAGTGCGCCTTGCGCCTCAGGCTCCAAAGGACCTATGCGCCTTGCCCTGCGCCTTGCGCCTTGACTACACTGATTTTACCTATGGAGCTTTTGTGATGCTTCTTGCCGTAGATTGATAGCCATAAAGGCTTGTACAGTTTTTGTTATTTTGATTCTCCCTGCATGTTGTCTGCATGAGTTCCCCTTGAGAAAAATCATGGTGCATGTATGAGTTGCATTGCATTTTTTAAGGCTTTCTAAGAGCCCACTGGAAATTTACTAGGTAGCATAAACAGTTGTCAGCTGATGGATTCATATGTTTTTCCGGGTCGTATTGACTGTGGTTGGCAAACATGGTATTCACCCGACATGGATTTGCGGTGTATCTTCTCAAAACATGCCTGTTTATTTCCAACAACAATTGATCCATGATTGTGGTGGTCAATTTAAGTTGCGTGTGAAACATTAGATACTTTGCTTCTATTTGCAAACATCAGATATTTTGCAAGAATGATCTTGGTATTTTTTTTTTTTGGGGGGGGGGGGGGGGGGGGGAGATAGGGGCATGGATGCTGATAGGGGTGGCAGTTGGTCGGGTCTACTCGGTTTTGTGGAGGGTCGGTTTTGACACAACTCAAATATGCTACATCCGAACCTGAATCAATTTGTAATTGGGTCATGAAGTGCAAAACCAGCATTAACATGGTTGGGGGCAATTTGTAATTTAATTTATTTATTTATCTAAAAAGAAGAACTTATCAGGATTTGAACTCGTTTTTTCTATCACATGAAGAATTGCACTATGTACATCATCTTTAATCTCAAAGCCAAAAGTTTTTGTTATTAAAAAGTCAAAAAAGCTATTTTTCTAAAAAGAAGAACTTATCAGGATTTGAACTCGTTTTTTCTATCACATGAAGAATTGCACTATGTACATCATCTTTAATCTCAAAGCCATAAGTTTTTGTTATTAAAAATAAAAAAAAGCTACGAAATCCAAGATTTGAACCAAGTTTCAAAAATTCCTACTTGTAGCTAGCTGACCATTACAACTCATTGCTTTATTTATATGGCTTTTATAAAATATATAATTCGAAAACTGGTATTCATGGGTCAAGGCACTGACCCTAACTGAACATAATCGATGATTCTGTTGGGTGGCTGACCTGAGTGCGACTCGTGCCATATCATGAATTCACAACTCAACCTAACATATAAATTTCATGATCGTGTTAGGGTTAGGGTCACCTAATCGGGTCAGAATTGATGCTTCCTATGAACACGGGTACGCAGAGAATGCCCTTGTAGGTTAACTAAAATTTCGATGAACCTCTTTTGGGACAAAAAAGGGTTCATTAAAGGGTAAAAAATGGTTCATTTATGGCTTTTGTATGCTTTAGTTGCATCTGCGTGATTTTACACTTCCGATGATGTTTACCGTAAGTAGCAACATTACCAATTAATTTTTTTTGCATATGGCTAATCATATTACACCTTTTCCTCCCAAGGACATCGAAAGTACAAATATCCTCAAGCCATGTGCATGTGTGTGCGTGTTACTTTTCTTCTTTATTTGGTGTGACTTGTGGTGAGTGCCATTATTTTTTGGGCTGCTTCACAGATATTTTTAGAAAGTAGACGATGGCAGTTTTGTAGAATTCTGTTATACTTGAAGTGATTATCTGAATCAACCCAAATGTTAAAAAAATGTAAAGCTCATAAAAGTACTTCAACTTGAAATCTGTGGTACTTTGAAGACTTGTATATTATAATACATGCAAGAGCCATGTTGATGTCACATTTGGCTAAGTCACGATGAGTTGTTTGTGATTTGGTTTCAACAAATCAAAAACTGTATAAGTTGTAAAGCAGTGTATTTTGTTAACAAGCAATGCCTTTTCTGTTTCGATAGTAGATTTTATTGATAAGCCTCCAAAAATAATTAGTTTACTGTAAAATTTGGTTTCTGTTTGTATTTACTTTGTGCTTACACGTGGATGTGCTAAAGTGCAGTTCAACTGCTATGTCAGCACGTTACAAATTTGTAAACATACACTTCCATGGTGGATAGTCATGTCATTGTTTCGTGCCATGTCAATGCTGTTAGCATCTGGGAGCTGCCAGAATTTGAGATATACGCTTTTTTGATTCTGAAACAGTTCTTGACAACTCTTAAATGATTGAAAAATATACTTTTATCAATGAGCAATATGTGTTTCAGCTACCGAATGAAGAAATTTCCTCCTTGGGTAGCGCACGCAACCCATCCCTCTCCTTTTTTCGACGATCGGATCCGTTCAATTTGTTCTTCATTGTCTAAAATCACAAACTACTAATTTTCAGGAGAACCTTGAGGGTTTTGATCATTCATCAAACCATTGTTTTGACCAAACCGTTGAACTTGGATGAATGATTAAAATTTATTGGATTCATTTGAAAATTGGGGGTTGGGGTTTTAGAACATGAAGTTCAAAATGAACAGTTCAGCTCGAAGCAAAAAAAAGGGAATGTTGGTTTTTGATGCTACCCAAGGAGGAAATTTACTATTTGTGTTGCTGATACTTGTTTTACTCTTTTTCGATACCACATATATATTGCCAAGTTAATTATTGGTTGGTTTTTTCTTGCATCAAAAAATTCTTTATGAAGGTTAAAGATATGCATATATGTATGCGGGTTTCTGAGTATGATCTGTCAGCTTATTCCCGAAATAGGCTGCCACCCTGGCAGCTCATTTTTTAGAATGAGCTGACAGTTCATTCCCAGTTTTTTTTCTAATATATATGTTGGCGGGTGGGGAGCGGGTGGGCCTAAAAATTTAACAAGCAGCCAAGTCCAGTTAGATAAATAGTTACCGTGCAAATTTCATAGATATGGAAGGATGCACTTGCTATTTCTTCATAGTTTAATTGAATAAATGAACAATCATTCTATTGTACTGTTTATTCCTTGACAACTTTGTGACAATGCTGGATTTGATGCAACTGATGTCTTAAATTTCCTCTTTGGGTAGTTCATACAACCCTCTCTTCCCCTTTTTTTCGACGATTGGATCGTTCAATTTGTTTTTCATGTTCTAAAACTTCAAACTACTAATTTTCAGGTGAATCTTAGGGGTTTTGATCATTCATCAAACCGTTGGAAAAAGTAAAAAGTTCTGTTTTTTTGACCAAACCGTTAAACTTGCTATGGATGGTTGAATGAGTAAAATTCCTTGGATTCATTTGAAAATTGGAGGTTTAGGGTTTTAAAACATGAAGATCAAAATGAACGATTTGGATCAAAGGAAAAATAATAAGGGGATGTGGGTTTGATGCCACCCAAGGAGGCAATATTCTCCTTGTGTAGCTGATACTCATTTTACTCTTTTTCAATACCACATATATACTGTCAAGTTAATTATTGGTTAGTTTTTTCTTGCATCAAAAAAATTCTTTATGAAGGCTGCCAAGAGAGAAAATGGGGATAATGGAGCCTGCTGGAAGTGTGAAAATTGGGGGCTGTACCCCCTCCCCATTCTGGCAGCTCATTTTTTAGAATGAGCAAACAACTCATTCCCAATTTTTTCTCATATATATGTTGGGGGGCGGGGGCGGGCGGGCGGGCCTAAAAATGGAACCAGCAGCCCAGTCCGGTTAGATAGCTAGTTACCGTGCAAAGTTCATAGATATGGAAGGATGCACTAGCTATTTCTTCATCCTCATAGTTTAATTGAATAAATGAACAATCATTCCATTGTACAGGTTATTCCCCGACAACTTTGTGACAATGCTGGATTTGATGCAACTGATGTCTTGAATAAACTCAGACAGAAACATGCATCTGGTGAGTGCTTAGTATATCATTTAACACATCAATAGAAAATACACATGTAGAGATGCCCACTAAACTATAAATTATAACTATGTTACCACAGGGGAAGGTGCAAATTTTGGAGTAGATATAAATACAGGTGGAATTGCAGACTCCTTTGCTAACTTCGTATGGGAACCTGCGGTTGTGAAGGTATAATTATGTTTTTTCTTGCCTGAATTGATATCTCAAGTTCATTGGATATTGATGCTTATGACCTTAAATGTTGACTGCAGATTAATGCTATAAATGCTGCTACAGAAGCTGCTTGTCTAATCCTTAGTGTGGATGAAACAGTGAAAAATCCGAAGGTATTTATTCTTCTTGTTGAAATAGAAAATAAACCACACTCCAAACTTGTGTATTTGTTGGTTATATGGCTGAATACAATCCAATTGCAACTCTTATTCTAATTCCTACAACTACTTAAACTCTAGTTGTTAAAAGTTGCCACTTCACATAAAAGTCTTTTTTGTATATCCTGCTTAACACTTCTTGTTATCCCTCTCTTCTTGTGCCGGAGGGATTCTGCCCAACTTGTCTGCTACTCCCTTCTACATCGACCAGTGCGTGTTATCTTTGTGCATTTACTTTTGTATGGAACTCTTACAGTTTTAGGTTTTTAAGATATACATATCCTTCAGATCTCTCATGGTAGTTATTTACCTCCAAATCTTCATATTATAGAAATTTAGCTCCCAAATTATTTTAAGTCATGTTAAAATATTCAACCACTTGTTAAAAAGGAATAGTTGCTCGTTGTAAATAGAATGAAATTTTTTAACTGACTGAATTTCACTCGTCTTCTACCTTTCTCAGAAATTAATTTCTCTCCTAACAGAAAACCCATAACATAACTACTATTTCAAAAATCAAGTATCAATCAACCCTTCTTTTTCTTCTTTTTCTTCTTTTCACCTCCTCCACTAGCAAGAAAATCCAACATTCCAAATTCATAAGACTTCAGTCAATCTGGCGGTAAATTTATAAATATGAAGATATAAAGGGTAAATTTCTAAGTGCAAAAACTTTGGGGGTGTATAACATTATAAATGAGAAACCCACAATTTTTTCGGAAATGATATCATATAAAGCAGTAAATCTTAATATTTTTAGTGTGGCAGCATTGTGCTACATGTAGCGCCATTATTTGTAGCATTATTGCTTTTGTTGCTTCTGCTATGAGGAGAATCAAGCGATGATGACTTGTCCGAGTTACATGATCAGTGTGTAGGACCTTGCCCACACGCTTTGTGTCAAACTTTTGTAACCGTCTTGCTCCATATGCCATGGTGCGACCAAACGCTTGAGCCGCGTGTCTCCATTGAATGCTGCCAGGATCTTATCGTTGGATACTTATGGTGCCCTCGATCATGTAGCCTTTTTCTTGCTATTTGTATTCCTTAATACAGAAGCATTGGTCACTCCATGGTATTTTCCTTTCAGTGACATCACTTCAATGATACCAGTCCAACTGTCATTTCTTCAAACCATATAAAAACTCACATGTTTTTGAAATTCATGTTATAGTTTCTTACTAAATAGATTGGTCCCTCTTAGTACACCTAATTGAACAAAATCCCATTCATCAAAACCTGATCGTATGATGCTCCATTAAAAAGAATCTCTACACCGCGTCATGGTCTATTTTATTTCTAGGTCAACTTGGCAATTGTTGTGGTGCTGGAATTACATTTTCTGTCCAGTTATCATACTTCTTATAGCTATCAAGTGTTGTGCTTCATTGCAACCGACTGCTGATCTGGAAATGCTTGGATGATAATTAATGATTTGACTTAACTTTCTTTGTTATGTTGTACTAAAAGCCCACAATACATTTCTGGAAGTTGCTATTGCTATTGCTTTTAATTTATTCCAAGAGCATTCTCTTGTGTCCATCTGTATTCACGTGGTGATTATTCAGAGGTTAATTATTAATAAATCGTGACTTGGGCTTTAACGAACTAGGGGTGGTGAGCATCAGGTTTTCCTTGAATCCGGGCTGCTTGAGGGTATGTTTCTTCTCAGTCAGGCACTTATCTGGTCAGCCCAAGGGGAAATAGAAATACTATTTTAAAAAAAACACACATGTACATACTTATATCTTAGGTTGCCTGTATGTTTTCCTCCTAGAGTGCATTTGGCAATTAATTATAATTAGTGCTTGTGTATTTTTAAAGCAAATGAGCGACTTTCTGAAAACCGAACCTTAGGCAGTCAGTTTAAAAAATAACTTTCTAGATAAATAGAAGTTGCAAAGTAGCTTTTTTGAGAAGCCAAACTTTTGGCTTCTGGACTGCAGAAGCCAAAAACTCCGTCTTTTCTCATTTTCCTTGCATGGCATCTCAGCTCAAGCCTATTTATAATGAGAACCTTCTAGTTTTTTCTTTATATTTGACTTTTATAAGTTTTATTTAAACTTCCTCTTGGACTTGTCCATTTTTGCCCAAATTCTTTCAACTAGTTTTTTCCCCCGAAAATTTAGATTTTATTAGTGCGCACATAAAAATTCAAAAATCACCAATTCTATGTAGAAGCTTTTTTGGAATATGCTCTTTTAAGTTCTTTTTTAATTCAAAGGACTTGTCCATAAGCATGCTAAACACGTGAAAGAAGTCACTGCAAAACAAGTTCCATTTCTCTGTGAATAATTGTGGTGTGTTTAAATCCAACGATATTTTCTATAGGCTGACCCCATAGCTTTCTTTCATTTTCTAAATCTCTTCACATATGGCTTCTATTTCTTGGTAAAAGTTTTCATTTGTGCCGCATTTGTTCTTTTTCCATCTGCATATCAGCAGTAGGCCTGCATTTTGAAGGTGATTCGAAGACGTGTCAAGACCAATGGTTACTAGACTTGCATATTCGCCTGCTCTCTTGGCATGAGTCATGCTTAGATTTCCTATTCTGCTTAGCTTATGACTATGAGCATCAAATGTAGTACCAATATTTGCTGGCGCTTTTTTAATACCTGCTTAGCTTATCATTATTTATTATTTTTTCGCCCCATGAAACCAACCACATACTTTCCTCTTGCTGATAACCGTATTTTTCTTTTCAGTCGGAGAGTGCACAGGGTGAAGCTGCAGCAGGGGCAATGGCTGGCCGCGGACGGGGTGGAGCAGCCTTCCGTGGAGGTCGTGGTGGCAGAGGCATGAGAAGACGGTAATTTTCTACTTACCTGCGTCTTTGGCACCTTGGAGTTAATTTTGTTTGCCATTTAGGGGTTGTCCTCCCTAGTCTTCTACTGTGTTTGTAGTCCTGAGTCGTATGATTTAAATGGCTGCTGTCATGATGTTAAAGGAAAATGTATTTTGTATCTTTGATGATTCAATCCTCGGATGATTTCTTCAGTTTAACGAGACCGAATGGTTGCAGCTGATAGATGCTAGCATTTATGCTGGCACCTCAATCATTGAATGGAATTAGTTTCTATGTTTATCTTTGGTGTTCATAATTTTATTCAAATTTTTGTGTTTCTTATTTCTAAGCTTCTCTTGTCCAACAAGTACAATGTACGATTACATCTACCTCACTAATCATTCCTTTCATTATATATATATTAAAATGTATCCCCCTTTTTTATGCTTAAAGGAATCCAACCATACCAAAATATATCAACATCATCATTTACTAATTTCATTTGCGTCAAATCACTGCAAAGCAGTTCTTTTGAAGTTAATAGTTAATGCACCCTTATTAAGCATATTCCTCTCATCCTTGATGCCAGTGTGATACACATCCATCTCCTTATTTATTCGTTCTACTTTCAACCGTTGAAATTTGAATTTGTTGTTCTGCGCCGAAGAAGCTTGCACGTTGTTCTACGCCTAATGCTTCCAGTCCTTTTAAGTGTCTTGAGTTTGATGACGAGGTTGGAAGCAGCATTTGTGTTGGTGGTGAGAATAGACCAGCTATCAGAAATAATGCTGACAAGGGCTGAAGTGAGGAGCCACATTGTCTCAAATATGAAGTGATGGCTCATTGTGGGCAGAAACTCCCTGAAGAAGATGCACATCAAGAGATGAGGATTCTATCGTGTCTGGCAAGACATGCATCTCTATACATGTTGGACCATGTGAAAAGCCTTTCGGAGATCGATAAGTCCTACTTTACTGTATGTGTCGTATGCTCTTCTTCCACATCTTGCAGGCGATCATCCCAGGAGATTACTTGTATTCTGCATATAGTCAACTCCTAGTGAATTTGACAAGAGACTCATTTTTCACGCTTGCCTGAGAGCACACATGCTCATCTGTATATGGCTAGCTAAAGGTTACCAGGGCGGTTATGCACAAATACTACGTAAAATTGTAATAGAAGTATTCAAATCTTATAGTATAAGAATTTCCTAAGTTTGGTGAACGTCTTTCACACAGAAAAGTAAACTTTAAGCATGAAACAACAACATATATGTACGCAATATTAAGAAAATAATTATTGCATATTCGAACATGATTTACATCTCAAATGCATCAATATCAAAACTCGCATAAAAAAAGGCTATAGATATATTCATTGATACTAAAAGGCCAATACAGTTAAACAAACATCCGCATTATAATCAACATTATATTGATTCTTCAAATATTTCGATAGAATGTTTGGGCCTCAAATGCCCATCTGCACATCTGACTACAAAATGCCCTCGGCAGTCGCTCCTTGTCCTCCCAACAACCGTCACTCTTAGCCTTCACGATCCTGCCGCAAAGATGTTTCCTGCAAGGCAATGTCGGCTCCATCTTTCAGTCCTCCTTCCAGCTTCTCCCAATCACATCACTGACCTCTCGGCGGCACCTGTCTACCATGGGATTGCCCGATCTCGTGCACTCTACAGCCCGTGCTATGCCTAGAAGATCATCGGAGGAAAGTTTGTTAAGGACGTCAACAGCATCGGATCGGGTAGCCGGACGGCGAAAGAGAACCATCCCCGTCAGATATGCTGCAGCGGAGTGGCCGCCATGCATTGCACGCTGGAGGTGGTGCAGGCCCGAAACTGCATCCATGGAATTGAAAAGCTCTTTCACGCCGAGAATGAAATTGGCATCCAAGTTGCCGCTGTTTGCGCACCACTGAAGGAGAGACAAGTAAGCTTGCTTGTCAGTCCACCGCATCCGTAGATCCTCCTTCAGGACATCAATGCAACTTCGCACGAGCTTTTCCTCTGAGGCCTTGTAGAATCTTTTGGAGCTGAGTTACACAACAAGACATCAGTGTACGGCTCTAATTAGTCATCATGCACGTTATATGTTCATTAGATTGAGCATTGAATTAATCAATTAGACAGAAGTGAACTTACATTGCCCTCAACCTTGCGATGTCCTTGAGAGGAGCCGAGGATTTTGAAGCAACCAACTGCCGAACAACTTCGATGATCATATCTTGCGGGAGAGAGCTGAGGGTAGAAGCCCGCCTGTACGTCTTCTTCATGTCCGTTGAGCTATTTTGATTAAGTTTTTTCGTCAAATCCTCCATGATGAAAAGGTTTTTTTTGGAGGAGCGAGGAATTGAAATTAGAGGAGCTAATTATTGGAGGGGAGAGGAGATAAAAGTTTTCGGGTTGCAGAGAAAGATGAAAGTATACTGTTTTTATAGAGGGGGATACGACAGTCGGTAGGAATCCATCAATCCCAGTAGGAATCGGCTTCATGAATCCTTGTAGGAATATATAGGTTCAGTCCTAATGCGTTTCTAACTTGCTGGAGGGAAAAAAGATTCAGGCGGTTTGAACTTACGATTCGCATTAGTCCCACCAATTAATTAACCGATCGGCTCCTAGAGTGGTAGTAGGACTAATCAAGTGGATCACTGCAAAGCAACGCTTTTGAAGTTAATAGTTAATACATTCTTATTAAGCATATCCCTCTCATGCTTGATTCCCTCCCCATTTACTCTTCTTAGGGCCTGTTCCATTGGGTTTCTTTTGAAGGAGGATTTACTGTTGGGAATAGTAAATCCTATGAGAAATGAGTGAAGAGAGAGAAGAGGAGTAGTGTGTTTCTTTTGGCTTCTTTTGGTTGCTTTGGGTTGGAAAGTGGAGAGGAGTTTTGTATGTGGGGCCCATAGTAAAGTAGTGTGTTTCTTTGGTTATATGTAGGGCTGTTGACGAACAGAACGTTCGACGAACTACTCGTGAACAAGCTCGGTACATGTTCGTTTACATTCGTTCAGGAAGCTTAATGAACAAGCTTGAATAGATTTTTAGAGCTCGGTTAGTAAACGAACAGAGCTTGAACATAACAGTGTTCATTCATTTATGTTCATGAACAAGCTCATTAAGTGTTCATGAAAAAGCTCGTTAAGTGATGTTCATGAACAAGCTCGTTAAGTGTTCGTGAACGAACATGTACCAAAAATAGTAAATTTAGACAAATACTATATTTTTTACTATGCTTGGAATATATGCTTGTAATGGGATTTAAGGAGCTATTATGTTGGATTTATTTGTTTTTGTCCTGCAAATATTTAATCCTTTTATTTAATTGATTTAGTCATTGGCAATTATGTTTAAATATTATTATTCATGATTAAAAAATTGACGTTCAATTGTTTGATTGAAAATCTGTTCATGAACAAGATTGATTGTGTGTTCACGAACATGTTCACGAATAAGCTCGATAAGTCTTGTTAACGAATAGAACGTTCAATTAACTACTCGTGAACAAGCTCGGTAAATGTTCGTTTACGTTCATTTACGTTCGTTCAATAAGCTTAATGAACAAGCTTGAACAGGTTTATAGAGCTCGGTTAGTAAACGAACAGAGCTTGAACATGGATTTTGTTCATGAACAAAACCAAGCTCACTGTTCAAGCTCGTTCAAGCTCGTTCGTCAACAGCCCTAGTTATATAGTTATTGGGAAAGTTGGTTGAGGAAAGTGAGAAAGTTGGTTATGGTTATTTGAGGTGAGATTACCCCCAAACCGAATTTGGGCACATTACTTGTGAAAACCCAACTGTTAAATAATTAATAATTAAATAACTAGTAAATATGAAATAAATTAATATTAAATAAAATATTTAAGTACAATTTACGTAATTAAATTTTAAAAAACCGAATTTACCAAAGGAATATTTAAATGAATAATGCCGAATAATTAGAAACGCAAGCACGACAAGCAACACAACCAAAAGAAATAAAAAAACAATTTATTGAAATGGCAGCAAAACATGGTGTGGATTTTTAAATGCTCACAGATAAGCTCATATCAGTTAGATCAAACCAAAATCACATTCCAAAATAGCCAAATTAATACAAAATACTTATAATATACATATTACAAGTCTCATCTGACTAGCCCAACATACAGAAATAAATGTTTACATTTTAAGGGCGATACTAAATAACAGTAACAAAAAAAGCAGAAAGCCTAAGATCGCATACAAAACCAACTTAATGGTATTGTATTCGGAAAGAATGGTGTCCATTTTCCTAGCCAACCGGCCCTCAATCTCCAAAAGCCGCCTATCAGATACCACTGTGGAAGAGGATGCATGGGTCGGGCTTCTTGCAAGCTCATCAAGCAACTGTAGGATCACATAAGTGGACCACTCTGAGTGAGCCGGATCCTTCCATTCGTAGTAGTTACATTTATTAGTCCCTCGCACAGGACAGCTCCAAAAGCGACGACCAGGATTATTTGTGGTCCATGATGTCCTCCTGGGAACCCGTATCCGACAATGGCAAAACCTGCTGTCATCATCATCTGGATCCAACAGCGACCCTGTAGGAAGTCTGGGTGTGGAAATAATAGACTGGCTGGAACCGGTGCTCATTTGTACCTTGCAAGAAATAAAGATTGACAACGGAGGCATGCAACATATATACAAATAAATAATGAAAAAAAATTTACGCAGCAAGGATACATACAGAAGTGCATCAAGAAGCGACACCTCAAACTGAGACAGACAAATGAAGAAACAAAAGAATAAACGTATAAATCCATAAAAACCTAGAAATAAACTGAAAAAAATTTAACATTTGGGAAAACCAAACAATCCCCACAAGGAAATTGCACCATACCAACTTGGTCCGTACCCAAGTCAAATAAAAAATATTTGACTTGTGCCCTCAGGTAAACATGTTTTGTAGCATGAACAGCAGAAGGTATATGACGGTTGCTCATTATAAATGAACCTTCCAGCCAAATACCCCTATATCTTCTTTTCCTAGGGTCAATTTTCGTATTTATTGTTCATCATCATCGGGCAGAAGTTGGTTTTTGGGTCATAGTTCCAGGTTGCAGTATGTGTGTATGGGTTGTTACTTTTGGATCATGGTATCAGATTTTTGTGGCATTGCTCCAGATTGCTGGTTGTATGCAAAACATACATAAGCCCTCAGAAAGAAATTAATTATATCATGATAAATAGTTGGTAATAGGAAGTTGCTCCATCACATATCATCCCCTGAGTTAACATCCGCTCATCTCATATACCGATGCATACCGTCCGTATCATTTCATTTGATTTTCAATGTATCTCACGAATATACATCATTGGGGAGTAATGGAACCATCCAGCCTAATACCAACTATATATGCATAACCGAGGGACATAGGGATCAAATAAGCATCTTCATCATTGGGCTATAGGTAATCCATAACAAGGAGCCTTGCCAACCAATCTGCAGCCTAGAGCAATGACTGGAGAATGCCACAACATTATGATTAAAAGATACAAAATTAACCACCCATACATATCAACTGCAGCCTGGAGCAATGCCACAAAATCAGATTCCATGAGCCAAATTTAACATGGCAAACAAAGTAACTGCAGGCTGGAGAAATGCCAAAAAAATCAGATGCCATGATCCAAATTTAACAACCCAGTCACACATGCTGCAGCTTGCAGCAATGCCACAAAAATCAGATGCCATGATCCAAAATTTAACATGGCAAACATTGTAGAAGAAAATGGAGAAATGCCACAAAAATCTGATGCCATGATCCAAATTTAACAACCCAGTCAAACATGCTGCAGCCTGGAGCAATGCCACAAAAATCAGATGCCATGATCCAAAATTTAACATGGCAAACAAAGGAGAAGAAAATGGAGAAATGCCACAAAAATCAGATGCCATGATCCAAATTTAATAACCCATTCACACATGGTGCAGCCTGGAGCAATGCCACAAAAATCAGATGCCATGATCCAAAATTTAACATGGAAAACAAAGTAGAAGAAAATGGAGAAATGCCACAAAAATCAGATGCCATGATCCAAATTTAACAACCCAGTCACACATGCTGCAGCCTGCAGCAATGCCACAAAAATCATATGCCATGATCCAAAATTTAACATGGCAAACAAAGGAGAATAAAATGGAGAAATGCCACAAAAATCAGATGCCATGATCCAAATTTAACAACCCAGTCAAACATGCTGCAGCATGGAGCAATGCCACAAAAATCAGATGCCATGATCCAAAATTTAACATGGCAAACAAAGGAGAAGAAAATGGAGAAATGCCACAAAAATCAGATGCCATGATCCAAATTTAACAACCCATTCACACATGGTGCAGACTGAAGCAATGCCACAAAAATCAGATGCCATGATCCAAATTTAACATGGAAAACAAAGGAGCAGAAAATGGAGAAATGCCACAAAAATCAGATGCCATGATCCAAATTTAATAACCCATTCACACATGCTGCAACCAGGAGCAATGCCTCAAAATTTTGATGCCAATAACCAAAAACCAACAACCAAAAAACACATTTTTATACCTGGAGCAAAGCCCAAAAAATCTATTTAACATCCCTCATAAACAAACTTCAGCATGGATACATGCAACACAAAATGCTACATTGACCCATAACCCAAAATCCCCCATCAACACATACTAACACAAGTAGCAATGCACCAAAAACAATTACACTAAGCCATGCACCAAAACCCCCGTAAACACATGTTGAATCCTTATCCAACCCCCCGTCCAAATCTCCCCCAACATAACAACGTCACTGCTCAAACATCTTCCCATCCCAGCCAGCTAGCATCCTAGTCCAAATCAAACCCCGCAACTATCTCTTCTATCATCATTTTCCGAGCCTCATGAGGCAAGGCCAAAAAGCTGTGTGCCTCCATCTCATCGTTGCGCAGGGCCTTGAAGACCTTTAACAATATACCCGGGGTATACTCAGTAAACTCGTAGACATGCTTGGCAAGCGGTTTGGTCCAATGTGAGTGTGCGGACCTTAAAGCATCCGCGACCTCTTTCATGTTTTCTGATATTTCCCGCATGATGTCGGGATCTTGAACCATGCCCCGTCTGCGGGGTTTCTTTTTACCCATCGCATGTGGGTTTGAATGACTTGGCCCTCCCTGATTAGCAGGCCCGGTGCTAGCTTGGGTGGGAATTTCTTTTGTGACATTGTTTGGTGGTGAATCTATATGAATTGGCTCGTGACTTACGGGCTCTCCCTCGCCTCCGCCTTCATGAAACTCTCCACCAAACCTTTCAAAAACACCCATTGCTAAATCCCCCTTCGCAGAATCATCACCAATGATGGTAACAAGATCGTCATACCATGGCAGTGGATGGGTCACATAAGCCCGCAGCCGATGGTTAGCCTGAACAATTACAATATCAAATATGATAACGGGCATGCAAAGCTATATTTAATGTAGTATCACATAGCATATGTAAAAGGTAGAAGTAATTACCGCCGCCCATGTATCATACGTTTCGGGATCAAGCGTAATGACCTTATTCTCCTCATCCCATCCGGCTCCGCTTAGGACCATGCACTCCTGAACGTCTTTGAGACGTCTCCTCAACGATTTCATGTGATTCTTCACATTAACACTTGAGAAGGAAGTCCCATGGGTGTTATTTATTTTCGCTGCGGCGGCAGTGAAGGCTGTATTTTTGAAAGACTTATCAGCTTTATACCCCTACCGTGCAAGCTCAGCAAGGAATGGAATGAGGGTTTCATCGTAAGCATTCGTCCAAAGTTTGTTTTGTTGTGTTGACGATGAAGGTTGCTTCGACTTCTTTCGGGGGCTTGAAACAGACCCATCTGCATCTTCGCTACGTCGGCTCGACTTCCTAGAAGCGTCACTGCCGGGGGTTTGTTCATTGCCACTAGGTGGCGTAGGCATAGCGAATGCAGGTGGGGAAGCTAGGCTTCTGTACGAGGCATGCTCTCCCCCTTGCAGCATATTCATAAACCCCATTTCAGGCGGCGATGGCATCTGCATTGGCATTTGCATAGGAATGTTGAAATTTGGATATTGTGGATATCCCATTCCATGCCCACCTGATGGGTACACAAGCCCACCTGATTGGAAGCCATGCATGTGATAGGGCATCGTTTGCATCCTCTTGGGAATAGGTCGGTTTACAATTGGGTCAACCATTCTGTCAGCATCTACCCATTGTGTCCCATATACAATATCATAGCTGGGGAGCATGGGATCACGCCCAGGCCGGTGTGGGTCACCCCCCTGACCAGCATTTGACGAGCCTTCCATCCCTACACCATAATCAAATTAAATTGAAAATGCAATGCTGAAAACAATATAACCATCCAACCTACCTATAACAGGAACCTAAACTGCATTCGAATATAAAATTGCATAAGTGTAAAGGAAATAGTGGGTAAGCAAATGCATGGAATTTTTTGAAAAACTCAACAAACCAACACTAATGCAATTGTCTGATAAAAGAAATAAAATGTTCAGTCATAGGAGGCAATAATTTACGCCGACCCCCTCATAGCCCATGTTCTATAGTGTTCCCGTTATTATTTTTGTTACAGAAGTCCACCCACATATCCCAAGCAATCTGCTCCCTACGCATTTTCCATTGATCACGTTGTTCGGTTTGTTCACGAACGGGCACCTGTTGGGACAGATCCATAACATCATCATCAAGCTCATTGATACCATCTACAGCCTCCTCAACCCCATCTCCATCTTCAGTTAGATGGGGGTCATGTGGATCTTCGATTTGGATGTAATTATGCAAAACACTGCAAGCAAGTACGATTTCGACCTGACGTTTGAATGCGTAGTGAGGCTTGGCTTTCATTATTTTAAACTTGTTCTTTAGGATACCAAATGTCGACTCGATCTTTGATCGTAAGGTAGAATGGCATAGGTTGAATAGCTCTTTTCGGTTTCTAGGAACCCGATCAGTATGGTCCTTCAAATGGTATCTAACTCCCCGGTATGGAGATATGAACCCTGACATTGTTGTATACCCAGCATCGCAAAGGTAATATTTACATGCATTCGAAAACATAACCCAATTAATGACCCAACGATCTTTGAGAGAATTATTTCGTATGTCAATGTACATTTATGCCGATTACCTTCATACACTCGCAGCCCCAGGGGGTGGTTTAGACAATGCATCTTTCAGGACCGTAAAATCATTTACGGATCCTTCCCACCCGGCCAGTACGTATGTGAATCTTTTATTTGGAGTAACAGCTGCTGGCACATTCTGTGTAACCCCTTTACGACCTCTAAAGCAGGATACGAGACTGGCAAGGAGTATGGCATCTATGTGCGTCCCATCAATGAGACCAATGCAGTCCTACAACGTAATCAATGAGCCCAATTTTCACTCATCAAGACGATACTTATTAGACTTAGACATATACAGGTAAGCACCCATACCTTGAAAAATGGGAACCAATTGGGGTTATTGACTATCTCTGGTGGCGTCTCATTAGCAGCTTGCTTCAGGTACATATCCTGAATTGCACACACTGCCCCCATTACTTTGTTAAAATACCTGCTCACTGTCCCCCCTCCCCTAATAAAATCCACTTGCATTACCCTATTCTTGGACTTGTGACCTACAATATGCAGGAACATCCAACTGCTCCTCGATGGATACCTGTATAGTGTCCTTGAGAAGATCTCGCTGACGCATTATTGCTGCAAGATTCATGAAAGCATGTCTTCGCATCCGTAAGTAGTCCAAACAGCTACTATCAGACCCCTACAGAATTCTCCGCATGTGGGATTTTCTATGCAGATCCCGCATAGCAGAGGGCTCTCTTGGTATAGGTGCAGCCCTAGCATTTGCGTGGAGTTGTAAAGCGACTATGACAAACGATATTGCGGCCGCTGCAGCGGTACATAATTCACATGCCGAATGGTCTCCTTGTGTATCCATGTCACCCTTAATTTAATAACACATATATTTAATGGTATTTATATACATAACATAATACATATGAGTAACACAGTTCAGATAAAATTGTGCATATCCAAATCACTAGCCCTCAGACATAATGTGTATTCATAGTCACACACGCGGTTGCTTTGCCGTTGCTCCTGCAATGTCACCCCATAAAATGCACCATAAACGCTGATACACTGATCCCAAAAAGAAAACCACGTAAACAAAAAATTTCTCAAGGAGCCATAAAACCACAAAAATGTGTTACAACTCACCAAAAATATCACCTGTAATAACACAAAAACCAAGGACCAAACATTTTTTTAGGAACAACATAAGATACAATGAGCCAAAAATACCACATAAAACCCTAAACCAAAACGTTAAAAATTTGCAACATACGATACTAAGGGCCTGTTCCATTGTGGGTTCTTTTGTTGATGTGCTCCCAGAAAGTCAAAAAATACAACCTGGAGCAATGCCCCTGAAATTTGATTCCATGATCCAAAATTAACACACAGAGAACCACATAATGCATCCTTGAGCAAAGCAACAAAAATCTGAACCCAAGAAGCAAAATTAATAACCACATAAACACAAAAGACATCCTGGATCAAAGCCCCAAAAATCTGATTTAAGTATCCAAAAGTAACCTCCCCATAAACACAAATGGAACATGGAGCACTGCCCCTAACAACTGAATAAAATAGCCAAAATTAACAACCCCTTATACACAAACTGCAAACTGGAGCAAAGCCCCAAAACTCTTATTCCATTATCCAAAATTAACCTCCACATACACACAAATGCAACATGGAGCAATGACCCAAAAACTGATTCAAATATTTAAAATTAACCTCCACATACACACAAATGCAACATGGAGCAATGACCCAAAAACTGATTCAAATATTTAAAATTAACAACCACTTATTCACAAAAACCATCCTGGAGCAAAGCCCCAAAATTCTGATTAAATTATCCAAAAGTAACCTCCACATAAACACAAATGCAACATGGAGTAATGCCCCAAAAACTGATTCACATATCCAAAATTAACACCCCCTTATACACAAACTGCAAACTGGAGCAAAGCCAAAAAAATCTGATTCCATTATCCAAAATTAACATCATAATCACAAATTGAAACCTGGAGCAATGCCACAAAATCTGATTACATGATCCAAAATTACCAACAACATAATAAAAAATCCTTGTGTTCACCAATGCACCAACTCTCTGATACCATGAACCAAAAAATGCAGAAGCAAAGCCTCAAAATTCTGATTCCATTATCCAAAATTTACAACAACATACGCACAACTTTGCTTCCTAGAGCAATGTCCCAAAAATCTGAATACATTATCCTACATTACCAACCCCATAAACACAAAAACCATCATGGAGCAATGCAACATAAATCTGATACCATGAACAAAAATGCAGGAGCAAGGCCCCAAAAAACTGAGATCATGATCCAAAATAAACAACCATAAAATCACATCATAAACTCATTGATAAATGAAGAATATATATTTAATACTTAACACAAATAACATCATACACTTTCAGATTAATGGGGATCAGACATGGCACGATTCTAACTGGGGCTTCAAGGGAACAATCGTAGCAAGCCATCCACCGTGTGCGAATGTCATTCGGTCCTACTTTTTTTTATCATCATTGGGCTTTTTTAGAAAGCACAATTCTTTGCATTCTTAAGACATATAAATCATCATACAAAGATATCATGCAAGAAAATAACCCCATTTTCACAATAATATCCTGATATGCCCTAGGGATCCCAAATTTGAAACCCTAGCCGCATTCACAAACCATCAGCAAGGTACCAAGGCAAGATAACCCATGCAGCAAATTTCATCGCATATAGGCACAAATGGCAGGATCAAATGTAAGCAAAAAGTAATTTTGAGTTGAAGAAAATATACCTCCGCGCTAATATCACAGTAATCCTAGGGTAAAGCTCAACGACAAGGCCGATTGCCTGAGATTCCAGTCCCTCGCAGCCAATCACGACACACACGAGTTGGCGCAGCCACCAGCGAGCAAATGGGAAACAATCGAAGCTAGGGTTCTGCTCAGAGCGTTGGAAATCCGACAACGCTCGGCACACCCCCTTCACCACCGACCAAAAAATGCAGAAGGAGCAATCGAAACCCGCAGCCACCAGTCACCACCGCCACCAACTGAAACCCGCGGGAAGAAGGAGAGAGGAGGGGTGAGCACAGCGGGTGGGGCCCGATTTACTCAGAAATCTGGCGAAATCCCCGTGAAACCCGGCGATTCCAAGGTGGGAAGCTAGCCGTGCCACATAGGAGAGAGGAGAAGCTGGGAGGGGCGAGGAGCAGCGGCGAGGAGCAGCGGTGCTGGAACACACACGAGGAAACCCTAGGGGGATTCAGCCAAAAGAAACCTCGAATGACCGGTGAATAGTGCGGGTAAGCACTTTCTCACCTGATAGAACCCAAAAGAAACTCGAGTGGAACAGGCCCTTACTTTCAACCATTGAAATTCAAAATCAACTCAAAATCCTCTCTAATGAGCTGTTTCATCCCCTCAATCTCTGCAGCTCCAAACCTCCCCCTCCTCTCATAACTCACACCCCCTCCCTCCTCGCTCAATTCGACTCCACTCACACACACAGTCGACATCTTTGAACTCGGCCTGGGTTTCAGCACAATCACCACAATCTTCTTCACAACCAACTTGTGATCCGAAGCATATGTACCATTCACCACAACCGACTTGATTCTCACCGCATCCCATTCGATTCTCGCCGAAAACTTCACCAAGCTCCATTCGCTCAGCCTCCCTCCCATCTCCACAACCTCCCCGTCATCCAAAAACACCTCCCCCTCGGACTTCTCCCCGACGAAAGCACCAGCAGCTCGAACCCATTCTTTCTAGCCAACTCAGTGGTCATTGCCTCTTGTTGCATCACCAGTACATTGCCTCCTCATACATGAACATTTATGGCGTCCTCCGGTGCGTCGAGCGTAACGTAGTCTCCATAACTAGCACTCACAGTGTTCGAGTAGTTGAAGAGGCTGAACCAATTGCCTGCGTAGAAGTAGGCACTGACCGTAGTCGCCCCAGGGCCCAACACGGGAGACACCATCACTGCGCTGCCGATGAGAAACTGCGTGCTGATGTCGTACGTTCGGACGTCGGTTGGGTACGCGAAAAAGAGCGATCTTGCGATCGGAGTCCCATTGGTGTGCGCCTCGTACATCAGTGTGTAGAAATAGGGAAGCAGGCGGTAGCGCAACCCCAACGCCCTCTTCGCTGATCGGGCAATAGAGTCCCATACATACAGCTCGTGCCTCCCAGATCCTTTGGTGGCGTGGTTCCGTGCAAACGGGTAGAACACGCCTAGCTGAATCCACTGCCGACAAAGTTCCTCGGTCGTGTCGCCATTGAACCCACATATATCCGCTCCGACCATCGGAATCCCAAACAGTCCGAAGTTCAACATTGCGGGAATGGAGTTCGCCAAATCGTCCCACGTCGCGACGTTGTCGCCGGTCCAATGCACAGCATATCTCCCCGAGCCAACAAACGTCGACCGCGTAAGAACAAACAGCCGTTTTCCCGTGATCTTCGCCAGCGCATCGTGGGTCGCCCTTGATTCCAGCAGGCCGAACAGGTTGTGCACGTCGTACTCGGTCAGGTTGCCATGGTGGATGCTGGACGCAGGGACAGTCAGGTTGTTGATGGACCGTCAGACTCCGGCGTTGTTGATCATGTAAGGGGGTTCGTCGAGGGAGCCGAGGGGGGATGGAGTGATGAAGTTTGAGAGCTCGTTCATGTCGATCCAGAGGCCATCGAGAGGGAGAGCCTCGCGAAAGATTTGTTGGAGTTTTTCCTAAGCAATGTGTGGGAGGTTTTATCCCACATTGGATGGACAAGAAAAATTGTTCTACTTTATAAGTAGAGAGTTATCTTGGATATTAAATTGATGTTTGTGCCAACTAATAGTAGTGGGTCATTGATATGCTAGTGGGCTATTGTTGGGATATATATATTTATATAATCAATAGTACTGGGTCATTGATATGCTAGTGGGCTATTGTTGGGATATATATATTTATATAATCAAAGACTTAGCACTTAGCACTTTGCACATGCGCGTGTGTGAGTCTGTTTCAGATTCATCAATTTAATTTTTTTGTAATTAATATTTACAGTTTTTATAACCGTCCAACAGTTACTATTGCAGTTGCAATGGTTCATCCAACCGTTACCATCCATCTATAAATAGATGGTGGTTCTTCAGACAAAAACACACTGATACAATAAGATCTTTTGTTGATTTAGTGCAATCACAAAAGATGGATTCTGAGTATCACTGAGACGTTCGATCCACCCCGGAGCACTTGTTTAGGGGCGAAATAGTTTTAAGGGCAACGCTTTGGCGTGCTTGAAGAATCAGTCAGTTTCATAGTTGTTATCTGTAATCTCTCATTTTTCAACAATTTAATTTCATTTTTGTTATCTAATGTCTCGTTTTCAACAAGATTGAATTTCTTGGCTCTAGAAGTCCGCAGCTGCGGGGTTGAGGAAGTCTGGGTAGTAAACCAGACCGGGCCAGACCTCTCCGAGGGAATTGCTGCCATCTCTCTTCAGAGAGATGTCTGCTTTCATCCCTCTGATAAATGTACCGTAATTTTCGTTAACTCCGATGCCTGCAAGTAGTCATAAGTAACACATCTCTTGCATAGAACATGCAACAAAATATTGAGTTTGACATGGAAAGATTGTTACCAGGGTCTATTATGACGACATACTTCTGCCCATTTGCGTGGAGCTGATCGACGAAAGCCTTCATCCTGTCCACCGGCCATGTCAACACCTCCTCCTGATATGCCCGCGCGTTTAAGGCGTTTAAGGCCCCTCCCACTGCATCCGTCTACGTTGATGGTGGTCTGAATGAAAGTCAATGCGGGCTCGGTTTAGGACGAGGTTTCCTCAATCATGGAGAGTCGACGGTCCATTGGGCGTTCGTCCTGGGCTCAGATGCCTCGACCCGTACAAGTGGCCCTCGGATCAGGGCTCAGGTTGTGATGGGCCGAGCAGCCGATTTGCTTCTCCCCGACCCGATGGGGGGGGGGGGGGGGTATCAAATAGAATGATTTATTTTTTGGGGAAGATTCTCAATCTTGTTTAAATTTTATGAGGAAGAAATTTAAATGGGGTAAGATTTTAGATGGAGTCGAAATTTTTTCTGGGAGAAGTTTTTGAATGTCAGGTGTCCTAATCCATAGATTATTACTAGTACATATATATAATAAAATTTCATAATAGTACATATATATATAATAAAATTTCATTTATGAAAGTTTATAAAATGATGCACGATTTTTGGAAATAAAGTTAAAAAATTTAGCAAAATCAACCAAAAATATATATTTAGCAAAACCGATCAAGTTTGGGTCACGTCAGCACCATGATGTGACTTGGTGCTGACTGGACGTGTTTCAAACGACCGCACATGGCAAGCGTGCCATTAGGAGGCGTTTTTTATTCATGTTTTCTCTTAAGCCTATAAATATTTTATTTGTATATAATATATTGAGAATATAAATGGTTTAGCTGTCATCATTTGGTTGTATGCAGAGAGGTCTCATGTTTGATTCTTGTATAAAGCGCAAATAATTTTTTTTATTTTTAACGGAAAACTAAATAAATGTTCCGAAATACAAACTCGAGAAGTCGCCACAAATTGCTAGTAATACCACCATACCAATGCAATGCTATGGAAAGTTCGTTTGTTTCTGGCTTTGGGTACTCAAACTAGGCCATTTATATTCTCAATTTTTAATATACAAATAAATTATTTGTAGTCTTAAAAGAAGCCGAGAATCAAAAACGTCCCTAATGGTTTAGCCCCGAACGGCAAGCGCGGCCAAACGATTTGACGGTCCTTGCCATGTGCGTTCATTTCGAAACACGCACCATCAGCACCCATCACCCCCTGGACGCTGGTGTGGTCCAAATTTGATTGGTTTTGCTAAATATATTTTTGGTCGATTTTACTAATTTTTTTAATTTTTGGATTTTAATATAGAATGAATGATATGATTTTACCATACCTTGTTGATACACACAATGAGGTAACAGAGTAGGGAGAAGTTGAAGAAAAGGTTGCTTGTCCAAGTCTCTAACAATGCCTTTTGTTTCTAAAGATATAACATGTGCACTTAAATCAAGTAAGAGAGCAAAGGTTGAAGCACATTTAAATGAGTTCAATGGGATTAAAAGAGGTAGGGATAGTGGGATTTGAACCCGGACCTCTATCGAAGCAACCGAATGATTCAACCACTAGGAAGAACACTGAAGCTCAAAATTGGATGATCCTGTGTGCTCAACGAAATTGATGCTATCGGGTGTGCTTTCTTTGTTGGTATTTGATCTTTTCTCTAATGGGTTATCGGGCTTAGTTGGTCCCTACACAGGCTCGGCCCATCGGACCTGATTGGAATATCGAATCCCAACTCAGGATCCGAGACTCGGCATATGACCCGACAACCCGTTAGCAGCCCTAGAACTCGCCAGAAGTTCCATTTCCGCTCCCAAACTAAAACCCTGCAACACAAACTTACTGCCTCCATTTCTCGACTACCACTTGGAAACCCTAACCCTAGATCTCGGTCGCTGAAAATGGCAGTGATGCTCCAGCCTCAGATCATACTGATGAAGGAAGGGACGGACACATCGCAAGGCAAAGCGCAAGTAGTGAGCAACATCAATGCTTGCACCGCCGTCGCCGACGTCGTCCGTACGACTCTGGGCCCGAGGGGAATGGACAAGCTCATCCATGACGATAAGGGCAATACCACGATCTCTAACGACGGGGCTACCATCATGAAGCTTCTCGATATCGTTCATCCCGCTGCCAAGATACTTGTTGATATCGCGAAGTCCCAGGACTCGGAGGTAATGAATGCATCAATCTATTAGCTTTTGACTGTTCAGTGAACTTGGATCTGCGGACCAGTGTTAGGAATAGATGATTCGATGGTAAAAATCGAATCTTTTGGTCTATTGGCATATCATTTTTGGGGGTTTGTTTGCTGGACAACCTGTAATTTTATTGAGACCAAGAGGCTCCCCGTGTGGAGAAAGCATTGTGTTGGAGATTTCTCGTCAGTTTTAGGTTATTCCATCAAGTCTAGGACATGGGTTTGTACTTTTTTTTCGGGAACGTTTGATGGATAGTTATGACGGTTGGAAATCATGATGTATATGAGTCAAATTGGGGAGGCTGTTCTTTATATTATCTGTTTGGGGGAGGGGTGAAAGAAAACTCCATTTATCAAACAATTTAACCATCTAAGCCTGTCATGTGTCCACATTTAATCGCAGCTTTTAATTTCGACAGTTGTTTACTAGCAAATATCTATTACAGATCTGAAACGCCTTAGAAACTGCATCTGTATTGTGATCGTTTTAAAAGGACAATATGTTTACTTGTATACGGTTAGTGAGTACGCAGAAGAAATATATGATGAAATTCATAACAGTCTTTACTTTGTTAGTACCGTATAATTTAAACTTTGTTATGACTGCAAAGGCAGTAAAATATGCAACGGTGAGATAACAAATAGAGAAAGTCAGAATTCGAGTTAGAGGAGATAATTAAGACTAAAGCATCAATGTTGATTTCAATTGCATAAGTGGAAACATAAAACACATTTTTAATTGATAATAATGGACCATAAGGTTGAGTCAGGGTGTCAATTAGGCCCGGGGACCCGCTGGCCCGCCGGCCCGGCCCGGGCCCGGGACCCCAAACCCGGGCCGGCTGGGGCGCCCCCCCGGCCCGGCCCGGCTGCATAGCAGCATATGCCCGTTGCCAAACGGGCAAAAATTTGCCCGTTTGGCAACGGTTGCCTTTTATTTAAATTTTTTTAACATACAAAAATCTCTATAAAACCCCCCCTTATTTCTACACTCACAAAATCTTTACACTCCTCTCTACCCTCACAAAATCTCTAAACTCTAATTCTCTAAACTCCTCTCTACCCGGTGTTCTACAACTCTCGCGATTACCGTCTACCTCCGTCTACCGTCTCTACAATCGTCAATCTCGCTACTATAGTCAACCATCTCGCTACTCCAATTCGCTACGTCCGGTCTCTCGCTAATACCGTGCAAGCTTCCCTTGACGGTCGCTAGCTACTACCGGGCTCTACAATTCCGGGCATACTCAAACAGGTTTCTGTAGTATAAATTTTAGATTAGCATAATGACAGGACCGTCTCGATCTAGGAACCTCAATATGAATTTTAATATAGATGATGATACTAATACTGTCGATTATGAATATTATGCCGATTTACTACGCGGTAATAATCCTGATATAGCAGATTTTGAAACACAAGAACCTGATAACTATGGGGCTAGTAATAATCCTAGCCCCGTCATGCCACCACCTGCACATTCACCTTTCTCGCATGCTGCTTACACGTACACAAGTTCACCGTCACAAACATCAACACCTACTTCACATATGCCTGCACCTACTACACAAACCCAAAAGAAAGGACCAAAGTCCGGTATTTGGGATCACTTTACACGTGAAATGGTAAAAGATAGTAATGGCACCGAACAAATTCGTGCCTTTTGTAAGATATGTAGAACTCGTTTTGCTGCTGCACATACTGCCGTCACTTCACATCTGCTAAGACACATGAAATCACATGTTAAAAAAAATGCTAAACAGGCAACATAAAATTTATCTTCATCATCGTCCTCTCTTACTCCTTTCTCATATTCTGTTGAAAATATGAGAAAAGAGATGGGGAGATTTGTGTTATGCAAAGAACTATCTCTAAATTATGCTGAAAGCCCAGAATTAGAACGATTACAGCAAAATGCATTTAACCCTGCGTTTAGAAAATTATCTAGGAACACCCTTAGAAAAGATTGTATGACTACTTTTCATGAAGGACAGGCAAATTTGCATCTGATTTTTCTTAATTTAGAATGTAGGATTTCATTAACTTCTGTCATATGGACTACAAAATGAGGTGCATCATACATGTGTCTTACGGCCCATTTTACAGATCATGATTATATCATTCAGAAAAGAATTATTGGTTTTAAGGTGTTAGAGCATGCACACAAGAGACAGTTTATTGGTAAGACTTTGCAAAATATTTGTCGTGATTATGATATTGAGCAAAAAATTTTTACAATTACTTTTGATAATGCTTCGAATAATACTTTAGCCATTAATTTTTTGCAACATCAATGGAACCCAGATCTATATGGGTTAATTTTTCATTAACATTGTGCATGCCATGTTTTAACTTAGTAGTTCAGGATGGTCTTAAACTTACTTCTGTTTCTCTGGAAAAGACTAGAAACCTTATGCTTTTAATTACCACTAATTCATAAAAAAAGAGGGAATATAGGCAGTTTTGTCGTAGTAACCAACTGCCTTATAGGGCATTTAAATTTAGTGTCCCCCATAGGTGGAATTCAACGTATATAATGATACGTTGTATGAGACAGAATAGAACCCAATTTAGTGAGTTTGCAAGTGCATATCTTGCAACGGATAATGATTATGAAATTAGTGATTATGAGTGGCTAATTATAGATGAACTTTATGATTTTTTTGAAATTTTCTACTTGACAACAAACAAGTTTTCTGGTGTTTACTACTCTACTTCAGTTTTAGGCTTAGACCAATTAGCGGTGATATCTGAAGTTATACAAAAACATAGAGATAATGACACCATTAGGACTCCAGACCTTAAAGCAATGATAGAACATATGGAGATTAAACTCCGTAAGTATTGGAATCCTGTTCCTTTGCTATACACTATAGCGAAGGTTTTAGATCCCCGGTTTAAGGAGGATGTAGTACTTGACTTCTTAGATACCTATTACGAAAACTTGAACCTTCAAGCTGAAGCAGAACAACACAAAGCCAGTTTTAAGAATAGCTTAAGATCACTTTTTGCTGTATATGAGACACGATATGGGAGTTCTGCACACACATCTAATGTTCAAGTATCTTCAAGTGCTCCAAGCAGAGTCCGCCTGCTTATGGGCAAGAAGAAGCAAAGAACATCTGACACAACTAGTGAACTGTCTTGGTATTTGTCAAGTTCTTGTCCATTTTTTGAAGAAGACTTGAATAATGAGAGTTTTGATGTTCTGTCATGGTGGAAACAATATAAGAATAGTTATTCAATTCTTTCCATGATGGCTCGTGATTTGTTAGCCGTACCCATATCCACTATTGCTTCGGAGTCTACTTTTAGTGCAGGTAGTCGTGTTCTTAACAACAAGAGGTCACGGCTGAAGCCAGATATAGTAGAAGCGTCGGTTTGTGCGAAGGATTGGTTCAGGGCTGAATCGAGAACCAATATCAGACCGACCTTTCTGAAGACTCTGAAGAAGAAGAGGAAGAAGAAGAAGCAGAGACTTGATATATTTACTTGTATTAGCAGTTTATAACATGTATTAGTTTCTTTTTTTGGCCAATGTATGAAGGGTAAGGCTGGCCAACGTATGTCACCCCTCAAAAAAATTTCAATTAATAAAATTTCAAGGTTCAACCCCGGATTTTCGAGAATTTCGGGATTAAACTTTTTGTTATATATTAATTTTCTCTTTTATTGTTATTAACATTAAAATATACAATTAAATATATATTGTTAACTTACCTAAAATATTTAGTAGGTAATTAAAACTTTAATTTGAACTTTTTTAATTTTTTAAGATTTTTGTACATGATTAAATTTTTTTTCATGTATTTAAAATTTTGATTTTTTAGAAGAGTTCTATGTTTTTTTAGATTTTTTACATGTTTAAATCTATATTTTAGAATTTTATATATTAGATTATATATTTTTTTTGTTTTTTTTGATTTTCGATTAATAAGTTTTTTAATTTTTTTTATTTAAATAGCCGGGCCGGCCCGACCCGGCCCACCAAGGCCCGGCCCGGCCCGGGTAAATTTTGAACCCGGGCCGGCCCGGATGGGCTGAATTTACACCCTGGTTGAGACACAAAATTCTTGGACAAAAGGTAGAGGAAACCATAATGAATAGATCACAATATCAATTTAGTTAGAAACTAATTTGATCAAATGAAGGATTACAACTTTACCATATGTTTAAAAAAACTCATGGTAACTAAAGATTCTATACCTCTTGGTAATGTTGACTGAAAGGGCATAACATAGCTCCTTTAAGGAATTCAGGGCATGAAATTTTTTGGATCAACCCATCTATACGGCTACATGATATAGATATGCAGGTTGTACTTGATTTTGATTATTCACTCAGGATATCACGATACTAGATTTGAATTGGCAGGCACATAATTCTGATTATCTTAATTGTTGTGCTTTAAGCAATATATGTTGGATGATGATTAGGGAAACAAAAAAACACTGGTGGGGCCCAAATGAAATAGGCCTGTGGTGATTAGTCAATTACATAATTGGAGGACCCCTTCTCTTAATTTTTTTAAATTCTCTTTCGTCGGCTTGCTCAAACACACTGCATTCACTCATGTTACATACATATATACATGTACATGTACATGCATACATATATACATGTGTGTGTGTTCGAATAACCAGTGCACGGTGTGCACGGAGCCAAAAAAACCACACACGAACAGGATGCGGTGCACGCGCACAAACGAAAAGGAGTAAGAAGTGTGGGTGTATGTGACAGTATTGACAGGGGTAAAAGGATAAATGCAAATACCTTGGGCGTTATAGGGGGAAAATCCCTTATTGAAAACATGTAAATAAGTGAGCTTGGGGTGATTTTTGGGATGAGGGAATGTCAATCATGTAAATAAGTGAGATTTGGGGGTGATTTTTTGCGTTGTGAGTTAGGTGGATGTCCCATGTGGCGCTCATGTGACGATGTAACATTGCCACATGGGACAAACATGCCACATGGGACAACCTCCTCTATTGCATAATAGCTATATATGGGAGTTATCCCATGCGAATGTGAGTCGCACTTGGCTCGTGCGAATGGGCTTCACAGCCGTTAGGCGGTCACGATCTGGGTGCTACGCGCAGAGCCATGGGATGATATCGGACTGCCAAACAAGGGATTCATAGTTGAGATCATTTCAACCCGAGAGCATATTACGCCCTTGCCATGCTTTCTCTCTTAAAAATCAAAGCTATGGCAATCGCTGGCTACCCCTCCCTCCCGTCTCCAGCCAAGCTCTCAACTATTCGTCAGCTCCCCACGACCCGCGACACGCCCTCTTGCATGAGATCCCAAAACCCCTACGAATTTGCTCCTCAGCTCGTTCGAGGTATTATCTCTTTCCTTTAATTCCTATGTTTTAGAATTTTAGATTTGTTCTTCCTTACTAGGGTTCAGATTTAGCATTCAGATTTGAGTTGAAGATCAGCATTCATGTTTTGATCAAGGCTTCTTATAAAAATGCTTTGTAGTTCTAATTGAAACATTTGCAAAAGATTTCGAGAAAGTTTTTAATCGTAATAAAATTTTGTGTGATATTAAACTTACATTATCACATTGCTGAAAATAAAAAAGCAAGACCAAGTTCTCCAAGATTCGGTTGGGATATATAGTCTTGCACCGCTCATGCACTCATCTTCGATTCAAAACAATTTGATCGAAGTTTCGAACTTTGTGATTGAAACCGTTTTTCATACAACCTTGAGTTGACTCAACAAATTTTACGGAGAAACATGCTTTTAACATCAGTATGTTCAAGTGCCAATCATAGAGGCGAGTGACAGATAGCGTGCATTTATTTTGTTGGACCCAGAGCTTAAGAAAATCATTGTCCTTAAGCTTGTGCTTAAGAAGGTCATTTTAATGTCAATGAGAACATAGTTTAGTCTATCAATTAGAATTTGAGTTGATATCACATAAAACAGCCATTTGGACCAGTTAACTTATTCTCTTAGAATATTATGATTTTGATTCCATTTGTAAACATAGAACTAGTCTAGTTTAGCATATGTTCAATTTTAAATATTGATAGAATGACTTTTATCTAACTATATCCTCCTACTATTTTTGCGATCATTTTAGCCATAATAATGAACGATTTAAATAAATTAAATTTAATAGGAAAGAGAACCAACCACCCTGAGCCTCACAACCTTGAGTGTGCTCAACAAATTGCTTGACTATGCGATTGGTAGATGACTCTTCATCAATCATATCATATATGATTCCCTTATTGGTTTTTACCCCTAGCCAATTATGATCTTGAGTGTGCTCATCCAAATAACAATGACTAGTCTAGTTGCACCCTTGTTTTCGAGTCTGGCCTAACTTACGTCGGCGCTTGATGTATGGGCACGACGCGACAGTTTGGGTTAAGTCTAGACTACATCTCTTGCATTGAGAAGTTGGTTTCCTTAAAGTATCTATGACATAGCTTGAGTGTGTTCAACAACTATAACAAAGATCCTATAGTTGCCAACCTCTAGAACAAGGAGGGTTACGACTAATCTTGAAGAAGATTTTTAATGTAATTGACTAGATATAATCGACGATGTCACATAATCATAATTCACATCCTTGCGGTCCAGCGAAACATGGCTAGGGATTTGGCTTTGCCAGGATCACTATCCCAAGTCAAGCTAGTGTGATCCTCAACACTAGTCAAAAAACACTAAATCGGATCATGGTCAATTGAAGGAAACTTATTATTCATTTATGTCCCGTACGATTAGAAATGGCTTCATTAAAACTAGGTAATCCTATCAACTAGTTGAATCTTAAAATTCAAAATTATTAGAATTGGTTAATAACTTTTATTAATGTCCTTATCAACTATAAGGATTTTTAAGGTGCTATCCTAATCATGTATTAGGCATTTTAAAAAAATTCAAGTTGCAATAATTTTAAATCATAGCATTTTGTTCAAAAATATTATTAGAACAATTAAAATAATAATTTGAAGGGGATACCCTAAACAGGAATTTAATATGTTGCAACAATTTTCAAAACATAGCATGTCCTTCAAAATTAACATATAATTTTGTTATGCCTTTTAATGGCTATCCTAAAAATCTTTCTTGAATTATCTCATAATAAAAAAATAATATAACAATTAAAATATCAACTAAACAATTTAGCTAAGCATGCAACTTAAAATTATCACATAAATCTAATTTACATCAATAATTATCAAATAATTATAAAGATCTAATTTTTAAAATTATTAGATGATTTAAAAATAAAATCTAATTTTCAAAAACAATTTTCGAAAATAAAAACATTGCTTTAAAACGACATTTTTAAAATTTAAATAAAACCTCCATCTCATGGAGAAGCATGCTATATCATATATAATTATAAATTGCAAAAAATAGATAAATGTAGACCATAGCTTTGATACCACTGTAGGGTTTTCTGGGTCCTTAGGGCCATAAATACGACGTCCGGCCTAAGTCGGTTGGACGAAGTTATCAAAACAGCAGCGGAAAAATCAACTTAAAACAATTTTAAGTCTAGCCCTAATGGGAACAAACCCTAGACAAGATCTCTACTATCCCGGGGTCGGGTCCAACCAACTCCTAAGGATAGATATATCTAACAATTGCAATTTATAAATACATGAATATTTAAACTACATACCTTTCACTTTGTTTCTGCAGAAAACGAAGCGTCGTTTTCAGCAACATTTCTTTGGCCCCGAGCCGCTTCTCCCGAGCGGAACCGTGTCCCAAGCCGCACCTTGTCCCGATCCAAACCGCTTCCCGAACCAAACCGTGTCCCGAGGCGAGCAACAGCCTTGTCGCTGAGCCAACCACGCGCCGAAGAAGATTTCACCTTGAGTGGATCCTCCGTCAAGACTTCTGATCCGATCCGAGCGCCTTTGTAGCTTTGCTAGAGACCGAACAGGAGCAATGCAGAAATATAGGGAGAAAGAGAATATTTAATTTAAGCTCAGATCCGGGCTTGCTCACATTTAAAGGAGCTACTCAGATCTAGAGCTTTGGACGAATTTCTAGGAGGGGAGTAGGTCCCTATTTATATAGGTGGCTGACCCCTCCCCTTTACTCCATATCTGATGTGGGACAAAAAGATTTGGGAGAAAAATTAATTAAAGTTTGTCTTTCACAAAGGCCAAATTTTGGTGAATTTTTCCTCCCTCACCGTTGGGCTTCGCAAGTGGTACAACCTATCAATCGAAGAAGGTTGAATGGTGAACGCATAGGTTCGAATGGCACTCAATTCCGACTACATTTGACTAATCAAACGTTGTCTTAAAGTTGCCCAAAACATTGATTTTCACAAAAACTGCAGCCGCCATGGTTCTACCTGCAACCCAAGACCAGGTAGGCCCCACCCGCGGGCCCCACCCATGGGCCACTGGGCACAGCCTACCCAGGGGGGCAGGTCGGGCGCCTGCCCATGCGGGTGGTCCCGACCCGCCCGCTGGGCGGGCGAGTCGGGTGCCCGCCCTTGCGGTCGGGCCCTGACCCGCCCAGCTTTGGGCGGGCGAGTCGGGCGCCCGCCCTTGCGGTCGGGCCCTGACCCGCCCAGCTTTGGGCAGGCGGGCCCGCCCCTAGGCTACACGCCCAGGCCCAAAACGGGTCTGGGCACACAGCCTAGTTGGGCTGGTGCGCCCAGTCCCCTAGGGACTGGGCTGGTTCTTGTTTTTGCTCTAAATCCTTCGTTTGGCGTCCGTTTTGGACGCCGTTCGAACCTGGGTTTAGACCGGGACGATCCCATTATCCATGTAACTATATCTGCGTGTTTATTATATTAAATATGCACGTAAAAAATTTATAAAACATTTAATTTTCCTTTGCTTCATATGCAAAATTTTCACATCTATTATAAAAAAATCATTTGCATCAAATACAAATGAACTGAGGGCATACATCCCCCAAACTAATAAGAGCGTGATTCAGCGACTCAACCCTTACCACCTTGAGCACTTGCTTAATTCGTTGAAAGGGGCCAGATGGAGACCCGATCACACGTACTCACTCCTTAAAACAATTGTCAATATATGACAAACAAAGATATATCTGTCTACTTTTGACAATATCTGGTATTACAAAATTGTCGTTTTTCTACAATATACGCCCCATGATACATTTAAAATTTTTTTGGAGGGGTAAGAGACTCTCTAAGATCCCTAAGCCGGATCAGTATCGCCTTGGTCTCCTTCATCGAAGCAACATGCTCTTTATCCCTTAGAGCACCAACATTTGCAGCCTCACCCGTCTCGGTGACAGCTTTGTCAACGAGAATGGCCCCATCCATGGCTTGGCCTGATCATCGCCATCATCGACTGAAAAAAACATAGGGATTTGGTCAATCTCTGCTGCAAAATAGAGGAATCGATCTTTTACCTCCGATCTGTAAGGATCGCCTTACCCTTGCAATACTAACAACACACATTAGAAGGGGGTGAATAGTGTTATGGCAATAAATTGTCCAATTAAAATTAAACTTGCAAATGCGGAATAATAAATGCAAGAGGAAATAATTGACACAATCAATCCGAACGTAAACACAAGATTTTACCTTGGTTTCCCAAACTTGGGTACGTCTAGCCACACCAATATTCACTATAATCCCACAAAGAGAAGTGAATACAAATCTCACAAGGAGATACCCCACCAAGAGGATTTTGCCCTACACAAGGACCCAACCAACCCTACACGAGGGTCAAACTCCCACCAAGAGAATCACTAACTCCCAATCAGAGAATTAGGGTTAGCCCTACACTAGAACACTAAACTCCCACCAAGAGAGTTATTCCCACCAAGAGAATATCCTAATCCCACAAAGAGATAACTCCCACAAAGAGAGAAAGACTAATTCCCACAAAGAGAATTTAGTGTTAGAAGAATTATCAAGTAAAATAAATACTTACCTATGCCTTAAGATGCTTACTCATAGATGAATGCAAGGCATGGAAGAGGATCTCCAAGTGTTGAGATATGAATGAAAGCACTTGGATGATTTTCCTTGAGCTGGACTTCAATGCATGAAGAGGAATGAGAGCTCAAAGAGGGAAATGAGAGAGTTTGTGAGTGGCTTATTGATCTCTTAAGATTTTCAATAGCATCAAAAAGTTCTAATGAACTCAGCACACCCATATATATAGTAACCCTATATCAACCCTGAAACTCCAAGAAAACAGCCAAAAGCACAATGCTGCAACGGTTAGAAACTGGGCGAAAATGACATCAACAATCGACTGATGATCATAAGACAGTCGACTGATCAACGGCTAGAAAATATCCAACGGCTATAATCTGAGCTAGGACAGTCGAATGATGAAGTCGATACAGTCGACTGTAAACAGGACAAGCGCCTGTTAAACCTTCAGCCGGCGACTACTGCAGGGGATGGAATAAAACAGAGAGCTGCACTCTTTCTCCAGAAAAGCATACATGCGACTGATGTCAATAATACAGTCGACTGTAAAATAGTCAGGCGACTGTAATTCTTTCATCAGTCGTCTGCTGCAGAAGATGGAGAAAAACAGAAAGAGGCAGTGATTGCACTTAAGCTACTCAGATGACTGTTGACCAATTCCCAGGCGACTGTAAATATACAGACGACTGTAAACTAAGCAGCAGTCGACCGATGAGAAAAGCTCAAGTTGAGTCAATAGAAATGTTGACTTAAGCAGTGCATATCAGTCGATTGTAGAAGGATCTACAGGCGACTGGAAATCACCCAGTCGACTGTTAATCCTTCAGTAGGCGACTGATGGAGAGCCAGAGACTCCAAATAAGTCTTTGGACAGATGAACCTATTAGGTTGGATTCTATGATAATCCTAAGGTTCACTAAGATGGTTAGATGCAAATGCAAGTATGAGTAGACCATCTATCAAGGCATGATATTAACCTAGACTCAAATGAGAGAGAAAGTAATACATTAACCTAGACTCAAATGAGAGAGAAAGTAATAAAGGAAATATTACATGGATTACAGTGCTTTCCTTAGAGTCTATCTCTCAATCTTGATGCCTTGATGCTCCCCATCATCTCCAAGCTTTGGCACCCCTTGAGTCCAAGCTTGGCCCTTCTCCACTTGATGTCCATCCTTGCACCAAGTGTTTAGTCTCCAAGAAAGATATTCTAGAAATGAAACTGTGAGACTAAAACAAAAGAGTCATTAGCAACAACATAACATTGTGATCATCATCAAAATAAGATTGGTATGAAACACCAATACTCAACAATCTCCCCCTTTTTGATGATGACACACATTATGTAAAACACAAAGAATTAAAGCACAATGCTAATGAGCTCCCCCTACTTATATGCACCAATTATACAATGAGCTACACACTAGTAAATACTCATTCTACCAAATAAGATCATGGTGACATATAATAGGCATGGATTACATAAACCAATTGCAATAGACAATATCGTGCAAACATGAATGATTTATCTTATCCCATATATGTCTCCCCATGGATATATCTCTCCCCAATATGCATATGTATGAAATACAAGATACACATTTACATAATGCATATGTCTCTTCCCCTTGACATCGTCAAAAAGGTGGACATAAAAAATATCCCCCCTTGACATCTTAATCAAAGATGTGACAATATGCAAGAAATAAGGAGATGTATGATATCAAATTGAAAAATTTAGTGGGTATCAATCACTATCTCATGCTCTTCCTAGATCATAGAAAAGTTCAAATTTTGACTTCTAGGATCTAATACCAATTGAGAGGTAGAAGATAAACAATCTCTAACAATTGAGGTAATACCAATTGTAGACAAAGAATCTTTGAAAGTTAACCACCTTTACCAATTGATATACAAATATTGGAGCCATGGGCCTAAAGGGTATCAAAGCAATATATATGAAAAAATCAAGCTTCAATGATACACAATGATATTGCCAAAAGAAATATAACATGAAACATGTTGGCAATATCTAAGAGGTTTGGTTTGAGACCACAAATAACCAATAGTAAATAATGATCTCAAACACACCCCAAAATGAGAGTCAAAATATGTTTTAAAATATTTTAAACATACACATATTAACTCCCCCTTGACATACATATGGATCAATAAATGTATGCATGTCAATGTATTCCCCAAGGTCCCCATTTTCATGAAAAGAATAAATTTGAAAACATTTTCAAAATCATGAAACACACACAAACAATGGGTATGCCAAAAAAAACATTTAAGCATAATACCCATGCAATATGCATATGTGTGAGGAACCTAAACATTAGGGAACCAAACCCAAGAGGAGTTTGATTTCCTAATGTAATCACATGAGGTGATCACATCCCTAACTAGAGAGTTATGTAACTATCCCTCTCTTGCACACTAACCTTAGTGGGAATCCATAAACTCAAGGATTTCCTAGGCAAGGATTTTGCCTTTGCAAGAGGGGTGGATGTGGCATGCTTAGGTGTAGAAACAAATTTCTTGGCATGCATAGAATGAGGATTTTGCTTCTTAGCAAAAAATGAAGAGTTTTCATTCTTCCTCATTACCTCGTGATTTACATGCTTCTTATTGGTGTTCTTGTTATACAAGAAAGCATGGTGATTCTTCTTAGGTGCTTTAGCAATATTTCTTGTATTTGCACCGTAAAAGGAATTAGAGGTGGGGTTGGGTACCACATTTTGAATATATCCCAAACCTCTTCTATGATTTACCGGATGTTGTTTTTCAAGCAAATCGTGGAGTGAATCCCTAGAATACACAAAGCTTTTGAGCTTACAGGATTCCTCTTCACATTTCAACGTAAGTTGTTGAATTCGAGTTTCTAAGCTAAGGTTTTGAGCTACTAACATATCATTGGTTAAGCTCAATTCCTTAACTTGAGAGAGAAGTGTGTCTCTCTCACTAGTGTCACAATCATGCATATCATCATGAATATTTACACTAGACAATTCTAAATCATGCACCCTACTCATAGCATTATTAAGTTTAGCTTTCATTTTATCATATGAGTCGATGCACTTACTTGCCAAGTTGGAGGCCACATTGAAGTGGTATTTGAGCTCCTCGTAGGATAGCTTTTCCTCCTCAACTTCCTCATCGCTTTCCTCCTTGACTTCCTCATCGCTTTCCTCCTCGCTTGAGCTTGACGAAGACTCTTCCCCACTAGCCATGAAGCAACTTTCTTCTTTGGAGTTGATCCACGCCTCTATCTCTTCATCGCTTGAGTTAGAGGAAATTGATGAAGAATCATCAAAAGCTGCGAAACACATATGAGCGTGCTCCTTGTCATTCTCTTCTTCATCACATGATGTGTCCACATCAGAATCATCAAATGTGTCGATAAGTCCCTTCTTTTGGTTCTTGATCTCGGACTTGACTTTCCAATATTTCTTCCCTTTACCCTTATAGGTATCTTTGGTGGGTTTGGAAGGGCATTCGACAGCAAGATGACCTTTTCCTCTGCAATTGAAACAAGTATAATTGTTAGACTTGGAGGCAAACTTTGACAAAGATTTACCTTGCTTGTCCTTGAGGAATGCCTTGAATTTCTTGAATTGCTTGGCAAGCTCGATGTAATCATCATCGCTAACATCTTCTTCTTTTTCTTCTTCTTCACTCGAAGCTTCTCGTTGGAACTTCTTTCTCCACTTGAATGATTCCTTCTCGACATGGAGTGCAACCCCCTTTTTCTTCTCGGGCTTGGTTGGTTGAACCTCCTCCCTATGCTGAAGTAGCACTTCATGAGAAATCTCCAAAGTATGCCAAATTCCGTTGGCCGATTTGCACATGGAGATGCGGTCGAACTCATCTGGAGTGAGGGCGCAATGGAATGCACACATAGCCCTTGCATTGACTCTGATCGAGTCCTTCTCCGCTTTAGTTCTCGAGGCTGCGGGTGAAGTAGGCTCCTCAAATGGCGACTCCATGATGTCCCCAAGGTCTTGACCCTTCAAGTAGATCATCATCTTGATCTTCCAATTTGGGTAGTTGGTTCTGTTGAAGAGCGGGGGTCGAATGGTTAAATGACATTCTTCATGAGACGCGGATGTAGCGTTGAATGCCATCGTTGCAGTATGCTATAAACTCGCTCTGATACCAATTGTAAGGATCGCCTTACCCTTGCAATACTAACAACACATACTAGAGGGGGGTGAATAGTGTAATGGCAATAAATTGTCCAATTAAAATTAAACTTGCAAATGCGGAATAATAAATGCAAGAGGAAATAATTGACACAATCAATCCAAACGTAAACACAAGATTTTACCCTGGTTTCCCAAACTTGGGTATGTCCAGCCACACCAATATTCACTATAATCCCACAAAGAGAAGTGAATACAAATCTCACAAGGAGATACCCCACCAAGAGAATTTTGCCCTACACAAGGACCCAACCAACCCTACACGAGGGTCAAACTCCCACCAAGAGAATCATTAACTCCCAATCAGAGAATTAGGGTTAGCCCTACACTAGGACACTAAACTCCCACCAAGAGAGTTATTCCCACCAAGAGAATATCCTAATCCCACAAAGAGATAAACTCCCACCACGAGAGAAAGACTAATTCCCACAAAGAGAATTAGTGTTACAAGAATTACCAAGTAAAATAAATACTCTTACCTATGCCTTGAGACGCTTACTCATAGATGAATACAATGCATGGAAGAGGATCTCCAAGTGTTGAGATATGCTTGAAAGCACTTGGATGATTTCCCTTGAGCTGGACTTCAATGCATGAAGAGGAATGAGAGCTCAAAGAGGGAATGCGAGAGTTTGTGAGTGGCTTATTGATCTCTTAAGATTTTCAATAGCATCAAGAAGTTCCAATGAACTCAGCACACCCATATATATAGGAACCCTATATCAACCCTCAAACCCCAAGAAAACAGCCAAAAGCACAATGCTGCAACGGCTAGAAACTAGGCGAAAATGACATCAACAGTCGACTGATGATCATAAGACAGTCGACTGATCAACAGGTAGAAAATATCCAACTGCTATAATTTGAGACAGGACAGTCGACTGATGAAGTCGATACAGTCGACTGTAAACAGGACAGAAGCATGTTAAACCTTCAGCAGGCGACTGCTGCAGGGGATTGAATAAAACAGAGAGCTGCACTCTTTCTTCAGAAAAGCATACAGGCGACTGATGTCAATAATACAGTCGACTGTAAAATAGTCAGGCGGCTGTAATTCCTTCATCAGTCGTCTGCTGCAGAAGATGGAGAAAAACAGAAAAAGACAGTGATTACACTTAAGCTACTCAGACGACTGTTGACCAATTCCCAGGCGACTGAATATATACAGGCGACTGTAAACTGAGCAGCAGTCGACTGATGCGAAAAGCTCAAGTTGAGTCAATAGAAATGTTGACTTGAGCAGTGCATATCAGTCGACTATAGAAGGATCTACATGCAACTGGAAATCACCCAGTCGACTGTTAATCCTTCAGCAGGCGACTGATGGAGAGCTAGAGACTCCAAATGAGTCTTTGAACAAGATGAACCTACTAGGTTGGATTCTATGATAATCCTAAGGTTCGCTAAGATGGTTAGATGCAATTGCATGTATGAGTAGACCATCTATCAAGGCATTACATTAACCTAGCCTCAAATGAGAGAGAAAGCAATAAAGGAAATATTACATGGATTACATTGCTTTCCTTAGAGTCTATGTCTTCAATCTTGATGCCTTGATGCTCCCCCTCATCTCCAAGCTTTGGCACCCCTTGAGTCCAAGCTTTGGCCCTTCTCCACTTGAAGTCCATCCTGGCACCAAGTGTTTAGTCTCCAAGAAAGATATTTTAGGAACGAAACTGTGAGACTAAAACAAAAGAGTCATTAGCAACAACATAATGTTGTGATCATCATCAAAATAAGATTGGTATGAAACACCAATACTCAACACGATTGACACGATTCATATCCTTGTGTATACAGATCATCGAAGTCGGGCAAATTGTCCATACATTCTTGGGCTGCTTTCTCCGTGATTTCCATCGCTTCGACTTCCCTAGACCTGTTAAGGAGTCAGACTTGGAGTTCATTCTCCTTGGCCTCCCATTGGGCCCTTTTCTCTAGGAGCATCTTCTCCGCTTGCTCCCTCAAAGCAATTTTACTAGCCTCCCTCTTACAAGACTCACCTAACTCATGTTTGAGTTGGAGCACCCGGGATTGGCTCAATTTATTTAGAAGCTGCCATTTGTCCAGCTTCGCCTCGGCCTTCTAAATGGCCATTCTAGTCATCGCCAATGTGGTTTCATGATTGGCTACCACCACTGCGCATCGATGCAACGCAACACTAGCCACAAGAGCCCGCGGACAAGCAAAACTTGTCAATATCAATGCTTGCTTCATTCATAATGAAAACAAGCACGATAGTTACCTGAGTGTTTGCATGAATGACAATTGAGGACAGCCTCTCGTAATCGACCCTCTCCAAAACTACCTTGTCCCTGGGAAGGGTTGAATTCTCGACAATTTGAGAGGCGGTCCCACAATCCAAAAGAGCCGACTCATCCTTCCTGATTAGAAAGTCCGACTGAAGGAGTTCCTCCACAGGACAATCAAATAGGGCCTGCAGTGATCGACTTTCCAGTAAAAGCGATCTGAAATCCTCAGGAATATCCTTGGCCAGAGACATCGGAGGGAATAAACCTCCCCAAGGCCAAGAATCCTGATGCAGAATAGGCTCCTGAGGAGGGGGCTTCTTCTGAATCCCTCTCTGAAAGAGGACCCTGTTCTTTTTCATGGGGTTGGGCCTCATCATGCGACTGATTTGCGTCCAAAGAAGCAGACGGGCCTACGGCTTCCTCCGACCCAGGCAACTCTGAGTCGCTAATGCGAAGCTACCGCCTTCATCTATTCGCTCTCTCAACTGCAACCACCTCAAATTTGGTGGGAGGTTTTTTCTTTTTCCTCTACTTAGGACGAGCCAGCTGTGAGGCCTCATGAACTACTATGGGTACAGCCTCAAAGGTCCCTGTCGTTACTTCCTCCAGAAGATGCACTTGAGGAGATGCCACATTCTCCTCAGTTTCTCTGATGGATGCCTCGACCGCTTCCCTCAACTCAGGGTCCACATGGTATTCCAGACCATCCATGCCTAAAAGGAGAAGGTAAAATTCAAGAAAACGAAGATCAAATTAGTAATGGGCAAGGTCGAATCAACATTTCGTCCATACGGTACTGTGCAGCACTGGGTCAGCCAACAACCATTTTATCTTCCTGGTCTCCTTTGGCAACTTCATCAATGAACGAGCAATTTTCTCCTCCTCATCGAATAGAGACATGTCTTCAGTCGTGCCCAAATCAGGCATCCCCCATTGAGTGCAGAAATTCACATCGCCTTGAAATACCACGAATATGAATTGGTCTTTCCATTTCGGATTCGAGGATGGGATATCATCAAATAATTTCCTACCACGACGAGCGGTTATCATTTACCAAACCAGGGCCTTGAGGGGATGACTTATGAAAAATTAATTGAACAACTACATTGTTGGTTCAACCCCATTCATCATGCATAATGTGATGAAGCTGACAAGAATACCAATGGCGTTCGACATCAATTGACAAAGGGAAAGACCCAATGTACTTAACAAACAGAATATAAAGGGATGCATGTGGAATCGAAGTCCCCGATGAAAAGCCTTGATGCAAACTCCAACCTCGCGATTGCTAAGGCGATGAACCCTTTCATCCCTCTAAGGAAATCAGATCTGATAGTCGTGTTGGACATATTTCTCTTGGAAATCGGGAATTTGATCCGCGCCCACTTTTGAGATTTTATTAGTGACCCGAATAGGCACGACGACTTCCTACTTATCCTTCTGAGTGATGGAGGCCGAGGCCCTACCGGCGGCATGAGCAAATGAAGAAGGCATCACCAAAAAAGGAAATCGGGGGTCAAGGATGCCAAAAGACGATGATTTCGATCTCTCTCCAAAACTGTCTTATTTAGACGAGATGATCTCATCATATTGGGACACGTGTTGGAAATCCGAGCATCCTACTATCTCGAATTTTGAACAGACGCGTCGTCCAAATAAGAAAAGCAGGCGTTTTGGTGCCTAAAAATCGAGTACCTCGACTGCCGTACCCCATTAATGAGATGTAACGTCACTTGACTGCAATAGACGAACTGTCTGAGCTCGAGTGACGGTGGCCATTGTTGTACCACCCTTGGGCCGGATCTCGAGGGATTCACTCGAGTGGCGGTAAAAGCCCACAAAGCCCATGAAAGAAGCATGAGGCTGATTCAGTCAAAGCCCACACATCATTCGCCTGTTGCACTCCCACCTATCGAACGTGGGATTGAAGGCGGGCTAATAAAAAGCTGGGACGTGTGCGACGGTTGCCCCTATTAAGAGGGGAGAATCGTGGCGTCATAATTGGTGACCGATATCCTTCCAACGTCATTGAAGAGACCTCAGAGGTCTATAAATACACGAAAATTGAACAGAATAAGGGACCAAAAGGTACGAGATCTAATACTCTGATATTCTGCATTCCACTCGATAATTCTTCATCCAGATAGCTTACGACGACTGACTCAAGACGAACCTCTGCTGGTCGATCTCGACAGCTTCAAGCTTCTTCTTCTTCTTAAGTTCCCAGCTCTAACTTAAGCATCGTAGGGAATTTAGATCGAAACCCAGATCTGACCCCCCTAACTTTCTTTTGTGGTGCAGGTAGATCGCGACGTGATCAAACAGGAGGGTCGTACAACCATTCCTCATCGGTGATCATTCGAGACTCGATCCACTCAGAGGGTCGAACGAACAACATACATTCATTTAAACTATCAACGACCCAGGCTCTACCAACCTAGGGCCCTATTCCAACGGCTGACGAGGCTCCACCTCGACAGAGAAATTCCACGTAAGCCCTAATAAGGTTATTGCTAATTTTGGCCTTAACACTACTAATAATACCATATACCCCCATTAATACAAGTATTACCTCATATACTCCATTTATCTTAAACCACATGGCATATATGATTATTTTAAAAATAATTTTTAGCTTGACAAAATTAAAAAAAACACAGAGACTCCCAAAATTTATATGCACACATCCACGCCCAAGAATACATATTAATACGTGTACATTAATATTGGGGTCATTATAGATCGGCTGGGAGGGTTCCAACGGTGGACTCATGCTTGTCGTTGGTTGTCCGTCGATCTCAAGCTCAGAATGGTCGTTTAGAGGCAACATGGTGAAGGCTTGATGGTGGTGCCCCTTCACAGACAGTTCAAGGTGGGAGATACTCCCCAAGATCTTGAACACCACCTTTGCATTCATCGTCGGCTGTGAAGCATTATGGTGATTACGCCTGATCTCGATTGTGCAAGATCGAATGGGGCTTCTAATCACTCCACCTACCTCAAAGAAAGTTGATCAAGGAGGTAAATCAGTTCAAACAACTGCTTGAGATCAAATAAAATGAGATCAAAGGATCAAATGCCTGCGATTAAATGTGATCAGATCAGAGAAGTAGATCAAATGGTTGTTGTAGGTGGTCGGAGGAGATCCGAGCTGTGGTTGATGACACCGTATTCCGAGTGTCATGCCATAGAAAAGGGTTCATCGGCCTGGATACCGTGTCGAACCGTTATTCACATTAACTTGCAAGTCGAGCTTCCCCAGACTTTGACCGAGCCATCGGACGAAGCTATGATGTAAGTTAAAGTTTAGATCAAGCTCTAACGAAGCTTGGATGGAGAGTGAAATGAGCTAGGCATGATCTGTCGGAGACGAGGCAATCTCAGTATAATCTTGGAGGCTCGATAGGGCCACTCAAAGAATCCAAACTCGGAGGCAGGACAACGTCGACGGTGGGATCACTGTCGACAGGCATGCACGACTCAGGACCCTGGGTAGCACCCCATCGTTGGATCTAAGCTGGATTAGGAACTTGTCGGATTTGCTTCGCTAAATCTGAGCATCTTTGCTATAGCAGAGTCGATCGAGCTCAGATGGAGCTCAGATGCTTAGATCTCGCTCAGGCAAAGCTCGGGCGACACCTAGGTCGATCTTGGAACTTGGGCAGCAACCACCTCCATGGGATCTTGGATGAATCCCATTGGCGAGGTGGGTATCAGATGAATCCCAATGGCGAGCTGGTGCTAGGCGAGCGAGGCACGTTTGAGCGAGATTGGGTAGATGAAGAGATGGACCAGAGGGCTAGATTGAGCAGATGATGACAGTGGTTGAGCTTCTCGACATGTTGAGCTTGGGGAGATCAAGCATTGATATCTTGGACATAGCTATGTCATTAACCTCGAGTTCACGTCGTTTGGCAAGCTTGTTTGGATCTTGGTTGGAAGACTCAAGCTGGGGCCAAGATCGGTTGATGCTCAGATAATCGAGCTTCGTTGGATCTGAGGCACTCTTGGATTGGATGTCATCAAATCCGAAGTCCCGTTGGGTCAGACATCAGCATAGAGGGTCGAGCTTTGCCAGATCTTAAAATCCCATTGGGTCGGACATCATCTTGGAAAGCTCTACTGGATCTGAAGTCCCATTAGGTCGGACATCAGCTTCGGAGGGTGGTCGGATGAAGACTTGATCTGGTGGAGAACGTCCCCAGATACTAATAAAGCCAAATTACCAACCAAACCTCACTGTTTCGATGCTACTGATTTAAATCTTATGCAAAAATAAGAAATCCTAGAAACATCGCTCTCCTTCGCCCCCAGCTTGATGTAACATGATCACGCGTTAATCTTCAGCTTACTGGTACATGCAAAACTGGACCAATGAGGCCTTGTTGCCTGACCAATGGGGTCTTTTGGTTAAAGTGGACTAAAGAGCAGGTAGAGCCTCCCTAACTTGAAGATATATATACCACTAAGCGTGTTGATTAGTGGGTTGAGTCGACATAGTAGGAGATTGAGATGTTGACTCTTTTTTCTACAAACAACACCAACTGTTGACGGATGGATCCGTCATCCATTAAAGATGGACCGATGAGGATGCATTCGATGTGAGGACCATTCATCAGTGGAGAAGGAGACCCATGGAGAGGCAATCTAGGTCGAGGAGATCTAAGACTGATCAATTTGCTTAAAGGCCGACCTAGCTCTGTGCAATCTCGATTGATCAGCAACATATGAAAATCGTCAAGGGGTCGGAGCTGGGGCTTGACCAAATCCCCTCCGACACTCAATTTAGCAGATGACTACAAAGAGGGCTCGGGGCAGCTAGGTCCGACCTATATGGAGGTTGTCAAATTACTGTCATACCGAGCTATGTATGAGGAAATGTAAAGTAAAGAAGTACAAACTATTGTGATACCTCCATGTAGGATCTAGCCTCCTTTTCTTCATTGTTCCTTGGAGTATTTATCTCCTGGTGCCTTTTAACTTCCCGCCAATAAAGTGCCATGTTATTGTCTTAATATTTATAAACCGTAAGTGCACGGTGTTGTCGTAGCACATTACGTGTCATCCACATGGAGGTTAATTGATCCAGTACTAGCTCAATTTCGGGGTTTTATGCTATCTACATTAATCAATTAGATTGAAATGGAAATGAAATTACATGGTTTAACAGAGAGAATGAGAATGCGAAGATAATAACAAAACAAAGAAAGAATGATGCGAGATTAAGATCGACAGCAAGAACGAGAATTAACACACAAAGACACAACAACACAACAAGAAGAACAATGAAACAACAACAAAAATAATAAGAAACATAGAAGATGAACTTATCTCATTCATCTGCAAAAGGAATTGTCAGTTCCTTTACAAAACCAATGAGAGAAGCACTCCAAATCTAAGCTAAAACTATTCTAAATCTAAACTAATCCTAGGAAAAGCACTAGAACAGTAAAAGGGGATAAAAACGAGCCTAAAGCTTGGCCCTATACAAATGACAACGCCACTGTTCTATTTATACAACCCTAGCAGTAATGGGTTAAGCTCTCGACCCGTTTTCAAATGACCGTGTGGTTGAACCACACGGCTGCGTCGTTCTACTGCCGCTGTTGTGCTTGGGCTTGGGGAGAAGGTGCCACGGCCGTATGAATGGATTCATATGAACGTGTAAGTCCTGCTATCGCTTGGCTGAATGGGAATGACGCGGCCGTGTAAATTCATACGGTCGCGTCAATTGTCTTGTGTTCCTCTCGCCCTAGCTGGGATTGAAAGTGATACAACCATATGGGGCAATCCATACGGCCGTATAGAGGGTTCAATTTCCGGCTTCAAATGCTCTAAGCACATCACCCATCTTCAAATCACTCCTCAAGGGATCAAGCTCCTGTACTCAAGATCATGACCCAACATGTTCCATCAGGGCTCTAGTTTCTCCAAGTGCTCTAGCTCCAAGCTCTCATCAATGCTCCACTATGATCTAGCATCAAAGCCCCCAGCTCCATCTTCATTCCAGTAAAATAAGCTCCACAACTCCATTATCAAAGCCAAGTGTCCATGAGAGCAAGTCCCATGTGCCAAAAATGCTCCAAAATGCTCCAATTTCACCTGAAATGCATCGGGGAGACCAAAAGCGTAAAAGGGAACAAAAAGGGTAAAAATGGCACGAAAAACAAGGCAGAGTGGAATAGAATGTGAATGAAATGAATGCGAAAACTATATATGAAAACAACATATCAAAATCCCCTAAGCTAAATTCTTCCTCGTCCTCGAGGAAGACGAAGAGAGAGAGTAAAGAAAGGGATATGCAATCTAGCGTGCAAATGATGATATGAGTTTCGAGAAATTTATAAAATCGAGCACATATACATGGACAAATAGGAATCTCAAATTCATGGAAATATAAAACGCCGACTCTCTATCGATAAGAGTATAACCCTAGGGCATGATTTTCAGCTCGAATCGTCAAATAATATACCACGCCATGATCAAGCTCAAAACCTAGAATAATTCCTCTAATCCGTCCGTAGGCCAAAAACAAAGGGATCAAAGCTATGAAAGGGTCGAAGAAAAGATAAATATGAGATAACAGAACTAGTCCATCAAAGAAGTGGCTCTCACAACACCTCAAGTTTCCACGACTCATGAAATCAACAATCTATTCATGCTCCCAAGTCTTTCTCGTTTTCTTCTCTTTTTTCTCTCTTTTTATTTTGGATTATAATTGGTTCGTGTAAGGAGCATTAGGTCGATGACTCCCAGGTCAGACGACCTTAAGGCATCAGGCCAAGAAGGACCCTTCAGACCTACTAGCTCGAACTAACTATAATCCCTATTTTCACGCACTCCCCAAGCTGGATCTTTTGACGCGAGGCCCTAACGGTTTCTATCGTGGGGATTCAGTGACTCAGTTTCGTTGGGGAACAATGATTGCTTTATTCTTTTTCTCATATATACACAATTTTCTTTTCTTCCCTTTTATCTCTCTCTTTTGAAATGGAAAGCATGAATAAGCAAGGTGATGACAATCCTCAGTACTTGCTAATATGTTGTTATCCAAATCTCGATGGGCTATAAACCATTATACTCAACTATCAATCCTACGGCTCATGCATAAAGTGGCTCTCTAAGAGGTCTAGGACAGTTTCGAGTACTTCTATCCTAGAGGATATGTGAGTGATCATAACGAACGTCTTAGATGGGATCTGAGACTAAAAACATGTCCTAGTTTTATAGTCAAACCTATATCGAGGAAATCGAGTGCAAAAGATAGAAAATGAAATCCTATTTGAAAACCACACGCATATAGCTTGATTTACAAAATTTCTCGAAATATGTATATACAAATGATGCATGGATGATGCAAAATGCATGATGTGATGCAAATATTTCTAGATTTTTGATTTTTGATTTGTTTTTTTTATAATGCATAAATGGAAGGGAAACGTGATGCATGTACATGTAATAAAAAGAGAAATGAAAGAAAATGAAACATGATGCATGATGAATGGAAACGAAAGCAAAATAAAGAAAAACACGATATATACATGTGAATATAAACATGGAAAAGTGGAGGTGAAAATGGAAAACAAAAACAAAAAGTAAAAGTGTAACGCTACCCCCCAATCTAAAATCTGCAGTGTCCTCAATGCAAAATAAATAATGAAGTGCAGGATGAAAATGTGTGGTGGGAGTGACAAAATGTGGTGGTCTCTGTTGGATCTGGATCTAAGCCTAGAGGGGGGAGTGTGGTGAATAGGCTAATAAAAAATTCTCGTGCAACCCACGAGGAATCACATGCAGTTATAAATATAGGCAGAGTGAATAATACGCAATCACAGATGCACATCAGATTTACCTTGGTTCGGTCGATTACCACGACCTACGTCCAGGCCCCGAAAGAAAATATTATATTAATAGTATACAGGCACAACCGTAATAGCTAGAGAACCAACGTCTTTACACTCACCAGGCTCAGTACCCCACTCACCGTGTTCAATACTATCAATCCTAATATATGCTCTTACTTGACGGCACCCGTCAAGTTCCTCTTGTCTAGACCACCACTAGATAAGACCCCAAAATGCCACACAAAAAGCGGTAAAGTTTTCCATACAGAGATCTATGCAACTACACAAAATAATAGTAAAGTGTTTAGAGAATCTTAGTTTGTGTAGCGGCAGCCGTCTCTGTCAATCAGCTTAGGTCAGATCGTATCTGACGGGATGTCGTCGCCAACGTCACGTCCTCGCCTCTGAAACTTGCGGCCTAGGTGACTTGGGCTCTTCAAACATTGCGGCCTAGGTGTGGATGTCCCTTGAAGAGTTTTGCAATATGTTGAAGCTCCTCCTTGTAGATGTTGCACAAGTTGTTGAAGCTTATCCCTTTGATGTTGCGCAATGAAATTGATGGGAAGCCCCTTGTTGTTGCGGCCTTGAGCTTTGCTCCCTCCTATGTTGTACAATGTAGATGGGTTTGGTTATGGAGTTGTGTAAGGTATCTTTGGCAATGAGATCTTGGAGCTTTGGCCTAGGAGATGATGAAATATATGAAGCTATTCAGAATACAACTCATGCTAAAATAAATACCACTGATTTAATACATAGATTAAAATCAGAAAAATATCACAATTTGTAGAGCACTCAGTTGTGATCGTTCTGGCGCAAACAGTTTGTCAATCCGAGCTCTATGGAGAAAGTTATGCACTTTTTAGCGTCGTCCATCGAGCTCCTAGCAAAGTTGCGGCCATGAAGCTTTTCCCTAGGGTTGTGGCCGAATTTCTTTGGTTGCCTCTCTATTAAAATCTCTCTCGTTGAATATGGATTTATATAGGAGAGGATGGGATATGATAGAATCAATTATAATCCCATAATTGATGGAGATTGGAAGGAATCCTAACTTGATTAGGATTTGAATGAATCTTTTGGATATGGAGTTTGAATATGGATGGCTATGGAATTCAATTTGTGTAGCTATAGGATTTGAATTAGATCTCATTTAATCACCTTTGATTTGCATGAGATTCTGTAATGCACTGCTAAGCTACTGCACAAGTAATAGGGGGGGGGGGGGGGGGGGGTGAATAGTACTTTAAAATAATTAAGAGGCTAATTCCTAATTACCTTGCAAACACTACCAATTAATGCGGAAATGCGGAATAGTAAATAATCGACAACAAATAAACAATCGCAAACAAACGATATTACTGGGTTTGGATCCACCCAAGTCTCCCCGACTTGTTCCCGGTGATCCTACGTCCCAAACACCCGGATCCCCTTCGGATACTCGAGTTAGAAACCCTAACTCAATATTTCCACTATGAAATACTTGTGAAAAACCTTCACAAGTCAAATCATACACAAATGAACTTGTGACTCTCACAACCCAGGATCACAAACACACTCTCACAACCGAGAGTGAAACTTACAATATCAAAGTAAATGAAATAAAGATTCTTACCGACAAAATCCTATGCCTTGAGTAAAACTTACGATTTAGGGCAAAACGGATTTTCGGGAAGATGAAGAGGCACCAAACCCTAGCTCCAAGATGTAGATCAGCGATGGAGAGCTATGGGGTTGATGGTGACTTAGGATCAAGCACTTGGCTTGGAAGGCTCACAATCAATGAATCTCTCTTTTGAAATAAGAGTGATGAGAGATTCAAGATTGGAAATGAATGAGCTTTGAATGAGTTGGAATGATTTCTCTTTGATCTCTAAACTTGTCTTAATATCAGCCTTGAGTGCAATGAATGCAGCTCAACAAGTATTTATAGGTTAGAGGAGAGAGAGAGAGAAACACGTTTCAATTAAATCTCCAACGGCTCTATTTTGAACCAAACTAGTCGGTCAAAGAACAACCACTCACCGACTAGTTCATCAACTAGTCGGTCGGTCAATTAACATGAACCGACTAAGTGGTGAACAGAGAATAGATCAAGTTCAGACTGACTAGAACTAGTCGGTCAAAGAAGAGTTGCTGACCGACTAGTTTCACAACTAGTCGGTCGGTGACTCAACTGAGACCGACTAAGAGATAAAACAATAGTCTGAACACAAAGTTGATTTAGTCGGTCCAAGAACAAAAGTTGACCGATTAGTTCATCAACTAGTCAGTCGCCAAATGAACATAGACCGACTAACGAGAAACAGTAGCTCAGGTGAAAATTGGCATGTACAGTAGAAGCTTAACTAGTCGGTCAAAGAAGCATCACTGACCGACTAGTTCACAAACTAGTCGGTCGGTGGGTCAACGTAGAACGACTAACTGTAAACAGTAAAGAGCTATGAATTGACTGACTGAAATTAGTCGGTCCAAGAAGCTTTGCCGACCGACTAGATCACAATCTAGTCGGTCGGTTCTTCTTCTTGAACCAACTAACATGCACAAGAAGTCGCGAATCGAAGCGCGATGCTTCGGGAAAGTTTGTATGGACTTCTTACAAGATCCTATATCTAAGATATGAGCGTTATGAAGATTTAAACCGTAAGACCTACTCAAGGCTTAACATTCTACGAAAGAAGCTTAAAAGACTATAAATAAAACTTGACGATACCGTCTTCAAAAGCTTCAATCGAATCTTCATGACTTCTAAAGTGGTCCAAAAGCTTCAACGAAGCTTTAGGCATACGATCACGTGCTTTGAGAAGTCTTGAGACGTCGTAATTAATATTCATATGAATTTGGTGACGATCTCCATAACTGCGCTCACAAATTGTTAGTTCACGATATATTTATGTTTGTTCATCATCCAAAACCAAATCCGGGGAGTCCAATATCCAACATTCTCCCCCTTTTTGGTGATGACAAACCAACATAAATAATAATCAAAAATAATGATTCAAATGTAATTTACTTACTTCCCCTGCATTGATGACACGTTAATTCCAAAACGAATAATAATAATACGCATCAAACAGACGAGTAAAGTATATAAAATGAGAATCGATTATTGAAATATCGGATTTGAAATTCCATTTATATATCTTAACTCCCCCTAAATCTAACATATCAAATTAGATTCATGAAATAATGCTTTAAATTATCATTTAGCACATGTCATTATTATATCTCTCCCCCTTTGGCATTAGCAAAAACAGTGGGAGGAGATCAATGACAACAATAATGGCTTCAAATGTAAGCACGGGAGTCGTAGAATACGACCACGGTTCAAATGACACCAAAGAAAAATAAGAACTAAATCAAAGCGTGTCAATGAGACGAAAGTCGAAAATCGATAAATAAAATCATCAAAACTCGAATTAATTCTACAAATTGAGTTATGGAATATACTCTCCAATATCAACATTCTTGGTTAATTTAGTGCATGGAAAACAATTCTATGTTTCCATAGAAGAAATTTCTATTTAACCAAGTTATTATCGTCGAGCGACGATATCAAACTTCAGAGACATAAACAAAGAAAATTTATATAATGTGCACAAGAGATTGAAATGTCAACATCGATGTATATATATATAAAGCATGAGTACATCAAAATGACACATCGCCGACATACAAAACATCGATCCAACGATCGGGGCACAGAGTATAACATCATATAACACAAATATAACATATGTCACACCGGACATCAGAGTATCACACGACATCAAAAAGATCCAAAATATCACCATAATACATCAGAGAAACATCAAAATGATCTCAAAAACATAACCACACTCTATCCTACCCAATCTCTCTCACAACTAGATAAATCATCCAATGTGCATTGGGAGAGTCCTCAAAGAGGCTCAAGAGGAAGGTGGAGGATCTGCAGCAGCGGCAGGCTCTGCAGGAGTGGAGGTGGTCACTGGATCAGCTGTAGTGTCCACGGGAGCGACGGTAGAAGTCTCAGGCACGGCAGGTGAGACGATCTCAGAAGCAGCTACGATAGTGGCCTCGGGAGCACCAGTCGGAGTATCCACCGTAGGAATGGTGGCAACAAGTGTGCTCTTGGGGTCACCAGCAGAAGAAGCAGCTGCATCAGAAGCACCGACAGTAACAGGAGTACCCTCAGGGGCACGAGCACCAGCAGCAGCAGCACGAGCAAGCTCGAGAATCTCCTCATCATCCAGCTCCTCCTCCTCGTCAGAAACTGATGGAGGGATCTCAATACCAAGGTGGCGAGCAATGCGAGCAAGAATCTCCTCTGTACGAGCATAACGAGACTCCACACGTCGAACAGAATGCGCAAGCTCGTCAAGAGTGGTAGAGGGAGCAGCTGAGGCTGAGGCAGAGGCTGAAGCTGAAGGGGTCGTCCGTTGAACGTGACAAAGTGCTGCAAGAGATTTCTTGACGGCCGTCGCGTTCAGGGGGGACCAAGAGGGTGCTCATCGTCACGAGGCAAGGTGACACGGAAGTGACGGAATACAAGAGTCAACAGGCATGGGAATGTGATATGAGTTGACTTCGTGGACTTGCGGATACACTCGAAAGCATCCATATTATCGAGTATAATCCGAGCCCAGTTAATCGAGCTCCCCATGAAAATGGCATATATCAACTTCAAGAAAGGCTGGGACGGCAAAGAAGAGGAGCCATACTTAGGAAGTAAGCACGACTTCAGGATGAGGATCAGGACCCAGGCGTTTGGCTTGAATGACTTGGAGGGTACGCTAATCATGGCGGGAGGAATCTCATGGAAGATCTCAGAGAGGACGACCTGATCAAGTGAAGAGATATCATCAACAGAAATGTCAGAGGGGAGGAGGCCAGACGAGGAGATACCCAAAATCTCTCCTAAGATTTCTGCCGTGAGGACTATCGGAGTCCCCAAAACAGTCGTCTCAATCGAGTGGGTCTCGTCGTACTGACCCCGGATTCTATTGGCATAGAATAGTTTCACTAGGCGAGGGTAGGGGTGAGGATTCACCTTAGGATCATACCGAAGATAATCGATAAGACCCAAAGACGACAGAAGATCAGCTAGCCCTATGAAGTCACTAAACTAGACGAAATGCTCCAGAAGCAGTGGATAGTGTTCGATACGGTTGTAAGCCGCGAGACACATAGGGTCGTCACGACACAACGAGATATCGACACCGTCAACCGGCATCGGAGCCTTTCCCTTAGGCTGACGGGTAGAAGTACGGGGTCGGGAGCTAGACTCAGGCTGCCTAGGAGGAGGTGAGGGATCCCTATGGGTCTCAGTCTCGGGTCTATACTCGGTGTCAGAATCCGAAGCACCGGGTGGAGTGGGAGCACGAAACGACACTAGCTTGGGCTGAGATTGGGATCGGGGCTTCGCTGTCGTCGTCCTCTTACGCTTAAGAGGAGGTGAAGACGAAGAGGGATGAGTGGTCTCGATCGGCGTTTAGGAGGGGTTCGTTTGGGTTGCGGGGGGTCCGACGGAGGTGAATCGACGATCAAAGGTGAAGGGCCAGAGGGATCGATCGGGATTCGTGTACGAGCCATAAGCGCAGCACGACACGACGCAGTCAAACGAGATCGAATCGAAGAAACCCTAAACAAGAAACCCTAGCCGAAATGAGCTAAACCCTAACCCGAAATCAAGTGAAACCCTAACCCTAAGCACTGGAAATGAACCATAGAGCTAGGAGAGGGAGGAGAGATCAAACCCTAGGGGAGATCGGCCGGAGATGTGATCGGAAATTGGCCGGAGACGACGACGGAGAGAGGGTGAAGTCGAAGGGGTCGGGGTTTTTGGCTGGAGAGGGAAGCTATCGATCGATTAGAATGAAAAGAAATCGACTAGATGGAGTTTTAATCGGTCGGAATGCGAAAAGACACAACAGTCCCCGTCACAACTTGTCGGTCACAGTTCAAGCACTGACCGACTAGATCACGATCTAGTCGGTCGGTCAATGAGCTTGAACCGACTAGTTGCAAACAGTGACTGAAGCCAAATTTACTGACATGATTTAGTCGGTCTAAGCTCATCTACTGACGACTAGATCTTAATCTAGTCGGTCGGCCAATGAACTTGGACCGACTAAGAGAGTCCAAAAATTGAAAATTTTGAAATTTTGATTTCTCTCCTAATCGCAGATCGACGAAACATCGAAATACTCTCATTAATCATTATACTACCCCATTAAACATCAAAAATCAGAAATTTGACGTTTACACACAAATCGAGCATAAATTCCGAAAATTCAACGAAAAATCCAGAAAATTCCAATAAATCTAGCATGTGCAAATATAATGAAATTGAATAGCATGCAAGATTATTGAATAAAATATGAATCCTAAATCTCGGATTCACCCATAATCCCCAATTCTCGACGTAACCGCACAAAGGAGTCTTCCTTTAGGGGTTTCGTGAAAATATCGACGATTTGCTTCTGGGTTTTAACGTACACTAATATAATGTCCTTTTTAGCAACATGATCATCTAAGAAATGGTGTCGGACATCTATGTGTTTCGAACGGGAATGGTGTACCGGGTTCTTGGAGAGACATATTGCACTTTGGTTGTCTACCATGATAGGAAAAGTATCACAGTTTATACCAAAGTCTTTAAGTGTGTGTCTCATCCAAAGAACTTGAGCACACGCGGCACCGACGGCAATGTATTCCGCCTCGGTGGTTGAAAGTGATACTGAATTCTGCTTCTTGAAAAACCAAGAGACAAGAGAATTTCCTATAAAATGGCAAGTGCCACAAGTACTTTTCCTGTCGGATTTGCATCCCGCATAATCTGTGTCACTATATGAGATTAACTCATACGTGCTAGATTTTGGATAAAGTAATCCAAAATCAAGTGTGTAACTTAAATAACAGAAAATACGTTTTACCGCTACTAAGTGAGACTCCTTAGGTTAAGACTGATAACGAGCACATACACATACGGCTAACATAATATCAGGCCTACTTGCGGTAAGATATAGTAAACTACCTATCATACCTCGATATAGACGAATGTCTACATCTTTACCGCTCGTATCCTTATCAATATGCGTAGTCGTACTCATTGGAGTCTTTTTCCCGGAGGCATTCTCCATTCCAAATCTCTTTAGCAACTCCACCGTGTACTTCGTTTGGTGGATGAAGATTGCATCGTCCATTTCGCGAATTTGGAGACCTAAGAAATATTTGAGCTCACCCATGTGGCTCATCTCAAATTGATCCTTCATCACATTAGAAAACTCTTCGCAAAGAGCAAAGTTAGTAGCACCGAAAATGATATCATCAACATATATTTGAACTAAAATTATATCATTATTCGAATACTTAACAAATAATGTGGAATCAACTTCTCCCATTTTAAAACCCAAATCCAAAAGAAAATTCTTTAAACGGTCATACCAAGCTCGAGGAGCTTGTCTCAAACCGTAAAGTGCTTTCTTAAGTTTGAAAACATGATTTGGAAATTTTTCATTTATAAAACCCGGAGGTTGAGAAACATAAACTTCCTCAACAACATCTCCGTTTAAAAACGCACTTTTAACATCCATTTGAAATAATTTAAAATCCTTATGGCATGCAAAAGAGAATAATAATCTAATTGATTCTAATCTAGCTACCGGAGCGAAGGATTCTTCGAAATCAATACCTTCCTCTTGCCGATAGCCTTGAGCTACTAACCGAGCTTTGTTCCGGACGACGACTTGGTTTTCGTCGGTTTTGTTCTTGAAGATCCACTTTGTCCATATGACGGTGTGGTTCTTCGATGGCAATGGAACAAGCTCCCAAACCTCATTCCTCTCGAATTGAATGAGTTCATCCTCCATGGCAAGGATCCAAGCGCTATCTTCGCATGCTTCATTAACAATCTTTGGCTCTATCGAGGAGGCAAAGGCACAATGAGCGAAGTAGTTCACTTGCGATCTCGTCTTGACACTATCATGGATATTGCCAATGACTTGCTCATGAGGATGGTCATGAACGGTATGAAGCCGTTTGGGAATACCTTGATCACTAGGAACATTCTCAACAACTTCATTAGTTGGGTTAGTCTCAATAGAATCAATAGAATTATTAGAATTAGAATTACCAATTGAATCACATAAGACATTCATAGAGTCATCATCATTAGTAATTCTTCTTGGAACAAATCATTCATTAAATGAAACATGAAGCGATTCCTCGATCGTTGAGTTTCGTTTGTTGTATATCCGGTAGGCTTTGCTACGCGAGGAATATCCAACAAAAATCCCCTCATCGGATCTTGGATCGAATTTGTCCAAACTACCATACATGTTTTTAATAAAACATTTTGAACCAAAAACACGAAAATGTTTAACTTGAGGCAACCTACCAAACAACAATTCATAACAAGTTTGTTTAGTGCCGGGCCTCAAAAGTATTCTATTAAACACATAGCAAGCGGTGTGTACCGCTTCCGCCCAAAATTGATGGCCAAGTTGGCTATCATCAAGCATCGTGCGAGCACACTCCACTAGCGTCCTATTCTTTCTCTCAACTACACCATTTTGAGGAGGTGCACGAGGGAAAGAGAAGGTGTGTGTAATACCAACTTCATCACAAAATGTCTCAAAAGACTCATTCTCAAATTCCCCTCCATGATCACTACGAATAGTGACAATGGTGGTTCCAATGAGATTTTGTACTTTCTTAACAAAAATTGTGAAGTTTTCAAAAGCTTCATTTTTATTACACAATGAAAATACCCAAGTAAACCTAGAAAATTCATCAACGATGACAAGTCCATATCTAGCATTACCTAATGAAGCAACTCTAGTTGGCCCAAATAAATCTAGATGTAATAGCTCTAGAGGCCGCTTAGAGGAAATGCTTTTATTAGGTTTAAATGAAGATTTTGGAAGCTTGTCTCGTTGACACGAGTCACAAAAGCTTTTCTTTTGAAAGACAAGCTTAGGGAAGCCTCTAATAGAATTTAACTTGGAAAGCTTAAAAAGTGTTCCAAAGTTCACATGACCAAAACGTCGATGCCATAAGTGTTGTTCACTTGTGTTGGCAATGAGACATTGTTCATGTGATCTTGGAAGATCTAGGATGTATATATCCTTATGGCGTGTGCCGGAAAACAATAATTCATTATTATCTTTTCTTAAAATATGGCACATTCCTTTCGCAAAGCTAACTTTGTAACCTTTGTCACAAAGTTGACTTATTGAAATAAGATTGTGGTTTAATCCTTTAACAAGGTAAACATCACTTATTAGGGGTTTAGAAGGATTACCCACGTTACCAACACCTATGATGGTTCCGCTCTCGTTGCCTCCAAAGACTACCCGGTTTCCATTTGCAATGGGAACCACTCCGGAGAGCAATTGAGCGTCACCCGTCATGTGTTTTGAACACCCGCTATCGAGTATCCAATTCCCCTTGGAGCTAAATTTAACGTTGTTGCTCCGTTTCTTTCTCTTGAGTACCTATAGATATAAAATATCGTATCATGGTACCCAAGGTCATTGGGTCCAAAAGATTAGACCTTTGGAAGCCAAGTCCAATTGGACTTAGACTTCCCCACATAATTACTACTATGCACGACATTCGAAAAATAAGCATTCATGTAAACTTGTTTTTCATCCATGCTTGTGTCCTTTGGGCTCCAAATAGTGAAGATTTTGGGAGCCCTCATCCTATTGGTTGCATGCATGCATTGTTGATTTCTACGTGATGCATGTCGTGGATAGGAATAAGGAACATGATGCAATGGTGCATGTGGATAATTATTCATACGATGATGTGGGTGAACATATGCATGTGGGGGAACACGTGCGTGAGGGTGTCTCACATGGTGTGCACGTGCCCGTGAGCGTGTAGCATAGAAATCATCATATGTGTGAGCCGGTGGAGTAGGACGTGTGTTCCTACGTGGCATGGTATTGGTGTACATGTAGGCATGACCCTTCTTTGGGGGTCCACCCAAAGTGGGTTTCTTTCCAAATGAGGGTGTGTACGAGGAGGAAGCACCATTGGTAGTTGAACTACCAATAGAGTGTTTGCTACCACTCGTCGAAGCATCGGAAGTTGGCCTAACAAAGGTAGTGGCCGACTTGGATGAATTTCCCAACTTATACCCCAAACCAATGTGGTGCTTGGCCGGAAGTAAATCGTTTAGGATATTATCCAAATGGCCCTTACCCTTATTGAATTCATTGATTCGGCCCAATGTGCACTCATATTTCTCGTTGAGAGAACGCATAGAAGCATCCAAAGTGGATACTTGCGATGTGAGCACATAAACACGAGATTTGAGATTTTCATTCTCAATACTCAAAGTCGAGTTTTGAGAAGTCAAATACGCTATCTTGTGTTCCTCCGAATCTTCAATGCTAACATGTTCAAGTTGAGTCTTGAGATTAACAATCTCATTTCTCAACTCTTCAACAATGGTGTCGTTGTTGGTGATGATAGTTTTAGGCGAGGTTTGGATGCTAGCTAAATCATCTTTTACTTTAGTATACCTATTTACTAATTTAGAGTATTTAGACCATAGTTGCTCATTAGCATTTCTAAGGTCATCCATCGTTACCTCATCGCCTTTGTTGTCGCTATCATCGGAAGAGGAAGATCCTTGATCATGCTCCTCTCTCGCCATGAAGCACATGTGTGCTTGCTCCACTTGCTCATCGTCCGATTCTCCGCTTGAGGAATCCTCGGAGTCGGTGAATGTCCCGACGAGTCCTTTCTTGTACCATTTCTTGTACTTCTTGGACTTGTCGAACTTCGGCGCCTTCCACTTCTCCTTTTGCTTGTTTAGAGGACACTCCGCTTTCATGTGTCCTGGCTTGTTGCATTTGAAACACAAAGGAGAGGAGGCGTTAGAAGAACCAAATTTAGCTTTGTTCTTATAGTTACCTTTCCGAAAGAACCGGTTGAACTTCTTTGCCATGAGTGTCATGGACTCCAAGTCCAACTCGTCTTCCGAGTTTTCATCATCTGTTGATGTGGAAGTTGATGGAGCGGCCTTGAAAGCAATAGCCTTCTTCTTTGGCTCATCTTGCTTTAGGTAGGACTTCATCTTGTCCTGTAACTTCAACTTGCTATCCTTGCGTACCTCATATGACATCAAGGTACCTGTAACGACCGCTTTTCGTGTATCTGGATTTAATATAATATAATATATGTTTTGGTGGATTTTCTCCTCGTGCGTAGTTTTCGCCTTCGTAACTTTCATTTTCGATCGTTTCGTCGTATTTTTCTCGTTTCTTCCTTAGGATCGTCGATTTCGAAGTGTGTCACTCGTGACAGACTTCATAACGGTCATATCTTACTTATAGATCAAGCCTAGGAGTCTTAGGAATCGATCCTGGGACCCCGCGCTCCGTATCGGAACTTTTGGTGCTTATTAGCCGGTGTAAGAAGGGGCACCGACCGACTAGATGACGATCCAGTCGGTCGGCAATCCTTCTTGGACCGACTAGTTGGCTTTCTAAATTGTTCAGAAGCTACTGTTTATCGTTAGTCGGTCTAAGAACGTTGGTTGACCGACTAGGTTGCAAACTAGTCGGTCAGCAATGCTTCTTTAACCGACTAACTCTTCATCTTAATTTTAGTTGAGTTACTGTTTGCTCTTAGTCGGTCTAAGAACGTTCACCGACCGACTAGATGCTAAACTAGTCGGTCAGTACTTGTTCATGGACCGACTAATTCTAAATCCTATTTTCGCTCAGAGGTTACTGTTTACACTTAGTCGGTCTGCGTTGGTCGACCGACCGACTAGTTGCCAAACTAGTCGGTCAGCGGTTGTTCTTTGACCGACTAACCAGTGTTAAAACCCTAATTTCTGGGCAGCCGCCAGCCCAACCTATTTAAACCCAACCCAAACGTTTTCTTCTCCTCCAACTCGACCCTAAACCCTAAAATCGCCCCCATTGATCCCCCATCTCCCTCCAAGCTTCAATCCTTCATTCCAAACCCTAAATCCATCATCCAAACCATCCATTCACTCCATCTACCTCTCATCTTCCCCAAAATCTCACCAAAATCCATCAAATCCCCAAAATCACCCAAGAACCCTAATTCTCCAAACTTCTCCAATCTTTTCCAGATCTGATCCTAGGGTTCCCCGGAGTGTTTCTTCCGCCTTCTCTCGGTAAGAAATCGATTCCTTGGTGTTTTCTTAACCTATTTATATTTTTTATGAAACCCTAATAAATTTCATGTTGTTTGATGTGTGTTTCCCCCATAACAGCGATTTCCCCATAGAGTGGCATCCGTGAGACGAAGTGATCGTCATTCCCGGTGCTAGGCAAGTGAAACTTGCCACTTAGGGTTTAGGCCATGTTTTAGGCCATTTTCTTATAGTAGGCGTAAAAGAGGCTAGGCGACGAAATGATACTCGCCTAGGCGCAAATTGGGTGCTAGCTTGACAACGAAGCTAGTTCCAACACATATAGCATGTTGCACAATTTCCATGTCATGTTTACTTTCCATTAACGGTACGCAAATAAATTGTCATGTCATTGCATTCTTTAAGTGTTTCTGTGAATGCGTAGCTTTGCTACAAATGCTTGTGTTCCTGGCTCGTGTTCCAGAAGCGGGCCATGTGTTGGTTGATAGCCAATGCCCGAATTGCGTGTTTCCGGCTAGGTGCACCCATACGCCAAATGTTTAATAATGCGAGCTCATGTGCGGGGCAACCCCGGCTCACTTGCTGGGCTCATGTGCGGGGACCCTGGCTCCATTACGTGTGGGTATTGGGGGTAAGAGTAAGCGACCAATCAACTGGGAGTCTGCCCGATCAGCAACTGCAGTGGTAAGGCGTAAACTCTTGGGTTTGGGGTAGTTGTTAAGCGGCCAATCAGCGAATGTAAAACCATTCAGCTGTAAGGCGTAAACAATCTACAAAACAACGTGAATAGTGAATTGATTGAGATTGATAGTAGCGTGGCTACTCTTGTCATGTCTTGTCTTGTCTTGTCCCTATGATTGACCTCTTGTACAAATTGTCTTGCTATGTTTTAATTGTGCACTCATGTTATAAATGCCATGTCATGCATACTAAACTGCTAGGTTGTTAGTGCCTTACTTTCAGTTTCCTTGCCCAAGTCTTTTAGACTTGCTGACATGTGCCCCTTTACTCTTTTGGGTGACACATGTTAGATCCTGAGCAAGAGTACCTTGTTGAGGACGAGGTATTTGCTGACGCCGAGCCTGAGCTTGTGTTTGACGGGGAGTACGTGGACACTGGGGACCAGTCCTAGTGTTTGCGTTGTGTTTTACTTTTGTTTAGACAGTTTTTTTTGTTATCGGTGCGTAGCACCTATACTTTGTTATGTCGTTGCTTTTGTTGGCATTGTTCTGGGCCTTGGACTCTTTTCTTTTAGCCTGGTGGCTTTTCTGGATGTTGGACTTATTCTTCATGTTGGACAATATATGAGATGTGATACTTTATTTCATGTCTCTCCTTGTGTTATTATTGTTATTCCGTTGTGGTTACAGGGACCTGTTTATGTATTATGGACGCTTATCGGGTTTGGGGCTTCACAGCTCCACTCTCGTGCGGACCTTTTCACGTCTCGCCTCCATTTTAGGGAAGCGGGTCGTGACAGGTTTTATTGGTGGCCCATGCAGGTCCTTCTGTAACTGCGATGTTTGGAATGACGATAATAATATTAGAATGTCCAATAAATTGAGTTCGACGTCTGATGTCATAAGCTATGAGTCTAATCCGATTCGTTCTCTGTGTCATTAGATGGCAGGAAGGCGTTTCACCCGTGGTGGTGGTAGTGGTGCTCTCCCTCATGATGAGGAGCCTGAGCGGGAACCCACCAGCGGTGAGATGATGCGGATGATGATGCAGATGATGCAAGTGCAGCAGGGCGTGCTTCTGCAAGTCCAGAATGCTCCACTTGCTCGAGCTGCCCGGGCTCTTCCGGATGTTCCTCGCTCTGAGCCAGGAGCGAAGCAATTTCGGGAGCTGGGTCCCGCATATTTTGATGGTTCTGAGGGTCCTCTGGCTGCCGATGAGTGGATTCGGAACGTCGAGGACAATCTGAAGATGGCCAAGATCGCCCCGGCTGGATGGGTCGATTTGGCGAAGAGGCAACTTAAGGATAATGCTCGGAATTGGTGGGATGCGGAAGAGAAGTTGTTGGTGGAGCCGATAGCTTGGGCTACCTTCAAGACCAGATTTGAGGGTGAGTTCTTCCCGAAGGCTGCTAGGGAGGAGATGCTGCAGCGTTTTATCGATTTGAAGCAAGGGAACTCGTCGGTGGATCTATATCACCAAGAGTTCATGAGGTTGAGTCGGTTTGCACCAAAGATGGTGCAGGACGCTGAGGAGAAGGCTCAGAGGTTCCTGCAGGGGCTTGCTTCGGAGCTCCAGAGTTTCGTGACCTCCTCTGACCGGGAGTCATATCAGAAGGTTTTGGTCGCTGCCAAGAGGCAGGAGCTGCTCGTGAACCTGAGAAGGGGACCTGTTGTTGGTGCTGGGAAGAGGCCTGTGGAGCAGGCGAGAGCTGTGGTTAGACCTGGTTTCAGGCCTAATCAGTCCGCTTCGTTTAAGAGGCCAGGAGGGCCTATTCTTAGGTCTTGCCATTTCTGCGGCAAGCCTGGCCACGTTAAGGATCAGTGTCGGAAGTTTTTGGGCCAGTGTCTGATTTGTGGAGATGCTTCCCATGCCGCGAAGGATTGTCAGCACGCGAATCAGCTGCGGAGGGCACCTGTTGCAGCACAGCCGTTGCAGCAGCGAGCATCTGTTCCTGCTGGACGTGGAGCAGCTCTTGTTCCACAGGGACAGGCTTTTCGGCAGGCTGTTCCGCCAAGGAGGCAGGCTTTTCTGATGACCGCTGTGGAGAACGAGGCTGTGGATGAGGTTATCGCAGGTAATCCTCAATCTAGCTGTTATTTTCCGAGCCGGTTTTGATTGTTAGATTGTGTTGTTTGCTTGAACTTGGTTGTTTGCTAGAATAGGGATTGATTGTTAATTGCTTAATTAGGTTTGGTGTTGGTGTGCACATTCCCTGCACGAGTCCTCTTTGACTCTGGTGCATCGATGTGCATTATTTCTCGGAGCTTCGTGGAGAGGCATTCCTTGTCGACGTCCCCTCTTCCAAAGAGTTGGAATATCGTTACAGGGAATGGCGTGGTCTCGGTGCATCGTGGTTGCAATTCTTACCCGTTGGTGGTCTGTGGACATGAGCTTTTCGCTGATTTCATTATCCACGACATCATCAACTATGATGCGGTTCTTGGGATGGATTGGCTTGCGAGCTTCTATGCTACGATCGACTGTCGGAGGAAGAAGGTGGTGTTCGAGATTCCCGGACATCCAGCTTTTGAGTTCAGTCGTGGTAGCAGTTCGCTTGGTCCTGTCAGATTTCGGGCCAGGCCGGTGGAGGCTGTGGCTATGCAGATGGAGCTGGAGTGGCCAGCTGTGGTACGTGATTTTGGCGACGTCTTCCCCGAGGAGATGTCTGGTTTGCCGCCTGATCGAGCTTTGGAATTTTCTATCGATCTTGTTCCGGGTGCGCAGCCGATTTCGAAGGCGCCGTATCGTATGGCACCTGCTGAGTTGGAAGAGTTGCGGAAGCAGTTGGATGAGCTTTTGCAGAAGGGTTATATTAATCCTAGCGTGTCTCCATGGGGAGCACCGGTGTTGTTGGTTAAGAAGAAGGATGGTTCGCGTCGAATGTGCGTGGACTATCGGGAGTTGAATGCGGTGACCATTAAGAATAAATACCCGTTGCCTCGCATCGATGATATTTTTGATCAGCTTGGAGGTTCGAGGGTGTTTTCTAAATTGGATTTGAGGAGTGGTTACCATCAGTTGAAGGTGAAGAAGGATGACGTTCCGAAGACCGCTTTCAGGACGAAGTATGGACACTATGAGTTTGTGGTTATGCCTTTTGGCGTAACTAACGCGCCCGCAGTTTTCATGAATCTGATGAACCTGATTTTCTACGACTTTTTGGATAAGTTTGTCGTTATCTTTATCGACGACATTCTGATCTATTCGAAGTCGGAGGAAGAGCATGCCTCGCACTTAAGGACGGTATTGGAGATTTTGAGGAAGCATCGTTTGTATGCTAAGTTTTCGAAGTGCGAGTTTTGGCTGGATCGAGTTGCTTTTCTCGGGCATGTGGTGACTGGAGATGGAATTTCGGTGGATCCCGAGAAGATTAGGGCCATCAGGGAGTGGCCTGTTCCGTCGTCTGCGTCTGAGATTCAGAGTTTTCTTGGGCTTGCTGGTTATTATCGGCGTTTCATTAAGGACTTTTCTCGTATTACTGAGCCGATGACCAGGTTGACACGGAAGGATGTTGCTTTCGTTTGGTCGGATGACTGTGGGAGTGCTTTTGGTATTCTGAAGGAGAGGTTGACGAGTGCCCCTATTCTGGTTGTGCCTGATCGCAGCGGTGGATTTGAGATCTTTTGCGATGCTTCTGGCAAGGGTCTCGGTTGTGTGTTGCATCAGCACGAACACGTTGTGGCTTATGCGTCTCGTCAGCTTAAGGTTCATGAGAAGAATTATCCGACGCATGATTTGGAGTTGGCTGCCGTTGTGTTTGCTCTTAAGATTTGGAGGCACTTCCTGCTGAGTGAGAAAGTGAAGATTTTCACCGATCACAAAAGCTTGAAGTATATTTTCACTCAGAAGGAGCTCAACATGCGACATCGTCGATGGTTGGAGCTCATGACAGATTATGATATTGATTTGCAGTTTCACCCTGGCAAGGTGAATGTGGTTCCTGATGCTTTGAGTAGGCTTCCCGCGGTGATGATTTTGACCTCGCAGTGGAGATTGCAGCAGGATTTTTGCGAGTCTGGTGTTGAGATTGTTCTTCCTGGGGAGGCTTCGTCGTTGATGTACATGCAGGTACAGTCGACAATCGTGGATCGGATTAAGGTTGGCCAGGCCGAGGATCCGAAGTTGGTTAAGATTCGGGAGCAGGTTGAAGCTGGTCTGCGGACTGACTTCTTGATTCATGAGGATGGCTCGCTGAGGTTTGGAGCCAGGTTGTGTGTGCCCGCTGGGGATATCAGAGAGGAGTTGGTGGTGGAGGCACACAGTTCGTCGTATTCTGTGCATCCTGGTGGCACCAAGATGTACCAGGATCTTCGTCTGAATTATTGGTGGCATGGTATGAAGCGGAGCATGGCTCGGAGTGTAGCCAAGTGCTTGGTTTGCCAGCAAGTGAAGGCGGAGCATCAGCGTACGGCCGGGTTGCTACAACCGCTTCCGATTCCGGAGTGGAAGTGGCAACACATCACTATGGATTTCGTGACTGGACTACCTCGGAGTCCGAAGCAGAATGACGCGATTTGGGTGATCGTGGATCGATTGACCAAATCTGCGCACTTTATTCCGTTCCGAGTGGGACAGTCCACTGAGGCGCTAGCGAGGAGATATATGGAGGTAAAATTCTTTTGCTCTCCGTTTTATTTCCTCTTCCTAGTTTGGATAGTGATGTAACGTGAATCGTGCAGGAGGTTGTGCGACTTCATGGAGTCCCCGTGAGTATCGTGTCTGACAGAGACACGAGGTTCACATCTCAGTTCTGGCAGAGTTTGCAGAAGAGCTTGGGTACGCGTCTGAGTTTCAGCACGGCGTACCATCCGCAGACGGATGGCCAGTCCGAGAGGACGATTCAGATTTTGGAAGACATGCTGAGGGCGTGCATGTTGGATTTCAAGGGTTCGTGGGAGGACCATCTACACTTGGTGGAGTTTTCTTACAACAACAGCTTCCAGGCGAGTATTGGCATGGCGCCTTTCGCCGCTCTTTATGGGAGGAAATGTCGATCGCCATTGAGTTGGGATGACGTTGGTGATCGGGAGTTGTTGGGACCTGAGATGATTGTGGAGGCCGTGGATATCGTCAGGAATATTCAGGAGAGGTTGAGAATTGCTCAGGACCGTTTTAAGCATTGGGCGGATGCTAAACGTCGTCCTTTGGAGTTTCAGCCGGGCGACCATGTGTTCTTGAAGATTTCCCCGAATCGTGGTGTGATTCGTTTTGGGAAGCGTGGAAAGTTGAGCCCGCGATACATTGGACCATTTGATGTTTTGGAGAGGGTTGGCGAGGTAGCTTATCGCTTGGCCTTGCCGCCATCTTTGGAAGGAGTTCACAATGTTTTCCATGCGTCGCAGCTTCGTCGATACATTAGCGATCCGTCTCATGCGGTGGATTTTTCGGAGATTACCGTTCGCCCCGATATGATGTATGACCAGCATCCAGTGCAGATTCTGGACAGGTGTCAGAAATCGCTTCGTAACAAGGTTGTCAATCTTATGAGGGTGATGTGGCGACACGGTTCACCTGGAGAGTCTACTTGGGAGAATGAGGATGAGATGCGAGAGCGTTTCCCACTTTTGTTTCTGGACTCGTGAGTATTCGGAAATTCCGAGGACGGAATTTTTCTTAAGTTGGGGAGGATGTAACAACCGCTTTTCGTGTATCTGGATTTAATATAATATAATATATGTTTTGGTGGATTTTCTCCTCGTGCGTAGTTTTCGCCTTCGTAACTTTCATTTTCGATCGTTTCGTCGTATTTTTCTCGTTTCTTCCTTAGGATCGTCGATTTCGAAGTGTGTCACTCGTGACGGACTTCATAACGGTCATATCTTACTTATAGATCAAGCCTAGGAGTCTTAGGAATCGATCCCGGGACCCCGCGCTCTGTATCGGAACTTTTGGTGCTTATTAGCCGGTGTAAGAAGGGGCACCGACCGACTAGATGACGATCCAGTCGGTCGGCAATCCTTCTTGGACCGACTAGTTGGCTTTCTAAATTGTTCAGAAGCTACTGTTTATCGTTAGTCGGTCTAAGAACGTTGGTTGACCGACTAGGTTGCAAACTAGTCGGTCAGCAATGCTTCTTTAACCGACTAACTCTTCATCTTAATTTTAGTTGAGTTACTGTTTGCTCTTAGTCGGTCTAAGAACGTTCACCGACCGACTAGATGCTAAACTAGTCGGTCAGTACTTGTTCATGGACCGACTAATTCTAAATCCTATTTTCGCTCAGAGGTTACTGTTTACACTTAGTCGGTCTGCGTTGGTCGACCGACCGACTAGTTGCCAAACTAGTCGGTCAGCGGTTGTTCTTTGACCGACTAACCAGTGTTAAAACCCTAATTTCTGGGCAGCCGCCAGCCCAACCTATTTAAACCCAACCCAAACGTTTTCTTCTCCTCCAACTCGACCCTAAACCCTAAAATCGCCCCCATTGATCCCCCATCTCCCTCCAAGCTTCAATCCTTCATTCCAAACCCTAAATCCATCATCCAAACCATCCATTCACTCCATCTACCTCTCATCTTCCCCAAAATCTCACCAAAATCCATCAAATCCCCAAAATCACCCAAGAACCCTAATTCTCCAAACTTCTCCAATCTTTTCCAGATCTGATCCTAGGGTTCCCCGGAGTGTTTCTTCCGCCCTCTCTCGGTAAGAAATCGATTCCTTGGTGTTTTCTTAACCTATTTATATTTTTTATGAAACCCTAATAAATTTCATGTTGTTTGATGTGTGTTTCCCCCATAACAGCGATTTCCCCATAGAGTGGCATCCGTGAGACGAAGTGATCGTCATTCCCGGTGCTAGGCAAGTGAAACTTGCCACTTAGGGTTTAGGCCATGTTTTAGGCCATTTTCTTATAGTAGGCGTAAAAGAGGCTAGGCGACGAAATGATACTCGCCTAGGCGCAAATTGGGTGCTAGCTTGACAACGAAGCTAGTTCCAACACATATAGCATGTTGCACAATTTCCATGTCATGTTTACTTTCCATTAACGGTACGCAAATAAATTGTCATGTCATTGCATTCTTTAAGTGTTTCTGTGAATGCGTAGCTTTGCTACAAATGCTTGTGTTCCTGGCTCGTGTTCCAGAAGCGGGCCATGTGTTGGTTGATAGCCAATGCCCGAATTGCGTGTTTCCGGCTAGGTGCACCCCTACGCCAAATGTTTAATAATGCGAGCTCATGTGCGGGGCAACCCCGGCTCACTTGCTGGGCTCATGTGCGGGGACCCTGGCTCCATTACGTGTGGGTATTGGGGGTAAGAGTTAAGCGACCAATCAACTGGGAGTCTGCCCGATCAGCAACTGCAGTGGTAAGGCGTAAACTCTTGGGTTTGGGGTAGTTGTTAAGCGGCCAATCAGCGAATGTAAAACCATTCAGCTGTAAGGCGTAAACAATCTACAAAACAACGTGAATAGTGAATTGATTGAGATTGATAGTAGCGTGGCTACTCTTGTCATGTCTTGTCTTGTCTTGTCCCTATGATTGACCTCTTGTACAAATTGTCTTGCTATGTTTTAATTGTGCACTCATGTTATAAATGCCATGTCATGCATACTAAACTACTAGGTTGTTAGTGCCTTACTTTCAGTTTCCTTGCCCAAGTCTTTTAGACTTGCTGACATGTGCCCCTTTACTCTTTTGGGTGACACATGTTAGATCCTGAGCCCGAGTACCTTGTTGAGGACGAGGTATTTGCTGACGCCGAGCCTGAGCTTGTGTTTGACGGGGAGTACGTGGACACTGGGGACCAGTCCTAGTGTTTGCGTTGTGTTTTACTTTTGTTTAGACAGTTGTTTTGTTATCGGTGCGTAGCACCTATACTTTGTTATGTCGTTGCTTTTGTTGGCCTTGTTCTGGGCCTTGGACTCTTTTCTTTTAGCCTGGTGGCTTTTCTGGATGTTGGACTTATTCTTCATGTTGGACAATATATGAGATGTGATACTTTATTTCATGTCTCTCCTTGTGTTATTATTGTTATTCCGTTGTGGTTACAGGGACCTGTTTATGTATTATGGACGCTTATCGGGTTTGGGGCTTCACAGCTCCACTCTCGTGCGGACCTTTTCACGTCTCGCCTCCATTTTAGGGAAGCGGGTCGTGACAGTACCCATTAGTTGAACAACGGTATAAGTTTTCATATCATTACCTTCCTCGATGGCGAAGGTCCGTTTCTCCCAACAAGAAGGAAGTCCATCGATAATCTTCGAGACTTTCTCCTTTTGGGTGTAGGTTTTACCGAGAGCCTCCAACTCGTTTGTGATGTCGACGAAGCGAGCATAATACTCCTTCATCTTCTCACCCTGTAGCATATGAAATAACTCGTAATCTCTATTAACTACTACGAGTTTAGAGTCTTTTACCCTACTTATCCCTTCATACAAAATGAGGAGGGAGTTCCATATTTGATATGCACTCTTACATGTGCATATCTTGTTGAAGTCCTCGGGCTCCAAAGCGCATTGCAAGGCGTTCATTGCCTTGGCATTGCTTACCTCCGTGGCGATCTCCGCGGGAGTCCACTTCTCGAAATCTTCTTCGGTGGGCTCGACGTATTCCTTCATCGTGGCCCTCCATAGTGAAGCACTCCAGAGGAAAGTTTCCATCCGGCATTTCTAGTACCCGTAGTTGGTACCGTTGAAGAATGGAGGCCTCGTTGAGGAATGTCCTTCCATCACCGAAGATGCTCCTTCACGGTTCCTGAAGGTGTTGTAGTCGGAAGGTGGACGAACGCTTTTGTAGTCGTTGGCAGACATAGCTATAGACTTGGCTCTGATACCAAATGTAATGCCCTGCTAAGCTACTGCACAAGTACTAGAGGGGGGGGGGGGGGTGAATAGTACTTTAAAATAATTAAGAGGCTAATTCCTAATTACCTTGCAAACACTACCAATTAATGTGGAAATGCGGAATAGTAAATAATCGACAACAAATAAACAATCGCAAACAAACGATATTACTGGGTTCGGATCCACCCAAGTCTCCCCGACTTGTTTCCGGTGATCCTACGTCCCAAACACTCGGATCCCCTCCGGATACTCGAGTTAGAAACCCTAACTCAATATTTCCACTATGAAATACTTGTGAAAAACCTTCACAAGTCAAATCATACACAAATGAACTTGTGACTCACACAACCCGGGATCACAAACACACTCTCACAACCGAGAGTGAAACTTACAATATCAAAGTAAATGAAATAAAGATTCTTACCGACAAAATCCTATGCCTTAAGTAAAACTTCCGATTTAGGGCAAAACGGATTTTCGGGAAGATGAAGAGGCACCAAACCCTAGCTCCAAGATGTAGATCAGCGATGGAGAGCTATGGGGTTGATGGTGACCTAGGATCAAGCACTTGGCTTGGAAGGCTCACAATCAATGAATCTCTCTTTTGAAATAAGAGTGATGAGAGATTCAAGATTGGAAATGAATGAGCTTTGAATGAGTTGGAATGATTTCTCTTTGATCTCTAAACTTGTCTTAATATCAGCCTTGAGTGCAATGAATGCAGCTCAACAAGTATTTATAGGTTAGAGGAGAGAGAGAGAGAAACACGTTTCAATTAAATCTCCAACGGCTCTATTCTGAACCAAACTAGTCGGTCAAAGAACAACCACTCACCGACTAGTTCATCAACTAGTCGGTCGGTCAATTAACATGAACCGACTAAGTGGTGAACAGAGAATAGATCAAGTTCAGACTGACTAGAACTAGTCGATCAAAGAAGAGTTGCTGACCGACTAGTTTCACAACTAGTCGGTCGGTGACTCAACTGAGACCGACTAAGAGATAAAACAATAGTCTGAACACAAAGTTGATTTAGTCGGTCCAAGAACAAAAGTTGACCGATTAGTTCATCAACTAGTCGGTCGCCAAATGAACATAGACAGACTAACGAGAAACAGTAGCTCAGGTGAAAATTGGCATGTACAGTAGAAGCTCAACTAGTCGGTCAAAGAAGCATCACTGACCGACTAGTTCATAAACTAGTCGGTCGGTGAGTCAACGTAGACCGACTAACTGTAAACAGTAAAGAGCTATGAATTGACTGACTGAAATTAGTCGGTCCAAGAAGCTTTGCCGACCGACTAGATCACCATCTAGTCGGTCTGTTCTTCTTCTTGAACCAACTAACATGCACAAGAAGTCACGAATCGAAGCGCGATGCTTCGAGAAAGTTTGTATGGACTTCTTACAAGATCCTATATCTAAGATATGAGCGTTATTAAGATTTAAATCGTAAGACCTACTCAAGGTTTAACATTCTACGAAAGAAGCTTAAAAGACTATAAATAAAACTTGACGATACCGTCTTCAAAAGCTTCAATCGAATCTTCATGACTTCTAAAGTGGTCCAAAAGCTTCAACGAAGCTTTAGGCATACGATCACGTGCTTTGAGAAGTCTTGAGACGTCGTAATTGATATTCATATGAATTTGGCGACGATCTCCATAACCGCGCTCACAAATTGTTAGTTCACGATATATTTATGTTTGTTCATCATCCAAAACCAAATCCGGGGAGTCCAATATCCAACAGATTCTTCATATCTCTCCATCTTTGACCAAGTCTCCAATTTGCATGGCATTAGGATTTGAATGTTGCACTAATTGATTTGAATCAATTCAAATATGGATTTGAATTGATTTACTCCTTATCTTCTCAACTTTGACTTAGTCCAATTTTTATAGCCATATTCTCCATCTTTGACTAAGTCCACTTGAAGTGTGTATAGCAATTCGTCCATCACATTTGGCCATTCTTTCTTTGAGTATTCGCGAGAGTGCCATTCCTGAAAACACTTAGCACACACATTAAATCATTCACACAGGTTTGTTATCATCAAACACGAAGTCATCGATCATTGTATCCAACAACACGTTGTATCTAACAATCTCCCCCTTTGATGACGACAAACCAATATAAGATTTGAGCAATAACGATTCATATGATTTCATCGTGACATGTGTGTGTGTGTGAAGTGTGAAGATGGAGGATGTATGCAATATGCAACGAGTATGACAATGATGTGCAAGCATACAAGCATGCAACAATGATGTTTCAAGTGTTCAAACATGTATGCATGCTCCCCCTTTATTCATGCTCCCCCTTGAACCAATATTCATATATTCAATAAGAACATTTTCATTTTTATTATTCATTAATGCTCCCCTTAAACCAATATTCATATATGCAACATATGAGCATTAATGCATATGGAACATATGAGCATTAATGCACACACACCAAGTCATTCAAATCTTTCTCAATATTTTCTCCCCCTTTTGTTATCATCAAAAGTGTATATAGAAGTCTAATTCAAGTCACATGCAAAAATAGAGTATTATAAATTACAACTAACACTTGCATGTCATTTCCCCCCTTAAAATAAGCACTTCAAATTCAATGAAAAGTGTAACGTAGACTTCTACACCATTGTGTAAGTGTGATGATTAAATAATTGAAGCACAAAGGGAGAAACGCTCATAGAAATCAACCAAAACCAATCCACATTTTCCAATAAACACAATATCACTAGGATTAATTTTTCCCACCTCATTAAAAATGAGTTCAAGATACCACACCCCAAAAGCATAGCCTATAAGGACTCTTAGATGTGGGGGTGGCATTGCTTGACGAGTAACATACACCAAAGCTAAAGATTACACATAAAGTATATGTTGGATACTCGTGGGTAGTATACTTGCCATGAATTGTATCCATTTTATATACGGAGCAATATTCGTTCTTTTTCATTTTTCTTGTTTCATATTCAATTCTTTTGTGCTCAATTTTTATCTATGGCAAATACACATCATATCCCCTAGATTTTTCAGTTATTTTCAACCTACATTCACTTTCCAACTTTTCATAAAAGAATCTCCAATTATGCAACAATATTCAATACTAGTGGAAGTGAAGGTGTAATGTAGAAATCATATTATTCAATTCATTAAACATGTCATGGCTATTTAAGAATTATAACATGCACATGTAGCTATAAAAATAGTACAATGATTTCTACTAGAATATGAATGACATTCAATAGTACTACTTGAATGATACAAAGGGAAAAGATATACAGTAAGCACAATTTTTTTTGGTTTTTTCTTTTTCAATTTTTTTATTTTTATATGTAATGAACTAAGCAAACTATCACAGAAATAAAAATAAGTCAAGCATACAAAAAGAAACATAAAAAATACTATGAAGGCATGCATTACGTTCAAGGAATAAAAAACCATACCTTCGCGTCGTCGTTTGGCTAAGGAGCTATATAATGAAAACGTTCAATCCAGAACTCATCGCCAAATCTCCATCGTACCTACACAGTAGATGCTATGTGTGACATTGAAATCCCACAAGGTCTACTCATGTAGTCATCAAAGATTTAGGAACACACACTTGTTTAAACTTCAGAGCTAGGAATGGCAATATTACGGGTCGGGGCAGGTATTTAACTACCCAAGCTTGCCCCGACCCATCTGCAGGCCGGGACGGGGCGGGTCACGGGCCAGGGCAGGGCGTGTACTTTCTTACCAAAACCGGGTCGGGCCGGGTCGGGCCGATCGGGTCAAGTCATAATTGCCATCCATATGAATCCCAAATAAAAATTTTATTTGTGAATTGGGAGAATTTTGATTTATCTGGTAATTTGGAATTTGGAATTGGCCCAATTGGGAGAACAGTGGAATAGAGTATGAGTTATGGGTTATTCGCTGACTGCATGGTCTGCATCAAAATAGTAAGGTTTTTTAGAACCTCTATAGTTTACCGGGGTGGGTCGGGGTGGGCCGGGGCGCATACAAAGCCCAAGCTTTCCCCGACCCGGCTGCGGGCTGGGCTGGGCCGGGTCAAAACCGGGTTGGGCCAGGTCGGGCCGGGCAGGTCAGGCCATTACTGCCATCCCTAAAGAGAGCTAGAAGAACTCTAAAAACCCCAAAAAATCTCAAAGAAAACGAAACTGCCCTCCTCTTTGCTCATCAGGACAAAAAACATAAAAATTGGGCTTGAAGCGGGCTACGGGTCGGGTTTTCGAGCCAACCCGACCCGCCCAAGAGCACCCCGCGCGCGCTTTGGGCAAAAATTGGCTGAGAGGGCCGGCCCGCTCAGCAGTTGCGTTTTTTTAAAAAAATTTAAATTAATAAGCAGCGGCGGCTTGCTGCTGAGAGGGGGCCGCGAAAGTTGGGCCGGCCAGCAGGCCGGCCCACAGCTTTGTTTTTTTATTTTTTTGTTTTGTTTTTTAAAAATTCCAGAATTCCAAATGCTTTCTTTGCCTCCAATAAATCTCCAAAAATACCCAGAAATTTCAGAAAAATCCCAGAAAATTCTGAAAAATCTCCAAGACTCCTAGGGGTACCTAAAAATAAGAGAAGTAGAAATTAGTCCATATGATGATAAAATAAATATAATGGTTATTATAAAACACTATTGACCTCTAACAATCCATATAAATTATTCCATCGCTCAAATAATTCTCAAAAATTGACAATATTATCACAATAATACCAGAAGCACATGAAAAATATCGGGAAGCCAATAACGACGATAAAATCCATATTTTGTGCCAAGAATGAGAGTAAGCCCTAAAATGAAACATAAAGTGAAAATTCACCCAAAAGAGCAATATTAAGTATAATTCTTAGCACAAAATGGGGGTAGTTAGGGGGTATAAATATACACTTTTCACTCCGAATCACACCCCCTAACTAGCTTTTTGCTAGTCCCTAGCAAAATATGCGATAAATTTGGATTAAAGTGAAAAACATGCACCAAACTCACAATATCCTCATGGCAAACTCCAAATGGTATTTCCAAATGATTTCAAAGCCAATATACCCAATGTAAGAGAATAAACAACAAATGACATTCCCCGCAATCCAATTCAATGAAAAGTAAAGTAATAAGCATCGTATCGTGTTCATAAGGATATATCACAAATGACAAAGTTTCTAACTTTCATGGAAATGGCCAAATAAAATAAATTTCCTCTAAGTTGTGGGAGATGAGATTGCATCACTCATGTTGCTTATTCTTTCATTTATTCATTCATTTTTTATTTTTCTTTTCTCTTCTCTTTTTTTGTATTCTTTTTTTGGTTTATGTTTATGTTTTGCATTCACGCGATAACGCTATGAAATGCAAACACCACCCCCTTTTGCATACACGCGATAACGCTATATATGCAAAGGGATGGAATGATCCCATAAATCTCATTTTTGGCGTCGTCCCCAATGTTTCGTGGTGCACCGGCTACTCAATTTGATTAGAAAGAAACATTCACTTTATATTAACTCTCTTTCTCATTCTCAACATGAATTATCAACTCGTCCACCCGCTTCTTAGGAGAAAACAAAGCATACACAATTGGCCACACTCAATCCAATCAAAAACTACACCATTCATCCCAACTCATGCAATCACTTACACCAAACTTTTCCCAAATTATTTCAAAGAGAGTAACACAACATATGAAATAGTCTCATTCATGGCATATTAGCATTTGAATCCAAATTGGAAAAGAAATTAAAACACGCCAATCAAATATCCATAAGTTTGATGCCAAACTAATAAGCTGAAAAAATTGCATGTCATTAAACATGTAGGGACTAAGCACAAAGCAAGCGGCATAGGGACAAGGAGGACAAATAAGATATGCAATAAAGATCATTTGATGAGAGCAAGATGGAGGGATCTCAAAATTTTTTTTAACGCTAACATCAAAATCCTAACAATTCTAAAGATTCTAACACTCTCCCCCACTTAAAATAAACATTGTTCTCAATGTTGGGAGAATATTAGATCTTGGCAAAAGATCCTAGAAAAGAAAAGAAAAGCATACGAAAGAATTAAAATAAAATATTTATTTATTTACATTATTGGAAAGAATACACCTTAGCAAATGGTAGATCCAAAATTTCCATCGGAGGTGGCAATTGTTCCAAGGCTCCTTTTATTTCTTCCGCCAATGCTTCTCGGCAAAACGTGGTAATGGCAGCCATGTACACAACCCCAAGCATCTCCTAAAAGTGTATACCTATTTAAGAAAGAAGACAGGTTGTGTAAGAGAGAGATGGGGACACGTTCCCAAAAAATGACAACCACCATAATTATCAATATAAAATACGGAATGAAAAGTATGATGAATGTGTGAGAAAACTCCCTGGATGGTTGAATATGATGTGGTTTGAAGCTCATCCCCCCGGCATTCAATATCAATCGGGTGGAGGAAGTGATATCTCCATAGAAACTACCGAAGGAGAGGGAAGCTCGGGATCCATGATAGTATGTGGTATAGACTCATCCTCGCTTGCCTCTTCTTCGGGCTCATCAACAAAAGAACACTCCCCCTTGCCCACTTCGCTCCCAAGTGTGTGCACGATCGGATCCTCTATCTCCACCATGTCAACAACAAATTCTTCAACAACTAATTGACATGGCCCAACAGAAATAAGAGATGCCGTCATGATAATTTCCTCCACCGGCTCGACCAACTCCTCCATGCCAACACTTGGTTCCTCAACTACTATTTGGCATGTGACACACAATTCTTCAACTACCGGTGGGGTGAGATCTATAAGAACTTCTTCATTCGGGGCTTGGTGGACCAAAACTTCATGGCTTGGCTCATTTGGAGTCGCAACCAATGTGTGATCTTCCTCCTTATAGGACTCCAAATAACGCCAAGCCGCATTCTCATCCATGTCCAAAAAGTGGCCGTTGTCCAACAAATCCACAAAATTTTGTGTCTCCGGAAGCAGACCCTCCAAGAAGAATCCAAGAAGACGCACCCTGTCAAATCCATGATGTGGACAACCGTACACTAACTCTGAGAAATGCGTCCAAGCCTGAAAAAATGTCGCACCAATGCGCTGAGCAAAGTTCACCATTCTTCCTTGCCATGTTTTGGTCCTGTAAGATGGAAAAAACTTCATAGAAAATTTTTGCTTTAGTACAGGCCAAGATGGACTAAGATGTGGGAGATAAACCTTAAACCATTTTAATGCACTACCATCCAAAGAATACGGAAAGAATTTAAGATAAAACTTTTCATCACATGTGTTCCCATCAAAATGAAACTTGCAAGCACTCTCAAACTTCTTAATATGTAGGTAAGGGTTCTTCGCATCCTTACCAAGGAATCTCGGTAGGGATTTGGTCACCCGCATGTCAAACCCAAGAGAGTTTGAAGTACTTGCCATGTTTGAAAGAAAACAAAAACAAACAATCAAAAAGACTCAAAAAGCGTAAAATAAATAAGGATGAACACTAAGTGAAAGATGAAGAATCGAAAAGACTCACACTAAGAGATAGTAGTATCACACTAAAACTTTCAAAATCAATCAAAAAAATCCTAATAATAGAAACCGTTGTCCCCGACAACGGTGCCAATTGGTTGAACAGGAGGACACGCAATGGGGCACGCCTTCCACTCCCCAGCGTAGGAGTGTCAATGCAATAAATAATAACCGGTGAGTACCGGGTCGGATCACAGAGACAAGTCGTTCTACATTCGCAAAATTGATCGATAAAGAAAGATAATAACGTGTTACAACTACCTCGCTAACGGTGGATGAGTGTGGGAAAAAGTGTGGTGAAATTAAAATCCTATCCTAAGTGGGTAGGGTTAGAGAACCAAATGAGGATTTAGGATAGCAAGGTGAGAGAGCATGTGTTGTGAGTTCATTAAAATTGGTGGTAATCAAGTTCTAATTACCGCATATAACTCAATTGATCATCCGGCTAAGGACACTCAATCGGAAAATTTAGCATTAAAGAACACCACAATTAGCAATAGGCATGGATACATCATCGTAGCACTAATCAAATTAGGAACTTGGATTCATCTCGAATTGTGCCCTCTCGGGACTAACCAATTAAAATGTGCCCTAATAATTCATCCAAGATTAACAATGTAATAGGCAAGAGGAAATTGGAACTAAAATTAACACCGAACATCAATGAATCACAACCCAAGCTATTCAATACTACTCAATCATCATGAAAAAGATGGAAATTTCATTCAAAATTTAACCAAATTCATTACAATAAAGAGATGCCAAAATACAAAGGGGAAGAGGAAAGCTTTCACCAAGATTTCCCCAAATGAGCCATAGCCTCCTCCAATTTGCTCCTCCACCAAGCTTTCCCCAAGCTCCAATGGCCTCCAACCCTGACCCTAGCCTTTGCGGAAGAAGAGAGCTAGAAGAACCCTAAAACCACCAAAAAAACTCAAAGAAAACGAAACTGCCCTCCTCTTTGCGCATCAGACCGAAAACATCAAAATTGGGCTTGAAGCGGGCTGCGTGTCGGGTTTTCGAGCCAACCCGACCCGACCAAGAGCACCCCGCGCGCGCTTTGGGCGAAAATTGGCTGAGCGGGCCCGCCGCTGGGCCGGCCCACTCAGCAGTTGCGTTTTAAAATTTTTTTTAAAATTAATAAGCAGCGGCGGCCCGCTGCTGAGAGCGGGCCGCGAAAGTTGGACCGGTCAGGGGGCCGTCCCACAGCTTTGTTTTTTTATTTTTTGTTTTGTTTTTTTTAAAATTCCATAATTGCAAATGCTTTCTTTGCCTCCAATAAATCTCCAAAATACCCAGAAATTTCAGAAAAATCCCAGAAAATTCTGGAAAAATCCCCAAGACTCCTAGGGGTACCTGAAAAATAAGAGAAGTAGAAATTAGTCCATATGATGATAAAATAAATATAATGGCTATTATAAAACACTATTGACCTCCAACAATCCATATAAATTATTCCATCGCTCAAATAATTCTCAAAAATTGACAATAGTATCATAATAATACCAAGAGCACATGAAAAATATCAGGAAGCCAATAAAGACGATAAAATCCATATTTTGTGCCAAGAATGAGAGTTAGACCTAAAATGAAACATAAAGTGAAAATTCACTCAAAAGAGAAATATTAAGTATAATTCTTAGCACAAAATGGGGGTAGTTAGGGGGTATAAATGTACACTTTTCACTCCGAATCATATAACATCATTAAACATCATCTCAAAACCGACGAGGTGATCACTTACTGAAATTTAATATATCATTAACGATATTGAAATGCTCTACTAATGTCATTATAAACCTTACAGAGTCTTTCATGAAAACTGAATAGAAAGTCTCTTTACAATTAATGCTCTTTTCCGTATAAAGTCTTTGAGTGATACGCTTTAAATCTTTGCTGAATACCCTTTTGAATTCCTTTTGATTATAAAAAACTATTTACAATCAATAGGTTTCAAACCTTATGGTAATTAGAAAAGATTTTAAGTATCATTCAAAGACTTTCTTAATTAATGCATTAATCCATTTTAGAGATGTTGAACTTTTATGACGTGATGTAAGTCGAACTTCTATTATCCTAATGTCAACCAAATGTTCTTGAGAATTACAATGTAATATTTCAACAATGTACTTTTCATTTTTTTAATGTATTTTCTGAATAGCAATTAGTTACTTTGAGGTGCTAGAGTTTGTCCTTATGAACAATTTCCCGAATGGAAGGAATTGCAACGTTATCTGAATTTATTGTGTCTTGAACAGTGTCAGGAATGCCATCCTGAACTATGCCACCAACACCTGTGGAAATATAATCCTCTTCAAGAATAATGTCACTAACCAAATTTCCCCTTCAAACTCAACATCCTCAAATAGGTGTGCATTTCCTAATCGTAAACTAACTTAATAGTGGGATTATGTAAAATCATACAAAATAATATCAACTTTTAAACTATTCAACAAAACTAGAAAATCATTAGCATCATGTCCTATTTCTTTATTAGGCTTATAAAGCCTTATCTTAGTTGGACATATCTAAACATGCAAGTGATTCATTTGTTGAAACATTAGTATTGATATAATCTGCAATCAATAAATAACTGAATTCTAAATTGTTAATTCTTTCTTTATAACACATGTACTTAAACTGCAGGAATCCCAGAAATGAAGCAACATTTCCAAAAAAATTAAGATTATAATGATCTTTTAAAGAACTAGAATAAACTAATTTTGAATCAAGAGACAACCAAATTTTCCATTCATAATTGAACACTTATAACCAAATTTGTTCAAAATAGAAATGGAAATCCAAATTCCGTTAAAAACGGTACATAATAGTCTCATAAAATTCAAATACAATCAAGCCTTTAAAAGAAATAATCTAAATTTAATTTTGCTTCTACTTGAACCATCTTGCCATTGCCCATATCGATGTATCTTTCACCATCATTTGGCTCTTGGCATATTAGGCAATCCTGTATAGACACAATGATGTGAATGGTCATACTAGGATCTTTCCATCACGTGTCTATAAGTACCAAAGTTTGCAGGAAAAGAAATTAACTTAGAATTATACCAAATTTCGCAGCATACCTTTCTTATCTTTAGTGGTAGAGATCATATGAGCACTTTCTATCTTCCTTGCTCAAGCATGTTCTCTTCCTGGATACAGTGCGAGATGAGCTCATCCAGAGACCATGTCTCATCCTTCAGATTGTAGCTCATCTTAAACTGGTTAAATTGTGATGGAAGAGATATCAAAACAAAATGCACTAGCAGAGCCTCAGAGAGGTTTGGCTCAAGTGCTTTCAACCTTGAAGCAACATTAGACTTCTTCAATATGTGCTCCCTAATGTTTCCCATACCCTTATACCTCATTGAATTTAGAATTGTCAAGAGTGTAACGATTTCACCCCTTTCATTCTTGACAAATCTATTTTCAACATTAGAAAGGAATCCTTTAGCTGTAGTAATTTTATCTGAAATAGTGCCCCTGAGATTTTCTGGAATGGCATTCTTCATAAGCATTAGGAACATGCGATTTGATCTCTTCTACTCTTCTATCTCCCTCTATGAAACAGAGGTACTCTCTTTAGTGAGTGGTGGGGGACTTTGAGTCCTTAATGCCAAATTAAGATCCATGACTCCGAGGATTATCAAAAGATTCTCCTTCCATGCCTTGAAGTTAGTGCCATTATGTACTGGAATAGAATTAAGGTTGGCAGAATAATGTTCAGGAATAATAGCTGAAAGAGAACAAGAAAACTGTTGTAAACGTGGTGGCTATGGAATCCATAGCCCTATATTTATAGTGGTAGGGTTACATAATGGGTGGATACCCACTAACGGGTAGGCCCACCAAAAGCCCGTTTATAACACTTCCCCTTATCCATCCATTGTTGTAAGCCGTGATGAACGCTTCAGGGTTCATAGAGCTTATCTGATCATGGGTCTATGGATACTTCTGGATCCTTAAGTTTAAGAGTTCTTGCATCGTTAAAACCTTCGCCAATGAAAACCCAGTGGGAAAAACCAGTGGCTAAGGGAAAAGAGTACAAGTCTCTGTAACTTCCCCTGATCGATGGATAACATCAGAGGTGGATACTTCTGGATCCAGTGTTGATGTGGCTGCCTCGTTAAAACCTTTGGCTATGGAAAACCCAGTGGGAAAAACCAGTAGCCAAGGAAAAAGAGTACAACACAACATTAACTCCCCCTGATAAGTACAAGCTTCAGGCTTGTAAATCTCTCAACTGTCTCATCCCAATTCCTAGTACAAGTTTTCTAAAGGTGCTGCGAGGCAAAGCTTTAGCAAACAGGTCTGCCAGGTTGTCGTAAGACTGGATCTGCTGGATATCGATCTGGTTGTCCACTTGCTGTTCATGCGTCCAGAAGAGCTTGGGGGATATGTGTTTCGTCCTGTCACCTTTGATGTAGCCACCTCGTAGTTGAGCGATGCAGGCAGCATTATCTTCATACATGGTGGTAGGTCCAAGATCTCCCGTTTTCAGGCCGGTGGTCTTGAGGATGTGGTTGATGACTGATCGAAGCCAAAAGCATTCTCTGCTAGCTTCGTGGATCGCAATGAGCTCGGAGTGGTTGGATGAGGTTGCTGTCGATGTCTGCTTCACGGATCTCCATGAGATGGCTGTCCCACCATATGTGAACACAAAACTGGTCTTTGACTTTGCGGTATGTGGGTCGGACCCGTATCCTGCATCTGCATAACCGACCAAGTCGGAGGATACACCTTTCTTGAAGTATAGTCCCATGTCCACAGACCCTTGGAGGTAGCGCAGAAGTTGCTTAACTCCGTTCCAGTGGTGCTTTGAGGGCACAGAATTGTATCTGGCTAGTAAGTTAACTACGAACGCTATATCGGGACGCGTGCAGTTTGCCAGGTATATGAGTGCTCCAATTGCGCTTAAGTAGGGTACTTCAGGACCCAGTGTTTCCTCCCCCTCTTCCAGCGGTCGGAAGGGGTCTGTGTCGACCTCTAATGATCGAACGACCATTGGTGTGCTAAGCAGATGACATTTGTCCCTATGAAAGTTTTTCAGTACTTTCTTTGTGTATGTCGATTGGTGTAACAGGATTCCTCCGCTTAAGTGTTCAATTTGTAGGCCTAGGCAGAACTTTGTTTTGCCAAGGTCCTCCATCTCGAAAGTCTGTGTGAGACTTTTGGATATCTCACCTACTCTTCAGGAGATCCGATGATGTTCAGGTCGTCTACGTAGACGGCAATAATCACGAATCATGTTCCCTTTGCTCTTATAAAGATGCAAGGGCAGACTTCATTTGTTGTGAATCCTTGTTGCACTAGAAATTCACTGAGTCTGTTGTACCACATTCTACCTGACTGTTTTAGACCATACAGTGATCTCTGGAGTTTGACAGAGTAGACGTCCCGAGGTCTTTCTGTCATTTTTGTCGGTAGTTTGTATCCATCTGGGATTTTCATATAGATGTCCTTATCTATATTTCCATATAGGTATGCAGTCACAACGTCCATGAGCTGCATATCCAAACCTTCCTTTGTGGATATGCCTATGATGAAACGGAAAGTGATCGTGTCCATGACCGGGGAATATGTATCGTCATAGTCTATTCCTGGTCGTTGGAAAAAGCCTTGTGCAACAAGGCGCGCTTTGTAACGCACGATCTCGTTATTCTCGTTTCTTTTTCTCACGAATACCCATTTATATCCCACAGGTTTAACACCCTTTGGTGTTAGGACTACAGGTCCAAAAACTTTGCGCTTCGAGAGTGAGTCCAGCTCTACTCCTATTGCCTCGTTCCACTTTGGCCAATCCTCTCTGCGTTTACATTCCGCTAGAGAGCGTGGATCGGTTTCATCATCGTATTCAGTGACGTGAGTGGAAATGATGAGCGCGAAGTTATCATCGATGATTGTGCTTTTTCTGTCCAGTATCTCCCCAGTACGTACATAATTTAATGATATTTCTCCTATATTTTCCTCTTCAGGGGTTGTTAGGAGGGGAGAGGTAGCTGGGCTGAGCTCAGCATCCTGTGGTGGTATCGTTATTGTTGCTCCAGGATTTTTCCTCTTTCGAGGGTTCTTATGTTTGGAGCCTGGGGGTCGTCCTCTTTTTTGTTGAGGTACGGCCGCTTCTGCTGCAGGTGGATTGCATCCATCTTTGGGTATGTCAATCCTAGCTGGCGTATTTGCAGCAGGGACGTGTGATCTGACAATCTTCTGGTTGTCAGTGAATTTGTCCAGTAAAATGTGAACTGTGTTTTGAATTTGAAGGATCTTCAGGATCTCTTCTTCACATTGATTTGTACGTGGATCAAAATGGGATAAAGTCTTTGTGTCCCATGTAATGGTCTTTGAAGCTTCTGGCTTCTGTGTGTTAATGCCTAGTTTCGGAAAAGTGCTTTCATCAAACTCACAATCTGCTAGACGTGCTTTAAAGGCGTCCCCTGTAAGGGGTTCGAGGTATCTAATGATCGATGGTGAGTCGAAACCAATGTAGATACCAAGACGCCGTTGAGGACCCATCTTGGTTCTCTGCGGCGGTGCTATGGGGACATAGACAACACATCCGAATATCCTCAAGTGAGAGATATCGGGCGGGTTCCCATATGCAAGTTGCATCGGAGAATAAGATTGAATACCTGACGGTCGTAATCTTATCAGCGATGTAGCGTGCAATATGGCATGTCCCCATGCACTTACTGGCAACAGGCATTGCATCAACAATGGTCGAGCGATCCATTGTAGTCTCTTTATAAGAGATTCGGCTAACCCGTTCTGGGTGTGAACATGAGCTACAGGATGTTCAACTTCTATGCCGGTTGCTTGGCAGTAGTCTAGGAAGACTTGTGATGTGGATTCCCCAGCATTATCCAGACGTAATTTCTTGATCTGGTTGTCTAGGTAATGTGCCCGCAACTTTATAATTTGTGCAAGTAGCTTTGCAAAGGCTACGTTGCGGGTGGACAGGAGGCACACATACGACCATTTTGAAGATGCGTCGATCAGTACCATGTAGTACCGAAATGGTCCACTTGCGGGGTGAATAGGCCCGCAAATGTCTCCATGTATTCTCTCTAGGAAGCTTGGAGACTCAGAGTCCACCTTCAGGGTGGATGGTCTCGTAATCAATTTCCCTTTGTAACAAGGGGACAAGGATTTGCACCCTTCCGAAGTAGCGTCAGGCTTTTCGGGTCAATTCCACGGGATTGGGATATGATGCGACGCATCATATTCCTTCCAGGGTGTCCTAGTCTATCGTGCCAGAGTTTGAATTCTGGTTGATTATGGCACTTCTGGTGCTCTAGTGTGTTTGCTTCCATTGCTCTGATCCTTGTGTGGTAGAGACCCGACGGGAGTCCCTCAAAATGCTCGACGGTGTTTTAGCACCGTTTTTATGAGACGTTACATCAAGGTATTCTCTGTTTTGTTTGCTCACCGTTTCAAGGTGGTATCCGTTTAAGCGGATATCTTTAAAGCTTAACAGGTTTCTATGCGAGCTAGGGGAGAGAAGTGCATCTTTTATGAGTAGTTTTGTTTTGTTGGGGATCATAAATTGTGCTTCCCCTGATCCTTCAATGATACCTGATGGACCGGAAATTGTATTTACGGTTCCATCGTATTTATTAATGCTTTGAAAAAAGCAGATGTCTTGGAGGATCGTGTGCGTAGAGGCACTGTCCACTAGGCATTTAAAGTCCATCTATTATAAAAGAAAATATCGCAGTATAAGGCACACACAGAAAGATATACTACGGATAATCAATTTAATGTCTGAAAAAGTACTTCAACATGCTAGAGAAGAAAAACAAGCATATAAATAGTTTCTCAAAAAGGAAAGTTACAATGCATAGAAAGTGGATAATGTCCTCAGTCGAGCAGGTCATCGTTTGAGAAGTCCTCAGCGATGAACCTGATTGGTGCCAGGTCTTCTTGAACCACCAGGTTTGTCTCAGCTTGCTTCTGACTCGCTTTGTACAAATCCTGCAGGTGGCGTGGAGTCTGATAATTCCTGGACCAGTGTCCAGTCATGCCACACCTGTAGCATTTATCTTCCCAGTCCTTTCTGGGGGCAGATGTCTGGCCGTCGTCCTTTCTTTTCCACACATTATTCTTCTTCCTCCTCTCATTGTTGCTTCTGGGAGGGGGTCCTCTAGCCTGCTTCTTCATCGCTTTGCCCTTCTGGGGTTTGCCTTTGAAGTTGCTCCTCTTCTTCTGGGAGGAGCTGTGATGTGCTTCAGGCGCAGGAGCAGTGCCGGTAGGGCGTGAGTTATGGGTGGCCAGAAGAAGGTCACGATTCTGCTCTGCCATCAGAAGGCATGAGGGAAGCTCTGAGTATTTCGTGAACTTGCATTCACGATACTGTTGCATTAGTATGACATCTTTCTCATGGAAGGATGTATACGTCTTCTCTAACATGCGCTCCTCCGTCACCTTTTCACCACACAACTTCAGGCGTGAGGTGATGCTAAAGAGTGCCGAGTTGTACTCGGCAATAGACTTAAAGTCTTGGAGACGGAGGTTTTCCCATTCATATCGCGCTCGGGAAAGTATAACATCTCTTTGATGTTTATATCTATCCTCGAGGGCGGTCCATAACTCATACGAGTCTTCCACCATGAGGTACTCGGCCTTCAGGGTCCGATCGATATGGCATCTGATATAGATAATTGCTTTCGCTTTATCTATATCAGAAACCTTATCGCCTACAGTGATGGCGTGGCTCAATCCCTGCGCTCGCAGATGGAATTTTATGTCCAACTGCCAGCTTAAGTAGTTCTTGCCTGAAGCATCCAAAACGTCGAAATCGACGCTCGCAATTTTGGCCATTTATCACTCTAGCATGTTAAAAGATATGCAATAATTAGATATTTTCACAGAGAAATAAATAATTTAGCATTTCAGACACAGATATTTGCTGCGTGGATCGGCTAATCACCAAATTAATTACAGTCCATACAGTCCCATAAAGAAAATGAAAGTACAACTCGGGAACCCTGTGGGGCCCCTATTCTTCGGGAATGGTCCTTCATCTTCTTGAGGCGTCCGCCGGGCTTGTAATATTTCAAAATTATCCGCACTACATTTTTCTCTCAAAAAGAAAATAACGCATGAAAAAGAAAATGGTGATAACTAGCCGATCCAAAACCACAGCAAATATTTAACACTCGTCGCAGGCAGTTATAATGCAGCAAGCATCATCACATGCAGTTTATACATTGCATGTAATTTAATCATCACAGACAGTTTATAGTGGAAAATTCGGGTTATTTAGTACCGACCCCCTGTGTTTTCTCCGAAATTAGCAACACCCCCCCTATGGTTTCAATAATTAGTAAGACCCCCCCTATTGTATCCAATTTGAACTCCCCCGCCTATAGGAAGACCCCCCTAAACAGGGGGAGGGGGGTCCAAAATTGGGTGCCATAGGGGGGTCTTACTAATTATTGAAACCATAGGGGGGTGTTGCTAATTTCGGAGAAAACACAGGGGGTCGGTACTAAATAACCCGGAAAATTCAGATCTTTCGTTTAAAAATTATTGGACCACTAGGCAACGTCATGCACCGTTAGGTTAGCTGACTAACGGCAGAGCGGTCGCAGGATCTTCCTAATTTTTAAACTTGTAAAAATCATATAATCCTAATAAAAAGTGTTGAATTAAATCACATGTAATCAGATTATAGCGAAGGAAATTCGAATTTAAATCTGAAAAATCGTTTGAAAATAGTGAATTTTCGGGGTGAAACCCTAGTTAGGGTTTTTGGTCACGCGGATTGCCGCTTCAGGCGGCTAGGGTTTCCAGATGTCAGCGCGCACCGGGGGGGGGGGGGGGGGGGGGGGGGCGATACGAGCGGCCGCGGGGGGGGGGGGGGGGGGGGCGCCGCTGCGGGCGGCGGGGCCTGTCACGCCCCGCTTCCCTAAAATAGAGGCGAGACGTGAAAAGGTCCGCACGAGAGTGGGGCTGTGAAGCCCCAAACCCGATAAGCGTCAATAAAACATAAGCAGGTCCCTGTAACCACAAACGGAACAACAATAATAACACAAGGAGAGACAAAAATAAAATCTCATATCTCATAATTTGTCCAACATGAAAATTAAGTTCAACATCCAGAAAAGCCACCAGGCTAAAGAAAGAGTCTAAAGGCCCAGAACAAGGCCAACAAAAGGAACAACGTAGCCAAGTATAGGTGCTACGCACCGACAACAAAACAGCAGTCTAAACAAAAGGGAAAGCTCAACGAAGACACTAGGACTGGTCTCCAGTGTCCACATACTCCTCGCCAAACACAGGCTCGGGCTCGGCGTCAGCAAACACCTCGTCCTCGACAATGGACTCATGCTCGGGATCTAACATGTGTCACCCAAAAGAGTAAAGGGGCACATGTCAGCAAGTCTAAAAGACTTGGGCAAGGAAACTGAAGGTAAGGTAAACTAGCAACCTAGCAGTTATAGTATGATGCATGGCATAACAAGTATAGCATGGAAGTGACAAGTAAAGGGAAGCACAAGTAGCAAGTATGTCACGGATAACAAGTAAAACACGGACAAGTACAAGTCAAGTGGTTCACGTCAAGTGATCAGTCGAGTAAACAAGTTGTGCACATAGATTCCGCCTGTTGGCTAGAGTGGCTGATCGGGCCAACTCCTAAGCTCAAGTGACCGTTTATCTCTACCCCTCCACGTGTATCGAGCTAGGGCATTACCCTCGAACACGGAATGCTCGCTTCTGGATCACAAGCCAGGAAGTGTATTTAACACGTATGGCGTAGGGTTATGCCTGCAACGCAGGTGCCTAGCCTGAACTAGTAGATCGGGCATTGGCTATCAACCAACTCACGTAGCCCGCTTCTGGAACACGAGCCAGGAAACACAAGTATTGTAGCGTGTGCTATGAATGCAACATTCAACATGGATAGCATGGATGACAATTAATTCGCGTACCGTTAATTGAAATTAAACATGACATGATAGTTATGCAACACGATAAATGACGGCCCTAGCTTCGTTGTCAAGCTAGTTCCAGAAATTGCACCTAGGCGAGTATCATTTCGTCGCCTAGTCTCTTTTACACCTTCAACAAGTAAATGGCCTAAGTCATGGCCCAAACCCTAAGTGGCAAGTTTCACTTGCCTAGCACCGAGGATGACGATCAACGAGGGTTCGTCCCACGGACGCTAATTTACGGGGAAGTCGCTGTTATGGAGAAACAATCATCAAAACAACATTCATTTCATTAGGGTTTTACAAAAACACAACGGGTTATGAAAACATTAAGAGATCGATTATTACCGTATCGGAAGCGGAAGAATGATGTCGAGCAAGCACGGCAACGGAAGAAACGCTCCGGGGAACCTAGGGTTCAGATCTGGAATAGATGGGGAAAATCTGGAGAAAAGGGGTTTTGGGGGATTTGATGGAGATTTGAGGAAGATGAGAGGTAGAATGTGTTAAGTGAGGGTTTGGATGATGGATTTTGGGCTTGGGATGAAGGAATATGGGTTTGAGGAAGTAGGGGGCTCAATGGGGGAGAAATTAGGTTTAGAGTTGAAGAAGAAGAAGAAAACGTTTGGAGGGGTATTTATAGAGTTTGGTGGCGGCTAGGGCAAAACTAGGGTTTACTGCACTGATTAGTCGGTCAAGGAACAACTGTTGACCGACTAGTTTGAGAACTAGTCGGTCGGTTGACCAACGCAGACCGACTAAGTGTAAACAGTAGCTCCAGTCGAAAACCTGAACTAAGAGTTAGTCGGTCAAAGAACAACTACTGACCGACTAGTTTGACATCTAGTCGGTCGATGAACGTTCTTAGACCGACTAGAAGTAAACAGTAACTAGTGTCAAAAATAGTTAATGAGTTAGTCGGTTAAAGAAGCATTGCCGACTGACTAGTTTGCAACCTAGTCGGTCAACCAACGTTCTTAGACCGACTAACGATAAACAGTAGCTTCTGAACATTTTAACAAAGCCCACTAGTCGGTTCAAGAAGGTTTTCTGACCGACTGGATCGTCATCTAGTCGGTCGGTGCCCCTTCTTACACCGGCTAATGTGCACCAAAAGTTCCGAAATGGAGCGCGAAGCTCCGGGATCGATTCCTAAAACTCCTAGGCTTGATCTAACAGTAAGATATGACCGATATGAAGCCTGTCACGTACGACTTACTCCAAAATCGACGATTCTAAAGAAGAAGCTAGAAAATCACGACGAAACGATCGAAAACGAAAGCTACGGAGACGAAGACCACACATGAGGAGAAAATCCTCCAAAACATATATATATAATATAATAAATCCAGATACAAGAAAACCAGTCGTTACATCCTCCCCAACTTAAGAAAAATTCCGTCCTCGGAATTTCCCAACACTCACGTGTCCGGAAACAAAAGTGGGAAACGCTCTCGCATCTCATCCTCATTCTCCCAAGTAGACTCTCCAGGCGATCCGTGTCGCCACATCACCCTCACAAGATTGACAACCTTGTTCCGAAGTGACTTCTGACGCCTGTCCAGAATCTACAATGGCTGCTGGTCATACGTCATATCGGGGCGAACGGTAATCTCCGAGAAATCCACAGCATGAGATGGATCGCTAATGTATCGACGAAGCTGCGACACATGGAAAACATTGTGAACTCCTTCCAAAGACGACGGCAAGGCTAAGCGGTAAGCTACCTCGCCAACTCTCTCCAGAACGTCAAACGGTCCAATGTATCGCGGGCTCAACTTCCCTCGCTTCCCAAAACGAATCACACCACGATTCGGGGAAATCTTCAAGAACACATGGTCGCCCGGTTGAAACTCCAAAGGACGACGTTTAGCATCCGCCCAATGCTTATAACGGTCCTGAGCAATCCTCAACCTCTCCCGAATGTTCCTGACAACATCCACAGCCTCCACAATCATCTCAGGTCCCAACAGCTCCCGATCACCAACGTCATCCCAACTCAATGGCGATCGACATTTCCTCCCATAAAGAGCGGCGAAAGGCGCCATGCCAATACTCGCCTGGAAGCTGTTGTTGTAAGAAAACTCTACCAGAAGTAGATGGTCCTCCCACGAACCCTTGAAATCCAACATGCATGCCCTCAGCATGTCTTCCAAAATCTGAATCGTCCTCTCGGACTGGCCATCCGTCTGCGGATGGTACGCCGTGCTAAAACTCAGACGCGTACCCAAACTCTTCTGCAAACTCTGCCAGAACTGAGATGTGAACCTCGTGTCTCTGTCCGACACGATACTCACGGGGACTCCATGAAGTCGTACGATCTCCTGCACGATTCACGTTACATCACCACCTATACTAGGAAAAGGAAATAAAACGGAGGGTAAAAGAATTTACCTCCATATATCTCCTCGCTAGCGCCTCAGTGGACTGTCCTACTCGGAAAGGAATAAAGTGCACGGATTTGGTCAATCGATCCACGATCACCCAAATCGCGTCATTCTGCTTTGGACTCCGAGGTAGTCCAGTCACGAAGTCCATAGTGATGTGTTGCCACTTCCACTCAGGAATCGGAAGCGGTTGCAGCAACCCGGCCGTACGCTGATGTTCCGCCTTCACTTGCTGGCAAACCAAGCACTTGGCTACACTCCGAGCCTCACTCCTCTTCATACCATGCCACCAATAGTTCAGACTAAGATCCTTGTACATCTTGGTCCCACCAGGATGCACAGAATACGGCGAACTGTGTGCCTCCATCATCAACTCCTCTCTAATATCCCCAGCAGGCACACACAACCTGGCTCCAAACCTCAGTGAGCCATCCTCATGAATCAAAAAGTCAGTTCGCAGACCGGCTTCCACCTGCTCCCTAATCTTTACCAACTTCGGATCTCCAACCTGGCCAACCTTAATCCGATCCACGATCGTCGATTGTATATGCATACACATCAACGAAGAAACCTCCCCAGGAAGAACAACCTCAATCCCAGACTCGCAAATATCCTGCTGCAATCTCTACTGCGAGGTCAACAACATCACCGCTGGAAGCCTACTCAGCGCATCAGGAACCACATTCACTTTGCCAGGGTGATATTGCAAATCAATCTCATAATCCGACATGAGCTCCAACCATCGACGCTGTCGCATGTTGAGCTCCTTCTGAGTAAAAATATACTTCAAGCTTTTGTGATCGGTGAAAATCTTCACTTTCTCACTCAGCAGGAAGTGCCTCCAAATCTTGAGCGCAAACACAACAGCAGCCAACTCCAAATCTTGCGTCGGGTAATTCTTCTCATGAACCTTGAGCTGACGAGAAGCGTAAGCTACAACATGCCCGTGCTGATGCAACACACAACCGAGACCCTTGCCAGAAGCATCGTAAAAGACCTCAAATCCACCGCTGCGATCAGGCACAACAAGAATAGGGGCAGTCGTCAATCTCTCCCTCAGAATACCAAAAGCATTCCCACAATCACCCGACCAAACAAAAGGTACATCCTTCCGAGTCAATCTGGTCATTGGCTCAGCAATACGGGAAAAGTCCTTAATGAAACGCTGATAGTAACCAGCAAGCCCAAGGAAACTCCAAATCTCTGATGCTGACTGCGGTACAGGCCACTCTCCGATGGCCATAATCTTCTCGGGATCCACTGAAATACCATCCCCCGTCACCACATGCCCCAGAAAAGCAATTCTGTCCAACCAAAACTCGCACTTCGAAAAGTTAGCATACAACCGATGCCTCCTCAAAATCTCCAACACTGTCCTCAAGTGCGAGGCATGCTCCTCCTCCGACTTAGAATAGATCAGAATATCGTCAATAAAGATAACGACAAACTTATCCAAAAAGTCGTAGAAAACCAGGTTCATCAGATTCATGAAAACTGCGGGTGCATTGGTTACACCGAAAGGCATAACCACAAACTCGTAGTGTCCATACTTCGTCCTGAAAGCGGTCTTCGGAACATCCTCCCTCTTTACCTTTCGCTGATGATAACCACTCCTCAGATCCAACTTCGAAAACACCCTCGAACCTCCAAGCTGATCAAAAATATCATCGATGCGAGGCAATGGGTATTTATTCTTAACGGTCACCGCATTCAACTCCCGATAGTCCACGTATATGCGACGCGAACCATCCTTCTTCTTTACCAGCAGCATCGGTGCTCCCCACGGAGACACACTAGGATTAATATAACCCTTTTGCAAAAGCTCATCCAGCTGCTTCCGCAATTCCTCCAACTCGGCGGGTGCCATACGATAAGGCGCCTTCGAAATCGGCTGCGCTCCCGGAACAAGATCAATAGAAAATTCTAGAGCTCGATCAGGTGGCAACCCAGACATCTCCTCGGGGAAGACGTCATCAAAATCCCGCACAACCGCTGGCCTCTCCAGCTCCATCTGCATAGCCACAACCTCCACTGGCCTGGCCCGAAATCTGACAGGGCCAAGCGAGCTACTATCCCGGCAGAACTCAAATACTGGGTGTCCGAGAATCTCGAACACCACCTTCTTCCTCCGACAGTCAATCGTAGCATAGAAGCTCGCAAGCCAATCCATCCCAAGGACCGCATCATAGTTGATGATGTCGTGGACAATGAAATCAGCGTAAAGCTCATGTCCACAAACCACCAACGAGCAAGAATCGTAACCAAGATGCACCAAGACCACGCCATTTCCTGTGACGATATTCCAACTCTTGGGAAGAGGGGACGTCGACAAGGAATGCTTCGCCACGAAGCTCCGAGAAATAATGCACATCGATGCACCTGAGTCAAAGAGGACTCGTGCAGGAAACGTGCACACCAAAATCACACCTAACAAGCAATTTAACAATCAAGCCCTAGTCTAGCAAACAATCATATTTAAGCAAACAACATAATCTAACAAACAAGCCAAACAAGAAAGGAACAGCTAGGTGAGGATTACCTGCGATAACCTCATCCACCGCTCCGTTCTCCACAGCGGTCATCAGAAAAGCTTGCCTCCTCGACGGAACAGCCTGCCGAAAAGCCTGCCCATGAGGGGCAAGAGGTTCCCCACGACCGGCAGGAACAGACGCTCTCTGCTGCAACGGCTATGCTGCAACAAGTGCCCTCCAAGGCTGCTTCGACCTCGGACAATCCTTCATGACATGAGTAGGATCTCCACAGATGACACACTGGCACAGGAATCTCCTACACTGATCCTTGACGTGCCCGGTCCTACCGCAGAAATGGCAAGTCTTCAGAATAGGCCCTCCCGGCCTCTTGAACTGAGCTGGCTGATTAGGCTTGAAACCAGGCCTAACCACCGCCCTGGCCTGCTCCATAGGCCTCTTCCCAGCACCAGAAACATGTCCCCTTCTCTGACTCAGGTTCAGCTCCTGCCGCCTTGCAGTAACCAGAACCTTCTGATAAGAGTCCAAATCGGAGGAAGACACAAAACTCTGCAGCTCCAAAGCAAGTCCCTGCAGGAACCTCTGAGCCCTCTCATCAGCATCCTGCACCATCTTCGGTGCGAACCGACTAAGCCTAGTGAACTCTTGGTGGTACAGGTCCACCGTTAAGCTCCCTTGCTTCAGATCAATGAAGCGCTGCAGCATCTCCTTCCTAGCATCCTTCGGAAAGAACTCCTCATCAAACCTGGACTTAAAGGTAGCCCAAGCTATCGGCTCCACCAGCATCTTCTCTTCCGCATCCCACCAGTTCCGTGCGTTATCCTTGAGTTGCCTCTTCGCCAAATCAACCCATCCAGCCGGGGTGATCTTGGCCATCTTCAAGTTATCCTCAATGTTCCGAATCCACTCATCGGCAGCCAGAGGACCTTCAGAACCATCAAAATATGCGGGACCCAGCTCCCGAAATTGCTTCGCTCCCGGCTCGGAGCGAAGGGCCTCCGGAGTCGCCCGAGGAGCTCGACCAGCCAGAGCATTCTGGACTTATAGGAGCACGCCCTGCTGCACCTGCATCATCTGAAGCATCATCCTCATCATCTCCCCATTGGTGGGTTCCCGCTCAGGCTCCTCGTCATGAGGGGGCGCACCACCACCACCACCACGGGTGATTCGTCTTCCTGCCATCTAGTGACACAGAAAACGAAACAATTAGACTCATAGCTTATGACTCAGACGTCGAACTTAGTTTATTGGACATTCTAATATTATTATCGTCAGTCCGATAATCACAGTTACAGAAGATGACCTGCATGGGCCACCAACAAAACCTGTCACGTCCCGCTTCCCTAAAATGGAGGCGAGACGTGAAAAGGTCCGCACGAGAGTGGGGCTGTGAAGCCCCAAACCCGATAAGCGTCAATAAAACATAAGCAGGTCCTTGTAACCACAAACGGAACAACAATAATAACACAAGGAGAGACAGAAATAAAATCTCATATCTCATAATTTGTCCAACATGAAAATTAAGTTCAACATCCAGAAAAGCCACCAGGCTAAAGAAAGAGTCTAAAGGCCCAGAACAAGGCCAACAAAAGGAACAACGTAGCCAAGTATAGGTGCTACGCACCGACAAAAAAACAGCAGTCTAAACAAAATGGAAAGCTCAACGAAGACACTAGGACTGGTCCCCAGTGTCCACGTACTCCTCGCCAAACACAGGCTCGGGCTCGGCGTCAGCAAACACCTCGTCCTCGACAATGGACTCATGCTCGGGATCTAACATGTGTCACCCAAAAGAGTAAAGGGGCACATGTCAGCAAGTCTAAAAGACTTGGGCAAGGAAACTGAAGGTAAGGTAAACTAGCAACCTAGCAGTTATAGTATGATGCATGGCATGGCAAGTATAGCATGGAAGTGACAAGTAAAGGGAAGCACAAGTAGCAAGTATGTCACGGATAACAAGTAAAACACGGACAAGTACAAGTCAAGTGGTTCACGTCAAGTGAACAGTCGAGTAAACAAGTTGTGCACATAGATTCCGCCTGTTGGCTAGAGTGGCTGATCGGGCCAACTCCTAAGCTCAAGTGACCGTTTATCTTTACCCCTCCACGTGTATCGAGCCAGGGCATTACCCCCGAACACGGAATGCTCGCTTCTGGATCACAAGCCAGGAAGTGTATTTAACACGTATGGCGTAGGGTTATGCCTGCAACGCAGGTGCCTAGCCGAAACTAGTAGATCCGGCATTGGCTATCAACCAACTCACGTAGCCCGCTTCTGGAACACGAGCCAGGAAACACAAGTATTGTAGCGTGTGCTACGAATGCAACATTCAACATGGATAGCATGGATGACAATTAATTCGCGTACCGTTAATTGAAATTAAACATGACATGATAGTTATGCAACACGATAAATGACGGCCCTAGCTTCGTTGTCAAGCTAGTTCCGGAAATTGTGCCTAGGCGAGTATCATTTCGTCGCCTAGTCTCTTTTACACCTTCAACAAGCAAATGGTCTAAGACATGGCCCAAACCCCTAAGTGGCAAGTTTCACTTGCCTAGCACCGAGGATGACGATCAACGAGGGTTCGTCCCACAGACGCTAATTTACGGGAAAGTCGCTGTTATGGAGAAACAATCATCAAAACAACATTCATTTCATTAGGGTTTTACAAAAACACAACGGGTTATAAAAACATTAAGAGATCGATTATTACCGTATCGGAAGCGGAAGAATGATGCCGAGCAAGCACGGCAACGGAAGAAACGCTCCGGGAACCTAGGGTTCAGATCTGGAATAGATGGGGAAAATCTGGAGAAAAGGGGTTTTGGGGGATTTTGGGGATTTGATGGAGATTTGAGGAAGATGAGAGGTAGAATGTGTTAAGTGAGGGTTTGGATGATGGATTTTGGGCTTGGGATGAAGGAATAGGGGTTTGAGGAAGTAGGGAGCTCAATGGGGGAGAAATTAGGTTTAGAGTTGAAGAAGAAGAAGAAGAAAACGTTTGGAGGGGTATTTATAGAGTTTGGTGGCGGCTAGGGCAAAACTAGGGGTTACTGCACTGATTAGTCGGTCAAAGAACAACTGTTGACCGACTAGTTTGAGAACTAGTCGGTCGGTTGACCAACGCAGACTGACTAAGTATAAACAGTAGCTACAGTCGAAAACCTGAACTAAGAGTTAGTCGGTCAAAGAACAACTACTGACCGACTAGTTTGACATCTAGTCGGTCGATCAACGTTCTTAGACCGACTAGAAGTAAAAAGTAACTAGTGTCAAAAATAGTTAATGAGTTAGTCGGTTAAAGAAGCATTGCCGACCGACTAGTTTGCAACCTAGTCGGTCAACCAACGTTCTTAGACCGACTAACGATAAACAGTAGCTTCTGAACATTTTAACAAAGCCCACTAGTCGGTTCAAGAAGGTTTTTCGACTGACTGGATCGTCATCTAGTCGGTCGGTGCCCCTTCTTACACCGGCTAATGTGCACCAAAAGTTCCGAAATGGAGCGCGAAGCTCCGGGATCGATTCCTAAGACTCCTAGGCTTGATCTAACAGTAAGATATGACCGATATGAAGCCCGTCACGTACGACTTACTCCAAAATCGACGATTCTAAAGAAGAAGCTAGAAAATCACGACGAAACGATCGAAAACGAAAGGTACGGAGACGAAGACCACACATGAGGAGAAAATCCTCCAAAACATATATATATATAATATAATAAATCCAGATACAAGAAAACCAGTCGTTACAGGGCCCGCCCCTGTGGGCGGCGGGGGTGGCTCCCGCCGCTGCAGGCGGCGGGTTTGGCCCGCCGTCGGCAGCGGCGGGGCCGCCCGCCGCTGTAGGCGGCGGGTCGGGCCCGCCGCGTGAAGCGGCGGGCGGGGGGTTTTGGCGCGAGTTGGGGGGGATTCGCGTTCCGGCGAGAATATCCCCTAGGGTTTGATGGTATTTGGGGATAAAAATCCAATTTTTAGTAAAAAAAGCGTTTTTTGATCTCCAAAAAATCGTTTTTTATTGTAAAAGGTTGATTTTGAACAATAAAAACGATAAAAATTTAATTGATTGATCCAGGAAATTGGATCTCAACATATGCGCATATGAAAATTTTTAGATCTAGGGTTTCAGGATTACCTCTAGATCCTACCCGCCGGATCTAGCGACGTTCGGTGAAGGAAGCCCGTTCGCGTCGCGTTCGTCCGTCGGCAGGGGTTCAGCTCAGCTTCGAGCGTGCTGATAACGTGTTGTAAACGTGGTGGCTATGGAATCCATAGCCCTGTATTTATAGTGGTAGGGTTACATAATGGGTGGATACCCACTAACGGGTAGGCCCACCAAAAGCCCGTTTATAACAAAAACAATTTTAACATGTTCATATGAGTATTAAACAAAACAACACCAAATTCAAATTAATGCTATTTTCCCATCTCAAGACATCTCCCACTAGCCCAATATTGACTAGTCATTGACATCTTAGGATAATATATTGACATATATTATCCCAAGATAGTCATTGACTATCTTGGGATAATATATTGACTAGTCATTGACATCTTGTTGTAGCAATCAGACAATGACAATAATAACATGCCAAAAATAAAACTTCCTTTGGGCCGAATTAAATTTGCATGCATTGATCTCACTAATCATCACCTTGTCTATTGCCACTGGTGAGCATGAAATGGTATAGAACGGTAATCTTCCTTTGGGCCGGTTAAGCATTCTTACGAAAATCATTGGCACATTAAATTCTTTTTATATTTATGAAATGAAATAATGCAAAACAACAGAGCCCACTTTGGCGAGATGATGATTGCACGAAGTCATTTCAAAAATATATACCTTTGCAAAATTTGAATCTATGTAGCAATTTAATACATGAATTTATACTTTAAGTGGAGATATTCAAGTCCACTTTTATTCAAAATCAATTTTAAGGCAACCAAAATTTTCATACAAAAGTGTATATTCAACTTGTTATATTTCGAGATTAAAACAAATCTTCACAAGAAAACCCACTTTGGTGAGTTGATGATCCAATCAATCCATATTCGAAATATATAATTAATTGTGCCAAAAATTGAAATTTGAAACTAAACTGAATTTAACACAAAATGATTACACTAAGTGGAAATATATAAAAGAACCTTTTATTCCACCTTTCAAATCATTTATATTGAGTTAAATAAAATCCATAGTTTCAACACAATTTTCTTCTTAAAAATGGGGTATATAGGTGTACTAATGTGTATATGAACATACATAGAAAGATACACACACACACACACACACAATCCCATTTTATATATAACTTTAAAATGTGTCAAAATTCCTGAAGGCCATTTACTTAATGGTCAGCGCACAAAAAATTCCTTAAGGCCTTTTAAATTTATCCTTGAGGAGAAATATATGTTAAAGCTTTTTATTTGCTCCCGAAGAAAACGCTTGAATTTTGTGTTTTAATTTTAATCTAAATTTAGGCAAACTGAATTTTCATACCAATGTATGAAGTCAACTTGTTATATACCGATATATATATATATATGAGAATAATGGGTATCATACGCCATATGAGAGGGTCTCTCATATTCCCTCTCACATAAAGGGGGCAAGTACAAGCCCACATGGGCTTGTACTTGTTGTACTTGCCCCCTTTATGTGAGAGGGAATATGAGAGACCCTCTCATATGGCGTATGATACCCATTATTATATATATATATATTGTTTTATGCCATAAACTTCGAATTTAAATTTATTTTGCATAATTAACACAAAATTTATCTTTGATGATGAATATACATGAAAGCCTCTTGTTTCCTCCTTCAATCCAATTAAATTCAATATTGGGCAACCAATCATACACCGTATGTATTTAACCATTTACATTTCGAAATAATAATCATCTTTACAGTAGAACCCACTTTGGTGGGATTTCAAGAAAATTAGAATCATTTTCAATTGTATAACCAAATGCGCCCAAAATTGAATTTAAATGAAATTGAACTTAAATGTAAATATATATCAAAGCCTTTTATTTACCTCTTCGATCCATTTAAAATTCATCCAGTCAACTGATCATACAACGTATGTATTTAACTGTTTACATTCCGAAATAGTAATAATTTAACCTTAGAGCCCACTTTGGTGGGGTCTCGTAATAATTAAAATTATATCGAAACATATAAATAAAATGAAGAATACCTAAAAGAATTAAAATAGAACGAATATAATTTAGCACACAAAATTTGGACTTAAAGGATATATATATATATATATACACACACACACACTTAACCATTTATTTCCTCATTTAATGAATTTAAATTTACAATTTTAGGCACTAAATTTACATACAAAGTATGTCCGTAGATTTTTATATATCGAAATAAGAGTAATTGCCACGATAAAGCCCACTTTGGTGGGGTTTTGATTTAATTACAATCATTTCGAAATATATATAATGTAGCATGCCTAAAATTGAATTTAATTAAACTATTTTAACACAAAAATTATACCTCAAAGGAAATATATATGAATGAAAGAGTTTATTATTTCCTCATCTATAGTTGTGTTAATATACTTAAGAGACAAGCCCAAAATGGTGTTCAAATCATCCAAACAGGCCCAAACAGGCCCAAATTAAAAGCCCATATGCTGAAAAATTAAAACTTTTTTTGAAAAATAATCTGTTTGGGCCCAATTTGGCCCAAAGTCGGCTAGGGTTAGAAACCCTAGCAGAATTTTTAGCTCAACTGGGGGGCCGGCCGGCCGCCGGCCCCCTTTCCTTTCCTTCGGCGTCGGCATGGGGGGGGGGGGGGGCGCCGCCGATCCAACCTGACAGAGGCGGCGTTTTCCGCCCCTTTCCTCATCGCGCAGGCACCAAGGGCGCCTGCCGTCTGTGAACAGGGGCGGCAAACGCCGCCCCTTTAACTGCAGCTCGCAAGCGTCTGAGGGCGCCTGCGGTTCCATCGAAGGGGAGGGGCAGTGGAGCGTCAGCCTCTCCCCAGCCTGTCAGGGCTAAATGGGGGCGGTCAACCGTCGCCCCCTTCCTCGTATCAGTAGCAGCAGGCCCCCGTTGGGGGGGCTGTGTTGTATCACTGGGGGGCGGCAGGGCACCGGCCCCCCTTGCCAGAAAAAAAGCCTCCGGGGGGCGGCTCACGCCGCCCCCTCTGAAATCCTGACGGGGGCGGCTCACGCCGCCTCCTTTCTGTCCCAATCCCGCCGAAGGGGGCGGCTGGAAGCCGGCCCCCTCCGTCCAACCTACAAGGGCGGCATTGCCGCCCCTTTCTGACCTGCGTCGACGCCGGGATCGCCGGCGCCGATCTTCCAACGGGAGCGGCAGGGCCGCCCCCTTCTTTCGCCGTGTCGGGCGGCGACCGGTGGGCCGCCCCCGATCTAGGGTTCGTAAAACCAAAAATTTTTTATTGGAAAAATTAATCAAAAAACCAAATTTTGCATAGATCCGAAATTAAAACTGCTAAAAAAACAAATTTTTAACAGATCCGAAACCAGAAACAGATTAAAAATCTGATTTTTATCAGATCTGAATTTACGAGCAAGCAAAATTTTGAGATCCAAGCATGGTGGCTCTGATACCACTTGTAGAAACTAAAGATCTAGATTTGCGTTTAAGCCAAACAACACAGATCTAGATAAAGAACATGCTGAACCTTAAATCGTTACCTTCTCTGATTAGCGGAAGCGTACCTGAATCCATCGCTAATATTCTGAAAGAGATCCTGACGATAACGTGGCGGATGATCTTCCAGAACATCACGAATCAACCGTTGGAGAAATCCTTTGGCTTTCTCCCGGTTTCTCTCCTAGCGACGGGGCGTAGAAAAGACGGCTAACTTGTTCGTGTGCTCTGGGGATCATGACCGCATATATATATATATATATATATATATATATATATATATATATATATATATATATATATATATATATATATATATATATATATATATATATATATATATATGGGCTAGCCTCCTTAGCTCTAGGGTTTCCAATTTGGCCCATCAACGAATTGAAGCCTGATAGTCACCACACATAAAGGCCCACAACCTATATGACTCATTTAAGCACACTCAACTTAATAAATGAGATCACTTATACATTGAGCTTTAATACGACAGTGTAGCACCATATAATTATTTATCGCATATAAGCCCAATGTTGGATTAAGATCCAACTTATCCAACAATTTAAGCTGAGGATTATTCTGCCCAATTCATTCTCAATTTCAACCAAGTGATCATTGATATTCTGCCTGCCTGACTACACAACCATCTAATGATCTGATAATACCTATCAGCATATGGGTCTAATTCTTCCACCCACTATGTGGATTGCATCCTTCTTTGATACATCTTTTGTTATATATTAATTCTGATCTTGTCCATAAGATCAAGCATGGGAAAATACTTGGCTTCACAAATCCAATCTTTATAGGTCGCTGATAATTTATTAGTAATGTAACGTTTCTTTGAATCTAGGCAAAACTAACTCATAGGCCAAATTTATTGGTTTCTACGAATCAGGTTTTGAAATGCAAACTTAGGAATAACACTCAAATTATTAATGAGATGATTAAAAGTTGACACACACAGCACGTGCTGTATCCCATAATATTATTTTTAAAATCCTAGGTCAATCTTTCTTTAAGGATTTTTAAATTTAACTTATGCACACTCTATGTTCTACAAATGGCACCAATACATTTGTAGCATTTAACATGCCTTTCTATTAAATTGAAATTATAGTCAAATTATACAAATCTCCATATAAAGTTTGCAACAAATGATACAATAACAGATACCATGCTTCATTGCAATTTCTCCATTCATAACTGCAAACACTACATGGAACAATCTATTGTTCCCATCAAATGATGTAGCAGACAATAAAGTTTCAAATTACTTTGATCAAAGATGACATCCATCAAGCCTAAGAAATGCTTGCACCTTAATTTGAATCCTTCAATTGATGCTTTGAAACATGCAAAAAACTTGAAAAATCTTTATCAAGCTCCAACATTACTTCCATGTGGCTGCCATTATTTATTGACAATAACTCATACTTTAAAGTTTTCATAAGACTATATATTTCTCCCATATTGCCAAGTATCACATCTCTAGCATGTTTCTTGCTCCTCCATGCTATAATATAATTTATTATCACTCCAGACTTATTATGTATCATCCAGATTGTGTCATTAGGAGATATAGGAATTTTATTCACTCCTTAAATAATGTTTCTTGAATATGTAGTAGCTTTTATCGTACCGCTTTTGTTCATTTTTGCAATAATGAGCTAGCTTCCACCATCAAAAATTTTTTAGCTCTCAAATACGAAGGGTATCACTTAGCATCACATCTTGCAACACTAACATTATTCTTTTCTAGCTTGTAATTAAAATTATGTTTATGCTAATTTTTCAGCTTGTAATTAAAATTTATTTTTATGCTAAACTATTTCAAACATATCCTCAATTCCTTCAAAACCTTGAATTTCTTTCTTCAAACCATCTATAGGTAATCCCAATTTGTAATATACTCTATTATCAAACCTATATCCACCTTCATCCTCCATCTCATCGATAATCATCTTGTGTATCTACATATCTGTATTAGCCTTACTTGAATCATCATCAACGTTGATATGGCACACTTTTTTGGTCATCCTTATTAGGGGTGTGAACAAGTACCGGGTGGGTACACAGTTACCCGATTGGAACATACCCGAATGGATAGGTTTTGGGTCAGTAGTTCTGGGTAGGTTTCGGAGAGGAAAATTACGAATTGGTGTACCGGTTCTGTTTATGGTTTCCATATACATGGAACTGACACCCAGACCCAGAACCAGTCGCCAATTATATATTATTTTATCTTTTATACATAGCCCTTATATTATTTATTTTCAAGTCTATGTTGCGATCTTTTTCATTTATATGCTTGTAGTTTCTTTTTCTTTTAACTTCATCTACTAGTGATGATGTTATGTTAGTCCTTTAAGTTGTTAAAATTTTTAATAGAAGGACCTTCAAATTGTGTGAGTTCTATACCACTAGGTTTGTGAGGATTATCAGTTTTATTGACATTAATATACATAATAGTGCACATGTATTGTTTAATTTCAATTTTCTGTAACATGTATTCATTTTTTCGGTTCTTGAAGATATTACATGCATTTTAAAGAAAAAAACGTTTTTTACATCACAAAACTGTAACATGAATTCATATTTTCGGTTTTTTACATCACTATCATGAAATTTTTTATACAGGCCAAAAAAATCAAGTTTTTATTGGGTACCCAAAACATATCCAAAACTACAAGTTCCAGGTAGGTTCCGGATACATAGTCTAACAGGATAGGTTCTAGTTCCAAATTTTAGGAACTGGTTCCTAAAATACCCTAAAAATTAGGGTATCCAGACCCGCTCACCCCTACTCCTTACATCTTCTCCAGTTAAAGTTCTCCTTTGTATAATGTATATGTCATGGCTCTAACACTAGTTTGCTAGCTCAAGAACTGGGAATATCTCAAACTTTTAAGTCTTCTCATGTAATTATATAAAATTGTCATTTATTCTGATATCCTAAAACTTCTTAGGATTGTGTCTAGGATACTATTAGACAACTGGTGCAAACGATATTTACTTTTAGGTAGAAATTAATTCTGCAATTTGATCTTCAAACTTTTCAAAGAAACTCTCCTCAAGTCTACTTTAATGTCTTTTGATTATCACGTCATACATATTTATGCCAATTTAACTATGCGCTTGACACCTGACTATACCAACAAGAGGGGTTATGATTTTCAAGAGTTTGATAGTGATTCCTTAGTTATAATTAACTAGAATCCCTTATCCCATCCTAACCGATTTCTTCTTCAAATTCTCTTGCTCTGTCTCCATTAAGGAAGAATAAGCCAAAAGAAGAGGTTGCGTTAACCTGAAGCTACTAAAGCAATCTGAACAGCCTTAGAAGCCACTAGATGCAAGTCATGACCAAGTATGAATCGAAATGAATAACAGAAAGATGCAAGTCTTGTCTGCCTCAAAAATGATGCTAGTTAGGATTCATAATGGCATGGATCAGACTAACATGGAGAGGTAATCCCTGCTCCCATGATTAGCTCTGCTCGAGCAACTACCAAGTATTAGTTTTTATGAGGGTATTGTTACGCTATTTAAGATACATATGAGTTTTGGTTTTTGTCTGTCTAGATGCATTTTGATTTTTGCATCTCTAGATGTATTTGTTGGAACTTATCCAACAAGTTGGATCTTAATCCAACGTTGGGCTAATATGCGGTGAATAATTATATAAGTGCTATGCTGTCATATTAAGCCCAATATATTAGTGATCTGGTTTTAATTAATTAAATGGGCTAAATGAGTTAAACAGGTAGTGGGGCCTTTATGTGTAGAGACTATTGGGCTTCAACTCGTTGATGGGCCAAGTTGGAAAACCTAGTGCTATGGAGGTTAGCCTATAAATATTAGCGGTCATGGTCCCCGAAATACACGAACAAAGTTGAGCCGTCTTTTCTACGTCCCGTCGCTAGGAGAGAAACCGGGAGAAGGCTAAAGGGATTCTCCAAACGGTTGATTCGTGCTATTCTGGAAGATCGTCCGTTGTGCTATCGTCAGGATCTTTCAGATTATTAGCGATGGACTCAGGTACGCTTCCGCTAAAACAGAGTATGCAATGATTTAAGATTCCGCATGTTATATATCTAGATCTGTGTTATTCGGTTTGTACACATCTAGATCTTTAGTTTCTACAAGTGGTATCAGAGCCCACATGCTGTGGATCTTAAATTTTTTGTCTGCTCGTAGTACATCTGATAAAAATCAGATTTTTAATCTGTTTTAAGTTTCGGATCTGTTAAAAATTCATTTTTTATCAGTTATAATATTCGGATCTATGCAAAAATTTGGTTTTTGATTATTTTTTCCAACAAAAAAAAATTGGTTTTCTACAAACCCTAGATCGGGGGCGGCCCGCTGGCCGCCGCCCGACACAGCAAAAGAAGGGGGCGGCTCTCCCGCCCACATCGGAAGATCGGCGCCGGCCACGCCGCCGTCGACATAGAACAAGAAAGGGGCGGCAAGCCGCCCCTGTAGGATGAATCACATGGGGAACGGGGGGGGGGGGGGGGGGGGGGGGGGGGGCTTCCAGCCGCCCCCCACCGGCGGTACAGAACAGGGGGCGGCTGGCCGCCCCCGTTAGGGTTCAGAGGGGGCGGATCGCCGCCCCCCGTTTGGTTTCACAGAGGGGGCGGATCGCCGCCCCCCGTCGGATTTCAGAACAGAGGGGGCGGCTCGCCGCCCCCGTCGGATTTCAGAGGGGGCGGCTCGCCGCCCCCATCGGACTTCTTCCGGCGACGGGAGGGGGTGCCCGACCCCCCCTTCCGATCAAAACAGAGGCCCCCCCCCCCTCCCGGGGGGCCTGCTGTGCTTTTAACGGGGAAGGGGGCGGCGGTTCGCCGCCCCCATTCGGCCCCGATGGCCGGGAGGGGCCGGCGCCCCGCCGCCCCTCCCCTACGATCAGATCGCAGGTGCCCTCCGGCACCTGCGACGTATTCAAAAGGGGCGGCGGTTGCCGCCCCTGATTGACGACGGCAGGCGCCCCTAGCGCCTGCGCGTCGCAGAGAAGGGGCGGCCCCGCCGCCCCTGTTGGTCGGAAAAGGGGCGGCCGCTGCCGCCCCTATCAGGCGCCGGATCTGTGGACAGGGGCCGGCGGCGGCTAGCCCCTGGATGTGCCAAGTTCTGCTAGGGTTTCTGACCCTAGCAGACTTTGGGCCAAATTGGGCCCAAACAGTTATTTTTTCAAAATGATTTTAATTTTCAGTATATGGGCTTCTAATTTGGGCCTGTTTGGGTTATTTGGTTGTTTTTTGGGCCTATTGTTGCAAACCAGTTTTTTAGCCTTCTTTTAGGCTTATTGCAAAACAGTTTTGGGCACCCTCATGGCTAATTTTGGACCCATTTTTCGGATCACTTGGACACAAATTTGGGCCTATCTTAGGATGTTTTAACACAAGTTAAGGAGGAAATAAAAAAAAGTCCATTTGTATATTTCCATTAAGTTTAATTTTTGTGTTAAAATTCACCTTTTAATTCAATTTAGGCGTAATTAATTGTATATATATCTAGAAATAATTTTATTTAAAAGGACAACCCACCAAAGTGGGCTCCATCGTGGCAATTAATTTTATTTCGATATATATAAAAGGCTACGTACATGCTTGGCATGAAAGAATTATCGCCTAAAGTTTTGAATTTAAATTCGTGAAATGGGAAATAAATGGTTGTGTATATATATTTCCTTTAGGCCAAATTTTGTGTGTTAAATTAAGTTCATTCCGATTTTTAATTCTTTAGGCAAAGTTTCAGTTAAATATACATTTCGAAATAACTCTAATTTTTTGTGAAATTCCACCAAAGTGGATTCCACTATTAAAATTGTTATTATTTCGGAATGTAAACGGATTAAAATACATACTTAGTATGATCAGTTGCCTGTAAGAATTTTAAACGGATCGAAGGAGTAAATAAAAGGTTTTCCTGTATATTTACATTTAAGTTCAGTTTCATTTAAATCCAATTTTTGGGCGCATTAAATTATATGTTTCAAAATAATTTTAATTATTACGGGATCCCACCAAAGTGGGCTTTACTGTTAAATTATTATTATTTCGGAACATAAACGGTTAAATACATACTTTTGTATGATTGGTTGCCCAATATTGAATTTAATTTGGATTGAAGGAGGAAATAAGATGTTTATATGTATATTCCTCCTCAAAGATAAATTTTGTGTTAATTGTGCAAAATAAATTTAAATTCGAAGTTTATGACATAAAACATATATATATATATATATATATATATATATATATATATATATATATATATATATATATATAGGGCAATCTTCGGGTGCGAAAAATCCCGTGCGAAAGCCGTGCGAAAACTTTTTTTTTATTTTTTTGAAATTTTTTTTTTCAAAAATTCTTTTTTTGATGTTTAATCCATACAATTATATACCCCAGGGAAAATAATGGGTGAACCCGTTGGGCATTAGAGCACACATCCACCCGTTACAAATTTAACGGTCTCAAAACGTGCGAATTTGATGAAATGGCTTGATCGAAGGCCAAATGACATTATTTCTCAACCATTATTTTTTGAGGGGGGTATAACAACATATAATGAGGGTGGAAAAAAGAATTTTTGAAAAAAAAAATTTCAAAAAAAAGATAAAAACATTTTCGCACGATGCGAAATGTTCTCATTTGAAAATTTTCCTATATATATATATATATATATATATATATATATATATATATATATATATATATATATATATATATATATGGGTAAAGGGATCCTAAGGTGCCTCCTTAGATTCAATCTAAGGAGGCGCCTCCATTTCCCTCCATATCACATAATTTTTTTGAAATTTTTTTCATGGGTTTATTGTTCACCTCATGGATGATCAACATACCAAATTTCAAGGGATTCCAAAACTTTTTGATCCCCCATCTACCCCTTGCAACTTCGTGGGGTTTTCAGCACGTTTTTAGACCGTTGAAATTGTAAGGGGTAGATGGTGGCTCAAAAAGTATTTGAATCCCTTGAAATTTGGTATGTTGATCATCCATGATGTGAACAACAACCCCATGAAAAAAATTTGCAAAAACAATTCTAGGAGATGAGGGAAATGGGGGCGCCTCCTTAGATTTTCATCTAAGGAGGCACCTTAGATCCCCTTTTTCCTATATATATATATATATATATATATATACACACACATACTTCGGTATATAACAAGTTGACTTCATACATTGGTATGAAAATTCAGTTTGCCTAAATTTAGATTTAAATTAAAACACAAAATTCAGGTGTTTTCTTCGGGAGCAAATAAAAGGTTTTAACATATATTTCTCCTTAAGAATAAGTTTAAAAGGCCTTAAAGATTTTTTGTGCACTAACCATCAAGCAAATGGCCTTAAGGAAATTTGACACATTTTAAAGTTATATATAAAATGGGATAGGGTGTATATTTAAATATATAACTTTATATGTATGTTCATATACACATTAGTATACCTATATACCCCATTTTAAGAAGAAAATTTGTGTTGAAGTTATGGATTTTATTTAACTCAATATAAATGATTAGAAGGGTGGAATAAAAGGTTCTTATTTATATTTCCACTTAATGTAATCATTTTGTGTTAAATTCAGTTTAGTTTCAATTTCAATTTTTGGCACAATTAATTATATATTTCGAATATAGAATGATTGGATCATCAACTCACCAAAGTGGGTTTTCTTATGAAGATTAGTTCTAATCGAAATATAACAAGTTGAATACACACTTTTGTATGAAAATTTTGGTTGCCTTCAATTTGATTTTGAATAAAAGTGGACTTGAATATCTCCACTTAAAGTATATTCATGTATTAAATTGCGACTTAGATTCAAATTTTGCAAAGGTATATATATTTGAAATGACTTCGTGCAATCATCACCTCGTCAAAGTGGGCTCTGTTGATTTGCATTATTTCATTTCATGAATATAAAAAGAATCTAATGTGCCCGTGATTTGCGTAAGAATGCTAAATCGGCCCAAAGGAAGATTACCGTTCTATACCATTTCATGCGCACCTGTGGCAATAGACAAGGTGATGATTAGTGAGTTCAATGCATACAAATTTAATTCGGCCCAAAGGAAGTTTTATTTTTGGCATGTTATTATTGTCATTGTCTGATTGCTACAACGAGATGTCAGTGACTAGTCAATAGATTATCCAAAGATAAATATTGGGCTAGTGGTGGATGTCTTGAGATGGGAAAATAGCATTAATTTGAATTTGGTGCTGCTTTGTTTAATACTCATATGAACATGTTAAAATTGTTTTTACTTGTTCTCTTTTCAGCTATTATTCCTGAAAATTTTTCTGCCATTCCAGAAAATCTCAGGGGCACTATTTCATATAAAATTACTACAGCTAAAGGATTCCTTTCTGATGTTGAAAATAGATTTGTCAAGAATGAAAGGGGTGAAATTGGTACACTCTTGACAATTCTAAATTCAATGCGGTATAAGGGTACATGAAACATTAGGGAGCACATATTGAAGATGTCTAATGTTGCTTCAATGTTGAAAGCACTTCAGCCAGACCTCTCTGAGGCTATGCTAGTGTATTTTATTTTGATATCTCTTCCATCACAGTTCAACTAGCTTAAGATGAGCTACAATCTGAAGGATGAGACTTGGTCTTTGGATGAGCTCATCTCGCACTGTGTCCAGGAAGAGAACATGCTTGAGCAAGGAAGACTGAAAGTGCTCATATGATCTCTACCACTAAAGATAAGAAAGGTATGCTGCGAAATTTGGTTTAATTCTAAGATAATTTCTTTTCATGCAAACTTTGGTACTTATAGACACGTGATGGAAAGATCATGGTATAACCATTCACATCATTGTGTCTATGCAGGATTGCCTAAGATGCCAAGAGCCAAATGATGGTGAAAGATACATCGATATGGGCAATGGCAAGATGGTTCAAGTAGAGGCACATTAAATTTAGATTATTTCTTTTAAATGCTAGATTGTATTTGAATTTTATGAGACTATTATGTACCGTTTTTAACGGAATTTGGATTTCCATTTCTATTTTGAACAAATTTGGTTATAAGTGTTCAATTTTGAATGGAAAATTTGGTTGTCTCTTAATTCAAAATTAGTTTACTCTAGTTCTTTAAAAGATCATTATAATCTTCATTTATTTGGAAATGTTGCTTTATTTCTAAGATTCCTGCAGTTTAAGTACATGTGTTGTAATGAAAGAATTAACAGTTTAGAATTCAGTTATATTTTGATTGCAGCTTATATCCTTAATAAAGTTTCAACAAATGAATCACTTGCATGTTTGGAGATGTCCAACTATGGTAAGGCTTTATAAGCCTAATAAAGTAATATGACATAATGCTGATGATTATCTGGTTTTGTTGAAAAGTTTTAAAGTTGATATTATTTTTTATGATTTTACAATACACCCACTATTAAGTTAGTTTACGAATTAGGAAATGCACTCTTATTTGAGGATGCAGAGTTTGAGGGGGGAAATTTAGTTAGTGACATTACTCTTGAAGAGGATTATATCCACCCAGGTGTTGTTGGCATTGTTCAGGATGGTATTCCTGACATTGTTCAAGACACAATAAATTCAAGATAATGTTGCAATTCCTCCTACTCGGGAAATTGTTCATAAGGACAAACTCTAGCACCCTCAAAGCACTAATTGCCATTCAGGAAATCCATTAAAGAGATGACAAGCTCACTGTTGACATTAGGATGATGGAAGTTCGACTTACATCAAGTCATAAAAGTGATTATTGCATTAATTAAGAAAGTCTTTAAATGATACTTAAAATCTTTTTCTCATTGCCATAAGGTTTGAAACCTATTGATTGTAAATAGTCTTTTACAATCAAAAGGGAATTCAAAAGGGTATTAAGAAAAGATTTAAAGCGTATCACTCAAAGACTTTATACGGAAAAGAATGCATTAATGTGTAAAGAGACTTTGTATTGGGCTTTTCATGAAAGACTCTATAAGGTTTATAATGGTATTAGTAGAGCATTTCAATATCGTTACTGATACATTAAATTTCATTAAGTGATCACCTCGTTCGGTTTTGAGATGATATTTAATGATGTTATCTAAGTTCTGTGGGAGCATGTAATTTATATAATATCTATGTGGTAATGAATGCTAAGTTCTGTGGGAGACAAGTTTATTCTCAAAATTGCCCTGAGAATAATCTTAAGAAGATTTCCTATATCTCGCCAATTGGGAGTCTAAAGTATGCTCAGTTTTATATGCATTTGGTTGTTGCATATATTACAGGTGTGTTGGGCAGATTGTTAAGTTCAGGAGTTGACCATTTGACAGCAGCCAAATGTGTCATACGGTATTTATGGAGAACAAAAGGGTTACATGTTCAAGGATCAGTAGTCAAAAGAGTTTGAGATCATTTTGGTATACTGAATCTGATCATTTATTGGATGCAAAGAATGTATGAAAATCTATGTTAGGTGCCATCTACTAGAAGAGATCTAAATGGTCCCTTTATATAGTCTCTTCTGACATGGTTTTAGATTTCATATCACATTATGTGACATCCAAATCATGAAATATATCTGCATATTTTGTCACTATGCTGCAAATTAGGGATGGTGTTGAAACACCACACAGTTTATTTAGTGACAATGAAGTCTGCAGTTTTATATTCCAGCAACAACAGGAACTCGACAAAGTTTAGATATTCAGAGATCAAGTTCCTAGATTGTTGATTAATAGGAGTGTATAATTGTCTAATGAGCACATCGGAACAAACCATGTAATTACAGATCCATTATTGTAAGGAAATGTCATCCAAAAGGTTTTATGAGCTAGTTACTCATATGGATGTCATTTCATTAAGAACATTCAGTTTTGTGGGAGTTTGTTCTTTTGGGTGCTCATATGATAGACAAAATTAAGTCTCCAGCTTAAGCTTGAGGTTATTTTCTGATCAGAAATAAAGTTTTTGGTTTCAGTTCGGCTTCACTCCGATTTTGTTTTGTTTATGATCTCACTAAGGTTAAGGAGGATCAGTTGGAAATAGACATGTTAGATCACATTACATGTAATTTCCACGCTACACATCCACTTCATAATCCATGTCATTCTTTTGTATTAGCACGGTGACCACTGATGGGTCGAGCTGCAATTGCTGCGGAGAAGATCTCTTTGATCCCTTGCCAATATAATTGATGGACCGGATTGTTCTTAACTCATTAAAGAAATGACAGTAAGTTAAGATCTTATTTGGTTGCATGTACTATGAAATATAATTATAAAGTTTAAGCATATAGCCCAAGTGGGAGATTGTTGGAACTTATCCAACAAGTTGGATCTTAATCCAACGTTGGGCTAATATGTGGTGAATAATTATATAAGTGCTACGCTGTCATATTAAGCCCAATATATTAGTGATCTGGTTTTAATTAATTAAATGGGCTAAATGAGTTAAACAGGTTGTGGGGCCTTTATGTGTAGAGACTATTGGGCTTCAACTCGTTGATGGGCCGAGTTGGAAACCCTAGGGCTATGGAGGCTAGCATATAAATATTAGCGGTCATGGTCCCCGGAATACACGAACAAAGTTGAGCCGTCTTTTCTACGTCCCGTCGCTAGGAGAGAAACCGGGAGAAGGCTAAAGGGATTCTCCAAACGGTTGATTCGTGCTATTCTGGAAGATCGTCCGTTGTGCTATCGTCAGGATCTTTCAGATTATTAGCGATGGACTCAGGTACGCTTCCGCTAAAACAGAGTATGCAATGATTTAAGATTCCGCATGTTATATATCTAGATCTGTATTATTCGGTTTGTACACATCTAGATCTTTAGTTTCTACAGTATTTTGATTTTCACCTGTTTATGTACATGTTGGGGTTTTAAGTTCTATATTTTGTGCTTTGGGCATGATGTGAATTCATCTTCAGGGTGCAATTGGTATGCACAAATAACTAGACAAGCCTAACGGGAGAGAAACCCATGGTCGACCAATGGCTAATCATTAGTCATCTAATCTATACTAGTCGACTAATGACTCTTCGTTAGTCGACGAATCTGATGCAGAAGCTTTTTTGACTTTCTTCTTTAGTTGAAATGTTCTTAACTCTTTATGATTATTTCTTACACGCACTAGCAACTCCTTGCAATAGGTTGTTCCCTCTCAAATGAGCTTGATCACAACTCTTGTGTTCAATCCCATATGTCACATATACATAAAATTTTTCCCTTCACTTTTCGTGACAAGCCATTATCTGTGTGAGACTCTAAAAGCCTGATTCTTACTCTAGCAGTGACTCGATTATATCATGTCACATTTATAGTAGTGACACTAGCTAGCTGCGTACGCTGACAAACTATTTTGTAATCATCATTATCTGGTCAATGTGAGACTGAAATATCCTTTGACCAAATCTGGGCCTACCAGTGACATGTCAAGGTTATGTCACTAATGTGTCTAGGGTACGGAAGCTGTCCAATCCATTACACCTTAAAGGCTTGAGTCATATGCGATCCCATATTTTGAGATTGGATGACATTTGTTACTATTAACAAGTTCATCCATTCTATACTGGCCAAGGATTTACTATAGATACATTGGCTCCATATGACACTTACATAATATACATAAGGATACAAATCACGTCTACATACCCACTTCTTTCGCACACTTCTGACTATACCCAGCGAGTACCTATCTACCGGGCCCAATACTGATGTTCGGTTAAAGCCAACGTATAGTCTTCCATGTGTAAGGTCCTTTGGCACATCTCTTTTCTTAAGAACTATGCTACACTAATTGTTACCTAAGAGCTTTTATTGACAAGTCAGAGTACGATTACCGTATAGAAGCTTCTTAGTGAGTTGTTCCGTAAACCTGATCTCTAACAAGCACATGTGCATTGTCTCACGATATCCCAACATCCAGTGGTTATGAGACTAACCACTGCCATCACATGGTAGAGATCAACACATAATGGTTTATCTGGAATATCAATATCTTAAAAGGTCCACATTTAATGAAGCGTACCTGTCACAGATGGCGGGGGTGTATGTGCCACCGGTGAGCCTTGTCCTGCACCACCTGAAAATGTATGAAGTATTTTACCAATTAGTTTTATAAAATTTAAATTGTGCACGTTATACAGCAGTACTACAGCTTTGCGTATCTGACCCAGATGGCGGGGTGGTAAGTGCCGAATGGATGCCATGACTTGCACTGCCTGAAAATGTACGAAGCATTTTACCATTTAGTTTCCCAACAAATTAAATTGAGCGCGTTATACATCCGTACTTAAACCCCAAAATATGTGTACCTGACCCAGATGACCGAGAGGTCTGGGATGTCCCTGTAACAGGTGTAAAAATCACGTTCCAAACTCTCTTCACCTGCACTTAATAATATTTATTAAAAAAAATTGATGCTTACGTGCGGTAAATATTTGCGTAATTGATATGAAATAAATGGGATGTAAAACTAGAGTAATTCACATTCTTTATTGATTCCAAGCAAAATCATCGTAATGAACATATTTCTACATTTACATATTTTTTAGCTTATTACTTGTTACGAGGTGGAACTCGCGTACAATGAATTTGTATTAATGGGAACCAAGGGCACGGTGGTTATGTGGAGAAGGGGTTTTAGGTAGGCTATTTAACAAGCGATTAGTGGGGTGAAGAAGTCGATCCCGACGCCAGTGACGGTCACGGGGCTGAATCTCGCCGGATGCAGCTGGACAAGGTTGAACGGCAGGGGGGTGACGCCGACTGGTGTTGATAGGCGAGCTCTCCTGCAACACGAACAACTCGTCAGAAGGGCTGGGTTGGGGTTCAACCCTTAGCCCCTCCGATGCCTAAGTCAGTGATAGGGCTTAAAATGGGGGGCTGGTCACGCCGGTCGGACTAACGGTGTGTCGACCGCGCGTGGCGAGCTATAGGTGGGAGAACAAAGATATGGAAGACCTTTGCACTCGTGTGTGAATAATAGAATGAGAGAGAATTCTGCAGCCAACCCTCTTCCGTAAGAGGAGAGGAGGTATTTATACCTGACGGATGATGACTAGGCGTGCTGAGCTGGCTTGGGTGTCAGCGGAAGCTTCGGACAAGGATATCGGGAACAGGAGTTTCTGACCTGCCTCTGTCAGGCGGCGCAACGGCCAAGGGGTGCTTTTGTCGGGATGTCAGGGCCGAAAGCACTAACCGTCGGTCAGGTCAGCCGCCTGGGGGTGCTTTGCCAGGCGGTCGGGTGACGTGTGTGTCAGTCGTGTCCCTATCCTAGGTTGTTTGTCGTTAGCGTCGATCCAAAGATCTGGCTTACTTTGGGCGTCGCGGTTCGCGGGGACCGGACGGGTCGTTCTGGTCGGGGGTTGTCCGGCCCGGCCGCGCCCGTCAACAGGCCTGGCCTGGCTACCCAAGCATCCCCAAACGCGCTACCCCGGTGGGTCAGACGGCTGCGGTTGTCCGCCTCGGCCGGCTACAGTTGTTCGCCTCGGCCGTTTCGGGGAGCGCTGTAAGGCGCACCTATCTCCATGATGCCCCGGGTTTTCGGGGCGGCGGCCCTAATTATTAAATGGTGAGCTAAAGGGGTATGTTAGCGGATCCGGGCGGGAGTCGGGCTACTACGATCTCTGGGTCGTAACATTACTGAAAAAATTTCAACAATTTGATGTTAATGTTGACGCCCTTTGTGACCTAGTCTGAACGGTAGATGAATGACTTTGTTTATTGTGTTTCTTCGTCTTGTGCACTCCGCTACTACAATACCAGTGCCTGTGATCGTCAAATCGGGTATATCAACCTGCAACGGTGTGATGCCAATTGTGTATGTTTAACTGGCTAGGTTCTCACTAATCTAAAATTAAAATAAATTCTATTTTTTTTCTTCATATCGACAATATAACTAAAATAAATTTTATACCAGGAGTGTATGTTTTAACATGATTAGGGTCTCATTAATCTAAAATTATTATGCATTCTATTTTTCCCTTGATATCGACAATATAACTAAATTAAATTTTATGACACAGTCGTCGTCTAACGAGTATACCTAGAGTGTAGTGTCGGAGTTGATTTGATTAAGTCCAAGCCACGGTCCTCTTACAAGTATTCTCCTTTTGCAACTCAGATTTTACCAAATTAATTCCATATAGTGATGGATATTGAAATTGCATCGTGATGCAATTCCCATTGTACATACTCACCCTCACCCTGACCCCTACCCCTACCCCTCCCCTAACTCTAGCACCAACCCATACCCTAGACCCAGACCCAACCCCAACCCCAACCCCAACCCCAACCCCAACCCTAACCGAACCCTAACCATTCCCTAACCATAACCCTAAACCTAACCCTTAAAACCACAACCCTAAACATTCCCCCAACCCCAATCTGACACCTAGCCCTTTACCCTAACCTCAACCCTAATCCTAGCCTGACTCCAACCCTACACTAACTGAACCCGAACCGAACACCATATTTTTAAATCCTACCCTACCCCAACACCTAACCCCTACCTTAAACCCTCACCCTAAACCGAACCCCTTCCCATACCCTAACCCTAGCCCCAACCCCTTCCCTAAACTCAACCCAAACCCAAACCCAAACCCAAACCCTAACACAAACCCTAACCACAACCCTAAACTTCCCCCAACCCCAATCTGACACCTAACCCTTTACCCTAACCTCAACTCCCTAACCATAACCCTAACCATAACCCTAACCAAAACCCTACCCCTTTCTCCAACCCCAATCCGACACTTAACCCTTTATCCTCATCTCAACCCTACACTCAACCCTAATCCTAGCCCTGACTCCAACCCTAACACTAACCGAACCCTAACCCAAAACCATATTTTTAAACCCTACCCTACCCCCAACACCTAAACCGAACCCCTAACTTAAACCCTCACCCTAAACCAAATCCCTTCACATACCCTAACCCTAGCCCCAACCCCTTCCATAGACTCAACCCAAACCCAAACCCAAACCCAAACCCAAATCCAAACCCTGACCCTGACCCTGACCCTAACCGTAACCGTAGCCCTAACCGTAACCGTATCCCTAACCCTAACCCTAACAATTAACACGTTTCTCGAGGGTGGGGGGTTCGCCGGTGAGGGATGTGTTAGAGGGGGGTCCGGGATTGGGGGAGTATGAGAGAGGGGGGTCGGAGGGGGCGTCGGCAACCGCCGTCGCCCCAGCTCCAGCTCTCCTCTGTCAGTTTAGAAGGAGGCGAGGAGAGCTGGGGCAACGACGGTGGCCGACTCCCCTCCGACGGCCCCTCCGACCATTCTAGCGAAATTAAGGCAAAAAGCGTACCTTGCACAGCTGGTGGCGTCGTTGTCAGCTCCTTCGTCGTCCCTCTCTCTCTTAACGGATGAAAATTGAAAAGTGATCGATTTTTTTTCCCAAATTGGGGGCGCGGGCTCCCCCAATTTGGGTAAATTTTTTAACTGCCAACAGACTTTTAGCCACGGACTTATCTGTGGCCATTACTATTATTGGCCACAGAAATATCCCTGGCTAGTACGTAACAGCCACATCATATTTCTTCGCTACTTTTCCATGGCTGATAATTATCGGCCACAGACAATTCCGTGGCTGAAGGTCAACTAACGCTCACGGAAATGTCCGTGGACAATACTCCGTATGCCAATTTTTTCCCAGCCACGGAAATTTGGCCACAGACCAATCTGTGGCTGATAGCCTACTATCAGCCACGAATTTGTCCGTGGCCAAATTGCCGTGGCTGAAGACCCTTTTTCCACCAGTGTAGCCATCAAAATGATATTGGTCGGGATTCATAATGGTATTGATCAGACTAACCTGGAGAAGCTATCCATGCTCACATGATTAGCTCTACCAGAGTAACTACCCTGTAACAGTTTACATAAGCATATTACTTAATTATGATGCATAAGTATCTTCTTTACTTGTTCATGCACATCTTGGTTTTGCCTTGTTAAGATGTGTTTTGATTATTTAGGTTTGTTTTGATTTTTTTGCTTTTCTCTATGTATTTTTGATTTCTCCTATATATTTAGGTATGCGCTAGGGGTTTAAGTTCTATATTTTCCCCTTTGGGCATGATATGAATTCACCCTTCAGGGCATGTATTGGTTTGACTTATTGGAGCAAGTTTTGCTTTCATCCTACGGATCTCGCTTTGGTACCCACTTGGGGCATATTTTGGTCTTGCTTTGAGGGAAGTCCATCTTTTCAGGCTTATTTTTGGCTTTGCCCTATGGGGCCATATTTTGAATCACTTAGACAAGCGGGGGCCCTATGGGGCCATATTTTGAATCACTTTAATGAATATTTGACCCTAGAGCATATTTTGAGTCACTTAGACAAGCAAGATCGATTTTGTTTTGATCAACATCTAGCAACAAACTGTTTATGCATGGCTAATTACTTTTCGTAAGATTGGTATTAGCTAGATATGATTTCAGGTGATGGCTGCGTCTAGATATCACCTCAATCGTAAAAGATTTGTTGGAAACCTTCACTTTGATATTGATATCCAACCTCATCCTGACATCCATTGGCTATGGTGTCTAGATCAGCAGGCGTAGACATAGAGACGGCGACGAAGTCATCAACCGCAGAGAGATCAACATCATCCACGCAGTCCTTGAAAATATATCGCTTGACGCTGCATGTATCTTTTACTATTCTGTGGTACAACAAAAACAAAATATTCAACGTTAAGGAAACCTTTTTATTACCAACAGCACACATGCAACATGAAGACGTTGAGAATCAAAAAACTAAAATCTTTGACGAATCGTGATCGAAAAACTAAAATCAGTTTTAAATCTCGTAACCAGAACAGTAGTAGTGGCATGTAAATGTCACATTTATATATAAGCAGACCAAGCAACATACTACGTACAGAAACATTTCTATATACCAACATCATGCAAACATACACACGTTTGCTTGCTTATTTGAACCGCAATTTATTAATAGTAGGAATAAGAAGTTGAGAGATCAACATCATCCACATAGTCCTTCAAAATATATCGCTTGCCGTGCATGTATCTTTTCCTATTTTGTGGTACAACAAAAACAAAATAATCAACGTACGGAAACCTTTTTATTACCAACAACACATGATATGCAACATGAAGACGTTGGGAATCAAAAAACTAAAATCTTTGACGAATCGTGATAGAAAAACTAAGATCGGTTTTAAATCTCGTAACCAGAACAGTGGTAGATACAGGTAAATGTCACATTTATATATAATTATAAGCTAGCAGACCAAGCAACATATACTACAGAAACCATTCTATTAATACCAACAGCATGCAAACACACATACGGTACTGCATGCTTATTTGAACCAAATTTTATTAATAATAGGAAGAAGCTGTTGAAAGCATGGAAGGACAACTGCTTGCCAGTCCATCGCCTAGTTGTCGGAGTAATCGACAGTACGGAATTGAGCACGTAGCCTGTCCACCGTCTTCCCGTCAACTTGGAAGGCCTTTTCAAGGACATAAGCAGGGATCGGCGGCTGCGACCCAAACACCGCATTAGCTACGTTAATCCTTCCTGGGTTCTGGCTGCCGAAGGCCGCCAGCGCCACGGTGTTGGTGTTGTCAAGATTGAGCTGGAAGTGGGTGAGACCCTGAGGGAAGACAAAGATGTCACCCTTGCGAAGAACCTTGGCGAATAGTTTGTAACCGGGGCCGGACGTCACAAATGCGGCATAGAGAGATCCTTCCAGCACGGTTAGGATCTCGCTGGCTCGTGGATGGGAGTGAGGTGTGTTGAGTCCGTAGGGTGCAAAGTCGAGTCGAGCTATGCCGACGCCGAGGGTGTTGAGGCCTGTTATGTTGGCGGCACCGAGTAGGTTGACGTAAGATCCCTGCGGGTTGTTTGTGTCGCCTGGCTTGTCGAGCCCAGAGAAGAAGAAGTCGTCGGCCGTCACCCTCTCCGGGTCCTTGCACACAAACCCATTCACAGCCACTGCATGCATGCAACACGGAAGGATGCAGGTTAGAGTTGTGTAATTGCTGATGATAATAGGGGGGAGAGGGGGAAATGGATACTGCAGAGTTATTAGGAAATGCTTTCATCAATCCAGTATGGTTTTAAGCAACAACATATAGAATAGAAATCGAAGAAACCAATCATGCATGGTTAAGAATTAAAAAGCGAATTAAAAGCAAATTAAATCACCGCTGGACGTCACGTTGGCGACGCAGAAGTCCTGCAAAGGACTGGGATCAGAAGCGAATGCAAGAGAGAAGGTGAAGGCAAGGAGAGCGAGGAAATGGATACTGCAGCCACCCATTGCCATTGGCAGAACTGATGAGAACCCGAGCTAGGTCTGAGTGTTGATGTTCAATGGGGGACGTCGTGGGTTACTATATATACAGAGCGAATTGGAGACGAGACGTGAAGTAGCCACCTTAATTCTTATGCTCAACATCATGCATGACGTCTTGGTTACAAATTCCTATTGGCACATACAACTAATTAATGCATTGTGAGAGTTTTATTTTGTTTTTTCATCCCAAATTTTATCAGCATTCGTGCCGATAATTCAAAGAAAACAACCATACCAATGTTCACACCAATTCGTTCACGATGATTTTGAAGGGCCTGGGCTCGAATTAGCCAACACCTGATGATCAGAAGTAGGGCTGTTGACGAACGAGCTTGAACGAGCTTGAACAGGAAGTTTGGTTTTGTTCATGAACAAAATCCATGTTCAAGCTCTGTTCGTTTACTAACCGAGCTTTAAAAACCTGTTCAAGCTTGTTCGTTAAGCTTACCGAACGAACGTAAACGAACATAAATGAACATTTACCGAGCTTGATCACGGGTAGTTAATCGAACGTTCTGTTCGTTAACAAGACTTATCGAGCTTGTTCAGGAACATGTTCAGGAACATGTTCGTGAACACAAATCAATCTTGTTTATGAACAGATTTTCAAACAAACAAACGAATGTCAATTTTTTAATCAGGAATAATAATATTTAAAAATTATTGCCAGTGACTAAATCAATTAAATAAAAGGATTAAATATTTGAAGGACAAAAACAAACAAATCCAGCATAATAGCTCCATATATCCCATTACAAGCATCCATTTCAAGCACAATAAAAAATATAGTATGTATCTAAATTTACTATTTTCGGTACATCACTACAACAAAAATGGTCATTGACAACTTCTAAAAAAGGTTGTAATAGGGGTTAGACAACTTTTTAACAAACGTTGTAATATGCGAAGTTGTAATATGGTCGGCTCCTATTACAACCTTTTCTGCAAGTTGTAAGCAAACGTTGTAATATATATATATATTACAACTTTTTTGAAAGGTTGTGTAAACTTCTATTACAATGTTTAGAAAAGGTTGTGTATAAAGATATTACAACTTTTAATAAACGTTGTAATAGATAAATATTACAACTTTTTTGAAACGTTGTGTAAACTTCTATTATAACATTTAGAAAAGGTTGTGTATAAAGATATTACAACTTTTAATAAACGTTGTGTAAACTTCTATTATAACTTTTAATAAAGGTTGTGCAAACTTCTATTACAACTTTTAATAAAGGCTGTGTAAAGCAATATTACAACTGTTTTCAAAAGTTGTGTAAACCATTATTACAACTTTTATAAAAGGTTGTGTAAAGAGATATTACAACTTTGTTTAAAAGTTGTGTAAACACATATTACAACTTTTATAAAAGGTGGTGAAAACTTCGATTACAACTAGATTAAAATAGTTGTTTAAAACCCTACTACAACTTTTATAAAACGTTGCGAAAAAAGCACAAAATTTAAAAAAATATACGCGGTTGTAGCTGTTCCAAATCTCCCTGCGGTATCTGTACACATCATGATAAACAGACACATAATATTATTCATTTGGGCATTAGGAATCTAATGGACAGATTACAATATAACCATATATGGAAAGATGATGAAAACATGATGAAAACATCGAAATCGTCAGAAACATTATGTCCACATATACTGCTAAATAGGTTTGGTTACATGAATGTTTTTGACAAGAAACATTAATATAAATAACAGAAGTCCGTAGCATAAATCTACTTTCTTAAAACAGTAATAAAAATAACGATGCCTCCCCCATATCCTCATAAGTCTCAAGGCACATCGATGCTAGAAAACAGACAAATGACTCCATGACTTCTTGATCTCCAATCCGTAACATCTTTAACTTCAACTTCAAGGTCCACATCACGAATGTTTGCCACATGTGAAACAGAATCCTTACCATTCTTCCCAATTTTCAACCTAAACAAAAAGGGACCAAGAGTAGTTTAGTATATCATTGAAGATCTATTTCTGGAAATTATATAAAACAAAACAATTCATCAACATGAAGGAATAATATGATCATGCTGGTAATCTAACCCCCCAAAAAACATAAAGATCCAGCATTAGGAATACAAATATTCATGCTGTTAATGAAACCATCATATGCAGAAAGACTAAAGAATGGAACCAAGATCAGAATGATCACTCCCTGGTGACCTCACATCAACAAGAAAACAATTTGAAAAGAAGCAAAAGTTCATAATCCTGCATATAATCCTGTACTTGAGCATATATGCTTCCGTACATGTCACACACCTATGATTCCATTCTGCAAAGCTAAAAAATGGATATGTGAGAATATATACTGTAAGCATCAATAAACAAGTGTCAAATAGGAGAGTATATAATATAAGCATCAATAAACATGATTTGTGATCCTGCATTTTTCAATCCGTAGGAGATTTTAATTAATTAGTCGGTCATGCAACTGCAAAAGTCATTCACATAGCTAATGTGATTGAAATCACCTTGTTTGCGCTCGACTTCAAGTATGGATCACTGAGCAACTGCAAATGTAGCAATGTGACTAGTTAGTTATATGTAACTCAACAACTTATTCTAAGTGAGACAAAGAGTTACCTGTACTTGTTCCTGCAAGAATCTGATGTAGTTTATGGCTTCCATAAGTACTGATGCAGTTTCAGTCTGAAAACAGAATCGTATTACATCGAGTATAAGTTATTGAGATCTGTAGATAAATATTTTATACCTTCCCAAAAGGTGACACAATTTGTTGGAGGGCAGTGATTTGATCCAGCACCTTAAATTTTGGCGGCTGTATCTGTTGGAATCCCATGTGGGTCATTTGTTTTGAGTTCATTATCCATGAAAATAGATATATATTTTTGAGCATAATTGGTACCTTGACAGAAGAGGCGTTTGAGCTCTCATGCTTGGACTTCTTGAACCATGTCTCTGAACTGTCATATGATCTTTTCTTTTTCCCATCATTTTTTGTTCCACTACCTCTCCCACTTCCCTTTGTCTACAGGCAATTCACCGGAGGATTAATCTTATTTGTTTAGATCAAGAAACACTAAACAAAGATAAGATCATGAATAGTAGGTCAATGAAAATTTGGAGACGAATGAGAGGATCATTAAACAGTGAGCTCTTCAATATCATCAGAATCACCATCTTCATCTTCTCCATCAAATTTACCTTCCAACTTGATGCACTTGTACCATCTAGCACAGGCCAAGTACAGCAAGAAGTCCACACCTGTTAGTGCTGCAAGCAAGAAGTAGAACCTGTCCATATGCCCCTTGTTAAGGTTTCCAAGTATCCACCCGGGGCTGCTGCCCCTCGCCGTGATATCCATCAATATCGACACGATCAGGCTGCTCACGTAGTTCCCCAGAGAGATCGAGGTCATGCACATCCCTGCCATAAATTGTGACGCTAGTATCTTCAATCTTATATACAATAAATACTTTTTAATGATATTTTGAAATTTCTACTAGAAGAAGATAAGGAAACAATTTTTTTCAATGATTGATATAAGATTCTCCTCAAATTTGGTCTTAGTAAGACATGAAATGTACAGATACATTGTTGAGCTAGCTCAAAACTCCCATGTCTTTCAGATTATGAATTGGTTGCCAGGAATAGGATATCATCATATAGATAAACTGTAATCCACTACCATAATGATGTACTCTCCAACCAAAAAACCACTAATAATGATAGCTCTAAAGAAACAAGTCGAGCATTAATAAAATCTATTCCTGTTATCTGAGAACTGTGACAAGCACTGTTCCTCTTTATTACGGGTTTCTTGTCCTATACTCTATTCTATAACTGTCTCTGGTAAAAATTGACTATGGACATATTTTCTGCATTGTAAGGTATCATATGCATAGTAGTGAATGATATAAAAATCATCTGATAAGAACAAATTGAATTAGAGTAAAACATTCATTTTGAAGAGTTTGATTAGAAGATGGCAGATAAGAAAAGAACTAGTAGAACGATGGAACAAATAAAAAATCAATAACATTTATAGCATATAAAACTACAATGGTCAGAAACCTAAATAGCACTTTGTCACTCTAGATGTATAGAGTACGGATTGTAGAACTACCCAAATGAAGAAGAATGCACAAACTGCTTTAATGGCATTGATAACAGTGATAATATAATCAATAATTAAGATTCAAGTTGTGTATATCTTCTTTGTCTTAGGAAGTAAAAAATTCATCACATGAAACAGTGAAAAGACACAAGTTGAAAAAAGAGGCATCCTATCAAATGCATTAGAATATGGAGACAAGCACAGTAGATTAGTCAAAAGATTTTGTTAAGCACACTAGATTACAAGAATATGAATATGAAATTTTTATTTGATTTTTATTGGACCTCAAATGAATGATGATCAATTGTATTGGGGAAAAAAATAGGATGGTGCTATTTCTCGCGGGGCGACATCAGAAACTACACTCGGTGTGAAAAATGATATAATATCTTCCCGGTATAATGTCGTCTACCATAGATGTCCGGTTGCTATTTCAAAGCAAGCTGGAAAAGAGCTTTAAAAAATTGAAAAATTGAAATCAATGATGCTTGTAAAAGAAGCAGACACTAGAAATGTACCTTGCCCTAGTTCTTTTGGAGTGACTGATGAGCTGCTCGAAGGTTATAGCTCGGTATCCTTGGCAAAATATGGTGTGGGAAGGTTATAGGCTCTTACGGAAGGCATCCTATCCAATGCATTAGGTTCATATTAATAAAAATAAAAGTAAAACAAAACAGAAATAGGACGAAACAAAACAGAAATATGACGAAAATATCAATCCAGCAATGTGACTCAAAATTTCAGCTTTTCGAACAAGTTTTATGTAAATATAACCAGAGTTCATAGTTTTAACATCAGCTTTCCGAAATCCAAACCAAAAAAGGGAAGAATGTGGATGCGATCCATCAGCTTTCCGAAATCCAAACCAAAAAAGGGAAGAATATGGATGCGATCCTCTAAGGATAAATATACCTAATACATTACAAAAATGATAGGATCCAACAAATTTGCAGAAAAAATGTCTATGTTTGTACTCAAATGGGTTTTTATTCATTCAAAAGAAAATACAAAAATATACACCCTAATTGAACTACCAGATGCAATTAAGAGCGGGGGCATGAGAATTGTATGTATTCATATAAAACATTAAAAGAAATGGTTATGTAGCAATAAAAAGATGGAAAAATATTTACATGTATATGTGGCATGCCTTCAGCAAGAGCCTGAGAATTGCATTATTCATCTGAACCATTAATGAATAGTAACGATACAAATATGGAAATATATACAGTAATAATAAAACATGTACAACATATTACCTGGTGTGCCTTGAACAAGGGCCTGAGAATTGCTTGGTGCATAATAACTTCATGTATTCATATAAAGGAACAAATTTTGTAGCAATAAAAATAAGAAAAAAAGATGTTTATCAATAGCTAATTTGTAGTTTAGCTGGCCTCGGGTTGAATTAGACGCATGCATGACATCCTTCTCTATTTTTTAACAAGAAGAGAAACAAAAACATGCATCTTTGGTCATATGTATCATTCACGTGTAAATTATCAAAAATAACTTAAACCTACATGCAGTTCACTTTCCCCAACACAAAATTGGCATGCCTGACTTGGGATAAGAAATGTGTATCCATCTTATTCCAGTCAACACTTAAAAAATTGCATCATTTGGAATTATTTTAATATTTATGCCCATTCAATTTGGTAAGTTGGAGAAAAAAACAGAGAAATAAATCAAAATGCCTTGATATGATTCAGTTGGTGCACTCTGACAAATGAGAAAAATATATTATTCTGTGGCATTTTGTATTGTAATTTGAGTTTGTTCATGCTTCTCTCATATCATAATCATCCTGTTTTTCTTCATATAAGTTTTAAAATAAAAGAAGAACATATAAGATTGTATTGATACATTATGCTTTGCATAATATCTTTCGATTAAGCTATTGGAGATTATTGAAATTTCTGCCATCTTGAAAGAAGGTGCTGATATATAATGGGAACTACAATGAACATTTTTATATTTACACGCAGGTAAATTTCTGGCTTATTCCAATTTATATACAACACATATGGAGAAAATAAACCGGTGTTTTTAAACTAACAAGGCTTGTATTTAGAGAAGAAGATGATAATGGAGTAGGAAAAATTACAGTGTTGATGGAGATGGGTACTGCTCCTCCTTCGATCCCTTAATTTGTACAAAGATTGTCGGAGGTTACAATTATAACTAAAGATGCATACATGTTCAAAAATTCATAAGTAGCCCAGAAACCTTACTTTTTGATTGATAAAAGACCGATGCGATGTCGAGATCATTCGATTGAAGATCTTTCTAGTCTAGGGTTAGAATTGGGAGATTCAGCACCCCTCAATCCCTGATTTCGATCGGCAGATATTGGGGGATGAAGTAGGGGTTTTCGACGTCGGTCTTCAGGTCGGCGACGGCGGCCTTCAGGTTAGCGACGGTGGCCTTCAGGTCTGCGAAAGAGGGGTTCAGGTCGACGATCGATCACCCAAAATTCTCTGACGAAGGCTCCATTCTACGTGACGGGGAGAGGGTTTTGTGTGGAGAGGGTTTTGTTCATGCTGGAGAAAAATTCTGGGGGAAGAGGGTTTTCTTCGAAAACAGCCGCTGCAAAAATTTTGGGGGTGGGGAGGAAAAAAATTGGGGCGAAAAATACCCACGCATGCTATGTGGCATGGATTTGGCGAGGCATGCATATCAATCGAAAGGTTTGAACGGTAAGCTTGTAAATAAATAGGATGTTTGTGAAGCAATTGGGTATGCGTGTCTAGTAACCCCTATTCTTATTAAACCGAGGTTACCGAGCTGAAAACTTAATAGCCTACTATCTTCACATTTAGAACATCATTTAGTATTTTAAAATTTTAAAATGTATACAACATTCTTAAAATATTCCAAAATAAATTTTTTATATATTTTTAAGAACGATAACATAAGAAATTTACTGTACCAAAAGACATGCTCATTAATCCTCTACGAATTTCTAGTTGTATTGATTTAGAATTTCATTTCAGGCCAACTAAATTTTTTTGATATTAATTACCGTTTTATTTTTCTTATATACACGTTTCTATTTTTCATACTTTTATATACTAATTAGACGATTTCAATTAAAAACAAAGCAATCAAATTCACATGCTTTTAAGCAAACTGAAATTCTATTGGACAAGCCTCAATGTCTACGCCATTTGAACTACCCGTCTTGTGACGAGAGTGCTTCTTGCCCGACTTTGGTCTCCTTCCTGTGATGGCGACGGAGATATCATTGGGGAATATGTCATGGAGCACGAACGTGTGGTATACAGTGGAGACGAGCAGAGCAAGTGGAGATTGCCGAAAGTGCAATAGACAGCGTCTTAGTTAGCCCGTTATTAACATTTACAACTATTCACAAAAAAAGTTGTAATAAAATTTTTTTTACAACTTTGAGAGAAAAAAGTTGTGGTGTCAAAATTAACATTTACAACTATCCACGAAAAAAGTTGTAATACCCATTTTTTACAACTATCCATGAAAAAAAGTTGTAATAAACATTTTTCACAACTTTCAGAGAAAAAAGTTGTGGTGTCAAATTTAACATTTACAACTATTCACGAAAAAAACGTTGTAATAACCATTTTTTACAACTTTCAGAAGAAAAAAAGTTGTAATAAACATTTTTTACAACTTTCAGATAAAAAAAGTTGTGGTAAACATTTATTACAACTACCAAAATAGAAACGTTGTCCCATGAAAGTTGTAAATGACTAGTTTTGTTGTAGTGCATGTTTGTTCACGAACACTTAACGAGCTTGTTCATGAATATCACTTAACGAGCTTGTTCACGAACACTTAACGAGCTTGTTCATGAACATAAATGAATGAACATGGGTATGTTCGAGCTCTGTTCGTTTACTAACCGAGCTCTAAAAATCTGTTCAAGCTTGTTCATTAAGCTTCCTAAACGAACGTAAACGAACATGTACCGAGCTTGTTCACGAGTAGTTCATCGAACGTTCTGTTCGTCAACAGCCCTAATGAGAAGTATGCAATTAGCAATCAGACGACCGCACTTCTCACACACAATCACAAAAGTGGACAAAACTACAAGCACCGAATGATTGTATTGCATTGGAATTGATTTTTTCTGTGCAGTTAACTACAATCAAGGGGTAGTTATAGAAACCAAACAAGGAAGTTATTGGAACTAACAAAGGAGTTAATGAAACTGCAAATAGAATAACCAACAAACTCCCCCTAATCTATTTGCTTCAGGGTGTTGATGATGCCAAGCTTCGCACGTAGGCCCTGGAACTTGATCCGCCCGAGTGCTTTTGTCAATATGTCCGCCAGCTGTTCGTTGGTGTTGATGTAGTCGATGTCGATCTTGCCTCTTTCGACGCACTGTCTGATAAAATGGTAGCGAGTCTCGATGTGCTTACTCCGATCATGAAAAACGGGATTCTTGCACAGTTGTATTGCTGATTTGTTGTCCACGAGCAAAGTCGCCATACCGGTGTCCTTTCCCAGCAATTCTCTGAGCAGTTGTGCGAGCCATACTCCTTGGCATGCTGCAGTGGTGGCGGCGATATACTCTGCTTCGCATGATGATAAGGCAACCACTTTCTGCTTCTGCGATTGCCAACTTATGGGGCTTTCCCCGAGAAGGAACACTACTCCGGTGGTGCTTTTTCTGTCATCAATGTCACCGGCCATGTCAGCGTCACTGTACCCGACGAGTTTGGCCTCTGCAGTAGTCCTGACATAGTGACACCCATAGTTCAGTGTGCCGGCAATGTATCTGAGTATGTGCTTGACGGCGCTCCAGTGCTCGGTGGTCGGCGACTTCATGAAACGGCTGACATAACCGACGGCGAACGTGATGTCCGGCCGCGTGTGTACCAAGTAACAGAGACTCCCAATGATACTCCGGTACAAGGTTGTGTCCATCGATGAATTTGAGCCAACCTTGCTCAGTTTCAACCGTGGCTCCATTGGCACATGAACCGGATTGCATCCGGTCATGCCGGCCTTCTCCAACAACTTGGCCGCGTACGCGCTCTGGTGCAGAGTGATCTTGCCAGCGCTCTGCTGAACTTCTATGCCGAGATAGTAGCTCAACTTGCCGAGATCGCTCATCTGAAACTGAGCCTTCATCTCGTCCTTGAAGCAATCAATGGCTCGAGTGTGTGTGCCCGTGATGATGACGTCGTCCACGTACACACCTAGTAGCAGCTGCAGACTGCCAGTGCCCCGAGAATACACCGCATGCTCCGATTCATTCTTGTGAAATCCAAGTGATAATAGAGTATCGTCGAGCTTTGCGTTCCATGCACGAGGAGCTTGGCGAAGCCCGTATAGTGCCTTGTGCAGGCGGAGCACTTTGCGTTCATGCCCTTCACGCACGAAACCAGGTGGCTGTGCCACGTATACTTCTTCGTCGAGGTCGCCATTCAAGAACGCTGATTTGACATCGAGGTGGTGCACCTCCCAGCCGGCGTGAGCCGCGACCGCCAGCAGTACTCTGACGGAGTCTAGTCGTGCCACGGGAGCAAAAACTTCATCGAAGTCGATCCCCGCGCGCTGGACGTAGTCCTTTGCCACTAGCCTGGCCTTGTGTTTGATCACTTCGCCGGCTCTGTTCTTCTTCAACTTGAAAACCCACTTCAGCCCAATAGGATGCTTCCCTACAGGTAACTCTGTTAACGTCCAAGTGCATTTTTCGACGATCGAACCTAGTTCATCGAGCATAGCCCTCCGCCAGCATGCATGCGGCTCAGCCTCCTGGAACGTTACCGGCTCGTCACCGGTCGCGAGCATGAGGTCCTCAGGTTCCATCACTTGCTCGTCGGTCGTGGTGTATGTTGGATCCTGTGGATGGCAAACAACACTAGAAGGGGGGGGGGGGGGTTGAATAGTGTTGTGTATATAGTAAACTTTTTCGATCAACGATATTAACACAAATAAATTCCTTCTAATGTTGCCTAAGAAACCAAGTAGAGTGATCTACGCTTGGTTCTTAATCAACAAAACAATCTTAACAAGAATATGAAAGAGATTGGATTAAGATCAGATAAATATAACTTTGACAAATAGATCTTTACAAATAGATTTATACACAGCGGAAATTAAAGAGACAATCTTTACAATAAGTTAACAATGAATTACACAGATGAACATTTAATAAGTAAGGAATGCTTGTACAAGAAAGATAACAAATCACAGAAAACAATCGCATACAAAAAGGATTTTTATCCTGGTTCCCCGCAACCCGGGTACGTCCAGTCCCCGACCAATCCGGTACGAGATTTCCACTATCTGCCTTGGCAAATACAGGTACCTAGTCTCAACCAGGATTTCCAACCACAACACCTAGACTTGTCTAGGATTTACCCTTGCCTCACAACCCGAGGACTTTGCAACTGGCAACAACTAGACTTGTCTAGTGTTCCAACAATCAACACAGTGAGAATTTATCCAATACACCACAATAAATGATGGAGATTGGTTTATACATCCGATTCTATAGCCAATCAAAGTTTTGACAAATTTGTGTAGTGGCTTGATAGAATGATAGTCTAGATCACACAAAGATACGAGAGAAATTCTTTGTGATCTAGATCTTTTCAAAAATCCTTTAAATAAAATAAAGAGAATAATAGTAAGGATTTTGAAAACGTTTTAGCCAATAAAAATAAGAGTATGATCTTCAAAAGAATTTATAAAAGAATATTGCAAGATCAAATAAAATCAAATTGGCTAGAGAGAAAATGAGAGCTTTGAATTCAAGAGAGTTTTCACAAGAGATTGATTTTCAATGTTGTGTTTTTCATCAAAGAATTTAGCTCTATTTATAGGGAAAAAATGAGATTTGAATTTCAAATTTCGTTTGACTTTTGTCCCAAAAATTACGGAGTAAATTGCTCAAAGGATTTCAAAATTCAAATTCAAAAACGTCTGAAATTTACAGCTGGTAGTCGACTCCCTCATATAGGTAGTCGACTCCCAGAGAGTTCCAGGAGTTCTTGATCTCTGACAGGTAGTCGACTCCCTACTTTTGGTAGTCGACTCCCAGAGGAGTTTTTCCTGCTGCTCTTCTAGTCAGACGAGTAGTTAACTCCAGGATGCGTGGAGTTTCACTACGAAAATTATGGAGTGACTAGAGAAAGCTCTCGAAAATATTTTGTAGATAATTAAAAGTATTTTTGAAACTGTGTGTGTGTGTGTTTTTGTCTATTTGATATGGCTTTAACAAATACCCTAAAAAGACACGACACACTCACTATGGACTCAGAACATGTCTTCGGAAGTTTGATCAATTTGGTGAAGCGAAAGCGAGCTTCTCTTTGTGCTTTTTGTTCTGTTTGAGCTTGAGCTTCATCACTTGAGTTTAGTCATGTTCGTCTTTGTCTTTGAGCGTTGAAGTGTGCTTCTTTGAGTATGAGTAGAGCTTCGCAAATTCTGCACATCTTAAGTGTAGTGTAGTTAGTACACTAAGCTTTCATTTGGTGTGCTCATCATCAAAATCACTTGGGGTGGACTTCAATTTCCATCAGTGTACACGTTGTTGATGGTGCGGTAGCGTCGTGGCGCCTCGTTGTTGCCGATTATGGATGCAGGTGTTGCATTTGGCGGTGGACATACAAATTCGGTGTTCGGTTCAGGAGTCGGTGAGGGCGTATCTGGTTCGGGTGTCCAAGCATGTGGTGTGGTAGGCTCGGACGCAATTGGTGATGCTGCTTCCCCTATAGTTGGCGTGGTGGTTCCACTGCAAGTTGTTGCGACGGGCGATGTGTACTCCAACGTAAATGAGGACGAACCTGTATTGAAACCATCCCAGTTCCAGCCAGCCGCTTCATCGAACACGGCGTCGCGTGTTACGACCACGCGTTTTCTTGCTGGGTCATATACCCGGTAAGCTTTGGACTCGGTGTCGTAGCCGATCAACACCATGGGGACGCTCCGATCATCCAATTTCTTCATGTTAGGGTGTGTTACCTTAACATGTGCAATGCAGCCGAAAGTTCTGAAGAAGTGCACATCCGGCTTCTTCCCGTGCCAAGCCTCGTACGGAGTCATGCCGGACACACTCTGGGTCGGGGAACAGTTCAAGATGAACACTGCGGTGTTCACTGCCTCCCTCCAAAAAGAACTAGGCATCTTCTTAGACTTGAGCAAACATCGTGCCATGGACATGATCGTCTGATTACGACGCTCGACGACACTGTTCTGATGCGGTGAATAAGGTGCCGTGAGCTGTCGATGCATGCCGCGGTTAGCACATTACTCCCCGAACTCCATATAGGTGAACTCGCCGCCCCGATCGATACGAAGTGCACGCAGTTTTCTCACTGTCTCCACTTCTACACCGACTTGAAACTTATTGATCGCCGCTGCCGCTTCATCCTTAGAGTGGAGCAACACTGCCCATATGTAACGGCTCATGTCATCGACGAGTAAAAGAATATACCCCTTCCCGCCGTGAGTGGCTGGTGTGATGGGTCCGCACAAATCTCCGTGCACGAGGTCAATGCGATCCTTGGCGCGGTAATTTGCCACCTGCGGGAACGGCGCACGTCTTTGTTTGCCCACAAGACATGCATCACACACTTGGTCGATGTGCTCGATCAGAGGAAGCCCACGCACCATGCCGCTTCTTGCCATCTTCCGGAGAGCCTCGAAGTTTAGGTGGCCGTATCGAGCATGCCAACGCCAGGCATTGTCACCTGTACTACCAGACATGCACACCGGCTTGGTAATATTAAGCGAAATCACATAGAGACGGTTGCTTGTCCTGGTTACCTTTGCGAGCATGTTCTTCTGTCGGTCGAGGACGCGCATTATGCCGCCCTGTATGAGCACCTGGCAGCCAACCTCGTCGAGTTGTCCCATTGAGACAATGTTGCTGCGCAGTTTTGGGATGAAGTAGACGTTGGTGAGAACTCTGTGCCGACCACCATGTGTTGTGAACAATACGGTGCCGCGCCCCTTGATCTCCACCAGCGAACCGTCGCCGAAGCGGACGGAACCAGTGATGCCGCCGTCCAACTCTGCGAACGTGGCGTGATTCCCAGTCATGTGATTCGATGCGCCTGTAACGACCCGCTCCCGGGGGCCCGTTACTTATTTGATATTTGCGCAGGTCCTGCAGGTTACCAGTGAATTCAAAATAGCCACGATGCAGAGATGTACAAAAATACTCAAATAGTGTCCAATTATTACAATCCATACTGTACAAGATGTCCCAACATATATCCATGAAAGAAGAAAAGTACACAACTGAAAATAACTCTGGAAGTTGCGGTCGAATTCTGGCGCTATTAGCTCAGGAGCATCTATCTTCATCTGTACGCCGTCTGCGGTGCCACGGAGATGGAACCGTAGGTAAGTCACAACAATTCTAAATATAGAAAAGAAGCAGTGCACAAGTATGACAAAAGTAACTACGTACAAGTAGACCAGAGTGAAAAGTAAAGTACTGAGCAACAACTGTACACGGCTGAGTAGTAAAAGTAAACAGTGCTGAAAGGGGAGAACAACTGTACTGTGGTGGTGTAAGTGTAAAGCAGGCTAGGCAAGTGAAACATACTACTGCTGTAGCTAAAAGTGCGACAGGTAAAGAACTGGTGACTGTACAAGTGTAGTAGGTGAAGTGCATGCAATACGTAAAGTAAAGGTGACTGTGATGCGTAAAGTAAAAGTGACTGTGATGCGTAAAGTAAAAGTGACTGTGCAAAAGTAACTACACTACGTGACTCAAGTCGGAGAGTACAATATGTGACCATCAAGTCCATCTCTTGCCTGGGCGCGACCCAGACGAATGCCGAAACACAGGCAGCGGGACATGTATTTTGCCGAAACACAGGCAGCGGGACGGTATGCCGGAACACAGGCAGCAGGACGGGAAGATTGAACTCCAGTCACTCCCATACTCTCTCAAACTATGAGTTACCCCAAAACCCCAGTGAAGTGTCAAGTGTTCTATGTACATGTTCCTTTCACGATGTTCACGAGATGTTCCACAAGATATTCCACAAGATGTTCCACAAGATATTCCACAAGATGTTCCACAAGATGTTCCACATGTTACTAGTCAAACCAAGTAAACTGGTTGACCTTTTATTGAAAACAAGGGAGTAGTAACTCATTCCAAAGCAGACTGTGCCAAAGAGAACTGAGGATAAAGACAAGTCCAACAACGTGGATACCGATCCCATGCTTCGAGCATGTAGAAGTATTGTTTAGCACACAATTTACCCAAGTTGATGTTTGTGTTTAACAACCACCAAAGTTGAAAGTTGGCAAAGTAATCTATAGTTGATTACTTTCCTATTAGATTAGGTTTCTACTTCGGTTCAAGTCAAGTAGTCGTTCGGAGGCTATAGTGGCGTCCTAAGTTCATACGGGTACACTAATCTAATTTTCTAACATTAGAATTAATCGTGACTTACTTTATCGAGCTCGTCGTGGAAAGACGAGTTTGGAGCTAGGGGAGCTGGTGCACGAGGATTAGTACCTGCAACACAAAAACAGTGATTAAACATACAACGTTCCTATTTAAATAATCTGATCGTTCTGATTTTCAAAACTGGCTAAAACGGTGTCGGAAAACATTCTAAATTTTTCTATAGCCTAGATATGATGAAAATAATTTTACTGCAGGAGAAAATATTTTTCTGAAGCTCCTAGGTATTTTTAGAATTTTTAAAAGCTCAAAACTAATTTAAAAACTATTTTTCAATTTGTGACGTAATTATTCAAACATTTCTTCTGGGTGCAATCGGTACCGGAAAGTTGTAAATGAACTGTCAAAATGGCCGTCTCGGAGAGTACTTTAACATATATTTTTCTCATATATTAATACACGTGAAAATATCAAGTTACGGATTTTTGAACGAAAATCACGTATTTAACTTTTAGGCTTAAAAATTAATTCTGGAAAAACTAGGCGTCAGATTGAGATGAAACTAGTGCCATTGGGTCCAGAATGTCGTTTCTGATTTTCCAGTCCCAGTATTACATTTTTCCGGGTCTTATATTCCAAGTTATGAATTTATAACCCATAAACTATATTAATAATTAATTAATAATACGAAAATACGATTTTCGTTGTATTTACGAGTTTGCCATTCAAGTATTTAACTTACGCTTACTCAAACGCCGACGTGGGGGGGGGGGGGCTGTCTTCGTCGACGGCGGCGTCGAAGGGCGAGGGCGGCGCTACGGCGGCGTGGACGATGGCGGGGAGCGCGAGACGGCGGCGCTGGAGGGCGGAGCCCAGTGGGAAGCGGAAACGGGGGTGTTCGCCTCGTCGGAGCGGTGTCGAGGCAGAGCTCGTGGGCTTGAGGCGACGTCGGAGCAGCGTGGGCGAGCTCGTCGGTGGCGTCGGTGGCGATCTCCGTCGAGGAAGCGAGCGACGGCGACGTGGCTTCAGGTCGTAGACAGAGGAACGGCGAGGGGAGCTAGGCTGACGGCGAAGAGCGGAGCTCGGGTCGGAGGCTGCCGTGGCGGTGAACTGAAGGGGAGAGCTTGGGGATGAAGGCGACGGCGGTCAGACGGTGAGGGGGTGCTCGTCGGAGGGCGCTGTGCTCGGGGGTGCGGAAGTCGGAGGGAGGTTCGGTGGCTTGGCGAGGGCACTGGGTTGGAGAAGTGGTGCGGGGTTCTCGAGTCGCCGGTGACTTGAGGGCTTAGGGGCTTAGGGCGGAGGCCGAAGGTGAGAGGGTGATACGAGGGAGAGAGTCCAAGAGAGAACGTGTGGGGGTTTATCCTGGGTGCGGGTTATTTAAGGAGATGGGTTTGCTGGGTTTGTGAGAGAGAATGGCTTGTGTGCGTGTGTTACGAGGCTGAAGGGTTATTTATAGTGTTAATTTTAACCTATGATAATTAGCTTAGTCAAAAGACATTAAATAGGTTAGGTATAGGTTTTGACTAAGTTTGGAAAAGATTAACCCATGAAACACATGGGCTGTCATCGGGTATGGGTAGGTAGGTTATTAGGATGGGTAAAACGTAATTACGTTAATTAGTAAAAAGTAAAACCCACATTAGTGAAAGTAATTAGTAAAATACAAAAACGAAATTACGATTTTGCCCCACTAGTAAACGTGTCCGAAAAATTACGAAAACATACCCACGGGATCGTATCGTCACGAGGATGGCGAATACGAAGTCCGTTTCAGGGTTTGGGCTACGGGAATACTAGTTTTTGGCCAAAATGTTTGTAAAGCGGGTTTGCGGGTTCTCTACTGAAATGATATCCGAAAATTATGAAATTAATGTGAGAGGCCCTAAATGATCATAGGATGCTACTGCAGGAGTTTGAAAACGTTTTGAAAGTGTTTGAATAGCATATAAATTCGTCGAATCAAAACGGTAATTTTGGGAGATGAATTTTAACAGAAATGTTTTGGGCATTTGAGGAAATCGGAAATTGCTGAAATACTTTATAATAAGTCTAGTGTTTCAAAATATTTTTATAAGAATTTTTGAAATCAGTTTAAACTCCTGATCAACCATTACAAAACACAATTAAAAATGAAATTACTTTAAATGTTTAGCTCAAATGTTTACGGAAAAATACAGGTCGTTACAGCGCCTGTGTCTAAGAACCACACCGCATCCTTTACATTGTCCTCCTTGCTGAGATGAACCTCAGCGCACTCTTCGTTCAGGAACACAGAGTCGCCTCCGCCATACTCTGACTCCACGTGCGCCATGAGTAGAGCGGGCTCCTCATCATCCACCTGGGTCAGGTGGGCTTCATCTCGCTTCTTTTTCCTGCAATCCCGGGCCCAGTGGCCCTCCTTGCTGTAGTAGCGGCACTTGTCATACCTGACATCACGCCCACCTCCTGGCGCCTTGCCGTTCCCATCACTGGCAATCTCCTTGCCACGCGAGTCCTGCACCTTGCCGCGGTGCTTGTTCTTGGTGGAGCCACTTCTGCTGCTTCGCGAGGAGCCATCATGCTCACGACGTCGCATGCGCGCAAGCCATTCCTCCTCCGACAGCATGAGCTTTCCACCAGTCTCCTCCTCGGTAACCGCCTCGAACCTCTCCTCCACAGCCTTGAAGTGTCCTGTCAGGTCCTCCATCGAGAGCGTGTTCAGGTCGAGCAAGCTCTCGATAGACATGACAAGTTGCGAATAGCGTTTGGGAATGATGCGGAGGAATTTCTCCATGACTTTCTTCTCCTGAATCACATCACCAAGTGTTGATAGTTCACTTACAATGCTGGTGAGACGCAGGGACAATTCGTCGATGGACTCGCCTGGTTTGTGCTTCAGGGCTTCAAATTCGCTGCGGAGAGTTTGGGCTTTGGCGCTGCGAACACATTCGGATCCCATACGTAGGGTCTTGATTGTGTCCCAGGCGTCCTTCGCCGTAGCCTTGGCCGCTGATCACTCCTTATTTTACACCCTTTTTCCGCATGTTTGCATGCCATTTAGATCGCCCAAATCATGTTTTTCACGATATATCGACGATATTGCGATGCTTTTCACGATTTGTTGTTTTTGTCGCATTTCAGGTGATTTGGCGCGATTTGGAGTGATCTCGAGATGCGCTTACTCTAGACGGTCACCGACGACCTCCCCGAGGGGTATTTTGCTGTTGGAGAGGAGCGGAAGAAGAATGAACGTCGCAGGAGCGACGAGGAGGCCAAAATGAGCAGATTGGGCATGTTTTGTGTCCCACTCGGCCGAGTGGAGGAGCCACTCGGCCGACCAGCGAGACACCGCTCGGCCGACCAGTTCAGACACGATTTCTATGTGCACTCGGCCGAGCGACGGAGACCACATCGGCCGAGTGACGAGACCACGTCCGCCCGAGTGGCGCCCAAACGAAGCCCTTCAAAAATCTCCAAGTTTCTGTTTTTCGGCTGCCTGAGCTTCAGAAGACCCACTCGGCCGAGTGGATTATCCCGTCCGCCCGAGTATCATGAAGCCATCGGCCGAGTGACGACAACTCACTCGGCCGAGCCGCCCCCGAAGTAGAGACCCCTGAAGGCCCCGACTTACTGGAAAATTACAGGGTTTCTCACTCGGCCGAGCGACTTTTGTCACTCGGCCGAGTGCGATGCGCTGCCTGTAGCGAAAACTGCGGAAAACAGGCTGTGCAGGGGTATTTTGGTCACAATTTTTGGACGATTTTTGGGGGTATTTAAACCCTGTTTTTACCCTAGTTTGGGGGGCTCTCTCTTAGATTTTTTGCAGCTTTTTAGATTAGTTTTTAGCTTTATTCTTGTGATTGGAGAGGAGGCAAGAAATTGGATTTTTGTTGGATTAATTGAAGAACTCCATTGGTTTGCATCTCTTTTCCTTAAAAATTCTATTTTTATTGCATATCTCAATATTGTGATGAATTCCATTGCTTATTTCAACGATTATTTTTGTGATCTTGCTATGATTTGTGAGTAGTCTCCACGTCTTGGGGCGTGGGGATGAACCATACAAGCCCTATTTCATAATTGTGATGAATTGGTAGGAATTTTGCTAGAATTGCTATTAGAGATTAGATTGGGATCAATCTACTAACGGATGGCTAGGTATTCATATCAATTGGGATTTGCAAGAGATTGGATCCCAATTTGATAGGAAACCCTAGAAATCCGCATTGGGTTGGAGTCGGATTTTCGAAGTATCGGTTTGCAAGAGATTGGACCGATACTAGGATTTCCGGTTGCAATTCCATACCGATACCCGTTTGCAAGAGATTGGACGGGTAGGAACTATCCTAATCTAGATTGTGGACCGAGTTTGCAAGAGATTGGGCTCGGTGCGTAATTGGACGATGATGTTGATCCTAATGCTAGCTTCCCTAGGCTAGGGTTTGCAAGAGATTGGACCCAAACCTAGGATAGCTATAGACCGGCAACAGCGAGAGAGCGTGAGCTTGGTTCTACATTCAGTTGCAACAAGTTCATCCAAAATCTTATTCTAGCAATTTTAATACCCATGAACCACATTCATGAAATACGGTGAGTAGCGGGGATTCCCCATTCCCTAGACGTTCTTTATTTGATTTGATATTTCCACACTTTGTCTGACGATTGTGACAGGATCGCCAAAGGCAAATTTTCTCTCTCTTAAATAGCCAGGTTGATTGGAGCAAGCACGGTCATTCGTCCTCCCTGTGTTCGATACCCGCTCGCTGCTACACCGTGCACTTGCGGTAAAACTACAACCGTTCTTTAGGGTCACGTCCCGGAGCGATCAAGTTTTTGGCGCCGTTACCGGGGAGGCGATTGCGTTTGATCTTACCACCCTAGCTATTTCCTTATTTTTTATTTTTTTTATTATTCTATTATTATTTCCATTTCTTCATTTTTACCTAACCCTTCCACGGTACTAATCATTTCTTTGAAACTCTGTTTTCCCTGTGCATGTACACGAGATCTACGGCGGACCCTGAAGCTTTATTATTTGACCCCGAGATCGAACGTACCACGCGGAGACTTAGAGCGGAAAGGAGACAAAATCCGGAAGGGCGGTTTATGACCAACCCGGAAACTCCTGAACAATTGGCGGCAAGGATGGCGAGGATAATTTCTATTCGCGATAGGCTTCGGCCTAAGACCTCTTCTACTACCTCTTCCATTGCCGTGCCGGAGTTGGCGGCTGACAAGAACTTCGAGCTAAAGACTGGATTGGTGGTTTTGATGCAACAAGACCATTTCATGGGAACGCCCATGAGAACCCCCACTACCACATCCAATTATTCTTGTCGAAGTGCGCCACATTTCAGATGCCGGGGGTCTCCATCGATGCCATCAGACTGCGTCTCTTCCCCTTCACGCTAAAGGACAAGGCACTCTATTGGTTGAGGACGCAGGCTGACGGAGTTTTCACCTCTTGGGACGAGTTGGCGAGTGCATTTATTGACAAGTTCTATCCGCCATCCAAGACGGTGAAGATCCGGAGCGCTCTCATGTCCTTCAAGCAAGGACCACAGGAGACGCTCTATGAGGCTTGGGAGCGTTTTAAGGATTTGCAGCATCAATGCCCGCACCACAGCATAGAAGATTGGGAGCTAGTTCATAGCTTCTACAACGGTCTCCAACCGGGGACCAAACAAATTATTGATGCCGCGGTGAATGGTGCTATCTTGTCAAAGACTCCCGAGGAAGCTACGGCCCTAATTGAGGAGATGGCCTCAAATAACCAACAATGGGGCGATGAGCGAGGACACTCTACGTCCTCCTTAAAGCCAACTAGCATCTACGAGGCGAAGGCCGTAGCGGAGCTTACGAGCAAGTTTGATTCTCTCCACAAGGTAGTGGAGAGATTGGAGAAGTTTATCACGGAGCCCCAGGGAAGCCCTTCCACCTCCGCTCCAACCAACCAAATGTGTGATTGGCAAGACCAATCTCAAGCCATGTACTCGGGAGGAGAGCAAGGAGAAGGATCCTTGAAGCAAGTAAAATATGTTGCGGGGAACCAAGGATATTGGGCCAATCTGGCCACAAAAAATCATCCGGGATTCTCTTACGCCAACAATGAAGGAGCTTTGAACCCGCCACAACAACCGCCTCAACAAGCTCGACCGCCACCACCACCCCAACAACAATACTATCCGCCGAGGGGGCCTCCACAACAAAACTTTCAACCAAAGCAACAAGTTCCACCATATAGGCCGCCCGGATACAACCAAGGGTGGAGGAATCAAAATCAAAACCCTCCACAAGCTCCACAACGATCCGACTTCGAAACTAGAGTGGAGGCGTTCATGGCCGAGCAAAATAAGGTCAATGCTACTTTGAAGGCGGGGCAAGACTCTCTTAATACCGTTGTGGCTCAAATATCGGAGCAATTGGCGTTGCTCAATCGGAACACTCAACGATTGCCGGCGCAACCCGAGCAAAACCCACGGGGCAACACCGGCCACATCAACGCCGTAGTTGCCGTTACTACTAGAGGCGGGAAGGACACCACCCCCGCCATGATTCCTACTGAGGAGCCCGTGGAGGAAAGCTTGGAGCCAATTGAGCCGGTAGTTGACGTCGAAAAGGAGAAGGAGCCACAAGAAAAGGAGAAATCTAGAGCGGAGCAATTGATTGAGGAAAGGCGCTTCATGCCACCGGTCCCATTCCCCCAAAGGCTCGCTAGAGCGAAAATGGAGAAAAGGCTAGCAAAGTTTCTCGAGTATCTAAGAGGAGTTAGCCTTAACATTCCCTTCCTTGACGCCATCGTCGAGATCCCCACATATGCTAAATTCTTGAAGGACTTGATTTCGGGGAGGAAAAGGAAGGAGAAGATTATGCTAGCCGAGGAGGGCTCTTGGTTTACTAAGAGAGAAAAAGAGCCGGCCAAATTCAAAGATCCGGGGAGTTTTCGGATTCCTTGCACCTTGGGCGGCGTCCCTCTTCAAAAGGCGTTGGTAGATCTAGGGGCTAGTGTGAGCCTCATGCCTCTCTCCATGTTCTTAAGGCTAAACACCGGGACAAAGTTGAAACCTACCGACATGCGCATTCAATTAGCCGATGGGCGAATAACAAGGCCGGTAGGGATCGCCGAAGACATACAGCTTCAAGTCCCGGGGGGAATATGCTTGCCATGTGACTTCGTGATCATGGACGTTAAGGAGGAGGGCGACACTTCATTGATACTTGGACGCCCGTTCCTCACCACCGCCGGAGTCATCGTCGACGTGCGCGAAGGTACCCTAACTTTAAACGTCGGAAACATCGAGGTGGAGCTCCACAGTCCTAAGGCTATGAAGCACATGCCTTACCACGAGGAACTTGATTACATGGACCTCCTTGATGAGGTAATTGAGGAGGCGATCCCCCACTCAATTGGCGCTCTATTCGATGAGGATTTTGAGGAAGGCCCGGATTTAGGCCAAGACGAGAAGATAGACGATTCCCCCGACCTCTCCACTGAAGATGATGAAGGCGACGCTGATGTCGCAAGGATTCGAGAGCTCTGCAAGCTCTCGAAACTAAAGTCTCCAAAGAAAGCTCCGCCGGCACGGAGACCGGCATCACCGGTTAAGCCGTTGACCGGAGCAAATGCTAGCTTGGGGGAGCCTCCCCCCAACACTATTCGAAACGAGAGACCACCGCGGGAGAACACGCCGCCGCAACTTCCCAATCCAAGCATTCTCCCCGGAAAGTTTGATGGGTGCATCCCGTATGCACCAAACATCCCGCATTGATTGAAAATTATAGGGGGTCAAGCTCACGACCTTAAACGAGCGCTTGTCGGGAGGCAACCCGACGGTTTTTGCTTTATTTTCACTTTTTCTTTATTTTTGTTTTAGAAATTTTTAGTGTTTCGAGTCATTCGCCCAAAAATTTTGTGATAACGGGTCCTATTTTTCTTGACAGGAGAGGAGATAGGTAGATCCATCATGAGGAGGATGAACGAGACGACGAGGAGCGCCCCAAGAAGGCGCTCTACGCTTAGGAGGAAGATGAAATCGACTGGAGGAAGAAAGACGGAGTTTAGAGCCAAAACGAAGACAAACAGCAGAACATAAGGCTCACTCGGCCAAGTATACTAGTCACTCGGCCGAGTACACAAGTTCGTCCGGCCGAGCCGCTCACGAACGAGGGAAGTCTGCTGTACCCAACTCTCTGTTTGTTTTCCTGATTTCAATATAACTGCTACTCGGCCGAGTATATCTTCTCACTCGGCCGAGTAAAACGGATACCCTCCTAGGGCGAGTCATGCCGAGTAGCTTGAGCCACTCGGCCGAATGGACTTACTCCACTCGGCCGAGGCTGGTAAGGCCACTCGGCCGAAGCGTAGACGAGGAGGAAATTTCAATTGACCTCGCTCGGCCGAGTGACCACGTCACTCGGCCGAGTTGTAACTTTTATTATATAAGGGGCGAGGGGGGGCACATTTTTCGAAACACAAAAACCCCCAAACAGCCCGACCCTTCAGCTCCCCTCGCCCGATACCCCTCGCTCGCACCCTCACTCGCCCGACCAGCCCGCCCATGCCGCCGCTCGGCCCGCCATCGCCGGCCGAGCACACGCCGGCGCTCCGCCCGAGTCGCCGCCGGCGGCAGCCGCCCCTACCACCTCCGGTATCACCTTTATTGCCTTTTTCTCCTCTTTTTGAGTATTTCTTGAGGATCCATGTGTTACACGACACCCTAACCCAAATCAATTCCTATATCTATCTATTATACCCCTAATGCTCCATACATTTTGAATATTACCCACTGATATCGCCATTTCATGCGCATGTTGCTTTTTGGAGCTTAGGGGAGCCCAGGGGAGCTTCTACGGGCTGATTTGGACTTCGCGGAGGCGCTGACTTCGCACGCTTCCACTGCTTAGCACTCGCGGCGTGTCAGGGTACACTCTTTCCATTATTTTTGCACACGCCACACTTTTCACGTTTTTCGGCGCGCGCTCGGGGCCGATATGCCGCCCCGGACACGGCCGCGGTCGACGAGAGCTTCCGCCAAGCGGAAGCGGTCGGATGATACCGGCCCCTCCCACGAGGTGGAGGGCTCTCCTCCTCCTTCCCCCGCACGCCCCGTCCACCCAGCACAGCCTGCAGGCCCCGCACACCCTGCACAGCCTGCAGCGCACCCACAGCCCGCACAGCCCGCACAGCCACTCCCCGCCGCTGCACAGCCACCACCTCCGGCTCCACTGGTCGGGCCGCTCGGGATTACATTCCGAGACGACGCACACCGCGCCGTCTTCGACCGTATCTCCCAGCGCTCGATCGTACCCTCCAGGTTTGCACACCTCGCAGACCTAGGACGCCTGGGGGTACTAGAGGGGATACTCACGTTGTATGACAATGTGGGTTGGCGCGACTTCCTTCAGGTGTCGGCGGACACGTTCACCCGCCCGACACTTGAGGTTCTGAGTTCGATCGCCCGGACCGACGAGGGATGCTCGTTTCGGTTCATGGATCGAGAGTGCCAGGTCACTCTCGATATGATGAGAGCGTTTTTATCGTGGCCCGCTGTCCCCGGAGCCGACCGAGGTTACGCCCCTACCCATATCCCCCCACCTTCCTTCGACGTCGGTGCCTTCTGGGCACGGATCACGGGTCTCCACGCTGCCTTTGACCCTAGTAGGGCCAAGGCCTCGGCCATTGTCCACCCCTGCCTCCGTATAGCCCAGCGCCTTATGGCGACGACCTTTTTGGCCAGGTATGAGCCGGGCACGATGTCTACGCTAGAGCTCTACATGCTCTACGCGATGACACGTCCCAGAGCTCTATCTAGGGATGGAGATGAGCTTGTCCCCGTCGTCGTGATCGATATCACGGCATGGTTTTTAGACCGCATCATTGTATCGGTGGGCGCTCGCTCACCGATATGCTGCGGCGGTCTGATCACCTTGCTTACCATGATGACTGGCGAGGACCTACCAGACGACCTGCGGCGAGTATCGGGCCCCACTTCTTTGTCGATTGATGTCATGGCCCGGATGAAGATGCTTCGTCCGCACGGTGAGCGTCACTGGGTCTGGTTGCACGGCCCTTACGGGGCCGATTACATGATTCTTCCGAGCCCCACTCGGACTCAGATTGCACCAGACCACGTGGACTGGCTCCCTGCGATGGATGTTCTCATCCCCGCTGCTTACGTGCTCGAGGCCGAGGAGGCCGAGCAGGCCCACGCTGCCCACGCTGCCCAGGCTGCCCCCGCAGACCCTGTTGCACACCCTGCCGAGCCTGTTGCCCCTGTTGACCCCCCGTGGCCCCTCAGCCTATACCTGATGTTTCCGCTGCTCCTGACACCGCTGTCGGTGTCGAGAGTACTTTAGCTGAGCCCGCTTCCACCGCCCCCCCTACGCTCACCTCCACTGCTTCCGCGGCTGTCACCACTTCCACCACCTCCGCACCCACTACCACCACTGGCCCTCTGTCTGCGGAGCCGATTTCCTCTGCCCCACCCGAGCGCCCACTGACCGTAGTCAAGTGCGGAGAGCCCTCTGTCTCCACTGATGCTGTATTTTCCGAGAGTGTCGTGGCGTCAGTCCACACTTCTGTGCCACTGACCTCTCTGGCCACCTCGCTGCCACTTTTGCACTCTTCTTTCGCTGCCGCTGCCTCCACTTCTCACCAGCCGGTGTCCCGGCCTCACACTGAGGCCAGGCCCACATTTGCGGGCGCGACACCTTTCGTTCCCTTCCATGCTGAGCCCATTACATACGCGACTCGCGTACGCCAGCCTCGCCCTGCACAGCCTAGACCGGTGCGTCCCTCTGCACCACCCCCACCCGACACTGTACTTCAGAGCATACATGCTCTCGAGTTGGCGGTGAGTGGCCTTAGAGGTGACCTTAGGACCCTGTCCTCCACCGTCTCTGCGATGGCTAGCCGCTTTGACCTGATCCCCCAGATTCACTACTGTTTTACACAGGTCCTGGAGCGTCTCCCCCGCGTACCCGTACCCTCCCAGCAGGTTCCCACCCCCACACACACTCAGCCTGCTGCCACTACCACACCCACCCCAGCTCAGCAGCCACAGCCACCACCACCACTACCTCCGCCTCAGGACGGAGACGGTGCAGCGCCACCTTCTTAGGCACCCTTGATGCCATCGCTTCTTTTTGCCGTTGTGCTGCCCGTTTCTGCTGGGTCCTGTTGCATTTTTGTCCACCCCCCCTCCCCTCACTTATTTTGGGATTCTCATTCTGATCGTATCTTTATATATTTTTTTGGGAGAGAGGGAGAGTTTTTGGTGCCACATTTATACATTCATATCACTCCTATCTGTGCATGCATCATATCCGGATCATATTTTCATATCTTTATTTTTCTTTTTATTTTCTTTTTTCCTATCATGCATGCATCCTCACTTGCCCCTCCCATTACTTGTCTCTCGGTGTGCCACACTTCGCACATTGAGGACACGGTGCCGTTTAGCTTGGGGGAGTGAGTTCTCACGTTCTTTTTCGATTTGCCACCTTTATTTTTAGTTTTTCACGCCATTTTCCGCTTTTGCACTTATTTTCACTTATTTTCATCATTTTTTCTTATTTTACCATGCATCACGTTTTTCTTATTTTTCTGTGTGCCGCATTATAAATAGTTCTATTTTTCCTTTATCTTTATTTCTTTCTTTTTCATCTCATGCTAGAGATGACTTTTCTATGATGATGTCTACGTGGAGTTAGCTTATTCTATATGCATGCTATATTTGTCATGTCTTAGATTTTATTTCAGATATCATATGCTATGACTTGCCTTGCATTTAGGAATAGTAACCTACACCTCTTTCCGCATGAAAATGGATGAAATTTTATTATTAGCTGAACCTGAGTATTCATATGTATGCTATCACAGAAAGCACACCAAGATTCACGCATTGAATGCTTATATCTGGAGTACCGATTTCTTTTCCTATATCACTTCTATATGCATGAATTGTACACTTCACTTCAGGATGATTGAATGATGTTAGCTATGATAAATCTGGATTAGTTGGCTTTTTTGTGATCGAAACTGAGTAGATTAGATTACCCTGCTGAAGTTGTCGTGCATGTCTTATAGAGTGAACCGAGAGTTATATCTATTTCTTTCTCCACAAATCTTGAACATCATTTCTCTACTTTTAAAATCATTGGCGAATCTCCCCTTAGCAATTCTATTTTATGGCATTTCCCCCGCTACTAATTCCTAGCTCCAAATCTCTTATTCTAAAAAAAAAATAAAAAATAAAAGAGAGAAAAACGTTCTTGTACATCATTATCTCTCTCTGAGTTGGGATCGTTGTATATATATTGCTTATTGCAAAGAAAAAAAAAGAAAGAAAAAAAAAGAGGAAAAATCCTCAATAAAAGATCCCATCTCGTTTACTTTCTTTCCTCTTTCTTTTCATTGCTTTTGGAGCTACATAAAAATGGGGATGTAAATATTTTTTATGCCACCATGCTTATAGATAAGCTTGGGGGAGGGGATCCATTGATGTGTGAGAGAGTGACTACTTGACGTTGCACGACGACCTAGGCTAAGTAATATTCTATACTCGGTGAGATTATTCTTAGCTTTACGAAATCCAGAAATCTAAGCCTAGCGTTCATTTCATGAAATCCATACTTTTCTATTCTCTCTATTCTATAGTGTGATACTCTTATACTCCTGATAGAAAGCATTCAATTGAAAAGTGTGTGATCGGTGATTCGTATACCGCTTTAAATGATTCAGACGATGTTAATTTTAAAATTATTCCGTTTTTCATGATTATACCGTTGTTCGTGGGGTTTCTATTTCTATTTGCACTATTATACTATGATATCAAAATAAAATTCTTTGACATGTATTTTCCATTCAGTGCATGCTATATGAGTAAGTGAAACCCATGTCCTGAGAAAATGATCTAGTATCCTACCTCTTCGCTTCTTTCTTTCTTCTTTATTCTATCTCGTTCTCACTCTTCTTCGTTTTTCATTTTTTCGTTTTTCGCCGTTTTCGTTTCCGAATCCACCGGGTTCGCCTTTTACTTATCTTCCTCGAGGACGAGTAAGACGCAAGCTTGGGGGATTTTGATCACTCCTTATTTTACACCCTTTTTCCGCATGTTTGCATGCCATTTAGATCGCCCAAATCATGTTTTTCACGATATATCGACGATATTGCGATGCTTTTCACGATTTGTTGTTTTTGTCGCATTTCAGGTGATTTGGCGCGATTTGGAGTGATCTCGAGATGCGCTTACTCTAGACGGTCACCGACGACCTCCCCGAGGGGTATTTTGCTGTTGGAGATGAGCGGAAGAAGAATGAACGTCGCAGGAGCGACGAGGAGGCCAAAATGAGCAGATTGGGCATGTTTTGTGTCCCACTCGGCCGAGTGGAGGAGCCACTCGACCGACCAACGAGACACCGCTCGGCCGACCAGTTCAGACACGATTTCTATGTGCACTCGGCCGAGCGATGGAGACCACATCGGCCGAGTGACGAGACCACGTCCGCCCGAGTGGCGCCCAAACGAAGCCCTTCAAAAATCTCCAAGTTTCTGTTTTTCGGCTGCCTGAGCTTCAGAAGACCCACTCGGCCGAGTGGATTATCCCGTCCGCCCGAGTATCATGAAGCCATCGGCCGAGTGACGACAACTCACTCGGCCGAGCCGCCCCCGAAGTAGAGACCCCTGAAGGCCCCGACTTACTGGAAAATTACAGGGTTTCTCACTCGGCCGAGCGACTTTTGTCACTCGGCCGAGTGCGCTGCCTTGCCTGTAGCGAAAACTGCGGAAAACAGGCTGTGCAGGGGTATTTTGGTCACAATTTTTGGACGATTTTTGGGGGTATTTAAACCCTGTTTTTACCCTAGTTTGGGGGGCTCTCTCTTAGATTTTTTGCAGCTTTTTAGATTAGTTTTTAGCTTTATTCTTGTGATTGGAGAGGAGGCAAGAAATTGGATTTTTGTTGGATTAATTGAAGAACTCCATTGGTTTGCATCTCTTTTCCTTAAAAATTCTATTTTTATTGCATATCTCAATATTGTGATGAATTCCATTGCTTATTTCAACGATTATTTTTGTGATCTTGCTATGATTTGTGAGTAGTCTCCACGTCTTGGGGCGTGGGGATGAACCCTACAAGCCCTATTTCATAATTGTGATGAATTGGTAGGAATTTTGCTAGAATTGCTATTAGAGATTAGATTGGGATCAATCTACTAACGGATGGCTAGGTATTCATATCAATTGGGATTTGCAAGAGATTGGATCCCAATTTGATAGGAAACCCTAGAAATCCGCATTGGGTTGGAGTCGGATTTTCGAAGTATCGGTTTGCAAGAGATTGGACCGATACTAGGATTTCCGGTTGCAATTCCATACCGATACCTGTTTGCAAGAGATTGGACGGGTAGGAACTATCCTAATCTAGATTGTGGACCGAGTTTGCAAGAGATTGGGCTCGGTGCGCAATTGGACGATGATGTTGATCCTAATGCTAGCTTCCCTAGGCTAGGGTTTGCAAGAGATTGGACCCAAACCTAGGATAGCTATAGACCGACAACAGCGCGAGAGCGTGAGCTTGGTTCTACATTCAGTTGCAACTAGTTCATCCAAAATCTTATTCTAGCAATTTTAATACCCATGAACCACATTCATGAAATACGGTGAGTAGCGGGGATTCCCCATTCCCTAGACGTTCTTTATTTGATTTGATATTTCCACACTTTGTCTGACGATTGTGACAGGATCGCCAAAGGCAAATTTTCTCTCTCTTAAATAGCCAGGTTGATTGGAGCAAGCACGGTCATTCGTCCTCCCTGTGTTCGATACCCGCTCGCTGCTACACCGTGCACTTGCGGTAAAACTACAACCGTTCTTTAGGGTCACGTCCCGGAGCTATCAGCCGCCAGGGTTACCAGCATCTCTGGCGGCATGGTGCGGAGAATGGCCTCCAACGCCATGCGGTCACTTCGGTACCCGGCATCAGTGGTGAGGACTTCAGTGCCCTCCACCGCCTTCCACAGGCCTCTTGCTTGCATGATGACCCTCATCATGAGGGTCCAATTGCCGTAGTTTGATCGAGTCAGAGTGGGGTAGGTTGTCGGCCCGACGGTTCCTTCATCGCCAGTGGTAGCGGAAGTTCACCACCAGTGACGCTTGTCGATGGAGTAGACATTGCGAAATGCCAAGGAATAGAACAGTGGCTCTGATACCAATTGTTCACACCAATTCGTTCACGATGATTTTGAAGGACATGGGCTCGAATTTGCCAACACCTGATGAGAAGTATGCAATTAGCAATCAGACGACCGCACTTCTCACACACTATCACAAAAGTGGACAAAACTACAAGCACCGAAAGATTGTATTGCCTTGGAATTGATTTTTTTCAGTCTGGCTTTGTTTCTTTATATAGGCAAACAAATGAAACTGCTTTGTGCAGTTAACTACAATCAAGGGGTAGTTATAGAAACTAAACAAGGAAGTTATTGTAACTAACAAAGGAGTTAATGAAACTGCAAATAGAATAACCAACAACCAACATGAAATGTGAGACTTGTCTATTTTTATTAGAGCGATAAGAGAAAGATGGGCGTACCCAAGAAGAGCAACGTCTAAGAATTCAGTGGTTTTGCCTCTCTTTTTTTAGAAGAACCCACATAGTCTTTTTTGGTTGTAGATTTGTACGGTGTGGGAATAGATGGATGCTCAAAAGTATATGGCATGATTAAAAAAACACAAATGCAACTCATGTACATGCCAAACAAGAGAGTCAACATGAACATACCTTCATTTGATGAGATATATATATATACATATATATATATATACACATATACATTACTGTCGATGTTAGATTGATCCTCAGAGACCAAGATACTGCTGAGCCTGGTGCTGCTCAGATTATGTCGAACTGGGATATTAGAGATAATGGTTGACAGTGTACTTCTGTAACTTCCATTTTGTGGGTTGTACTAATGGGAGTGTGGTGGAAGTTAGTAGAGGGTGATGGCGCCTGTGCCCTCTCCCCTCTCTGACATCCACTATCTTCCATTAACTCCCCTTGTATTATGTACATTATGTTTTTTCAATATAGTCACACACTAACCTTTATATATATATATATATATATATATATATATATATATATATATATATATATATATATATATATATATATATAGGGCAATCTTCGGGTGCGAAAAATCCCGTGCGAAAGCCGTGCGAAAACTTTTTTTTTATTTTTTTGAATTTTTTTTTCAAAAATTCTTTTTTTGATGTTTAATCCATACAATTATATACCCCAGGGAAAATAATGGGTGAACCCGTTGGGCATTAGAGCACCCATCCACCCGTTACAAATTTAACGGTCTCAAAACGTGCGAATTTGATGAAATGGCTTGATCGAAGGCCAAATGACATTATTTCTCAACCATTATTTTTTGAGGGGGGTATAACAACATATAATGAGGGTGGAAAAAAGAATTTTTGAAAAAAAAAATTTCAAAAAAAAGATAAAAACATTTTCGCACGGTGCGAAATGTTCTCATTTGAAAATTTTCATATATATATATATATATATATATATATATATATATATGGCAATCTTCGGGTGCGAAAAACCCCGTGCGAAAGCCGTGCGAAAAGTTTTTTTTTATTTTTTTGAAATTTTTTTTTCAAAATTTTTTTTTTGATGTTTAATCCATACAATTATATACCCCAGGGAAAATAATGGGTGAACCCGTTGGGGATTAGAGCACCCATCCACCCGTTACAAATTTAACGGTCTCAAAACGTGCGAATTTGATGAAATGCCTTGATCGAAGGCCAAATGACATTATTTCTCAACCATTATTTTTTGAGGGGGGTATAACAACATATAATGAGGGTGAAAAAAAGAATTTTTGAAAAAAAATTTAAAAAAAAGATAAAAACATTTTCGCACCGTGCGAAATGTTCTCATTTGAAAATTTTCCTATATATATATATACACACACACACACACATATATATATACATATATATATATATATATAGAGTGATATTCGGGTGCGAAAAAACCCGTGCGAAAGCCCGTGCGAAAACTTTTTTTTATTTTTTTGAATTTTTTTTTCAAAAATTCTTTTTTTGATGTTTAATCCATACAATTATATACCCCAGGGAAAATAATGGGTGAACCCGTTGGGCATTAGAGCACACATCCACCCGTTACAAATTTAACGGTCTCAAAACGTGCGAATTTGATGAAATGGCTTGATCGAAGGCCAAATGACATTATTTCTCAACCATTATTTTTTGAGGGGGGTATAACAACATATAATGAGGGTGGAAAAAAAAATTTTTGAAATTTTTTTTTCAAAAAATAGATAAAAACATTTTCGCACGGTCCGAAATGTTCTCATTTGAAAATTTTCCTATACACACACACACACACACACACATATATGGGCTTGAGGGAGGTGAGCATTCGGTGTAGGAAATTTCCTACACCGCCCTTCAAAAACTTCACATTCCACCTAATTTTTTGAAATTTTTTTATCTTAGAATTGCTGTACACATTCTAAAACCCCAAAACCCCAAATATGGGTGAACCCTAGGGGGATTTGACCTTCGATCGGCTCGTGACAAAAAGTTTTATTGTTCTGAAAACGTTGAATTTGTAACAATTGGATCGAGGGTAAAATAGCGTTGGATTCACTTGATTTTTGGTATGTTCATCATCCATGATAAGTACATCAAGATGAACGGTGGTGATTATTGGAAAAAAGATTGGAAAGTGAAGTGTTAGGAGGACGGTGTAGGAAATTTCCTACACCAAATGCTCATATCCCTTTTTCTATATATATATATATATATCTATTATACATTTGACAGCGATTTTTGAATCCTAGGGCTGACTAGGACAAGCTGACTAGGACAAACTGGTTGATAAAAGACGGTCTGGATTTAATCTTGCTGAATCGATGGTTGAGATTAAGCTTTGGGATGAATGATTTGTATTTTAAGACATACTTTTTATATCAACTTACTTTTTAAATCATTTTAACTCAGAAATTATCTCGGGATAGCAACGGGCTTTTTGGGGAAGGGTAAGAGGCATTTTTGGGGGACAGTTCCCCAAAACTCCACGTCCCCAAGGAAATTAAATCATCTCGCAAGGTGAAGAACCGTCTCCTTTGTCCCCAAAGCAGATCTGAAGGTCATTTGTTACGAGTTCTTGCAGTGAGCTCTTGCTGTGAGTTCTTGAAGGAAATTAAAATGGATCGCAAGGTTATGAGTTCTTGCTTGCCGCAAGATACAAACCATCTCATCTCGCAAGCTTTTGCCGCAAGCATCAAGGTGAAGAAAAGGACTCTCTTGCTCTTCCCCAAAGCAGATCTGAAGATCATTTGTTGGTCATCTCGCAAGGTACTGATCATTTCTGGTACTGAGTCTTACAAAAGAAGAATATTGAATCAATTCTTCTTTCTTGCCGCGGGATGATCATTTTTCGCCACTTCAAAAGAAGAATATTGAATCAATTTTTCTTTTGCTCTTCCCCAAACCCGCAAGGTCTTTTGCTCTTCCTCAAATCAGCAAGATCATTTCCCCAAGGGCTTCCCCGAGTTCTTGCTTGCCGCAGATCTGAAGGTACGGATTCTCGCAAGATCATTTGATCTGAAGGTACTGAGTCTTACTCCTCTCTCGCAAGGTCTGAGGGTGTTTGCTCATTCTCACAGGAAGAAATCAGCAATCATTCTCGCAGGCACGGGTTCTTGCTCTTCCCCATATGCATACACCAAAAACAGTGTGCCACAAAACTATACATGGTGCCTTCGCAAGTGCACGGACGCCTTCAGCGTGCCTTCAACGTGGGGGCCTGTGCCTTATGCCATATTTTCTTTTGTAATTTTCTTTTGCAAGGTACTGATCATTTCTGGTACTGATCATTTCCAGCTATACATTTTCTTTTGTAATTTTTATGGCCACCAACGTGGTGCCAACTATACATTTCTAGCAACGTGGTACTGATCTTAGCATAGTTTTGTGGCCTTATGCATGGTGCCTTATGCATGGTGCCTTATGCCTTATGCCATGTACAGCAGGCCTAAGAATTGGCTCAAACATTAGGCCAAGTTCCTATGAAAATTGGAGCAGCTGCTATCACAAATTTATCATTATATCAAACACAAGCAAACTCCACAATCTCTTGCTTTCATTCTTTACAATCACCAGCACCAAAAACAGTGTTGACAAAACCTCTCAACAAAAAGCAAAGCAAAGCTGCTTTCTCTCATCAATAAACTTACTCAGAAAGTAAACACAAAAAGAAAAAATGAAATCAAGAACAATCGATCGATCAAGTGGGCTTCAAGTCATGAAACATAGAGTCCCACCTTATCTCAATCTCAACACCACTGCCCCAAAACTCATTGCCATCACCCCCTTCACCGCCCCCAAAAGTCATGAAACATCGGTCGATGGGTTTTCTGTAGATGGATAAGATTTTATCTTGAGGAATAAACGGTTGAGATGAGTTTTTGATAGAATTTTGGGGGAAAGACATAAATATTGGTTGAAAAGAATGTTGGGGAAAATGAAAATTTTTGAAACTTGGAAACCCATTACTGGGCATATGCAGTTGTAAGCACTTTTTAGGATACATGTCGAAATCTTGCATGAGTTCTCCCTGGCGGTTGCATTTGCGCTGCTTCACGTAGGTTGGGGGGGGGTGAAAAGTGAATTTTAATTATTTATTTAAATTCTCTTTAGATAGTTGCCTCTCAATCTCAACAATGTGGATCATGGGTTGGAGAAAGCATTTAAAGTTCCTTTATTTCATATGCCCAACATATATTGCATTACGGCCAAAAAATGCAAACGACTTAGTAATCTATTTACGTTTCCATATTTTCGAAGGCCCCCACGTTGAAGGCGTCCGTGCACTCGCGCTGAAGGCGGGAAATAATTTTTGGGGTAGAAGATGCCTGCGCCGAAGGCGCCCGCTAAATTTTTGAGGGGATATCTTAAATTCGGTGCCCGCGCCGAATGCGCTCGCTAAATTTTTGTCCGTCTAAATTTTGTAGCGGGGAATAATTTTTGGGGTGAACAAATATTTTGAGGGGATATCTTAACTGAACCGTGCCCGAGGGCACGGATTATGACTAGTATATATATATATGAAAATTTTCAAATGAGAACATTTCGCACCGTGCGAAAATGTTTTTAGTTTTTTTTTTGAAATTTGTTTTTTCAAAAATTCTTTTTTCCACCCTCATTATATGTTGTTATACCCTCCTCAAAAAATAATGGTTGAGAAATAATGTCATTTGGCCTTCGATCAAGGCATTTCATCAAATTCGCATGTTTTGAGACCGTTAAATTTGTAACGGGTGGATGTGTGCTCTAATCCCCAACGGGTTCACCCATTATTTTCCCTGTGGTATATAATTGTATGGATTAAACATCAAAAAAAGAATTTTTGAAATTTTTTTTTCAAAAAAAGATAAAAATCTTTTCGCACGGTGCGAAAAGCCTCTTTTTCGCATTTGAAGATCTTTATATATATATATATATATATATATATATATATATATATATATATATATATATATATATATATATATATATATATATATGAAGATGATAAGTACATCAAGATGAACGGAGGAGATTATTGGAAAAAAGATTGGAAAGTGAAGTGTTAGGAGAACGATGTAGGAAATTTCCTACACCAATGCTCATATCCCTTTTTCTCATGTGTGTATATATATATATGTATATATATATATGTATATATGTATATATATATGTATATATACATATATATGTATAGAGTAATGCTATTATGAGATGGTGAGCTCAAATCCTTATCGTGAGCTAGCACAATCGGCAACACCAATTAACGATCGGCACCGTTCATCTTCAAGAGCATGTCGATAGATCTATACCCTAAAAAAATTAGAGATTATAAACCCCAAAATCCTATGGATCAACCCGTTCCAATTTTGTTACATTTACAGGCAGCTTGTAAACCGTTCATCTTGCAAACACTTGATGGATCTGATAGAAATGTCCAAATGACACAAAAAATTATACATAAAGATCACTTGCTAGATAGAAAAAGATGGACGGTTCCGATTGATGATTTGGCAAATAGTTTTGGCTAGTTCGAGATATGAATATCTCATCTCACCATCTCACCATCTCATATTAGCATCTTTCTATATGTATATACATATATATATATATATGTATATATATGTATATAGGAAAATTTTCAAATGAGAACATTTCGCACCGTGCGAAAATGTTTTTAGTTTTTTTTTGAATTTTTTTTTTCAAAAATTCTTTTTCCCACCCTCATTATATGTTGTTATACCCCCCTCAAAAAATAATCGTTGAAAAATAATGTCATTTGGCCTTCGATCAAGGCATTTCATCAAATTCGCACGTTTTGAGACCGTTAAATTTGTAACGGGTGGATGTGTGCTCTAATCCCCAACGGGTTCACCCATTATTTTCCCTAGGGTATATAATTGTATGGATTAAACATCAAAAAAAGAATTTTTGAAAAAAAATTTTCAAAAAAAAGTATAAATCTTTTCACACGGTGCGAAAAGCCTCTTTTTCGCATTTGAAGATCACTCTATGTATATACATATATATATACATATATACATATATATATAGGAAAATTTTCAAATGAGAACATTTCGCACCGTGCGAAAATGTTTTTTAGTTTTTTTTTGAAATTTTTTTTTTCAAAAATTCTTTTTTCCACCCTCATTATATGTTGTTATACCCCCCTCAAAAAATAATGGTTGAGAAATAATGTCATTTGGCCTTCGATCAAGGCAATTCATCAAATTCGCACGTTTTGAGACCGTTAAATTTGTAACGGGTGGATGTGTGCTCTAATGCTTAACGGGTTCACCCATTATTTTTCCTGGGGTATATATTTGTATGGATTAAACATAAAAAAAAAATTTTTGAAAAAAAAATTTCAAAAAAATAAAAAATAACTTTTCGCACGGCTTTCGCACGGGGTTTTTCGCACCCGAAGATTGCCATATATATATATATATACATATACACACATATATATATAGAGGGATCTTCGGTTACGAAAAAAGGTGTTTTCGCACGGTGCGAAAACATTTTTTTTATTTTTTTGAATTTTTTTTTTCAAAATTTTTTTTTGATGTTTAATCCATACAAATATATACCCCAGGGAAAATAATGGGTGAACCCGTTGGGCATTAGAGCACACATCCACCCGTTACAAATTCAACGGTCTCAAAACGTGCGAATTTGATGAAATGCCTTGATCGAAGGCCAAATGAAATTTTTTCTCAACCATTATTTTTTGAGGGGGGGTATAACAACATATAATGAGGGTGGAAAAAAAAATTTTTGAAAAAAAAAATTTCAAAAAAAACTAAAAACATTTTCGCACGGTGCGAAATGTTCTCATTTGAAAATTTTCCTATATATATATACACATATATATATAGAATAATGGCTATCGTACGCCATATGAGAGCCTCTCTCATATGCCCTCTCACATAAAGCACCCAAGTACAACCAAGTACAAGCCCATGTGGGCTTGTACTTGGGTGCTTTATGTGAGAGGGAATATGAGGCAAGGCCTCATATGGCGTATGATACCCATTAATCCCATATATATATATATATATGAAAAGTAAGCGTATAGTTTTATTCATGAGTATCCAATGTACAACCGTCATAGCGTGGTAGGTAGTACTCACTAGTGAGAGGAGAGGCCTCATATGGCGTATGATACCCATTAATCCCATATATATATATATATATATATATATATATATATATATATATATATATATATATATATATATATATATATATATATATATATATATATATATATATATATAGGGCAATCCTCGGGTGCGAAAAATCCCGTGCGAAAGCCGTGCGAAAACTTTTTTTTTATTTTTTTGAAATTTTTTTTTTCAAAAATTCTTTTTTTGATGTTTAATCCATACAATTATATACCCCAAGGAAAATAATGGGTGAACCCGTTGGGCATTAGAGCACCCATCCACCCGTTACAAATTTAACGGTCTCAAAACGTGCGAATTTGATGAAATGGCTTGATCGAAGGCCAAATGACATTATTTCTCAACCATTATTTTTTGAGGGGGGTATAACAACATATAATGAGGGTGGAAAAAAGAATTTTTGAAAAAAAAAATTTCAAAAAAAAAGATGAGAACATTTTCGCACGGTGCGAAATGTTCTCATTTGAAAATTTTCCTATATATATATATATATATATAGGTAAAATGTTCCTAGGGTGACTCCTTAGATTTCATCTAAGGAGTCACCCTCATTTCCCCCATTTCCCACATTTGTTTTTGAATTCTTTTTCTTGGGATTGTTGTTCACCTTATGGATGATCAACATACCAAAAATCAAGTCATTCCAAAACTTTTAGATCCATCATCTACCCCTTGCAACTTCATGGGGTTTAAGCACATTTTCAGACCGTTGAAGTTACAAGGGGTAGAAGAAGGTTCTAAAAGTATATGAATGACTTGATTTTTCATATGTTGATCATCCATGATGTGAACAACAACCCCATGAAAAGTAAAATCCAAAAAAGTATGGGATATGGGGGAAATTGTGGGCGACTCCTTAGATTTAATCTAAGGAGTCACCCTAGGAACACTTTGCCATATATATATATACTAGTCATAACCTGTGCCCGCGGGCACGGTTCATTTAAGATTTTCCCCCCGCGAAATCTTTGTTCCCCAAAAAATTATTTTTCCAGCCAAAATTTAAAAGAACAACAAATTAGCGTAAAAATATTTAGCAGCACTGGCGCCTTTGGCGTGGGTGCCTTCGGCACGGAACAACAAATTTGGTGCAGGCGCCTTCGACACAGAACATCAAATTCGGTGCGTAACAACAAATTAGCATAGAACAACAAATTCGGCGTGGGTGCCTTTAATGCGAAAAAACAAATTAGCTTAAAAGTGGATGCCTTCGGTGTGGGAAATTATTCTCATCTTGTTGCCCTATGCGTCAAAGAGACGATGGGCCCCGCGTTGAGGGAGAGAACATTCGATCTGCACAACATTCGATTTATAGTATTAAGTGCAAGTTAAAGTTTTTTCCCCCAAACGCATTAATTGCACTCTGATATTCCCCAGAAACTTTCATTCCCCAAAAACTTTCATTTCCCCATAAACTTCATTTCCGAAGAAATGTTTTCCCTCCAAAATTGTCCACAAAATCTCTTCTCAACCATTCATCATCTAGATTAAATCTCTGCCGTTCTTCTATCAACCCTTTTATCCTAGTCAGCTTGTCCTAGTCAGTCCTAGAATTCAAAACACTCATCAAATGTAATATATAGTCATAACCTGTGCCCGTAGGGCACTGTTCATTTAAGATTTCCCCCCTTCAAAATCTTAGTTCTTCCCAAAATTAAAGCGCAATAATTGTTATTTTGTTTCCTCAAAGATTTTAGTTTTACCAAAATTTACTTCCCCCCCAAGGAATTTAGTTCTTCCCAAAAGTTTTAGTTCCCCCCAAAATTTAGTTTCATCCCGATTAAACATGTGCCTTACGGGCTCAGTTCATTTAAAATATTCTCTCTCCAAAATCTATATTTTGTTTAGGTTATAAACAAAATTTTACACACAGTACAATCTTGGCCTAGATGGTTTTTAGTAAGGCAATTTTTTTGTTTTTTTGCTGCATAGGATACAAATATTGTCACAGGAAAATAAAATCACGAATTTTAGCTCCATCCCATTGTTTCAAAACCAATTAATTTATTTGTGATCTTCTATGTCTCTATTTAAACAGAAAACATGTTTTGCCTCTCTGTCACAAATGGCTTGGTGTGCCAAAAACTCTTAAACATATTGATATAATATGTAAATTGCACAACACATTGGCCAGCTATCATGGAGAACATTTCTCAGCATATCTTCATTTTGTTTCAAAATAGTTATAATTTCATAAAAAATGTATCATAATTAAGGAGTTAGATAGAATTACAAAACAAACCAAACAGTAGCCACCCGATGATAGTGGATCAAAAGCTAAGAGCAAAAAAAAATGTCTAGGTGTCATAAACCAACAACGAAGAAAAACATCCTTTGAGTTTTCAAGCACATAAAAGAGATAAGATGAAATAATGAACATGAAAATACCACCTTCTGGTGTCAAAATATATTACGGTTCATACATCATTACATGAATAAATGGCACATACATGGCTGCATTATTTTTCAATTGAAATTTCCAATTTGATGGAAAACAAAAACTCAAATGAACGAAAAGGTAAAACATGAACTGAAAACTTTCTTTGATATAAATCCTACATCCACTTCTTCCCAAACAATGCTCCAGAACTTCGAATATGACATCAGATTATAAATATTCAGTGGACAAAGAAATTTTAATAAGCATTTCAACAATAGCTGAAATTTTTATAAGCATTTCAGCAGTAGCTGACTGGGAAAAAAGTAAATAGAAAAAAAGCCTCTCAACATAACTGTTGCTGCTATTGGATTGTAAAGATGGCAATGTTAAAACATCATTTATAGTTCTATACATATATGAATGAACTGGACCTGCATATAATATCACACTCCTAGTGAGAGCTGCCCACTCAAAACTTGCAACCACCACACATCAAGCAACAGTCGGAGCAGAATCATGAATCTCATACATTGTGGTGTATTAAGGAGATCAGCCACATCATGGTTATCCAACAACAAATCAAAATGAGGATGTATGCATCATGTAGATCATATAACAGGCACCATCGGTCAGTTGAGTGCTCCCTCTACCGGCATACCAACGGCCTCAAACCTTTTGAGCAGGCTAGACCAGTAAATTTCGACTTCAGCTTTATCACTGGAAACTGGAGTGGACCTGATGATAGGAAAATCAAACTGGAGTTAAACATAGTAATCAAAATCATCAAAATTCGCATAGAAAAATGACGACGTCGGATATCTTCGGATAAGTGGCAAAGAGCATCTTCAACCGTGCTTCACTCTCCCTTCATCATCATGCCGTTGATCATATCTTGACAATCGGGGTCTCAATTCTATTTCTTCACAATATTTGTATTTCTCTTTGTTCCGTCAATTATTTTAACAATTTCAATTATGCAGGTATGTGTTCTATGCAGTTTGTTAACATTATATGCTATAACCAATTGCTAAAAAATATTGTCTCCAAGACACGCCTGCATATAATTTTGGTGATTACCACATGATCTTGGCATTCATATTTTTTTGAGTTCAAAAAAGAAAGGAAAACAAAGGTTTATGGTGCTTGTTTCTCATTGATATATGTATGTGCTTGCTGACTATGACTGGGGAAAAAAATCTTAAGAGTATGCATCTGCAAGGAAGATAAGGATGTCATAAGAAATTAATAAAATTAAGGAAGCCAGCAGCAAAAACAACAGTTCTTCTGTCAACAGCTATGAGTTCAAGATCAAAAAATAATACCTTGAGCCAAAAGTACATGGAAGGATTCACAAAGGGTAGACAAACGTTTGAATCCTAAGAGGTAACAAAAAAGTGCACCCATTTATAAATTAAAAACCATAAATAACATTTGGATTGATGTGATTGTTCTTCAAATGATGCAGAGCATCACAATCTCTCAAAAATATTTTTAAAAAATAGTTCTCACTAATCCATCCCATGTGTTTACCATTAAAGGAGGTCCCATGTTAATTCCAAAGAGAACTACCAGGAAAAAAGAATGAATGTGAAATCTACCACCAGATTCAATTTTTCTTCAACTTCAAGACCAGTCATACCCTCTAAAATGGGAACATCTTTCTTGTTGTTCTGTATAGCAGCAGTGTCATGATAATCCATCAATTCCCCATAATTACTGTTATGTATAGATATCTCATTAATTCTTAGAAATTCAAGAAGATGCATGTACATCAGAAATCAAGTAGTCCCTCACATCTAGAGAATAAGGCAAATCCAACATCTCATTTTCATAACAGAATTGTGATACTCTATGCATTAGATTCTCGTCGAATTCTCTGCCAGGCAAACAACGATTTAATTGATGACAGCATGTAATTACTACAGAGGTCAAAAAGTACCATGCAGTTATTTCAGGATAATGAAATTTTTGTTGAACTGAAATATGAAACACATGGATAGTTGGAAGAAAAACGGAATTTTTGTAAGAAAAATGAATTTTTTGTGAGAAAAATGCTTTACTACTAACTTTTATAAAACACAAACTCACCTAATGTAAGATGGCAAAATGATTTTTTTGTCCGCAAAATGAAATGATGTTTTTGTGTTTGCATAAGACATGAAGAAAAATGATTTCCTATAAATTTAAACCCCCAGATCATCAAATAGAAAACCCCCAATGAAAATTTCAAATAGATCATGAAATAAAAACACCCAATAGAAGTGACAAAATGGAAATGACAAATAGAAACCCTCAGATCATCAAAAATTTAAAATAAACAAATCCGCATCTTAAAATTCCTGATCCGATTCTATATGCCAAGATAAATCAAATACACCAAAGACCTAAAGTGCCAATTTTTTTTTAAAACAAACCAAAACACCACCATATGCAGCAACCTTGGACTATATAAAATCATGAACGATGCAAAAATAAAATTAGGGAAGATCATACCTATAGAAAAAGAGAGTGTGCTTTTTTCAGTGGTTGATGAAGAACAAATTTTCTTGAAGAGGTGCGTGCACCATCAAATATACTGAGTTGAGAAAAAACAAATAGAAACCCATATCACAAAATTTAATTTTTAAGAGAATCAAACATATTGCAAATGATATTAAAGCAAAGAACACAAAAGATTGACCTGCTCCCATGGAGGAATAGGCTCATATCTGTGCAATTAAGAACAATAACGTCAAGATCTCCATTTTCCTTCTTTATGTTTGCTTTCTCATTGCAAGATCCTGATGTTTGATTTCTCATCGCAAGATCCTGATAAACCATATATTGAGTAGGGGGAAAAACAAATAGAAACCCATAACACAAAATTTAATTTTTAAGTGAAACAAACATATTTTAAATGATATTAAAGCAAAGAACAAAAGATTGACCTGCGCCCAAGGACGAAGAGGCTCGTTGATCGGACTCGACATCAAAGCGATCAGAAGCAGTTTGCACATGCATATTAGTTCATATGCATTAGTTTATTAACAACCTTTGTTCAATGTGGGTTCTTTATTGTCCAATTTAGGCAGAAATTATGTATGCTGCTGGAAATGGAAATATGCTTGCTTAGAGCTTGTTACTGTATATAAATTTTTTAAGGTCTACCATGCATAAATCTTTATAAATAGACATTTCCTTTAAAGAATATTTGAATATTATTGTTTGTTTTGGTTCCAGGAAATATTTTCATGAAACCCTTAATTACCTGATCACTGATTAAGTGATGACTATATCTTCACATGTAGTTCGATTTGGAGAAAGGAATGATGGATTGTCTCTACGCAAAATGTGAGTAGACAAATAAGTTTGGATTGTTTTATATCTCCACGTTGGTTCACTTGGTCTGCATTTGTTTGCTTAGCTTAGCTTTGTCGTGATATTGAACTACTTTTAAGCAACTTGTTCTGTTATTGCCTTGCTTAGGCACTCCATGTATCACTGGCTTTGTCATGGCTGAGCTTGAAAATTTTGGACAGAAATATTGTGTTTCTTTAAGGTATCTTTAAATCCTTTTTTCTTATTTTTTATTGTACTTGAAGATGCTTTTTATCATGGGACATAACAGAAACTATTGATTTTTTTGCTTGCCTGCTGTTCTTCTGGAAACCTATTATTGATGGTTCTATGACTGAGGCATTTCTTGTTTTATGGTTTGCCAAGGATCCTTAGTTTGACAGGCTATAATGCACACAAAGGAACTTAAGCTAATGAGTGCATTGTTGATAGGGACACCCAGGTAATGTAAGCTGGATGCTTATGTGACTGCTACATGTATGAATCATGTTAGTCATAAATATGGTATTCTACATATTGAAGTTGGAATAAACATTTGGATGAACAATAAAATGCCAATCAGAAATTAGTAGCCCATTGTTAATACTTTAAACTCTTGATTGAGATTTGATTAGATGCCACGTGAAAATAAACCAGAATTCTATGGTATAAACCTGGTAATGTAAGTTGGATGCTTCATATGCAGAACTGAAAATAAAAATGCATGATGTTATCCTCAACTTAAGCATGTCATCTTGCATACAAATGCTGTAGTTTATCCCGTCATCCTGCATTTGTATAAGAAATTAAGTGCAGAAAATACAAATGCATTAGGTAAATTAAATTTCAGGGCCAAAATTTAATGCTTGTACAAATGCATTAAATATATCTAACATTTTGATACCTGGATACACATTTTGATACATGGATACAACATTTTGAGAGGGAAAAAATGTTGATACATGATACAACATTCATGTAGTACTTACCTCTTGCAGGCACACAACCTGTCCATTTTTAGTTTAATACAATTTAGCATGTCCAGCTTACATTTGAGTTTCTTTTATGATGGGGTTCAATGCCTTTTAGGTAGCCCCTTTAATACTTCCAATTGCTCAAATGCCTAAACCTCTAACCATGTACCTCCGCAGCTTCTATAGGAGTGTCCATGTACCGATCTAAACTCAATTTCTTACAGTTACTATGTATTTACTGCATTGTCTGCCATTTTAGTTTAGTTTGGGTTTCCTTGTTTTAATCAATAAAACCATCGAGAGTTCTTCAGTTGAAAATCATCTTTCAACCCAATGCTAGAAAAATGGACGCTGTAAATTAATATGTATTGAAATACATGATTTTAGATGTATGATGTTACTTTGCATATCAGAAATATGTTGCACTATTTAAATCAATGCCTTTTTGTCCATGTTTGCTGTAATCTATGATCTGGGGTATACAAAGATTTGGGGTATAGAGAGATTTGTTGGCAACATGACATAATGGTTTCATTTGTGCAATGTGTGCATATATGTTCCCAGGGAGTGAAATCAATTGTTTCCACTAACTTAAGTAATAAATTAACGTTATAGTAAGTTCTATTAGTGAAGTGGTAATAGTATAACATTAAATGGCAAATCTATACCTGGCATATTAAGAAAAATATGTGAAGTGATGCATCTACTATATGTTAATGTGTGACATGTTGTGGAAGACAAACCTAAACTCGTTACTTAATGCGTCCTTCAATCCTCAAATCGTTCTACTCGAACAACTGGATTTCGATGCGAGCTTTCTGCATAAAAAATCTGTGGAATCTGAAGATTAGTTGACATAAGACGACTTAAAATCTAAAGAAACCTAAGATGAGACTCTGAGCAAGAAATTACATTGGAACTGCAATTTACGGGTGAAAAAGAAAAAACTGGGTGGACCACTCAACTTAGTGATTTGCAAATAAACCCCAAGTAGTTTAGCATTTAAAATTTGAATACCACTCAACTTCATCAATCATCTCTCGCCATCGTTAGTATTATAGGGTTGAAGTGCCAAAGGGTGGAGATGTCTTGTTGAAATAAGGAAATTATTCCTACATCAATATAATGGTAAGATATCATCCATATTTTCAGCTTGCAATGAGGTGCTTCATTTCTTTGCAAAGAGAGAAGAAGCTGAGGTATATAAGAAAGCCAGACCCAGTGAGGTATCTGGTCTAAATATTTATCAAATGATTTTTCCACAGGTTAATTTGGTGTATCAAAGCTAAGAAGGTAGAGAACCCGAGCTAAATGACTCCTGGAGTTTGAGACACCATATTTAATGCCTTGAAAGAAGCAATTCACAGCACATTCTAGCCATATTTGGTCATGAGTTTCTTTATAGATCTGTAAAGATAATAATAATTAGCTTAGCTCTCATGGAACATTCAGAAATACATTCAGAAATACAATAAAGCAACACCAGAACCTAACATACCATATCACAATAGTTTCCTCAACTGATCCATCCTTTAGGCATGGTTTAGAAGTGGTATGGCATTGGAATATGCAAGATTAGCATTCTCACAATGGATTCAAGACCCGTTAGTTTGGACACAGGACCATGATCCCCATTGCTTCTGAGATATCGGAGGACCTTCGATATTTTTCTTATCAGCAATCTACAATTTGCAGGACATAGAGAAAACACAAAGACTTGTTAGGGGAAGAAATTCAATAGATTTGTGCTGAATATTGAATCAATAATTGAATCATGAACTATCTTCAAGAATCAACATGTGGATATCCAAGATAAATGCATTTATCCTTTTTTGCCAGAATATGGTTGTGAGAGCAAAATGTTGAACAATGCATTTATCGGTCATTCTATACAGTTCATTAAAGTATTTTTTAAAAGAGCACACAGATATCAGAGAAAACCAAGTGGGATATAAATATGAGAGAATGCCTAACATTTAGTATCAGCTAAAAAGCTCATAGTTGAGGAAAGAAACTTTACAAAAAGGATGTATGACTGAAGGAGAAAAATTAATAAGTTCCCCTCAAAGCAAGCAAACTTTTCCAAGACAGACTAAAAGGTGTAGTTCTGTCCTGTAACCCTCATCTTTTGATAAAAATTATAACATCAGAATTGTTTAAAAGAAATCTACATGCAGTTCTGTCCTGTAAACCAACGAATTCATCTATAAAATTTTGTTTATAGGATTCATGGGAACATAAAAATTCATCTATTAAATTTTATAAACAAAAGGACAGTTCATATGTTCTCATCAAATTACAAAGTTTGTTTACAGAATTTGATGCAAACAAAATTTTTAACAAAAGGACAGAACTCATGAGAATATATGTAGTTATATGTTAAATTTTGTTTACAGAATTGTACCTATTCTAGACAAAAGCACAAAACATCACCTTTTGTTAAAATTATAAACGCATCTTTTGTTCAAATAATAAATGTACATGATTTACATGATGCAACTCATGACATGATGCAACTCAAGAGAACATTTACAGGATTGCATCAAAAAATAATAGTTACTCTGGACAAAAGCACAAAACGTCATATTTTGGTAAAATTTTTAACATCGAAATTGTTAAAAGTCTACATGTGAACTCATCTATTAAATTTTGTTTACATGATTTATGAGAACATATGAACTCATCTATTAAATTTTGTAAACAAAAGGACAGTTCATATGTTCTCATCAAATTACAAAGATTGTTTACAGAATTTGATGCAATTAAAATTTTTAACAAAAGGATAGAACTCATGAGAACATATAAACTCATCTGTTAAATTTGCATTTTCTCAAACTCATCTAACTCTTGTAATTCCATATTTGTTATGTAACTCATCTCCTGTAATTCCATATTTGTTATGTAACTCATCCATATCTGTTAAATTTGTTTTTTCTCAAACTCATCATACTCTTGTAATTCCATATTTGTTATGTAAATCATTCATTTTAACAAAACAACAGTTCATATGTTCTCAACAAACTGTTTTGTAGTTGTGTTTTTAATGTAACAAATTTGCATTTTCTCAAACTCAACTTGATGTCCTGGAACCAATGATGTGTCATTCAAACTTAAAGAAAAGTGTTACGGATATGCGTTAAACTCCAAATAAGAAAACAAAGTTATTCGAGTGTTTTATGTAAGCGCAAAAGCAAAAGATTAATAGGGATAAAATCACCTATGTTGTTCTAGCTTTGTCGAGACATTCATTTGTATGAAGTTGTCGCTGCTCTTCACTCAAATGAGTGATACCAATGCCACATAAGGGACACTAAAAAATCCAGGGCCTTCCAAATCAACAGTGTCATTGCCCAGACCAATCTCTTCATTTGAGAAATCAACATTATGTGAGTTGCCTTCTCCAATTTCACAGCAAAAATCCATCAACATGTTTAGATGAGTCCCTGGCTCAAAGTCACCAGAACAGTCTTTAGTATTAGATGAATCATACTTCTCTGTATATTCCAATAACCTAAATTCAAGTAACTTGGAGTAATAACCCTTACTGCCCTTCAAACATATAGCATCCTCAGCCCCAAGTTTAAAATCATAAACCAAAATTGAATTAGAGGAAAGAATTCTATACTTGCAGTACATAATAAACTTGAAGTAATATGGTTGAAGCATGAACTTGCATTAAATTGAACAAATTGTGGGAAAAACAAAATTTTTCGGAGTAATGCTTAATGTCTAGTTGTTCTTTTGAGCATTTGTACAAACATTTGGTGTGTTGAAATTCAGGATGCATTACTTTCCTTTGTTTACAGGATCCAAACAAAAAATTATCCAAACAAAATTTAATTGTGCCATATAAACAAACTCTATGAACTAATTCTGGATGAAATTTAATTGTTTATAGAATCCATTTGTTTGGATTCAAGAATTTATATAAGATGAATGCATAAAACTCGCTATGTGACAATTGCGAAAAAATAAATCAGAAGACATTACCAGTCTTTAATGCAAATGGAAGCTGTAGATAGTCGAATGCTTCAAGAATTAACTCCACATTCTCTAGTAATGCAAATGCAAATGATCTGCAGAAGAGAAGGTCCTAAATTACATAAATGAAACAAAAATTTTTGAAATTTGTGAAAGCAGATCGATCGTTTACATCCAAATAAAATACCTGTTCCCCTACAATCGGAACCAAGTCTCGCCAGTGACGATGCGCAGTCCCTCCGCCATCGCTCAAGTGCACATCTTCTCTGCCCCTTCCCTTTTCGCCGCATCAGCCTTAGGCTCCTCCCCATTCCAATCATCGTCGTCTTCCTTTACCGTGATGACGACAGCATCCCCAGCGGCAGAGGCAACATCCACCTTCGTGCGAGCTCAGCTTGAAGGAGTTCCTTTCAGAGTTCCTTTTCAAAAGTTTTGTTTCCCCCTAAAACACTTTTCTTCCCCCCAATTTAATTCTCCCCCAATATTTTGTTTCAAACTTAAAATTTCAAACTTAAAATTTCCCCCCAAAGTTTGTCCTAGTCATCATCAACTTATATCCCTTTATCCAATTTATCTTATCCAATTTCTCATATCTTATCCAATTTCTCTTATCTTATCCAATTTTCTCTTAACAACATCCCTCATATATACCCAATTTCTTATCTCTTATCAAAAACTCTTATCCAAAAACCCATGATAACATCCCTGTTTTATAATATATATATATATATATATATATATATATATATATATATATATATATATATGGGATTAATGGGTATCATACGCTATATGAGAGAGTGTCTCATATGCCCTCTCACATAAAGTGGGTCAAGTACCACAAGTACAAGCCCATGTGGGCTTCTACTTGCCTCTTTTATGTGAGAGGGCATATGAGACACCCTCTCATATGGCGTATGATACCCATTATTCTATATATATATAAAATACAATTCACGACTGTTTTTGAATCTTTGTCCTACGTGGCGGTAAAAGTATGACTAGGACAAAAAATATGACGATGATTGGTGACTAGGACTAGGACAAGGCCTTAAAAATCTTGGGGTAAAGCTCAAAAAGCAAAAAATAATTGCATGTTATAACCCATGTCGGAGCCCATGTTTGCGTTTTCGAACCCACGTCGCATTTTTGAACCAAAAACAAAAATAACCGCACATTGAGCAAGTGTCCAATTAACAAGGAAAGTTGCAAAATTGAACAGAGCAGCAATGCACTAACTATGCAAATGGACAGTTGCCTAACGATAATTCAATTCAAACATTATTAAGTGACAAGGCTTCGAACTTTTGCGTTTTCAAAATCACGTTGGAACTCACGTTGTAACAACCGCACGTTTCCGAACCCACGTTTCCGAACCCACATTTCCGAAACCAGCTCACATTTTCGAACCCGCATTGGAATAAAGTGGGTTTTCAAACCCAGCTCACATTTGCAAATAAAAAACAAAAACCTCAGGTCACGTTATTAAAACCCACTTGGGATAACCCGTGCACAGCTCACGTTATCGAAAATATTTTGATTGTGCTCTTACGGCATGTGTTATAATCTAAATTTTGTGGGGAATTCTTTGGGGGAAGTAAATTTTGGATGGATATAAAATTTTTGAGGGAACTAAAGAACAATTATTGTGCCTCAATTTTGGAGGCAAAGATTTTGAGAGTGGAATATCATAAATGAACCGTGCCCTACGGGCACGGGTTATGACTAGTATATATATGTGTGTATATATATATGAGATTAATGGGTATCATACGCCATATGAAAGGGTCTCTCATATTCCCTCTCACATAAAGGGGGCAAGTACAACAAGTACACGCCCATGTGGGCTTGTGCTTGCCCCCTTTATGTGAGAGGGAATATGAGAGACCCTCTCAAATGGCGTATGATACCCATTATTCTATATATATATATATATATATATATATATATATATATATATATATATATATATATAGGAAAATTTTCAAATGCAAACATTTCGCACCGTGCGAAAATGTTTTTAGTTTTTTTTTGAAATTTTTTCTTTCAAAAATTCTTTTTTCCACCCTCATTATATGTTGTTATACCCCCCTCAAAAAATATTGGTTGAGAAATAATGCCATTTGGCCTTCGATCAAGGCATTTCATCAAATTCGCACGTTTTGAGACCGTTAAATTTGTAACGGGTGGATGTGTGCTCTAATGCCCAACGGGTTCACCCATTATTTTCCCTGGTGTATATAATTGTATGGATTAAACATCAAAAAAAGAATTTTTGAAAAAAATTTCAAAAAATTAAAAAAATTGTTTTCGCACGGTGCGAAAAGCCCTTTTTTCGCATTTGAAGATCCATATATATATATATATAGATATAGAATAATGGGTATCATACGCCGTATGAGGCCTTGCCTCATATGCCCTCTCACAAAAAGGTGCCAAGTACAAGCCCATGTGGGGCTTGTACTTGATATGTACTTGGCACCTTTTTGTCAGAGGGCATATGAGGCACGGCCTCATACGGCGTATGATACACATTATTCTCATATATATATATATATATATATATATATATATATATATATATATATATATATATATATATATATATATATATATATGAGATTAATGGGTATCATACGCCATATGAGAGGGTCTCTCATATTCCCTATCACATAAAGGGGGAAAGTACAAGCCCACATGGGCTTGTACTTGTTGTACTTGCCCCCTTTTATGTGAGATGGAATATGAGAGACCCTCTCATATGGCGTATGATACCCATTATATATATATGTATATATATATGGATTAATGGGTATCATACGCCATATGAGATATGCTCTCATACGCCCTCTCACATAAAGCAACCAAGTACAAGCCCACATGGGCTTGTACTTGGTTGTACTTGGTTGCTTTATGTGAGAGGGCATATGAGAGCATATCTCATATGGCGTATGATAGCCATTATTCTCCTATATATATATATATATAGGAAAATTTTCAAATGAGAACATTTCGCACCGTGCGAAAATGTTTTTATCTTTTTTTTGAAATTTTTTTTTCAAAAATTCTTTTTTCCACCCTCATTATATGTTGTTATACCCCCCTCAAAAAATAATGGTTGAGAAATAATGTCATTTGGCCTTCGATCAAGCCATTTCATCAAATTCGCACGTTTTGAGACCGTTAAATTTGTAACTGGTGGATGAGTGCTCTAATGCCCAACGGGTTCACCCATTATTTTCCCTGGGGTATATAATTGTATGGATTAAACATCAAAAAAATAATTTTTGAAAAAAAAATTTCAAAAAAATAAAAAAAAAGTTTTCGCACGGCTTTCGCACGGGATTTTTCGCACCCGAAGATTGCCATATATATATATATATATATATATATATATATATATATATGAAGAAAACACCTCAATTTTATTGTTATTCATGCCTACGACACCCACTTTATGGTTTACTTAATGAGAGGAATAAATAATCCGAAAATAGGTGTTAATTCAAGATAATCAACACTTCACCATTCTTCTCCATATATGTAAAGATAAGGCCTCCTTTTTATATAACTCATTTCATCAATGACTTATAATAACTGACTTTGTAGTTATGATAATTGATACAACCCTCCCAAAACGGGCCAAGACGGAACGGGCGGAGCCAATGGGCCTGGACGGAATTACGTCTCGGCATAAAAGCCCTACAAACGCCTCGAATCATACCGGCACCGGACTGGCGCGATGGAAGCCGCTGACCCTTGTAGGTTGAGGTAATCTCTTCCCCGAATTGCGCCCATCTACATCACATTCAAGAGCCCATTACACCCACCTTCATGGCCCGTCATGGGACGACAAAAGCGACGGGTACATGGGGCAAGATTTGGGGGGAGACGTCAAGAGGTCGTGGCCGGAGAGACTCCTATAAGAAACCTGAAAAACCATACACCAAGGATCGAATTCTGAATACTCTACACTCAAGTATTCTTCCTCCTAAGATCTTGTCTTCCACCTCATATTTCTCCTCCACAGCTCGGCCTGAGGATTGGTGTATCGGTCTCTCCATGAGCCGACTCGATCCCATCGAGCATCCTTCAGATCAGATCTGACTTAGGCAGCGGAGGGGACTTGGTCGAAACCAAGGTCCGACCCCCCTGATGAGCTTTCTCCTCTGTGTAGGTCAAGGAGACTTCACCCCACCGAAGCTACCCTTCGATGCTTCATCCATCGGAATTGAGCGATCTCGAGCTCGAGCTCGTTCGTCTTTCCACTCGAGGAGGCCGTCGTTCCCCCAAAGCTACCCTTCAGGATATCGATGCACGAGTCCCCACATTCCTGACCAAGCGAATGCACCGCTACCCGATCTCGGAGGCTGCACGTGACTCACGTGACCACTTCAACCTCCAACTCTCCAACTACCAAACTGCGGTGAGAAAACACCCTGAAACATCGGACGTCGTCTGTGGAAAACAAAAACTTTGCCCACATCATCAACTACAAGCAACATGGAGCAGCACGACAACGGATCCACACGCCTGTCGACCATCCCTGAGATGGCAGCTACGTCCCGAATGGAACGGGACGCAGCCATTCCACAGAGGGAACCGACGACTCACGCTCGGTAACCTGTGAACTACTCGATCATCTCGCTCAGGAGATGACGCTAACTTCCAGACTCTGGTAGTGGTCATCTAGCAACTCGTGGGCCCACAACACCCCTTCGGGGGGAACCAGGCGGGGTTCACTGTCCACTCGGGGCAGCGCCTCCCACTGCGCGCTCAGCTTTAGTCACAGACCGCGAGGGTGGAGGCCAGAACCGGGAGCGTTCACCGACCCCCACTTCTCTTAGAACAAGTGGAGGGGGAACCAGGTGGACTGGGGGTAAATCGACGGCGGCTTCGTCCAAACGGTCCCGCTCGGCTGGGCGTCAGTCGTCCAGCCGCACGGCCACCAAAGGGCGTCGGGGACGAAGCAGGAGCCCGCATCAAAAGAGGCTGAGAAGCCACGAGGAATGCCACCTCAGAGAGCACACTCGACAACCTACGCCGATCCCCAGCCAGGATGGCCACCGAGGGAATCCTCCATGCGTCTCCACCAACCTGCCTAGACAACCCGAGCGCCAGGGTGAGGTGCCAATCGGCCAGGCTAACCTGGGGCCTCTGGCGATCGACCACTGTCTGTTAGGAAGAAGTATCACCGAAGCACAGGTGCCCTCCAAGTTCAAAGTGCCAGCCCTGGAGAAATACGACGGCTCGGTGGACCCCAAGGAACATGTTCTAGACTACAAAGGGATCATGAGGTGTCAGGGGGCTGACGACACGTTGCTCTATCGCGGCTTCTATACCAACCCCAAGAAGTCCACCCGGGACTGGTACAACAGCCTCCCTGACCAATCCATCAACAACTTCCAGGACCTGTCCCAGATGTTCTGCTAACAATTTATGGCCGGACGACAGAGGAAGCCAGGCTCGGACCTCCTGGTCAACGTGATACAGAGGCCGAGCGAGACTCTGAGGGCCTACATAAAGCGCTTCAACGCTCAGAAGCTGAACGTCGAGAGTTGACCCAAATTGGTTGTAACAACGGCCCTAAAGAAGGGGCTCCGACATAGGGGCCTGCAGAAGAACCTACACAATGACCCCTTGAAGGACCGTTCCGAGGTCATAGCTCGGGTAGAACGGTTCATGCTGACCGAAGAGGCCTTGGCTGCAGAAGAAGGGGGTCCCCTGGCATGAACCAAGCGGAACTCTAAGCGTGACGAAGGCGAGCGTCACGAGCCGGAGGATCCCAGGCAGGAGAAAAAGTTAAAGGGGAAGCAACGCAGAGGGGAAGCGCCGTCCACCAAGCTGAACGCGACCCAGGACGCCGTCTTAACACATGCTCAGAAGGAGGGCCACATCAACTAGCCGCCCCCTAAGATGAAGGGCGGCCAAAGGGACGAGGAAAAATACTGCATGTACCACAAGGACAACGGCCACGACACCGACGAATGCTGGCACCTAAAGAAGGACATCGACCAACTGATCAGCCGAGGACACCTGAAGAATTTCATCGATGCCTCAAAGGTGACCCCCAGAGAGGGCACATCCAAGAAAATGGACAAGGGGAAGAGGGTGAACGTCATCCATACTCCCCTACGCATAATCGAGTGAGGAGGCGGGCCAATCAACCGTGGCTACTCCCCCCGGGCAAGGTTTGCACGCCCACCGTTATCTTCCCCGCTTTTTTGTATTTCTTTTTGAATGTATCCCCAGTTTTTATTTTCAAGAATGAAGTGCAAGTTCACGCCAACAAATATATGTCTCTTGAGATCTGACTCAACACTTCGCCATGTCGAACCTCCTGAATCGACCGTAAGACTGGGGATGACCCCCCCAGCGGTCCGATCGTCCAGTCGGCCATAAGGCTGGGAGCAACTCCCTCAGCAGGCCAATCATTCAACCGGCCATAAGGATGGGGGTAACTCAACTAGCAGACCGATCATTCAAATCGACCGTAAGGCTGGGGGCAACCCCCTAGCAGGCCGATCATTCAAATCGGCCGTAAGGCTGGGGGCGGCTCCCCAGCGGGCCGATCATTCGATTGACCATAAGGCTGGGCAACTCCCCTAGCAAGCTGATCATTCAAATCAGACGTAAGACTAGGGAAACTCTCCCAGCAGTCCGATCATTCATATCAGACGTAAGGCTGGGGACAACTCCTCCAACAAGCTGAGCATTCAAATCGACCGCAAGGCTGGGGCAACCCCCTAAGCAGGCCAATCATTCAAATCGGCCGTAAAGCTGGGGGCAACTCCCCAGAAAGCCGATCATTCAAATCGGTCGTAAGGCTGGGGGCAACTCCCCCAGCAGGCCGATCATTCAAATCGACCGTGAGGCTGGGGGCAACTCTCCCAGTAAGCCGATCATTCAAATCGACCGTAAGGCTGGGGCAACTCCTCCAGCGGGCCGATCGCTCGGTCGGTCATAAGGCTGGGGGCAACTCCCCCTGCAGGCCGATCGCTCGGTCAGCCGTAAGTCATGGGTGTAGCTCCCCCAGTAAGTTGACCGACCCATCGACCGTCAAGCTGGGGCAACTCCCACATCAGTTCGACATTGCATCGACCGTAAGGCTGGGGCAACTCCCACAGTAGGCCGATCATACGTTTGGCCGTAAGCCTGGGGGTAGCTCCCCCAGCCATCCGACCGACCCATCGACCATCAGGCTGGGGCAATTCCCCCATCAGATCGACATCGCATCGACCGTTTGGCAGGGGACAACTCCTTTAGCGGGCCAACCACCCGATCGACCATAAGTCCGGGAGCCACTCCCCCAGCAGGCCGATCCTAAACCGACCATAATGCTGGGGGCAAATCCCCGAGCAGGTCGGTCCTAAACTGGCCATAAGTCTGGGGGCCACCCTCCCAGTAGGCCGGTCCTAAACCGGTCATAAGTCTGGGGCCACTCCCTTAGCAGGCCGGTCCTAAACCGACCATAAGACTTGGGGCAACTCCCCCAGAAAGTTGGGCCTAAACCGACCATAAGGCTAGGGGCAACTCCCCCCCCAGAAAGTCGGGCCTAAACCGATCATAAGGCTGGGGGAAACTCCCCCAGCAGGCCGGGCTTGACCCAACCATAAGGCTGGGGCAACTCCCCCAGCCAGTCAGACCTAGTCCGACCAGTAGCGCGTCGCTCCCTGGAATACCCGATAAGTACGAATCCGTATCAGGTATTCCCAAAGCAGTGAGTGTTACGAAGAAAATACCAAATTAAAAACACAAGCAGCAGGTCCACTGCGCACTGTTGGGATAGTACCTGTAATGTTCCCAAAGCACAACCAAGCAACAATAACGTAAACACAGAAAGAAACACTAAGGGAAATTATACAACAACTAATCCCAAAGAAAAGTCTGATTTCTATACATCATCCATCTGTACATACATCCACCATCAGCATCTCGTCACTACCCAAACAGAACCCCAAAGTACAAACACCCTCTCCTCTTCCCTTGCCGTTCCAACCTAACTCATCCACAGAACTCCACTGCTCTACCGCATAGCCGCCAACCAACTCCAACACCTGAACCTGAAAAGTTAACGGTGGGGCACGTTAACGCGTGACCCAGTAGGAATTCCATATCTCAACTAGTCCTTACATGAAGTGTGGAAAGGGTGCACGTGAGCAGACAGAGTGTATGTCATGGCATAAACAGCTACTGTAGTAAAGGAAGTAATAACTATAGTTATGAACATGTGAAAGCATGCACGTGCAACAGGCAAGGTGTACGACAATGGTATACAACATAAAAGAACCATAGTAAAGAAACACAAGTAAAAACACATACATTTATCATTGCTACAAGAATAATAAGGGTTAACAATTAATCCATTGGTTAGCATTTTGGAACCTGGATAAATTGTAGAACATTAAGGAGTCGGATTTCACACAGGGTGGGTGAAAAGTGGTACCGCAACCAGCGACACGAGCACTGGAGGGGCCTCTCGTAACTCTGTACCCGAACGGGGCAAGGCACTAGAGCGAGACTTATCTCGGTTTTTCTGTGAAAAACGGAGCAAACCATCAGTTACCGTCATGGTGCATCACGAGTACACCAGCGGCCTCTCCAACCCTTTCAACTCGCCCTTCCGGGAGTGATACAACTGGTGAGAATTCATATCATCTGTCCGCTCCTTAACTCCTATAATTTACCCCTGTTTCCCCCAAACCCCATGTCACCCTCCTTTAAGAGGACTTAATCATTTTCATGAAACATAACACTTTCTATTTCTTTCTTTCCACATTTCACCACACATTTGGGACATGCATCGCCTTGTGTATTCCCTTTCTCATTTCACATAATATACCTGAAACATATAACCACATTCACATCATCATTTGCATGTGCCAAGAACATAAACCACATATCACCATGTAACAGAAATAATTAAGAACATTAATGGCAAGTTTAACATCAAAAAGAGCTTAAAACAACATTTAAATCTTTCAGCTTGCTGGAAAAGCAGAACAGTTAGATTGAGAAGCACATTTCTCCATACTTTTGTATCAAACATGTACATACAATATAAATGAAAGTTGTAGATATGGTTGTGCTGGATTCACCTATAAATTTTCAAGCAGAAAGATGAACTGTGTGATTTATGATGAATTGTTTGTTGAGACCTGTCGAATCTGTTTTTCAGACAGATTTTAAGAGTTGTAAAGATTGCTAATTTAAGACATGTTACAGTTAAAATCTCAAAAATGTGCACTCAGAAAAAGTTGTAGAAAAAGTTGTTATCTTTCCAACGAGACCAAGTTCATCAATTTCTATGGAGTATGCAGGGACTGTTCTACGTTTTGCCAAACCGTGTCCAGACTGGATGAAATTCCGACATGTTGTAAAGATTGAATTTTTACTCCTAATTATTGTACTGAACATATGGCATATTTTATATGATTTTGGGGTAGAATTTCAAGGGCTTCACGAAAATAATTTTTTCAGAATTTAATTCTTGATAAAACTCAGAATTACTTATCACGCACAACCATACAAATTCAGCATTACTCACCGCACACAACCATACAAACCTCAGATTTGCTTAACGCACAAAACCATACAAAACTCAGATTTGCTCAACGCACAAAACCATACAAAACTCAGAATTGCTCAATGCACAAAACCATACAAAACTCAGAATTGCTCAATGTACAAAACCATACAAAACTCAGAATTTAACTTAAGAAAAGGTAAAACCACAACAACAACAATCATGAAACTAAGCATGCAACTCTAATACTAGTTGGAGATGGAATCCTAACTTAGGGGTGATGAGAGACAAGTGGGTAGCCCAAATCCATATGGCTCCTCCTTCTTCAAACCCTTCTCCTTCTTCCTTAAATCCTTCTTCTCCTCCACAAGCTCCTAGAATGAGCAACAGCACCCAAACAACGACAGAGATGCTACGGGGGTGTGCAGAGTGAGGGTGGCATAGCCCTACGGGTGCTCAACCTCCCTAATGTCTAAGAATGAGCAAGTGGAAGGGATGAATTCGGCCTGATCTTTGGAGAGAGAGAGAGAGAGTGAATGTAACCTTCTTTCTTTACTCCTAGAGTAGCCACCTCATCTCCCTAAAATCCTCTAAGCATGCCACTAAGCCTTGGGTTAGGTAAGGATCAAGGATATCTTGATACATCAAAGATGGAGGTGTCCCTTAGGAAAAATTAGGATTTTGTTTTTTTAGAAAAATAACTATACCCACTTAATATGCATACAATACTTAATACTCATCAAGACATTAGTATTCCAACCATATATTTTATTTAATAAAATCATATATCATACAAAATTATTTAAAAATAATTTTTAGCTTGACAAAATTAAATAAAATACGTAAGGATTCCCCAAAAATTTATACGCACATATAAACAATCAAAATACGTATTAATACACGTATATGAATTTTGGGGTCATTACAGACCATAAGGCTGGGGCAACTCCCCCAGCAGGTCGGACCTAATCCAGCCAAGAGGCTGGGGACAACTTCCCCGGCAGAGTGACCATGGACCGCCATGAAGGGCTGGGAACAATCCCATCAATGAATACCTCCCACAGGTCAAGTCAGCAAACGACCCCAACTTGAGCAGCGAGAGGGGAGCAGAACCATGTAAGGACCATCTACCTTGCAATACTAACAACAAACACTCTAGAGGGGGGTGAATAGACTAATGACAATAAATTGTGCAATTAAAATTAAACTTACAGATGTGGAATAATAAGTGCAAAAGGAATTAATCAACACAATCAATCCAAACGCAAACACAAGAATTACCCTCGTTCCCCAAACTTGGGTACATCCTGCCACACCAATATCCACTATAATTCTCACACAGAGAAGTGAATACAATCTCACACAGAGATACCTCACATAGAGGATTTGGATTCTCACACAGAGAAATCGTTACTCTCACACAGAGAGACCTCACACAGAGGATTTAGTATTCCCACAAAGAGATATCCTTGCTTTCACACAGAAAGACGTATGCTCTAACACAGAGAGACTCAAACTCTCACACAGAGAGATATTAACCAACCCTCACATAGAAGGTTATACACTCACACAGAAAGTAACTTCCTCTCACACAGAAAGCTAGGGTTTCAATAAAATAACAAAGTAAAACAAATACTCTTACATATGCCTTGAGATGAACTTACTTATTAATGAATGTACGGCATGGAAGAGGACCTCCAAGTGATGAGATTTGCTGGAATTTCACTTGGATGATTTCTCTTGAGCTTGACTTCAATGCATGAAGGAGATTTAGAGCTCTAGGAGGGAAATACGAGAGTTTGAGAGTGGATTATTTAATCTCAAAAGATTTTCAATAGCATCAAGAAGTTTTAATGAACTTAGCCCTCTCATATATATATGAACCCTATAGGAACTCTCAAAACCCAAGAAAACAGCCAAAAATAAAAAGCTGTAACGGCTAGTTTCTGGACTGAAACATCACTAACAATCGACTGATGAACAAATAATAGTCGACTGTTCAACGACTAAAAAAATTCCAACGGCTATAATCTGAGCCAAGACAGTCGATTGATGAAGACAATACAGTCGACTGAGAACATGACAGGCGCCTGTAAATCCTTCAGCAGGCGACTGCTGCATGGGATGGAATAAAACAGAGAGTTGCACTCTTTCTCCTAATATGCATACAAGCGACTGAAGAACAAATGACAGTCGACTGTAAAATAGACAGGCGATTGTTAATCCTTCATCAGTCAACTACTGCAGGAGATGGAGAAAGACAGAGAGATACAATATTCGCACTTACGCCTTTCAGACGACTGTTGACCATTTCATATACGACTGTAATTTAAACATCAGTCGACTGATGCGAAAAGCTCAAGTAGAGTCAATAAAAATGTTGACTTAAGCAGTGTACCACAGTCGACTGTAGAAGGCTCGACAGGCGACTGGAATCACCTAGTCGACTGTGAATCCTTCAGCAGGCGACTGTAGGAGAGCCAGAGACTCCAAATGAGTCTTTGAGCAAGATGCGCCTATTGGGTTGGATTCTATGATTATCCTAAGGCTATCTAAGATGGTTAAATGCATATGCATGAATTAGTAGACCATCTATCAAGGCATTACATTAAACCTAGACTCAAAAAGGAGAAAAGCAATAAATGAAATATTACATGGATTACATTGCTTTCCTTAGAGTCTATGGCTTCAATCTTGATGCCTTGTTGCTCCCCATCATCTCCAAGCTTTGGCACCCCTTGAGTACAAGCTTTGGTCCTGCTCCACTTGATATCCATCCTTACACCAAGTGTTTAGTCTCCAAAAATGATATTCTTGAAATGTTAACTATGAGACTAAAATAAGGAAGTCATTAGCAACAACATAATATTGTGATCATCATCAAAATAATATTGGTATGAAACACCAATACTCAACAATCTCTCCCTTTTTGATGATGACACACACTATGTAAAACATAAAACAATAAAGCACAAATGCTAATGAGCTCCCCCTACTTATATGCACCAATTGTAAAATGAGATACACAATAGTAAATACTTATTATACCAAATAAAATAATGAGACATCATGTTGACATATAATAGGCATGGATTACATAAACCAATTTCAATAGAAAATAATCATGCACACATGAATGGTATATACGATCCCACATATCTTTCCTCATAGATATATCTCTCCCCAAATACATATGTATGAAATTCAAGAATTACATTTACATAATGCATATATCTCTCCCCCTTGACATCGTCAAAAAGGTGGACATGAAAAATATCCCCCTTGTCATCTTAATCAAAGATGTGACAATATGCAAGATATAAGGAGATGTATGATATCAAATTTGTAATATTTAGTGGGTATCAATCACTATCCCATGTGATCACTCCTTATTTTACACCCTTTTCCCGCATGTTTGCATGCCATTTTGATCGCCCAAATTATGTTTTTCACGATATATCGACGATATTGCGATGCTTTTCACGATTTGTTGTTTTTGTCGCATTTCAGGTGATTTGGCGCGATTAGGAGTGATCTCGAGATGCGTGTAATCTGGACGGCCACCGACGACCTCCCCGAGGGGTATTTTGCTGTTGGAGAGGAGCAGAAGAAGAATGGACGTCGCCGGAGCGACGAGGAGGCCAAAACGACCAGTTTGGGCATTTTTTGTGTCCCACTCGGCCGAGTGGAGGAGCCACTCGGCCGACCAGCGAGACACTGCTCGGCCGACCCGTTCAGACACAACTTCCATGTGTACTCGGCCGAGCGACGGAGACCACATCGGCCGAGTGACGCTACCACGTCCGCCCGAGTGGCGCCCAGACGAAGGCTCTCAAAAAGTCCGAAGTTACTGTTTTTCGGCCATCTGCGCTTCAGAAGACCCACTCGGCCGAGTGGCAAATCCCGTCCGCCCGAGTGAAGTGAAGCCATCGGCCGAGTGACGACAACTCACTCGGCCGAGCCACCCCCGAACTGAAGACCCCTGAAAGCCCCTACTTACTGGAAAATTACAGGGTTTTCACTCGGCCGAGTGACTTTTGTCACTCGGCCGAGTGCGATGCGCTGCCTGTAGCGAAATTTGCGGAAAACAGGCTGTGCAGGGGCGTTTTGGTCAGGATTTTTGGACGATTTTTGGGGCTATTTAAGCTCTGTTTTTACCCTAGTTTTGAAGAGCCTCCTCTCAGATTTTTTGCAGCTTTTTGAGTCTACTTTTTAGCTTTATTAATTGTGATTGGTGAAGAGAAAAACTTGGATTTTTGTTGGGTTGATTGAAGATCTACATTGGTTTGCACTTCTCTTCCACAAAAACTCTATTTTTATTGTTTATATCATTGTTGTGATGAATTCCATTGTCTATTTCTTTGCCAATTATTGTGCTATTGCTATGATTAGTGAGTAGTCTCCACGTCTTGGGGCGTGGGGATGAACCCTACAAGCCCAATTTCGTATTTGTGTTGAATCGGTAGAAATTGAGCTAGGATTGTTATTAGGGATTAGATTGGGATCGAATTACTACGGATAGCTAGGTATTCACATCAATTGGGATTTGCAAGAGATTGGATCCCAATTCGATAGGAAGCCCTAGAAATCCGAATTGGGTTGGAGTCGGATTTTCGAAGTATCGGTTTGCAAGAAATTGGACCGATGCTAGGATCTCCGGTTGCAATTCCGCGCCGATACCCGTTTGCAAGAGATTGGACGGGTAGGAACTATCCTAATCTAGATTGTGGACCGAGTTTGCAAGAGATTGGACTCGGTGCGCAATTGGACGATGATGTTGATCCCAATGCTAGCTTCCCTAGGCTAGGGTTTGCAAGAGATTGGACCCAAGCCTAGGATAGCTATAGACCGGCAACAGCGCGAGAGCGTGAGCTTGGTTCCACATTTAGTTGCAACTAGTTCATCCAAATTCTCATCCTAGCGATTTCGATACTGGCGAACCACAATTGTGAAATATGGTGAGTAGTGGGGATTCCCCATTCCCTAGGCGTTCTCTATTTGATTTGATATTTCGCACTTTTGTCTGACGATTGTGACAGGATCGCCCAAGGCAATTATCCCTCTAAATAGCCAGGTTGATTAGGAGCAAGCACGGTCATTCGTCCTCCCTGTGTTCGATACCCGCTCGCCGCTATACCGTGCGCTTGCGGTAAAACTACAGCCGTCGCCTCGGGACGTGTACGCCGGGGCGCGATCAAGTTTTTGGCGCCGTTGCCGGGGAAGGCATTTAGACGGTGCTCAGCACCGACCACCCGGTTATTTCTTCTTACTTTCTTCCTTTACTTCCCTCTCTATCTTATCCTAACTTCATTCGTAGCCCTATTTGCGCATTCTCCCCGCATTTTGCATAAGATCTTAACAGGGAGAATGGGGGATGCAACGCCAACAATAGAACTCAGTCAGGGAGACTATGACACCTTTACGGGCCTCCTTAAGGAGCTTGTCGACGAGGTCCACACTACCGGAGCATTTGCTATCAATATCACGGACCCCGACGAACAACTATTTGCTAGCTTTGTGATGGACCAAATCTCCCCGGAAGGGACTATCGGAGGCAATGTCAGAGTTGACGTGGTCGACGACAAATTGCATTTCGAAGACAATAGAGCAAATGTCGAAGAGCACTATGCTCCCGAAGAACCCTTCGAGCAAACCGACATTCAGGATGTTACACTTTATGACGCTCACTCTTGTTTTTATGAATCGTCTGATGTGTTTCTTGATTCCAGGTACGAACTGGAGCAGAGCGAAGGTTTTGGCGATGCTAGCACTGAATCAGAGGGCGCCTACTTCGATGCCTCATCCTCACTAAGCAGCGAGTCTGACTTGTCACATGAAAGCGTGCCATCTGAAAATGAGCTAAACCCGGATGACAAGGAAGAAGCCGAATTCATGAGAGCTGAAAAGGTGGAAGAAGCAGCGCCACCTCAGGTAGAGCTTAAACAATTACCGCCGAATCTAAGGTATGCCTTTTTGGGTAATAAATTGACTTTTCCGGTGATAGTAAATTCCCACCTCACACAAGATCAACTTGAAAAACTCCTAGACGTCCTTAGGAGCCACAAAGATGTCTTGGGATACACTATTTCCGATCTAAAGGGAATAAGCCCTAGGCTTTGCACGCATCGGATCCATTTGGAGGATACCGAAGCCACCTCCATAGAGCCTCAAAGGCGGTTGAACCCGAACATGAAGGAGGTGGTTAAAAAGGAAATCCTAAAATTGCTTGAAGCCGGTATAATTTATCCTATCTCTGACAGTAGATGGGTTAGCCCCGTCCACGTTGTCCCCAAGAAAGGAGGGATGACTGTCATAAAAAATGACAAAGGTGAGCCAATATCCACGCGCACTGTCACGGGATGGCAAATGTGCATTGACTATAGGAGACTCAATAAAGCCACCCGAAAGGATCATTACCCATTGCCATTCATCGATCAAATGCTTGAACGCCTCGCGAACCATAAATACTTTTGCTATCTAGACGGGTATTCGGGTTTCTTCCAAATCCCTTTGCACGAAGATGACCAAGAAAAGACAACTTTCACTTGTCCCTATGGCACCTACGCATACCGTAGGATGCCGTTCGGCCTTTGTAATGCTCCCGCCACATTTCAAAGATGTATGACATCCATATTTTCCGATTATATTGAAAATATTATGGAAGTTTTTATGGATGATTTCTCGGTTTATGGAAGTGAGTTTGACTCTTGCTTGGAAAATCTCACTAAAGTCCTAAAAAGATGCCAACAAAACAATCTCACTCTCAATTGGGAGAAGTGCCACTTCATGGTCACGGAAGGTATAGTTCTCGGACACCTTGTTTCCTCAAGAGGAATCGAGGTTGATAAAGCTAAGATTGAGGTAATCGAAAAACTTCCTCCTCCTATTAATGTCAAGGGCATTAGAGGCTTCCTTGGCCACGCGGGGTTTTACCGCCGCTTCATTAAGGATTTCGCCTCGATTGCCCGACCACTTACTTCCTTACTCGCTAAAGATGTTCCTTTTGACTTTTCAGGAGAATGCTTGCAAGCTTTCAACACCTTGAAGGAAGCGCTAGTCTCAGCGCCCATCATCCAACCGCCGGATTGGAGCCTCCCTTTCGAGCTAATGTGCGATGCTAGCGACCAAGCCATTGGAGCGGTATTGGGACAAAGGAAAGATAGGAAGCTTCATGCGATATACTACGCAAGCAAGACATTAGATGACGCGCAGAAAAACTACACAACTACCGAAAAGGAGCTTCTAGCGGTCGTCTATTCCATAGAGAAGTTTCGCTCCTACCTCCTCGGTTCCAAGGTGATTGTCCACACCGACCATGCAGCATTGAAGTATCTTTTAAACAAGAAGGAGGCCAAACCCCGGTTGATTAGGTGGATACTCTTGTTGCAAGAATTCGACCTAGAGATCAGAGATAAGAAGGGTACAGACAATGTCGTGGCAGATCATTTATCCAGGCTCATTCGCGATAAGGAGGATGAGAGCTTACCTATTGACGACACATTCGTTGATGAGAGGCTATATGCGGTAAGGGCCGAGGAAGTACCTTGGTATGCGGACTTCGTCAACTACTTGGCGTGCGGAATCAAACCGCATGGGATGTCCACGCAACAAAAGAGGAGATTTATGCATGAGGTCCGTAGCTATTTTTGGGAAGATCCTTACCTTTTCAAGATATGCAAAGATAATGTCATTCGTAGGTGTATTCCTAAGGAGGAGGCAACGTCTATCATTTTGCATTGCCACGGTCTACCATGCGGGGGACATCATGCCGCCTCTAAAACTACCGCTAAGATCTTGCAGAGCGGATTCTTCTGGCCCACAATGTTTAAAGACACTCACACTTTTGTGAAGGGTTGCGATAGATGTCAACGGACCGGGAATATCTCCAAGCGCAATGAGATGCCGATGAGACCCATCCAGGAGATTGAGCTTTTTGATTGTTGGGGAGTAGACTTCATGGGGCCTTTTCCGTCGAGCAATGGCAACAAGTACATCCTATTGGCCGTTGACTATGTCTCCAAATGGGTGGAAGCTATTGCCACCCCTACTAATGATGCGAGGGTCGTCTCCAAATTCTTCAAGCAAAATATCTTTCCGCGCTTTGGAGTGCCGCGTACCTTGATAAGCGACGGGGGAAGCCACTTCATAGAGAACAAGTTTGAAGCAATGCTAAAAAAGTACGGGGTGAATCACAGGGTTGGAATGGCTTATCACCCCCAGACAAGCGGCCAAGTAGAAGTCTCAAATAGAGAAATCAAGCAAATTCTCGAGAAAACCGTAGATCGGTCTAGAAAGGATTGGTCAATGAAGTTAAACGATGCTCTATGGGCCTATCGTACGGCTTTTCGCACCCCCATCGGTACCACACCGTTCCGCCTAGTTTACGGGAAGGCTTGCCACTTGCCGGTAGAGTTGGAACACCGTGCATATTGGGCCATCAAGACCTTTAACTACGATTATAAGAGTGCGGCGGTGAGGCGACTCTTGGACATCAACGAACTTGATGAAATAAGGAGAGACGCCTATGAGAGCTCGAGGATTTACAAGGAAAGGACCAAGATTTTCCACGATGCCCGCAAAACTGTCACGGACTTCAAGGTGGGAGACAAGGTCTTGCTCTACAACTCCCGACTCCGACTATTTCCCGGTAAGTTGAGGTCACGTTGGTCGGGACCTTTCACCATCAAGCACATACAACCGGGAGGAGCTTTCGAGTTGGAAAGCAAGGAAGGCACCACATTCAAAGTAAATGGGCAAAGGCTAAAACACTATTCCGAGGGGATCCCTACGGGCGAAATCAATAGAGTATATTTGCTTAAAGAGCGGTCGCATGATCTCTCGGACCTCCTTGATGAGGTGATAGAGGAGGCGATTCCTCACTCAATTGGTGCCCTTTTTGATGAAGAATTTGAAGAAGGCCCGGATTTAGGCCAAGATCAAAAGATTGAAGACGATTCCCCCGACTTCTCCGCTGATGAAGATGAAGGCGACGCTGATGTCGCAAGGATTCGAGAGCTCTGCAAGCTCTCGAAATCAAAGTCTCCAAAGAAAGCTCCGCCGGTACGGAAATCGGCATCGCCGGCTAAGCCGTTGACCGGGGCAAATGCTAGCTTGGGGGAGCCTCCCCCCAACACTATTCGAGATAGGAGACCTCCGAGGGAGACCGCTACGCCGCCACGTCCGAATCCAAGCGCGCTCCCCGGAAAGTTTGACGGGTGCATCTCATGTGCACCAAACATCCCGCATTGATTGAAAATTATAGGGGGTCGAGCTCACGACCTAAAACGAGCGCTTGTCGGGAGGCAACCCGACGGTTTTTTGCTTTATTTTCTTTTTTTTTCTTTATTTTCGTTTTAGAAATTTTTAGTGTTTTGAGTCGATCGCCAAAAATTTTGTGATAACGGGTCCTATTTTTCTTGACAGGAGAGAAGATAGGTAGATCATCATGAGGAGGATGAACGAGACGATGAGGAGCGCCCCAAGAAGGCGTTCGACGCTTAGGAGGAGCATGAAATCGACTGGAGGAAGAAAGACGGAGTTTAGAGTCCAAACGAAGATAAACAGCAGAAATTAAGGCTCACTCGGCCGAGTATACTAGTCACTCGGCCGAGTCAAGAAGTTCGTCCGGCCGAGCCGCTCACGAACGAGGGAAGTCTGCTGTACCCAACTCTCTGTCTATTTTCCTCATTTCATAAGAACTGCTACTCGGCCGAGTACATATATTCACTCGGCCGAGTAAAACGGATACCCTCCTAGGGCGAGTCATGCCGAGTAGCTTGAGTCACTCGGCCGAATGGACTTACTCCACTCGGCCGAGGCTGGCAAAGCCACTCGGCCGAAGCGACATCGGGGAGAAATTTTTAATTACCTTGCTCGGCCGAGTGAGTAAAGTCACTCGGCCGAGTCGTAACTTTTTTAATATAAAACCGAGGGGGGGGCACGGTTTTCGAAAACGAAAAAAACCCTTCGCCCGCGCCCCCTCAGCTCTCCCTCGCCCGATCTCGCCTCGCCGCTCGCCCACTCGCCCGCGCGCGCCGCCGCTCGGCCTGCCGTCGCCGGCCGCCCGTCGCCGGACTCCGCCTGAGTCGCCGCCGGCCGCCCCGCCTCCGATCACCTCCGGTTCGCTTATTTTCACCGTTTTCTCCTCTCCTCGTGTATATTTTGAGGATCCATGTGCTAAACGCCCCCCTAACCCAAATCAATTCCTATATCTATCTGTTATACCCCTATTGCTCCATACATTTTGATTATTACTCGCTGATATCGCTTTTCCATGCGCAGGTTGCTTTTTGGAGCTTAGGGGAGCTCAGGGGAGTTTCTACGGGCTGCTCAGGACTTCGTGGAGGCGCGGACTTCGCACGCTTCCACTACTTAGCACTCGCGGCGTGTTTGGGTAAACTCTTTCCACTCTTGTGCACACGCCGCACTTTTCACTTTTTCGGCGCGCGCTCGGGGCAGATATGCCGCCCCGGACACGGCCGCGGTCGAAGAGAGCTTCCGCCAAGCGGAAGCGGTCGGATGATGCCGGCCCCTCCCACGAGTTGGAGGACTCTCCTCCACCGTCCCCCGCACATCCCGCACAGCCTGCAGGCCCCGCACACCCCGCACAGCCTGCAGCGCACCCACAGCCCGCACAGCCTCTCCCCGCCGATCCACCGCCACCACCACCGGCTCCACTGGTCGGGCCGCTCGGGATCACGTTCCGAGACGACGCACACCGCGCCGTCTTCGAGCGTATCTCCCAGCGCTCGATCGTACCCTCCAGGTTCGCACACCTCGCTGACCTAGGACGCCTGGGGGTACTCGAGGGACTGCTCACGTTGTACGACAACGTGGGCTGGCGAGATTTTTTCCAGGTGTCGGCGGATACTTTTACCCGTCCGACACTTGAGGTTTTGAGTTCTATCGCCCGGACCGATGAGGGATGCTCATTCCGGTTCATGGATCGAGAGTGCCAGGTCACTCTCGATATGATGAGAGCATTTTTCTCTTGGCCCGCAGTCCCCGGAGCCGATCGCGGTTATGGCCCCACACATATCCCTCCACCCTCTTTCGACGCCGGCGCCTTCTGGGTACGTATCACGGGTCTACACGCCGCCTTTGACCCTAGTAGGGCCAAGGCCTCGGCCATTGTCCACCCCTGCCTTCGCATTGCCCAGCGCCTCATGGCGACTACCTTTTTGGCCAGATATGAGCCGGGCACGATGTCTACGCCAGAGCTTTACATGCTCTATGCGATGACACGTCCCAGAGCTCTGTCTAGGGATGGAGATGAGCTTGTCCCCGCCGTCGTGATCGATATCGCGGCATGGTACTTAGACCGCATCATTGTATCGGTGGGCGCTCGCTCACCGATATGCTGCGGCGGCCTGGTAACCCTGCTGGCTCTTATGACCGGCGAGGATTTCCCCGACGACCTGCGACGCGTTCCGGGCCCCACTTCCTTGTCGATAGACGTTATGGCCCAGATGAAGATGTTGCGTCCGCATGGTGAGCGTCACTGGGTCTGGTTGCACGGCCCCTTTGGGGCCGATTACATGATTCTCCCGAGCCCTGCTCGGACCCAGATTGCACCGGCCCACGTAGACTGGCTCCCAGATATGGATGTCCTCATCCCCGCCGCCTACGTGCTCGAGGCCGAGGAGGCCGAGCAGGGCCACGCCGCCCACGCTGCCCAGGCTGCTCCCGCAGACCCTGCTGCACGCCCTGCCGAGCCCGTTGCCGCCTCTGTGACCCCTCAGCCCACACATGTCGTTTCTGCTGCTCCCGACACTTCTGTCCTCACCTCTACCAGTGTCGCGAGTACTTTTGCTGAGCCCACTTCCACCACTGTCACCACTTCCGAGGCTGTCCCCACCACTCCCTCTGCCACCTCAGGCCCTCTGTCCGTGGAGCCCCTTTGCTCCGCACTCCCCGAGCGCCCGCCGACCATAGTCGAGTGCGGAGAGCCCTCGTTCACTTCGGTCGTGGAGACCATGGTTAGCATGATCTCCGCTGGGGTTACACCTTTTGGACCGCACACTTCTGCCCCAGCGGGAGATTCCTCTGTCTCCACCGCCGCCTTATTCTCCGAGAGCGTCGTGGCGTCTGTCCACACGTCTGTGCCACGGACCTCTCTGGCCACCTCGTTACCTCTTTTGCACGCCTCCTTTGCTGCCGCTGCCTCCACTTCTCGCCAGCCTGCGTCCCGGCCTCACACCGAGGCCAGGCCCACTTTTCCAGGCGCGGCCCCTTTTGTCCCATTCCCTGCTGAGCCCGTTACATACTCCACATGCGTACGCCAGCCTCGCCCTGCACAGCCTAGACCGGTGCGTCCCTCTGCACCACCCCCGCCCGACACTGTACTGCAGAGCATACGTGCTCTTGAGGTGGCGGTGAGTGGTCTTAGAGGAGACCTTCGGACCTTGTCCTCCACCGTCTCTACGCTGTCTGGACGCTTTGACCTGATCCCTCAGATCCACTACTGCCTGACACAGATCTTAGAGCGTCTCCCGTGCGTACCCCCACCCACCCCGCAGGTTCCCACACACACACCCACACACGCTCGACCTGCTTCCACTCCCACGACCACCCCAGCTCAGCAGCCTACACCACCACCACCACCACCTCCGCCTCAGGACGGAGACGGCGCGGCACCGCCTTCTTAGGCACTCTTGATGCCTTGATCCATTCCTGTCGTTGTGCTGCCCGTCTCTGCTGGGTCCTGATGCACTTTTGTCCACCCCCCTCCCCTCACTTATTTTGGGATTATATTTCTGATCATATCTATTTGTGCATATCATATCATATCTACTTGGGATTCTCATTTTTGATCACATCTATATATATCTTTTTTGGGAGAGAGGGAGAGTTCTGGGTGCCATATTTATTTTCTTATCACTCCTAGCAGTGCATGCATCATTTCCGCATCTTATTTTCATTTCTTACTTTTCCTTTTTTATATTTTTTCTTCCCATCATGCATCCATCCTCACTTGCCCCTCACATTGCTTGTCTCTCTGTGTGCCACACTTTGCACATTGAGGACACTGTGCCGTTTAGCTTGGGGGAGTGAGCTTTCACGTTCTTTTTTCGATTTGCCACCTTTATTTTCAGTTTTTCACACCGCTTTTCACTTTTGCACTCATTTTTCGTTATTTTCCTTTTGTTTCGCCATGCATCACGTTTTCCTTACTTTCCTGTGTGCCGCATTGCATAGTTCTATTTTCCTTTTATCTTTACTTCTTCCTTATTTTTCATCTCATGCTAGAGATGAATTTTCTGTGATGATGTCTACGTGGAGTTAGCTTATTCTATATGCATGCTATATTTGTCGTGTCTTAGATTTCATTTCTGATATCATATGCTATGACTCGCTTGCATTTAGAAATAGGAGCCCACACTTTTTCCTCATGAAAATGGATGAAATTTTATTATTAGCTGAGCCTGAATATTCATATGTATGCTATCACAGAAAACACACCAAGATTCACGCATTGGATGCCCATATCTGGAGTACTGACTTCTTTTCCTTTATCACTTCTATATGCATGAATTGTACACTTCACTTCCGGATGATTGAATGATTGTTAGCTATGATATATCTGGATTAGTTAGCTTTTTTGCGATCGAAACTGAGTAGATTAGATTACCCTGCTGAAGTTGTCGTGCATGTCTTATAGAGTGAGCCGAGAGTTATATTTATTTCTTTCTCCACAAATCTTGAACAACATTTCTCTACTTTTAAAATCATTGGTGAATCTCCCCTTAGTGATTCTATTTTATGGCATTTCCCCCGCTATTAATTCCTAGCTCCAAATCTCTTATTCCAAAAAAAAAAGAGAAAAAAATATATGTAATAAAAGAGAGAAGAACATTCTCGTATATCATTATCTCTCTTTGAATTGGGATCATTGTATATATGATAGAAAAAAAAAAAGAGAAAAAAAAAAGAGAAAAAAAAAAAAAAGAAAAGAGAAAAAAATCCTCAATAAAAGATCCCATCTCGCTTATTTTCTTTCTTTCTTCTTTCTCTTCTTTGCCTTTGGAGCTTTATAAAAATGGGGATGTAAATATTTTTGTGCCACCACGCTTATAGATAAGCTTGGGGGAGGAGATCCATTGATGTGTGAGAGAGCGACTACTTGACATTGCACGACGACCTAGGCTAAGTAATATTCTATACTCGGTGAGATTGTTTCTAGCTTTATGAAATCCAGAAATCTAAGCCTAGCATTCATTTCATGAAACCCATACTTTTCTATTCTCTCTATTCTATGATGTGATACTCTTATACTCCAGATAGAAAGCGTTCAATTGAAAAGTGTGTGATCTGAGACTTGTATACCGCTTTAGATGATTCGGGCGATGTTAATTTTAAAATCATTCCGTTTCTCATGATTATACCGTTGTTCGTGGGTTTTCTATTTTCTACTTGCACTATTCTACTATGATATCAAAATGAGATTCTTTGACATGTATTTCTCACTCGGTGCATGCTATAAGAGTAGGTGAAACCCACGTCCTGAGAAAATGATCTAGCATCCTACCTCTTCTTTCTTTCTTTCTTTATTCTCGTTTGGTTTTTCATTCTTCTTCGTTTTTCATTTTTTTCGTTTTTCGCCGTTTTCGTTTTCCGAATCCACCGGGTTCGCTTTTTACTTATCTTCCTCGAGGACGAGTAAGAGGCAAGCTTGGGGGATTTTGATCACTCCTTATTTTACACCCTTTTCCCGCATGTTTGCATGCCATTTTGATCGCCCAAATTATGTTTTTCACGATATATCGACGATATTGCGATGCTTTTCACGATTTGTTGTTTTTGTCGCATTTCAGGTGATTTGGCGCGATTAGGAGTGATCTCGAGATGCGTGTAATCTGGACGGCCACCGACGACCTCCCCGAGGGGTATTTTGCTGTTGGAGAGGAGCAGAAGAAGAATGGACGTCGCCGGAGCGACGAGGAGGCCAAAACGACCAGTTTGGGCATTTTTTGTGTCCCACTCGGCCGAGTGGAGGAGCCACTCGGCCGACCAGCGAGACACTGCTCGGCCGACCCGTTCAGACACAACTTCCATGTGTACTCGGCCGAGCGACGGAGACCACATCGGCCGAGTGACGCTACCACGTCCGCCCGAGTGGCGCCCAGACGAAGGCTCTCAAAAAGTCCGAAGTTACTGTTTTTCGGCCATCTGCGCTTCAGAAGACCCACTCGGCCGAGTGGCAAATCCCGTCCGCCCGAGTGAAGTGAAGCCATCGGCCGAGTGACGACAACTCACTCGGCCGAGCCACCCCCGAACTGAAGACCCCTGAAAGCCCCTACTTACTGGAAAATTACAGGGTTTTCACTCGGCCGAGTGACTTTTGTCACTCGGCCGAGTGTGATGCGCTGCCTGTAGCGAAATTTGCGGAAAACAGGCTGTGCAGGGGCGTTTTGGTCAGGATTTTTGGACGATTTTTGGGGCTATTTAAGCTCTGTTTTTACCCTAGTTTTGAAGAGCCTCCTCTCAGATTTTTTGCAGCTTTTTGAGTCTACTTTTTAGCTTTATTAATTGTGATTGGTGAAGAGAAAAACTTGGATTTTTGTTGGGTTGATTGAAGATCTACATTGGTTTGCACTTCTCTTCCACAAAAACTCTATTTTTATTGTTTATATCATTGTTGTGATGAATTCCATTGTCTATTTCTTTGCCAATTATTGTGCTATTGCTATGATTAGTGAGTAGTCTCCACGTCTTGGGGCGTGGGGATGAACCCTACAAGCCCAATTTCGTATTTGTGTTGAATCGGTAGAAATTGAGCTAGGATTGTTATTAGGGATTAGATTGGGATCGAATTACTACGGATAGCTAGGTATTCACATCAATTGGGATTTGCAAGAGATTGGATCCCAATTCGATAGGAAGCCCTAGAAATCCGAATTGGGTTGGAGTCGGATTTTCGAAGTATCGGTTTGCAAGAAATTGGACCGATGCTAGGATCTCCGGTTGCAATTCCGCGCCGATACCCGTTTGCAAGAGATTGGACGGGTAGGAACTATCCTAATCTAGATTGTGGACCGAGTTTGCAAGAGATTGGACTCGGTGCGCAATTGGACGATGATGTTGATCCCAATGCTAGCTTCCCTAGGCTAGGGTTTGCAAGAGATTGGACCCAAGCCTAGGATAGCTATAGACCGGCAACAGCGCGAGAGCGTGAGCTTGGTTCCACATTTAGTTGCAACTAGTTCATCCAAATTCTCATCCTAGCGATTTCGATACTGGCGAACCACAATTGTGAAATATGGTGAGTAGTGGGGATTCCCCATTCCCTAGGCGTTCTCTATTTGATTTGATATTTCGCACTTTTGTCTGACGATTGTGACAGGATCGCCCAAGGCAATTATCCCTCTAAATAGCCAGGTTGATTAGGAGCAAGCACGGTCATTCGTCCTCCCTGTGTTCGATACCCGCTCGCCGCTATACCGTGCGCTTGCGGTAAAACTACAGCCGTCGCCTCGGGACGTGTACGCCGGGGCGCGATCACCATGCTCCCCCTAGATCATAGAAATGGTCAAATTTTGACTTCTAGGATCTAATAACAATTGTAAAGTAGGAGATAAACAATCTCTAACAATTGAGGTAATACCAATTGTAGAAAAAGAATCTTGGAATAATACTCTTTATCAATTGTTAAACATATATTGGAGCCATTGGGCCTAAAGTGTATCAAAGCAATAGATATGGAAAAATCAAGCTTCATTGATACAAAATGACATTGTCAAAACAAAATAAAACATGATACATGTTGGCAATATTAATGGGTTAAGATCAAGACCATAATAACCAATAGTAAATAATGACCGTTATCAAAACCCAATATGAGAGTTAAAATATGTTTTAAAGTATTTTAAACATATTAGATATAATAACTCTCCCATTGTCATACATATGGATCAACAAATGCATGCATGACAATGTATTCCCCATGGTCCCCATTTTCATGAAAAATAAATTTGAAAACATTTTCAAAATCATGAAACACACACAAACAATGGGTATGCTAAACATAAACATTTAAGCATAATACCCATGCAATATGCATATGTGTGAGAAACCTAAAATTAGGGAACCAAACCTAAGAAGAGTTTGATTTTCTAATGTAATCACATGAAGTGATCACATCCCTAACTAGAGAGTTGATGTAACTATCTCTCTCTTGCACACTACACTTAGTGGGAATCCATTAACTCAAGGATTTCCTAGGCAAGGGTGTTGCCTTAGCAAGAAGGGTGGATGTGGCATGCTTAGATGTAGAAAATATTTTCTTAGCATGCATGAAGTGAGGATTTTGCTTCTTAGCAAAAAATGAAGAGTTTTCATTTGTCCTCACCACCTTGTAATTTACATGTTTCTTGTTGGTGTTATTGTTATACAAGAAAGCATGATGATTCTTCTTATGTATTTTTGCAATATTTCTTGTATTTGCACCATAAGAAGAATTAGAGGTGTGTTTGGTAACCACCTTTAGGGTGTATCCCAAACCTCCTCTATGGTTTGCTGGATGTTGTTTTTAAGCAAACCGTGGAGTGAATCCCTAGCATGAACAAAGCTAATAAGCTTATGGGATTCCTCTTCGCATTTCAACGTAAGTTGTTGAATGCGAGTTTCTAAGCTAATGTTTTGAGCTACTAATTTTTCAATGGTTATGCTCAATTCCTTAACTTGAGAGAGAAGTGTGTCTCTCTCACTAGTGTCACAAACATGCAAAGCATCATGATTATTTACATTAGTAGATTCTAAAGCATGCATCCTACTCATAGCATTCTTAAATTTAGCTTTCAATTTATCATATAAGTCGACGCACTTACTTGCCAAGTTGGAGGCCACATTGAAGCGGTATTCGAGCTCCTCGTAGGATAACTTTTCCTCCTCAACTTCTTCATTGCTTTCCTCCTCACTAGAGCTTGACGAAGACTCTTCCCTATTAGCCATGATGCACAATTCTTCATTGGAGTTGAGCCACGCCTCTACTTCTTCATCTCTAGATCTTGAGGAGATTGATGAAGAATCATCAAGAGCCGCAAAGCACATGTGAGCTTGCTCCTTGTCATCCTCTTCTATAGTGCCCTGGGTAGCTACTGCACACGTACTAGAGGGGCGCGAATAGTACTTTAAAATAATCAAGAGTGTTATTACTAATTATTGTGCAAACATACAAACAACAATGCGGAATAGACTACAATCAACAAGAAATATACAATGCAAACAAATGATGTAACGGGTTCAGATCCATCCAAGTCTCCCCGACTTGTTCCCGGTGATCCTATGTCCCAACCACCCAGATCCCCTCCGGATACTTGAGTTAGAAAACCACTAACCCAAGATTTAGCACTATAAAATTCTTGTGAAAACCCTTCACAAGACCAAATCATACACAATATAAATGTGACTCCCACAACCCGGGATCACAACCTCTCTCACAACCGAGAGACACAATTGCAATATCGATTGAAATGAAATAATGAAACACTTACCACAAAATCCTATGCCATGAGTAAATATTACCAAATTAGGGCAAAGATGGATTGTTGTGGAAGAAGATGTCACCAAACCCTAGCTCCAAGAAGTTGACCAGCAATGGAAGCCTAGGGTGGAGTTGGTGACCTTGGATCAAGCCCTTGGCTTGGAAGGCTCACAATCAATGAATCTCTCTTGAAGAATAAGAGTGAGGGAGAGATTCTAGTGAGAAGAGATAGCTTTAGAATGGAGTTGATTTGCTTCTCTTTGATTTATCTAAATCCCAAAATATGCGGCCTTGGATCCTATGAAAGAACCCCTCCAAGTATATATAGGATAGAGGAAAGAGAGAGCAAAATTCGTGGCATTTAATGCTCCAACGGCTCTATTCTGAAGTAGACTAGTCGGTCAAAGAAGGATCACTGACCGACTAGTTCTTCAACTAGTCGGTCGGTGATTCAACGTGAACCGACTAACAGCTCGACAGCCAAAAGAGAAAGTTCAGACAATAAGGAACTAGTCGGTCTAAGAAGACTTGCCAACTGACTAGTTTCACAACTAGTCGGTCGGTGACTGTTCTTTGACCGACTAAGAGTCGAAATCGAATAGGCTGAATTCAAGTACAGCTAGTCGGTTTAAGAACAACTTCCAACCGAATAGTTTCTCAACTAGTCGGTCGGTCGATGTGCTTTGACCGACTAACTGTAAACAGTAAGATAGGCTGTACAGAGGAAATGATAACTAGTCGGTCTGAGAAGGATTCCTAACCGACTAGATCGTCATCTAGTCGGTCGGTGAACCTTCTTTGACCGACTAATTGATCAACAGAGTCTAGGCTGAATTGAACAAGGACATCTAGTCGATTCAAGAGGAATTGCCGACCGACTAGATCGTCATCTAGTCGGTTGGTTCTTCTACTTGAACCAACTAAGATGCACAAGAAGCCGAGGGAAGAAGCGATATGCTTCGGGAAAGTTTCTAATGGCTTCTAAGATAATCCTAGCTCTAAGATATGAGCGAAATAAAGATTATATTGTATGTCCTACTCAAGGCTTAACATTCTATTCTATGAAGCTAGAAGACATTAAATTAAACATGACGAACCGTCTTCAAAGCTTCAATCTTCACTCTTGACTTCAATAATGCTCCTTGAGCTTCAACGAAGCTTCAGGCACACGATCACGCGTATTGAGAAGTCTTGAGACGTCGCTTTTGATGTACGTGGTATTTTGGTGACGATCTCCATAACTGCGCTCACAAAGAAGTTAGTATACGATATTTATGTTTGCTCATCATCAAAACCAAATCCGGGAAATCAATACTCAACATTCTCCCCCTTTTTGGTGATGACAAACCAACATAAATAATAGTCAATAATAATGATTCAAATGGAATTTACTTACTCCCCCTGCATTGATGACACGTTAGTTCAGTATTAAACAATAATCATACGCATCAAGCAGACGAGGAAAATAAAAAATATGAATCATATTATTGCAATTTTGGATCTAACTCCAACTTTATCTCTTCACTCCCCCTGAATCTAACATATCAAATTAGATTCACGGTAAATTTCTTTGAATTATCAATTAGCACATTGTCAATTATTAATTCTCTCCCCCTTTGGCATTAGCAAAAAGAGCGGGAGGAGATCAACGACAAAACCAATGGCTAAAAAATAAAGCACGGGAGTCGAAGAGTACGACCACAGTCCAAATGACACCAATGTAAAATACCAAAGAAAATCAAAGCGTGCCAACGTGACCATAGTCGAAAATCGAAAAACGAAATCATCAAACCATAGGCGAAAATCGAAAAACGAAATCACCAAGCCGTAGGTGAAAATCGAAAAACGAAATCATCAAACCATAGGCGAAAATCGAAAAACGAAATCACCAAGCCATAGGCGAAAATCGAAAAACGAAATCATCAAACCATAGGCGAAAATCGAAAAACGAAATCATCAAGCCATAGGCGAAAATCAAAAAAATGAAATCATCAAAACTCAAATCAATTTCACGTATTGAGTTTTGGAACATACTCTCCAATATCAACATTCTTAGTTAAATAGTGCATGGAAAACAATTCTATGTTTTCATAAAAGCAAATCTATTTAATTCATAAAATCGTCGAACGACGAAAGTCAACATCAGAGACAAACAAATCCAATGAGAAAACCAAAAGTAGCATGCAAGAAGTGTTATGCCAAAGAAAATAGATAGAATCATCATAAAACTTATGGCATACACAAATCTAGCACACTAGGATTCAAATAGAAACAATGATACCAATCGTAATATAGTCTACCAATGGATGCATTCAACACACATTGATGCCAAATGTATATCAAATGTAAGAAATACTTACAACATTGAGCTCCCCCTACTTTGGTGCATCTCTTAAGCACCATCAACTCCATTTGAATGAAAAATCTTTTGCAAATCAATGAGTTGGTAGGGTTGGTATCCCATGGTGGATTTAACCTAGAAAACATAATTCATGGAGCTAAAATTTGATTTGTTGCTCCTTCTCTTATTCTTGAGTACCTGAAGATAAACATATAATTCCAAGGTACCCAAGGACATTGGGTCCAAAGAGATTAGACCTTTGGAAGCCAAGTCCAATTGGACTTAGACTTCCCAATGTAATCATCATTATTCACGACATTCATAAAATAAGAATTCATGTATGCTTGTTTCTCATGCATATTTGTGTCCTTCGGGCTCCAAATAGTGAAGATTTTGGGAGCCCTATTCCTATTGGGAACATGCATACGTTGTTGATTTCTATGTGATGCATGTCGTGGATAGGCATAAGATGCATGATGAAATGGTGCATGATGATAATCATTCACATAGTCATGAGGATGAACATATGCATGTGGAGGAACACGTGCATGAGTGTGTCTCACATGGTATGCACGTGCTCGTGGATGCGGAGCATAGAAATCATCATACGTGCGAACATGTGGGGTAGGATGTGTGTTCCTACGTGGCATGGTATACATGAAAGCATGACCCTTCTTTGGAGGTCCACCCAAAGTGGGTTTCTTTCCAAATGAGGGTGTGTACCTAGCGGAAGCACCATTGGTAGAAGAACTACCCATGAAGTGTTTACTCCCACTAATAGAGGCATCAGAAGTTGGCCTAACAAAGGTGGCGGACGATTTGGATGATTCTCCCATCTTATACCCCAAGCCAATGTGATGATTGGCCGGAAGTAAGTCATTTAGGATATTGTCCAAATGGCCCGTACCCTTATTGAATTCATGAATTCGGCCTAATGTGCACTCATACTTCTCGGTGAGAGATTGCAAAGAAGCATCCAAGGTGGACACTTGCGATGCGAGTGCACAAACACGTGACTTGAGATTCTTATTCTCAATACTCAAAGTTGAGTTTTGAGACGTCAAATCCGCTATCACATGTTCATCCGAATCCTCGATATGAACATGCTCAAGTTGAGATTTGAGATTTACAATCTCATTTCTCAACCCTTCAACAACAGTGTCGTTGTTGACGATGATAGGCTTAGGCGAGGTTTGAAGACTAGTTAGCACATTTTTAGTCTTAATAAATCGAGTAGCTAAATTAGAAAACTTATTCCAAAGTTGTTCGTTGGCTAATCTAAGTTCATCCATAGTTACCTCTTCGCCTTCATCCTCGCTTCCATCCTCGCTTTCATCTTCGCTTTCATCGGAGGAGGTCTCTTGATCACGTTCCTCTTTTCCCATGAAGCACGTGTGTGCTTTCTCCACTCGTTCATCATTCGACTCTCCACTTGAGGAGTCCTCTTCCGAGTCGGTGAAAGTTCCGACAAGTCCTTTCTTGTGCTTTCTCGACTTGTCGTACTTGGATGCCTTCCACTTCTCCTTGTGTTTGTTGAGAGGACAATCCGGCTTGATGTGTCCTGGCTTGTTGCATTTATAACACACGGGAGTAGAAGCATTAGTCGAACTAACTTTAGATTTATTTCTAAAGTTAACTTTTCGGAAGAATCGGTCGAACTTGTTTGCCATGCGGGCATTGGTTTCTACGTCCAACTCGTCTTTCGATTCTTCATCATCGGTAGATGGAGCGGCCTTGTACGCAATCGCCTTTTTCTTTGGCTCGTCTTGCTTCAAGTACGCCTTCATCTTTTCCTTCATATTGATCTTACTTTCCTTGCGTACCTCATAAGACAACAAGGTACCCATTAATTGTACAACAGTGTACTTATTCATATCGTTACCTTCCTCGATGGCGAAGGTACGCTTTTCCCAACAAGAAGAAAGTCCGTCAATAATCTTCGCGACTTTCTCCTTTTGGGTGTAGATCTTCCCAAGAGCTTCCAATTCGTTGGATATGTCCACGAAGCGAGCATAGTAATCCTTCATAGTTTCACCCTGTTCCATGTGAAACAACTCGAATTCTTTGTTAGCGACAACGAGTTTAGAATCTTTTACCGTACTCGTTCCTTCGTGCAAGATGAGGAGTTGGTTCCATACTTGATATGCACTCTTACATGTGCATATCTTGTTGAAGTCTTCGGGCTCCAACGCATATTGCAAGGCATTCATTGCCTTGGCATTGTTTACTGACCGGCCCCCGCCGGGCGCGGCTCTTGCGCGCCGGGTGTGTGCAGTGATGCGAACGGGGGCGTGGGAATTTAAATATTTGTAACCGCAAGCGCACGGTGTTGTAGTGTGGCTTGAGGGTCGAACTCAGGGAGGTTTGGATGTGCTTGTGTCAAAGAGGATCAAAATCACCCCATGGACGAGCTAGCCCAGATCGATTGGTGGGTTGTCACGGTAAAGGAAAGAAAGGTGTAGACAATATGAAGGAAAAACCCGGGACTTTAGTTTCCACCCCAACGAGCGACTCTCGCCGACATGGCCTACGAGTAGGATGGCGATCGGAATTAGGGTCTAATGATGAGACGTTGCCTCTGAAAGTGGTACCGGCATCCCATGGGCCCGATATTCAGGTCGGTGCCCAGGATGATACGCCGGACTTCCCGGGTTCGATCAGTGGGCAATCCCATGTCCATTAACACTGATCGACTCTGGGAGCACTAAGCTCGCAACGATAACTCCCAACGTCTCATCCTGCCGCTCCTGCGCGCTAAGATTCGGCGTCTACGCTAAGGGCGTGAGCTATGGCTAGGGAGTCAACCGCCAAGTTTATTCTCCCTTGGCCCAACGGTCAAAGGCGGTCTTTTTCCCGCCGATGACAATAAAACACCTCGCGTAACCGTTAGATTCCTAATCCATATCGATTTCCTAACCCTATGGACGCATCAGGAAGAGCCCCCGAAGGGGTTTCTGCCAAAATCCCAGATTTGGGAACTACTCACACATATTTAGTAAAAAGCGATCTAAACGAAAATGAACCGTAAAAATCATGATCAGACAATAGAAATGCAATGGTAGTAAAGCAATTAAGATAATACTAAAGTTTTACAAAGATCCAAAAACTTACAAAAACTGGAAAATTACAACTGTCACAAAATGAAGAAAACAGCAAAAAATAACCAACTCCCAAATCTGGGAAACCTAGGGCTCTATTTATAGAAAACGACATCACCCGATCGGTTGACAAGTCAACCGATCGGGTGAACCGCTTCACAAAATTACAGCGCAATGCGGGGCATCACCCGTTCAGGATGAACCGGTCGGTTGGATCTTGGATACGGTCGGTTGGATCTTGGTGCCGACCGGTTTGATCTTGGTCTCGACTGGGTGAGGAGACCGGTTGGATCTTCATGTCTTGGCTGTTGAAATTCAGCTACAGGTGAACCGATCGGGTGAAGATCACCCGATCGGTTGGCAATCAGCTCCAAATTCCAGAGACTTTGAGCTTTTGACCCGGTCACTGAACCGACCGGGTGACTTCTCGTGAGCTCCAAGATGCGTCTGGGTGGTGCACGCGTGCATCACCCGATCAGTTGGAGATGACCAACCGACCGGGTGAGGGGCTGAAAGATGTAATCTTCGTCGTTTGACCCCTGGATCACGCGTGACTCCTCCCGTTGCTCCGGGGACACATGATATCATCGTTTTATGCCCCAAATGCCAGTAAACTCCTGCAAAACACGGAAAAGTGAAAGAAAACAAGAAAACACAAGAAAACACGAGAAAACGAATACAAGACGGCGGTGAAATATGGAAAAACACGGAAGAAAACGTGCGTAAATATATGAAATATAAACGCACGTCAAAATCCCCCAAGCTGAACTCTTCCTCGTCCTCGAGGAAGACGAGTGAGAGTAGGAGCTCGGAGGGAGAAAATAGAGAGAAAGAGAGAAAAAGAAAACTCGATATCCTAGATCGCCCGTCAGGGCCAACAAAATCAAAAACGACACACCAAGCAAGCAAACGCCAAATCACATCACTAAACCAAGGAGTATGAGTCCAGACAAGTGCCGTGGGCCCACGCGGTGAAGCGCGAGTGAGTGTGGTCGTGTGCTAGCAGTCCGTGTCACTATCTACGATGTGCGATAAAGCTCGATATACACAAACCCAGGAAATGACCCAAATATCGATTCGATTCGAATAAAGCGGCGAATATATAGTTCAAGCATGCATGAGAATAGAGAGAATCGAAACATATCATGCGTCAGGGACTCCACAACTAGGGTTAAGGAAATCACACCACTATAGCCTAGATATTAGCTAAAAAGTTCCTAAGCCAAGTGTTTTCGAAACCGATGGGGGTTGAGATGATGTGGAGAAGAACACTCGGTGCAAATTCTCGCCTTCCCTTTATTCTCGGCAAGTAGGAAAATATTGACACGGGAATTTTTTTTGGGTTTTGGGTATTTGTGAATTTTTTTGGATTTTTGGATATACAATTTTTTTTCTTTTCATTTCTCTTCTTTTTGGGTTTTTCTTTTCTTTTCTCCTTTTTTTGGATTTTTGGGGTTTTTTGGCTATACACATGTGTACTCTCCCAAGTGGGAGAACGGTACACGGCGAGGGGATTTACACCAAGTAAAACAAAAAAGAATTCAGAATCTAAACACTTGGGCAAAGGAAACTAATCTCGCTAAATAGAGCATGTGCTAAATGGGTTATCCTAGTCCTTAATTGTGGAATCCCGACACATGCGAAATGAAGCGTACGATATATATAGCATGCAGAAGAAGCAGACAGTAGAAATAAGTACCGCATATTCATATCGAAACATGATAATCTAGGGGTCATTCCTGGACAGGTATATAAAGTAAATCACAAAGTAGAAGCACACCACACGGCTAGGCACGACACACGACTCACAAAAAAGCTAAGTGGACCCACGATGCGTGAAATGCAGGGGACTCGATATCCTAGGGTCAGTGAGTGTGATTATCGATGCTATGCTAGGTGTGTGTGATTTTGTGGCAATTCATCATATGGTTCATCTCTAGGAGAAAGAGAGAAAAAAGAAGAAACGAAAAATTAAAAACACGATGAAAACGACACAAAAGCGAAAAAGAAAGACTCAAATGACGCACAACGTGCGACTCCCCCAAGCTGAAGCTTGCATTATCCTCAATGCAATAAGAGTGAGTACGGGAGGGCAATGAAAATGGGGGGGAATACGCACCGACACAAAAATAAATGAAAAACATGGAAGACACAGATACGAAACTGAAAATAAAGAAAAATCACGATCAAACCACACGACACGACACGACAAAAAGTAAAACAAGCACACACAAACAAAGAAAACAAAACACGACAACAAAGCAAAATAGACTTCCCCCAAGCTAGACATGACTATGCTAGCAAAGAAATATGAACGTGAAAGTGCAGAGATAAGCAAGGGGGATGTCAGAAAGAAAACAAAGTGAAATCAAAAATCAGGAGAAGGCGAATCCTCGCCCTCCTCGGAAGAGGGAGGGGATGGGTGGTTGGGGGAGACTGGGGGTGTGCAGAGAAGCGGAGAAAGAGGTGGAGGAATAGGTGCAGTGGTGGTGTGAATTATGGGTGGAGTGTCGGTGGTGGTGGGTGGTAGTGGAAGTACGACGATCAAGGCTGTGGTAGAAGGGATAGAAATGGGGGGAGAAGATGTGATGGTGACAGTAGTGGGTGGAGGAGGGAGAGATTTGGAGCGCACCGGCAATTTCTTGCGGCGCACATAACCAGTGACAGTGGAGGAGGGAGGAGATGGTGGAGGGGCGAGAGAAGTGGTTGTGAGAGGAGAAGTGGATACGGGGATGTGACTAGATGTGGGAGGGGGGGATGATCGCCTAGGTGGAGGTGAAGGTGGGGGGGGGGGAAGAATGTGATGGGGGAGGTGATGGAGGTGGGGATGTGTGGGAGGGAGGAGGAGAAGATCGTCGAGGAGGCGAAGGATGGCGGCAACGTTCCTCTCAAGTGCGAGGAAGCGTTGGTGAGTGAGAAAGGAGGACGGTGATGGGTCCGAGGGGGCAGAGGACATGGCAAGATCACGGAGGGCAGCGACCTCCCTCTCGAGAGCAAGACGGGTAGAGACCTTGTGGCGACCAAAGGAAGTGGATTGACGTGAAGCGGGAGTGGTGCCGGCAAGTGAAGTGGAAGTAGTGCCGGCGGCAGTGGTCATGCCGGCACTGGACACAAGGCCAGAGATGGCCGCGAAAAGGTACTCAAAAGTGACGGGGCCAGGAGCAGAAACAGGGTGACTCAGGCCAGCCCCGATATCTCCCCGGGACGCAAGAATATACTGCACGCCTAAGTGGGCGGCAGGGGAAGGTGGTCTGCGTGCGCCTGGGGGAAGGAAAGGAAGGCGCAACCCCTCAAAGAACTCAGGGTCGGGCAGAAAAGTCCAATCTCCCCTAAGAGCAATAGTCATGCGAGCAGGGTTGGGGAGAATGGTGTAGGGGCGAGGGGGATGGCCGTAATTGAAATCGAATCGACCATCGGGGCGGGGCTTAATCATGTGAATGTGCTGCAGGACGTCAAGATCTAGACGTGAGGGTCCTGCGGCGGCGGGAAGATCACGGGGGATAAGGATATTAAACTGGGGGCAAGAAGCAATAATAGTGATAATGCCCCCACAACAGATCTTGCCCTTCCTGGCCCTGCTAATTTCGAGAAGCTTGAAAACAAGCCAATCACCGGCATGGACAGGGACAGTCGGGGCCCTAAAGCTAATCCCATCATCGTCAGGCACAAAAGGGAAAGTCATGGCCCACAGAATGAAGAGATCGGGGATAGTCACGGTGCCTGACTCATCCCGCGGAAAAAATGTGGAGGATATGATCCTATGGGCCAGACGGAATAAGGATGGATGATGGAGGAGGCCTTGGCCTTACCCCGGGGATAGCGACCTATTAGGGTGAGGGAGAACCAAAAGTTATCGACGTCAAATTCCGGGGGTATCCATAGTGTCGAATAGCGTCATTCCCAAGAATAGGGAAACCAAATATATCGCAGATGGTATCCAGGTTGGTGCGGATGGTTTGCTTACGCACCCAGAAAGTGACGGTCGACCCCGACTCACAAACGAGGGAGGAAAGGAATTCTAGGGTGAGAGACGGGTAGGACATCGCAGAGGCATTCAGGAAGGCCAACCAACCTAGGTTAGCAAAAAGAGTCTCGACCTCGGTGAAGACACCGAGGTCGACGAGTGATTGGGCGTGGGCAAACTTGGTTGATATATGCCCCCGAGCATCTAGTCTGTGGTAGAAGTCTTTCTGCTCCTGGTTCCTAAATAGGTACCCATGCGTGCCCAACATGGGGTCCACAGGGGGGATGATAGGTCGGAGAGGGGCTAGTGTCAGTTCACGTGTGTGGGGAGGAGGACGTGTTTGTTTACGTCTCTTTCGAGACGATTCCTCCTCCCGCAAGATACCTTTCCCTTTATCTCTCTCCCGGGCCATGTGTGCGTGTGAGTGGTGCAAATGAGTGCAAAATGTTATCAAAGTGCACACACACGAACAACCAAGCAAATTAAATATTTAGGGTAAAAATTGAAATTTGAGAAGTGGAGCGAAGTTACGCCGTAGAAATTCGAGTTCCTCACTTGTAGATGACCCAATGCCGTGCAATGGGAGAAGTGTGGAGCCGCGGCACTCTTCTTCAACAAAAAATTCGAAAGTGGGGGTTGGTATTGGGAATTAGGGCTAGAGAAATGCGAAATAGGAGAGGGAGAGAGAGAAATAGACGGAGAGATGCAAGGGGGAGGTGGAGAGAGAGGTTAATGGAGGACTTGAGGTTGTGGGAGAGAGGTTTTTGGCAGTCGGGTGCTTGGAGGAGATGAAACGACGGTGAAACGACGAGATCGGGCGAGGGTTTGTGAACGGGTGGGTCGGGGGTATTTATAGGTTTTAAGTCGAACCGGTCGGGTGAGTTGTCACCCGATCGGTTGACTTTAGGTCGAAATTTGATGCTGAAGAAACGCTACAGGCGACCTGATCGGTTGAGAACTCAACCGATCGGTTCGCCGCTCCACACATTTTCCCGAAAGTTTAGGGTTTCTCACCCGGTCCCTCAACCGGTCTCGCTTTTTGTCACCCGATCGGTTGATGAAGTCTGAAATTTTCCCGAGAGTTTCCCCATGTCACCCGATCTGTTCACCCGGTCTGTTCCTTCTTCACCCGATCGGTTCATTTGGTGACAGACACGGCTGTTAGCTGATACATCCCAACCGATTGGGTGAGTTATCACCCGATCGGTTGGGGTCTTGTTTTCTGCAAAAACCCAAAAATCGCCTAAGTTCCACGACGGAAGTTGTTGCGGCTGGATTTATTTATAAAAATAGATAAAATAACGATGAAAAAGTCCTAAAAAGCGGGAGTAAAAAGTTTAGAGCATGGGTTGCCTCCCATGAAGCGCTTTTGTTTAACGTCGTTTAGCTCGACACCCGTTGATGATGTTCATGGTGGCCGATACGGGTGATGCCCAAAGTCTGGCATCTCTTCAACTCCAGAGGTTGTGGCTATTGGTGTAGTCGGCGGCCGTAAGAAGATTTGCTCAACTACCCTCCCTTTGCCTACAGGATCCGGGGGCTTCTCCCTCAAATTGGCGTCTACCGCCATCTTTTTCAGGATCCGGACCTCATCGCCGGTGAGGTCCATGGGTTCTTTCCCTTTTTTCCTCGTGGGAGGAGACTTAGGGAATTCGGGAGGGATCACATGTCGCGCGACCGCCTCATTAGCAACTTCATTCTTTGGGGAGCCAACTTGCTCTCCAAGGTCCCCCAAGCTATCAGGGGGGATTACTCGAGAGCACTTCCTAGGCACTTGTTTCAACAGCTCTATCTTCTTCGTTCTCCAATACACTGATACTCGGATCGTCCGGGGGATTTGGATGCTTCATCGACAAGCCTAAGTCAAATTCGACTCTTTCTTGGCCCACATTGAGGGAAAGCTTCCCATTCTTCACGTCTATCAAAACTCCGACGGTTGCCATAAAGGGCCGTCCAAGAATAATTGGGGTATGCTTGTCTTCCGGTATGTCCATCACTACAAAATCAACCGGTACTTGTACTCCTTCCACATCGACAGGGAGGTCGTCCACTACTCTCACCGGATACTTGACCGAATGGTCAGCAAGTTGTAATGTCATGCCGGTGGGCTCTAAGTCTCCCATCCCTATTCTCTTGTACAACGATAGGGGCATTAAGCTGACGCTCGTGCCTAGATCGACGAGCGCCCTCTAGATTTGCACTTCCCCAATAGAGCAAGGGATGGAGAAACTTCTGGGGTCCTTGAGCTTGGGCGGATTTGCGCGCTGAATAAGTGCGCTGCACTCCACCGTTAACACGACCTTCTCTTTTCTAGATCCCCGTGTCACCAAGTCTTTCAGAAATTTGGCATATGAGGGAATTGTCTCGATGGCCTCGAGGAAGGGGATTTGTAAGCTCATATCTTTCACCATGGCAAAGAATTTGCCATACTTCTCATCGATTTTGGCTTTGGCAAGCCATTGTGGGAAAGGCACAACGGGCTTGAACACTCTTAGGTTCCCTTCCTCATCCTTCTTCTTCTATTCACTATGAACTCCCTCCGGAGTAGTTGGCTTGGGTGACGAAGCACCGTCGTCATTTAATTTCTCAGTTGGTCGTTCCACGACCAACAGTGCTTCCGGTCCTTTGGGGGGCTCTCTCGTAGGTATTTGCGTCCCGCTCCTCAAGACGATGGCGGACACATTCTCATGCTCATGTGTGAGCGCCAAGGTCCGATTTACCCCTAGGGTTCACCTCAGGCTGTGGCGGTAAAAGATTCCGCGGTCGCTGAAGGTCCGCCACTTGCAACCCCAGCTGGGTCACCTGATCAGTGAGGACTCTTTGTCCCATCTCCAGCTTCAGATTTATCTTCTCCTGATTGGCGATGTATTGAGTCAAGAGGGACTCAACCGGAGAAATGGCCCTCTGCTGGCCGTATTGCTGCTGGGTGGGCTGCTGATTCTTAGGAGCATACTGTTGATACTGTGGTGGAGGTTGTTGCTGCTGAAATTGCTGCTGCTAAAACTGCTGCTGGGGCCTAGCCGGCTGATATATCTACTGTTGTTGCTGACCCGGCTGTTGATAAGGCGCCCGGTAACTAAGGTTCGGATGATTCCGGTTGTTTGGAGAGTAGGCCGGATTTGAGTTGGTTCGTGGTGGAAAAGGTGCATTCCTTGTAGGATTATAAAATAATGCGCTTGCCTGATCCAGCGGTGGTGAGATGTCACCACCGTCGAACTCTCCAAAAGCTTCGGACTCCACCGCAGCAATCTGTTGTGTACCGGCGCCACCGGCGCCTACCATCAATGCGGAGATCTGGGTTGACAGCAAGTCAAACTTGCTTGACAATTTGTCGACGTCTTCGACTCTATGGATGAACCCAGATCTTGGTGTGGCTCTCTCGTCATACCAACGTTCATTGTTGGATGCCATATTTTCCAAAATTTGCCCGGCATCTTCTTCGCTTCTTGACATGAAGGATCCTCCAGCCGCGGCGTCCATGGAAGATTTTTAATCATCCCTCAACCCATTATAAAACAGATTTATGATCTGCCACTTGGGGAGCTCATGGTGGGGACATCTTCTCTGCATCTCCTTGTATCTTGTCCAAGCCTCATGCAAGGACTCGTGGCTGGCCTGGGAGAAGGAGGAGATCTCACTCCTCAGCTTCATGGTCTTCCCCAGGGGAAAGAACTTCGTCAGGAAAGCATTTGAGAGCTTTTACCAGGTGTTGAATGTATTCGGGTCCTTCCCCCTAAGCCATGGCTTGGCCTTATCTCGCAAGGAGAAGGGGAACAGCTTCAGTCGGATCGCCTCAGTTGTGACACAGTTTATCCGGAAGGTGTCACATTTCTCCAAGAAGGAGTCTAGATGTTCAATCGGGCTCTCCATGGGTGCACCCGAAAATTAATCCTGCTGGATCGACGTCACCAAAGATGGCTTAAGCTCGAAGCTTTGGGCCGTAATAGCTGGAGGAAGGATGGCGGAGGTGGACTCGATGGAAGGCATCGAGTACTCCAACATGGACTTGTGAGGCGGGGTGTTCTCCCCCATGGCTTCAGGATCCTCTCTTCTTCGCTTCTCGGTGGCCAAACGCCTTAGGGTGGCGTTTATCTCTGGATCAACGGGGATCAAGTCGTCGAGACTTCTTGAACTCATGCGCATGAAAAACAACAAACACCCGTGAAGCGATAAGTTGAAAAGAAACAGATAAGATAAGAAATAAAAATAAAAGTAAAAATAAGAAAATAAAAAGGAAAAAGAAGAATGCGAAAATTATCGCGAGGTAGGGATAAGAGCTAGACACTAGGGTTCATGAAATCCTAAAATAACAAGCACGTTGCCTCCCCGGCAACGACGCCATAAACTTGACCGGCCCCCGCCGGGTGCGGCTCTTGCGCGTCGGGTGTGTGCAATGATGCGAACAGGGGCGTGGGAATTTAAATATTTGTAACCGCAAGCGCACGGTGTTGTAGTGTGGCTTGGGGGTCGAACTCAGGGAGGTGTGGATGTGCTTGTGTCAAAGAGGATCAAAATCACCCCATGGGCGAGCTAGCCCAGATCGATTGGTGGGTTGTCACGGTAAAGGAAAGAAAGGTGTAGACAATATGAAGGAAAAACCCGGGACTTTGGTTTCCACCCCAACGATCGACTCTCGCCGACACGGCCTACAGGTACGATGGCGATCGGAATTAGGGTCTAATGGTGAGACGTTGCCTCTGAAAGTGGTACCGGCATCCCATGGGCCCGATATTCCGGTCGGTGCCCAGGATGATACGCCGGACTTCCTGGGTTCGATCAATGGGCACTCCTGTGTCCATTAACACTGATCGACTCCGGGAGCACTAAGCTCGCAACGATAACTCCCAACGTCTCATCCTGCCGCTCACGCACGCTAGGATTCGGCGTCTACGCTAAGGGCGTGAGCTATGGCTAGGGAGTCAACCGCCAAGTTTATTCCCCCTTGGCCCAAAGGTCAAAGGCGGTCTTTTTCCCGCCGATGACAATAAAACACCCCGCGTAACCGTTAGATTCCTAATCCCTATCGATTTCCTAACCCTATGGACGCATCGGGAAGAGCCCCCGAAGGGGTTTCCGCCAAAATCCCAGATTTGGGAACTACTCACACATATTTAGTAGAAAGCGATCTAAACAAAAATGAACCGTAAAAATCATGATCAGACAATAGAAATGCAATGGTAGTAAAGCAATTAAGATAATACTAAAGTTTTACAAAGATCCGAAAACTTACAAAAACTGGAAAATTACAACCGTCACAAAATGAAGAAAACAACAAAAAATAACCAACTCCCAAATCTGGGAAACCTAGGGCTCTATTTATAGAAAAAGACATCACTCGATCGGTTGACAAGTCAACCGATCGGGTGAACCGCTTCACAAAATTACAGCGCAATGCGGGGCATCACCCGGTCAGGATGAACCGGTCGGTTGGATCTTGGATGCGATCGGTTGGATCTTGGTGCCGACTGGGTGAGGAGACCGGTTGGATCTTCGTGTCTTGGCTGTTGAAATTCAGCTACAGGTGAACCGATCGGGTGAAGGTCACCTGATCGGTTGGCAATCAGCTCCGAATTCCAGAGACTTTGAGCTTTTGACCCGGTCACTGAACCGACCGGGTGACTTCTCGTGAGCTCCAAGCTGCGTCCGGGTGGTGCACGTGTGCATCACCCGATCGGTTGGAGATGACCAACCGACCGGGTGAGGGGCTGAAAGATGTAATCTTCGTCGTTTGACCCCTGGATCACGCGTGACTCCTCCCGTTGCTCCGGGGACACATGATATCATCGTTTTATGCCCCAAATGCCAGTAAACTCCTGCAAAACACGAAAAACACGGAAAAGTGAAAGAAAATAAGAAAACACAAGAAAACACGAGAAAACGAATACAAGACGGCGGTAAAATACGGAAAAACACGGAAGAAAACGTGCGTAAATATATGAAATATAAACGCACGTCATTTACCTCCGCGGCAACCTCCGCAGTAGTCTACTTTGCGAAATCTTCTTCGGGCTCGACATACTCCGTCAATATGGCTCTCCATAGTGAAGCGCTCCGGAGGAAGGTTTCCACCCGGCATTTCTTGTACCCATAGTTGGTACCGTTGAAGTGAGGAGGCCTGACAGAGGATTGTCCTTCCATAACTGAAGAAGATCCTTGACGATCCTTGAAGACGTTGTAGTCGTTGTTTGTCATAGCTTTGAACTCTGGCTCTGATACCAATTATAGTGCCCTGGGTAGCTACTGCACACGTACTAGAGGGGGGTGAATAGTACTTTAAAATAATCAAGAGTATTATTCCTAATTATTGTGCAAACATACAAACAACAATGCGGAATAGACTACAATCAACAAGAAATATACAACGCAAACAAATGATGTAACGGGTTCGGATCCACCCAAGTCTCACCGACTTGTTCCCGGTGATCCTACGTCCCAACCACCCAGATCCCCTCCGGATACTTGAGTTAGAAAACTACTAACCCAAGATTTAGCACTATGAAATTCTTGTGAAAAACCTTCACAAGACCAAATCATACACAATATAAATGTGACTCCCACAACCCGGGATCACAACCTCTCTCACAACCGAGAGACACAATTGCAATATCGATTGAAATGAAATAATGTAACACTTACCACAAAATCCTATGCCTTGAGTAAATCTTACCAAATTAGGGCAAAGATGGATTGTTGTGGAAGAAGATGTCACCAAACCCTAGCTCCAAGAAGTTGACCAGCAATAGAAACCTAGGGTGGAGTTGGTGACCTTGGATCAAGCCCTTGGCTTGGAAGGCTCACAATCAATGAATCTCTCTTGAAGAATAAGAGTGAGGGAGAGATTTTAGTGAGAATAGATAGCTTTAGAATGGAGTTGATTTGCTTCTCTTTGATTTCTCTAAATCCCAAAATATGTAGCCTTGGATCCTATGAAAGAACCCCTCCAAGTATACATAGGATAGAGGAAAGAGAGAGCAAAATTCGTGGCATTTAATGCTCCAACGGCTCTATTCTGAAGCAGACTAGTCGGTCAAAGAAGGATCACTGACCGACTAGTTCTTCAACTAGTCGGTCGGTGATTCAACATGAATCGACTAACAGCTCGACAGCCAAAAGAGAAAGTTCAGACAATAAGGAACTAGTCGGTCTAAGAAGACTTGCCAATCGACTAGTTTCACAACTAGTCGGTCGGTGAGTGTTCTTTGACCGACTAAGAGTCGATATCGAATAGGCTGAATTCAAGTACAGCTAGTCGGTTTAAGAACAACTTCCAACCGAATAGTTTCTCAACTAGTCGGTCGGTCGATGTGCTTTGACTGACTAACTGTAAACAGTAAGATAGGCTGTACAGATGCAATGATAACTAGTCGGTCTGAGAAGGATTCCTAACCGACTAGATCGTCATCTAGTCGGTCGGTGAACCTTCTTTGACCGACTAATTGATCAACAGAGTCTAGGCTGAATTGAACAAGGACATCTAGTCGGTTCAAGAGGAATTGCCGACCGACTAGATCGTCATCTAGTCGGTTGGTTCTTCTACTTGAACCAACTAAGATGCACAAGAAGCCGAGGGAAGAAGCGATAGGCTTCGGGAAAGTTTCTAATGGCTTCTAAGATAATCCTAGCTCTAAGATATGAGCGAAATGAAGATTATATTGTATGTCCTACTCAATGCTTAACATTCTATTCTATGAAGCTAGAAGACATTAAATTAAACATGACGAACCGTCTTCAAAGCTTCAATCTTCACTCTTGACTTCAATAATGCTCCTTGAGCTTCAACGAAGCTTCAGGCACACGATCACGCGTATTGAGAAGTCTTGAGACGTCGCTTTTGATGTACATGGTATTTTGGCGACGATCTCCATAACTGCGCTCACAAAGAAGTTAGTATACGATATTTATGTTTGCTCATCATCAAAACCAAATCCGGGGAATCAATACTCAACATCTTCTTCATCACTTGATGTGTCCTCATCGGAGTCATCAAATGTGCCGACAAGTCCCTTCTTTTGGTTCTTGGATTTGGAGTTGCCTTTCCAATGCTTCTTCACTTTTCCTTTATAAGTCTCTTTGTCGGGCTTGGAAGGTCATTCGGTAGAAAGATGACCTTTTTCTCTACAATTGAAACAGATAGAATTGTTAGACTTAGGGGCAAACTTTGACAAAGATATACCTTACTTGCTCTTGAGGAATGCCTTGAATTGCTTGAATTGTTTGGCAAGTTCGATGTAATCATCATCGCTAACATCATCTTCTCCATCATCTTCACTCGGAGCTTCCCGATGGAATTTCTTTCTCCATTCAATTGGCTCCTTCTCGGCATGGAATGCAACTCCCTTTTGCTTCTCAGGCTTCTCGGGCTTGGATGGTTGAATCTCTTTTTTATGTTGAAGCTTTACTTCATATGCCATGAGATTCCCAATGCACTCCTCAACTGTGTATTTGACATGCTGTAAGACTCCAAAATATCGTTGGCCTTTGACTCCTATTGAGATGTGAGCGAGTCAAGGATCTTCTTCACTCGATCCTCTTGGGAAATCACTTTTCCAAGTCCTTCCAAAGCATTCACGATTTCTGTGAACCTTGTTAACATCGTCGAGATGTTTTCACCATCCTGCATCTTAAACAACTCATATTTAGATCTAAATATACATTGTTTAGATTTCTTTACCTTCGAAGTCCCTTCATGATAAATCTACAATGTATGCCAACTTTCGTTGGCCGTTTTGCACATGGAGATGCGGTTGAACTCATTTCAGGTGAGGGCGCAATGGAATGCATTTATAGCCCTCGCATTAAATTTGATCGAGTCCTTCTCCGATTTTGTTCTCGAAGCCGCAGGTGTAGTAGGCTTCTCAAATGACGACCCTGTGATGTCCCAAAGGTCTTGACCCTCCAAGTAGATCATCATCTTGATCTTCCAACTTGGGTAGCTGGTTCCGTTGAAGAGCGGGGGTCGAACGGTTGATAGACCTTCTTCATGAGATATGGATGAAGCGTTATATGCCATCGTTGTTGTATGCTTCAACCTTGCTCCGATACCAATTGTAAGGGCCGTCTACCTTGCAATACTAACAACAAACACTCTAGAGGGGGGTGAATAGAGTAATGGCAATAAATTATGCAATTAAAATTAAACTTGCAAATGCGGAATAATAAGTGCAAGAGAAATTAATCAACACAATCAATCCAAACGCAAACACAAGAATTACACTGGTTCCCCAAACTTGGGTACATCCAGCTACACCAATATCCACTATAATTCTCACACAAAGAAGTGAATACAATCTCACACAGAGATACCTCATACAAAGGATTTGGATTCTCACACAGAGAAATCCTTACTCTCACACAGAGAGACCTCACACAGAGGATTTAAGATTCCCACAAAGAGATATCCTTGCTTTCACACAGAAAGACTTATCTATCTTTGTTAGATATAGATAAAAATACTGATAATTTAAAGAAGACAACCCTACCACCATGAAATGGGCGTACGTACCCAAGAAGAGCAACGTCTAAGAATTCAGTGGTTTTGCCTCTCTTTTTTTATAGAAGAGCCCACATAGTCTTTTTTGGTTGCAAATTGTGTATGGTGTGGGAATAGATGGACCCTCAAAAGTATATGTTTTGGGGTGTTTTCTCACCGATGTATCAGTATATGTCATGAAAACACAAATGCAACCAAGTACATGTCAAACAAAAGAGTAAACATGAACATACCTTCGTTTGATGATATATGAAGAAAACACCTCAATTTTATTGTTATTCTTGCCTACCACACCCACTTTATGGTTTACTTGATGAGAGGAATAAATAATCTGAAAATAGGTGTTAATTCAAGATAATCAACACTTCACCATTCTTCTCCATACATGTAAAGGTAAGGCCTCCTCCTTATATAACTCATTCCATCAAGGAGTTATAATGACTAACTATGTAGTTATGATTACCATATTAACATTTATGTACTTATAATATGTCAAGTGACATTACTAAAAAATTGACTTTTGTCGACGATTTTATGCTGGCGTTTTAAAGAAACGTTGGTAAATGTATATTGGTGTTTGGACATTTACCGACGTTTATATAAACGCCGGCATATGTTAGATTTTTTCCGGCGTTTATAAACACGCCGACAAATGCTGTACTTTTAACGGTGTTTTCCTAAAGATGCCGACAAATGCTCGACTTTTCCCGACGATTCACTAAAAACGCTGGTAAATGTTGGACTTTTCCCGACGCTTCACTAAAAATGTTGAGAAATCTAATGCCCAATGTTTATAATAATGAAGAAAAAGTCCAACTAAGGTTATTTCATGTAATTTCTCATGAGAGATATTCCGTGTAATATTTTCTAAATATTAAGGTTGCTAGGGCTGAAACCTTCTCTATTTTTAAGCGGGAAGCGCTTCATTTTTCAGATCGAGCTCAAAATGCCCAAACCCAAAAGCTTGAACACAATCCCTCCCTCCCCCAATCTTGATCAAAAATACTCAAACCTTATTTCTCCCCTCATTTTTCAGATCGCACATGCTTGCTTACAAGGGATGAAACAGCTCCCCTCTTTCCCCTCTTTCCCCTCTTTCTTCCGAAGCTGCAACGAGACAATCATCGACTTCTATCAGGTCTATCAGTTCGAGAACCTCTTTGCGAAACACAACCCTCGTTGCCCCATGCGATGGGGTTTTGGGACTACTTGTCGTTCATCACGGTGACAGCCAAGTACGAGCACTTAGGGTTTGGGACTACCCGTGGCAAGTAGATGCGGATGAAGGAGGTCGACGTGTTCCTCGGCCACATTGGCAGCAGGACTTCTTGTGAGTAGCACTCGGTGTCTGATCGCGTCCGGATATACACCTGAAAAATGAATTGTAGTTTACAGCAAGTGCACGGTGTAGTGGCGAGCGGGTATCGAACACAGGGAGAACAAATGACAGTATCTCACTTTGATTACCTTGCTATCAAGAGAATAAGAATAGTTTTGATGTAATAGTCACAATCGTTCAAATAGCAAGAAATATCAATATAATAAAGCGTCTAAGGATAGGAAATCCCCACTATGGACTGTCTCTTATCCTTGTTAATCATAAATTTCATTATCGCTAAGCTTGAATAAAGGTGAACTAGTTGCAACTTCATGTAGAACCAAGCTCACGCTCTCGCGCTATTGCCGGTCTATAGCAAACCTAGGTTAGGGCCCACTCTCGTGCTAACCCTAGCCTAAGCCGCTAGCGTGAAGAACAACATCATTGTCCAATTGCATCTCGAGCCCACTCTCGTGCAAACTCAAGTTACGATCTAGGCTATGATAGTTTCTATTCGTCCAATCTCTTACAAACGAATATTAGTACAGATTTATAATTAAAAATCCTAGCTTTGGTCCAATCTCTTGCAAACCAATTCTAGAGAGATTCAATTATTAATCTAAATCGAATATCTAGTCCTTCATATCAATTGGGATCCAATCTCTTTCAAATCCCAATCGATATGAATTCCTAGCTACTCGTAATAAATCGATCACAACCTAACCATTATCAATTCTAGCAACAAATCTATAAATTCATCACAATTCAAAGATCGGGTCCATAAGGTTCATCCACATGCCCTAGAATGACGGAACTACTCACTAATCATCATGAAAATATCAGAAATAACAATAATAATCATGGCACAATTCATTGCAAATAAGAAACAATTCATAAAAATGGGGTTTTTAATAAGAAAGAACAAACCAATAACATAGCCAATGATCTCCATCTGAGATTTCTCCAAGGAATAGCCTTCAAAAACCTAAAAGAAGTCTCTAAAAAATAATTCAAGTCTCTTTTTAAACTAGGGTAAAAACTAGGTTTAAATGCAAGCCAAAATCGTCCAAAAAATCGTGACAAAACTACACCTGCGCAGCCCAGAATTCGCATTCCTAGCAGCAGTCGGAGAGGGTCACTCGGCTGAGTGACCCTTGTCACTCGCCCGAGTGACAAGCCTTGTAAAATAACAGTAACTTCGGGGTTTTCTGGGGTCCGTCTCTCAGGGTGGCTCGGCCGAGCAGTCTTCTTCATTCGGCCAACTAGCAATCATACTCGGCCGAGTGAGCTTCCTCAGAATTTCCAGTAACTTTGGCTCTTTTCTATCTGATTTCTCTGACTGACTTGGGCGAGTGAGCTTTCTCACTCGGCCGAGTAGATTACCTTGCTCGACCGAGGAAACGTGGAAAATCTTCATTGTGTATCCGTTTCACTCAGGCGAGGGTGATCCTTCACTCGGCCGAATGAGCAGTCTTGCTCGGCCGAGTGATGTGCTCCTGAGCTCATTTCTTCTCCTTTTCACCTCCTCGTCGATCCTATGAAATTCCTTCTTCTTCCGCCCATCCTCTATCGCTGGTAAGTCCTCAAATAAGCTGTGGGTGACACTCTGAAGTGCGTGAAAATCCTCTGATCTCAATTTCGCTCCAAATCGCTCCATATCTCCTGAAATACGACAAAAAAACAAGAAATAGTGAAAAGCATCACAATATCGTCGAATAATCATGAAAAACGTGATATAGGCGATCAAAATGACATGAAAACATACAGAAAAAAGGTGTAAAATATGGAGTGATCAAAATCCCCCAAGCTTACCTCTTACTCGTCCTTGAGGAAGATGAGTAAAAAGCAAACCCGCTGGATAAAAATAAAAATAAGGAAAAGGAAAAAGAAATAGAAGATAGGGAAGAAAACAAAGAGGGAGGTGCTAGATCATTTTCTCAGGACGTGGGTTTTGCTTACTCATATATCATACGGCGAATATAAAACGCATGCCAAAGATTTTTACCTCGATATCATAATATAAGGATGCATTCATAATAGAAACCCAAGAATAGCAAAACAATATGAAATATGGAATCATTCTAGAATTAACATCGTCTGAAGCATCTAAAGAGGTATACATAATCATAGACCACACACTTTTCAATTGAATGCTTTCTATTTGGAGTATAAGAGATATCACACAATATGAAGCAATAAGAATAGAAAGGAGTGGTTTTCATGAAATGCATGCTAAGTTTTAATTCCTGGATTTCGTAAAACTTTTAGTAATCTCACCGAATATAGAAAATTACCTAGCTTAGGTTGTCATGCACAATCGAGTAGTCACTCTCTCACACATCATTGGATCCTCTCCCCCAAGCTTATCTATAAGCGTGGTGGCATAAGATAAATCAATAAGCTTATTCCCCATTTATGAAGCTCCAAAAAATATAAAAATAAAAGAGGGGAGAAAGAGAGAAAGAGTATGAGATGGGATCATATATGAACTTCTTTTCTCTTTTCTTTTCTTTTTTTTTCTTTTTTTTCCTTTTTTTCTTCTTTTTTTGCAAATATATATACAACTATGATCCCAAATCAAAAGATAGAGAGATATACAAGAATATTTTTTTCTTTTTGATTTTGGGGGTATCGGAGCATGGATTTTTACAGCGGGGGAAAATGCCAATATAAGAATCGCTAAAGGGAGATTCACCAATGATTTTAAGTACAGAAATAATGCTCAAGATATGTGGAGAAAGAAATATATGTAACACTCGGTTCACTCTATGGAATGTGCACGACAACTTTCAGCAGAGTAATATAATATGCTCAGTTTAATCCCAGAAAGTAAACTAATCCAGTTATATCAACCTAGCACACATTCAATCAGCCTGAAAGTGAAGCGTCCAATTTTCAAGCAATAATAAGTAATATAAGACAAGAAAGCAGTACTCCAGATATAAGCAATCAATGCATGAAGCTTGGTGTGTTTTCTATGAAGAGTATACAGTAAAAATCATCAGACTCAGCTAATGAAAGAATTTCATCCGTATTCATACAACAAAAGGCGGGTTACCGTCTCAAATCCATAACAAGACATAGCATATGATATCTGAAATAAAAACTATGGCATGACAAGATAATATGCATATAGAGATAAGCTAATACCACGTCATCATCATCACAGAAAATTCATCTCTAGCAAAAAGGATAAAAGAAATAAGGATAAAGGAAAAATAAAAACTACTGTATAATGCAGCACACTCAAAAAGTAAGAAAAACGTGATGCATGGAAAAAAATGAAAAAGTGGGTGAAAATAAGTGTAAAAACTAAGAAATGTGAGAGAATAAAAATAAAAGGCGACAAAAATAAAAAGTGCGTGAGAACTTACTCCCCCAAGCGAAAGTGCACAGTGTCCTCAATGTGCAAAGTGTGGCACACCGAGAGACAAGATAAGGGTGGGGTGGGTAAGGATGCATGCACGATGAAAATAAAAGAAAAATGAGATGGGTGTGCAACTGATGCATGCAGAGATCAAAATAGTACCATGTAAGTGTCCCCAAAAATACTCCCTCTCTCCCAAAAAGATATAGACAGATAAGACCAAAAAGTGACCAAAACGTGTGTGGAGGAGGGGTGCAAAATCAGCATGCTAAAAATATCCAGCATAACAGCAGCAAAAATATGAAAGGCATCTAGAGTGTGCCTAGGTGGGTGGTGGGGGTACCAGCACCGTCCTGTGGCAGAGGTGGAGGTCGTGGAGGCTGCTGGGTGGGGGTAGGTGGCTAAGGCAGATGCTCTAGAATCTGGTTCAGGCAAGCCTGAATACCAGGAACTATCGTGACGCGGGTCTGGACAGCACTAACAGTAGCGGAGAGAGCCCGAAAATCTGCTCTAAGTCCACTCACTGTCCCCTTTAGAGCACGGAGGTGCTGAACTAGGGTGTCGGGGGGAGGTGGAGCAGAGGGTTGAACAGGTCGAACAGGTGAAGAATGGGGCTGTCTCTCTCGGCTACTGTAAAGGATAGGTGTGACTGTGGGGTGGTGCTGTGGTGCTGTGCTCACTAAGTGACGCTCGGCCTCTGTGGGAGGTCGAGACGCAGGTAAGGTCGAAGAGGATGGAGCATCAACGGAAGCAGAAGTGGTGGCAAGCGACGAGGCAGGCAGATAGGTCAGTGATACAGATGTGGGGACAGACGTCACAACACTCTCAGAGAATACATCGGCAGAGGAGACAGAAAGTTCGATGACTGGGGAGGTCGTGAAGTGCGCAGGAAATGACTCCCCAGGGGTCGAAAACAATAAAGAGGAAAGGGTCTCCACTGCGGAGGTAAAAGAAGGCTCGTCGCACTCAACTATGGTGGGGGCACGCTCGGGGCTTGTCGCAGAAATGGGATCTATGGACATGGGCACAGTGGTGGTGGTGGTGTGGACGGACTCAGCTAAAGTACTCCCGGCACTGACAGACGTGTGGACAGAAGTGTCGGGAGGTACATGCATATCTGGTGCAGGCTGAGGTATCACGGGGTCAAGGGGTGGAAGGAGGGGCTCCTACTGAGCACCCTCAGGCTTAAGCACGTATGCGGCAGGGATGAGGAGATCCATCGCTGGAATCCACTCCCCGCCCGCAGGTCCAATATGTGTCCGAGCAGGGCTCGGGAGAATCATGTAATCAGCACTGTGTGGACCGTTCAGCCACACCCAGTGGCGCTGACCATGAGGACGTAGCATCCTCATCTGGGACATAACATCTATGGAGAGTGAGGTGGGGCCTGGTGGTCTCAACAAACCAGCTGGGAGGTCAACTCCGCACAAAAGGGCCAAGATGGTAATCAGACCACCGCGACAGATAGGCGTCCGAGCGCCGACAGAAATAATAATGCAGTCGATGTACCAACTGGCGATATCAATGTCGACGGCGGGGACCAAAACGTCTCCTCCATCAAAGACCCTAGAACGTGTCATCGCATAGAGCATGTAGAGCTCTAGCGTCGACAACGTCCCGGGCTCGTACCTCGTAAGAAAAGTGGTCGCCATAAGGCACTGTGCAATGCAGAGGCATGGGAGGAGGACGGCAGAGGCCCTGGCCCTACTAGGGTCGAAGGCGAGGGGAGATCCCATGATTCGTGTCCAAAAAGCATGGGTCTCGAATGACGACGGTGGGATGTGCGTGGGGCTATAGGCTCGGTCTGGGTCCGGAACAGGTGGACACTGGAAGAATGCTCGGAGTATGTCAAGAGTGACCTCGCACTCCTGATCCATCAGGCAAAAAGAGCATCCCCCAGGTGTCCTAGCAATAGAACTAAGGACCTCTAGTGTCGGGCAGTATAAGTGTCCGCCGACACTGACAAGAAATCACGCCACCCTATGTTGTCATACAACTGGAGTAGCCCCTCTAATACACCTAGGCACTCAAGGTCAGCAAGGTGTATGAACCTAGTGGGTACGATCGAGCGATGGGAGATACGCTCAAATCTGGCGCGCTGAGCGTCATCTCTGAACGTGATCCCCATCGCATCGAATGCAGGGGTGGGCTGTGCAGGTGGTGGAATGGGTGCAGTGGGAGGCGGCTGTGTAGGTGGTGGTGGGATAGGTGGAGGGGAGGCCACCCTAGCAGAAGAGGGACCAGGATCACCTGACCTCTTCCGCTTGGAAGTGGGCTCCCGAGTGCGTGGCCTAAGATGTGAGGGCATGAAGCCCGTGAGTCGTGCCCAACCAAATGTAATGCGAAGTGCTATAAAATGGAACGAGTATACCTGAGCACGACGTGAGAGCAAAAAGTGAAGTGTGCGTAGAAATCGCCTCCTCCGCAGAGCTCTAAAGCGTCCTGAATCCCCCTAAGCTCTCCCAAGCTATCTCGAAAATCAAACAATCAAATCAGCGATGAACAATCAATATACATGGGGGAGATGGGGTATAATATATATATGTAAGAATTAATTTGAATTTTGGACGCAATGGGCGTACGGATTGGAGAAATGGGCGAGAAATAGGAGTTAGGGGCTAAATGGGGGAAGTGCGGCGAAGGGGGGCGGCGCCTGTGGTGACTCGCGGCGGGGGTGGTCGGCGGCGACCAGCGAGGGGGTCGGTCGGCCAGAGTAGGGCGGCTCGGGCGAAGAGGGACGGGGTTTGGGCGAGGGGGAGTCGAAGCGCTGGGAATTCGAAGCAGTTCGGGGAAGAATTGGGAAATTTTGCGTGCTCGGGATTCGTGCAGCGCCCGCATGGGTATATAAAGTTGAGTCACTCGATTGAGTGACGCGTTCACTCAGCCAAACGGCTCGGCGTTTAAAATTTTCGAAATTCTCCCTAAACTTACGACTCGGCCAAGTAACTTTTTCCATTCGGCCGAATGGATGACTTCCACTCAGCTGAGTGCAAGACCACTCAGCGATAATGAAGCATGTAGGATATCAGATTCACTCGGCCAAGTAACATAGTCATTCGGCCGAGTGGTAATAAACACTATAAATCACTGAAAATAACAGAGAGTGGGTCTGTAGGAACTTCCCTGATCGGTACTCAACTCGGCCGAGTAGAGTCTTCACTCGGCCGAACGAAAAGTTTATTCGGCCGAGTGGCGTCTTCACTCGGCCGAACGAAAAGTTCATTCGGCTGAGTGGCTTGCTGTTTTCTGCCCCGGCTCTCTGTTTTCGCTCCATTCTTTGTTTTTCTCGTCCCTGTCAGTTTCTTCCTTCTCCTAGGGCCTGAGCGTGTTCCTGGAGCGCTCTCCCTTGCCATGGTCATCCTCCATATGAATGATTTCTCGTTCTCCATCTTCTGTCAAGAAAAATAGAGCCAGTTGTCACGATTTTCATTGACTCTAGACTCTAAACACTAAGAAAATCTAAAAACAAAAATAGAATTCAACTAAGAATAATATAAAAACCGTCGGGTTGCCTCCCGACAAGCGCTCGTTTAAGGTCTTGAGCTCGACACCTTAAGATGTTTGTTTAGTGCGTGATATTTGGCGCATATGAGATGCGCCCATCAAACTTGCCGGGAAGGCCACTTGGATTCAATTGTTGATGCTCGTGGGCTTTCCTCGGCTTCCCCTCAGCATGGGTAGTGTTGGGGAATAAGTCCCCCAAGCTTGAGCTTGTACCATTCTTTTTCTTCACCGGTGATGGTACTTTCTTTTCCGGCAGAGCTTTCTTCAATTTGTTGGCCGTGGAGAGTTTGCATAGCTCCCTAATTCTCGCGACATCAGCGTCATCTTTGTCATCAACCAAGGGATAGTCCGGTGGGTCCTCCAACTTTCCTTCACCACTAGAAGCTTGGCCTTCTTCAAGGCCGTCATCGTGTAGGGCACCAATAGAATGTGGTATAGCTTCATCGATCACCTCATCGAGGAGGTCCACGTAGTCCACTTCCTCTTGGTAGGGCATGTGCTTCATTGCTTTAGGGATATGGAGCTCCACCTTGATGTTTTCGACATTCAAAGATAAGGTACCCTCTCTCACGTCTACTATCACGCCGACGGTGGCTAAGAATGGGCGTCCAAGTATTAGTGATGTGTCGCCCTCCTTCTTGATGTCCATAATGACGAAGTCACACGGCAAGCAAATTCCTCCCGGTACTTGGAGCGGTATGTTCTCTGCAATTCCCACCGGCCTAGTAACCCGACCATCCGCTAGTTATATTCTCATATCTGTCGGCTTCAAGTCGGTCACCGTATTCAATTTCTTAAACATGCTTAGGGGCATTAGGCTCACACTTGCTCCCAAGTCTACCAAAGCCTTTTGTAGCGGGACTCCTCCAAATGTGCATGGAATGCGGAAGCTTCCGGGATCTTTGAATTTTGTCACCTCCTTCTCCTTCCGAGTGAACCATGTACCTTACTCGACAAGCATTATCTTCTCCTTTCTTTTCTTTCCCAAAATTAAGTCTTTCAAGAACTTGGCATATGATGGGATCTCTACAATAGCATCCAAGAAAGGTATATTGAGGCTTACTCCCCGCAAGTACTCAAGGAATTTGGCTAGCCGCTTCTCAATTTTTGCTCTTGCCAACCGTTGTGGGAAGGGTACCGGTGGCATATAGGTGCGCTCCTCATGTGGCTTCTTAATTTCAGAATTTCCACCTTCTTACGGCTCCTTTGGGCACTCCTCCTCAATCGCCGGCTCATTGTCATCCAAAATTTCTTCCACGGGCTCCTTGGTTTGAACCATGGCGGGAGTAGTGTCCTTCCCGCCCCCAGTAGTAACCGCCACTATCGCATTGATGTGGCTGGTATTGCTCTGTGGATTAGGATCCGGTTGAGCCGGTAATTGTTGAGTATTTGTATTGAGAAACGTAAGTTGCTCCGCTAGTTGACCCACGACGGTATTGAGAGAGTCTTGTTGAGCAATCAATCTAGCGTTTATTTTATTTTGCTCCACCATGAATTCTTCCACCCTAGCCTCATGATCCTATCTCGGTTTGCTTGTGGTGGGTTTGGAGCTCTCCACCCTTGATTAAAGCCCGGTGGCCTATATGGTCCCGCTTGTTGCCTAGGCAGGTAGCTTTGTTGTGGTGGCCCTCTCGGTTGATATTGAGGTTGTGGAGGTGGAGGCCGAGCTTGGGGTTGTTGCAATAGTGGTGGGTTCAAAGCTCCATCATTATTAGCATATGAGAAGCCCAGATGATTCCTCGTGGCCGGGTTGGCCCAATAACCGATGTTCCCCACAACATATTGGACTTGTTCAATAGCACCCTCTACTTGCTCTCCCTCAACGAACATAACTTGAGATTGGTCTTGCCAATCGCTCATATTACCTCTCGGCGTAGATGTGGCGGGAGTTCCATGCGGCTCGGTTATCAACTTCTCCAATCTCTCCACGACCTTGTGGAGAGAGTCAAACTTCGTAGAAAGATCCGCTACGGCCTTGGCCTCATATATGCTTGTTGGCTTCAAGGAGGATGAAGAATGTCCTCTCTCGTCGCTCCATTGTTGGTTGTTAGAGGCCATCTTCTCTAGTAGGGCCGTAGCTTCATCCGGTGTCTTAGATAGAATGACTCCATTGGCGGTTGCATATATGATTTTCTTGGTGCCCGGTTGGAGTCCATTGTAAAGGCTGTGTACTAGCTCCCATGCTTCAATGCTATGATGGGGGCATTGGTGTTGGAGATCTTTAAAGTGCTCCCATGCCTCATATAGAGTCTCCTGTAGTCCTTGCTTGAAGGACATAAGCGTGCTCCTTATCTTCACTGTCTTGGATGGTGGGTAGAATTTATCAACAAAGGCACTCACCAACTCATCCCATGTAGTAAAGATCCCCTTCGCTTGTGTCCTCAACCAATATAGAGCTTTGTCTCGGAGAGTGTATGGGAAGAGGCGCAATCGGATTGCATCGACCTGTACACCGGGCATCTGAAAGGTGGCGTACTTGGACAAGAACGACTGAAGGTGGTAATGTGGATTCTCGTGGGCGTTCCCATGAAATGGGTCTTGTTGCATTAGAACCACAAGTCCCGTTTTAAGCTCAAAATTCTTATCCACCGCCAACTCCGACATCGCGATGGATGAGGTAGTAGAAGTAGTCATAGGCCGAAGCCTATCTCTGATAGATATTATCCTAGTCATGAGTGCCGCTAATTCCTCCGGTGTCTCCCGTCGGTTCATGCTATCGTCAATTATAGCAAGTCTTCTCTCCGCCCTAAGCCTCCTTTCGGTACGCTTGATCTCCAGATCAAATAATAGATCTTCTTGATGCTCCGTCGATCTCGTGTACATGCACAGAAAAATAGAGCTTTAATGGAATTGTTAGCACGATAGAGGAATAATAAAACAAAAATAATAAAACAAAAGAAATAACTAAGTAAAAAAAATAAAATACCGTCGCGTCCCCGGCAACGGCGCAAAAACTTGATCGCGTCCGGATATACACCCGAAAAACGACTTGTAGTTTTACCGCAAGCGCACGGTGTAGTGACGAGCAGGTATCGAACACAGGGAGGACAAATGACAGTATCTCACTTTGATTACCTAGCTATCAAGAGAATAAGAATAATTTTGATGTAATAGGCACAATCGTTCAAATAGCAAGAAATATCAATATAATAAAGCGTCTAGGAATAGGAAATCCGCACTACGGACCGTCTCTTATCCTTGTGAATCATAAATTTCATGGTTGCTAAGCTTGAATAAAGGTGAACTAGTCACAACTTAATGTAGAACCAAGCTCACGCTCTCGTGCTATTGCCGGTCTATAGCAAATCTAGGTTAGGGCCCACTCTCGTGCTAACCCTTAGCCTAAGCCGCTAGTGTGAAGAACGACATCATTGTCCAATCGCATCTCGAGCCCACTCTCGTGCAAAATCGAGCTACGATCTAGGTTATGATAGTTCTTATTCGTCCAATCTCTTGCAAACCAATATTGGTATAGATTTATAATTAAAAATCCTAGCTTTGGTCCAATCTCTTGCAAACCAATTCTAGAGAGATTCAATTATTAATCTAAATCGAATATTTAGGCCTTCCTATCAATTGGGATCCAATCTCTTGCAAATCCCAATCGATATGAATTCCTATCTACTCATAATAAATCGATCACAATCTAACCTTTATCAATTCTAGCAACAAATCTATAAATTCATCACAATTCAAAGATCGGGTCCATAGGGTTCATCCCCATGCCCTAGAACAACGGAAATACTCACTAATCATCATGAAAATCTCAGAAATAACAATAATAATCATGACACAATTCATTACAAATCAGAAACAATTCATAAAAATGAGTTTTTAACAAGAAAGAACAAACCAATAACGTAGCCAATGATCTCCAGCTGAGATTTCTCCAAGGAATAGCCGTCAAAAACCTAAAAGAAGTCTCTAAAAAATAATTCAAGTCTCTTCTTAAACTAGGGTAAAAATTAGGTTTAAATACAAGCCAAAATCGTCCAAAAAAATCGTGACAAAACTACCTCTGCACAGCGCAGAATTCGCATTCCTAGCAGCAGTCGGAGAGGGTCACTCGGCCGAGTGACCCTTGTCACTCGCCTGCGTGACAAACCCTGAAAATAACAATAACTTCGGGGTTTTCAGGGGTCTGTCTCTCAGGGTGGCTCGGCCGAGCAGTCTTCTTCTTTCGGCCGAGTAGCATTCATACTCGGCCGAGTGAGCTTCCTCAGAATTTCCAGTAACTTTGGCTATTTTCTGTCTGATTTCTCTGACTGACTCGGGCGAGTGAGCTTTCTCACTCGGCCGAGTAGATTACCTTACTCGGCCGAGGAAATGTGGAAAATCTTCATTGCGTATCCGTTTCACTCGGGCAAGGGTGATCCTTCACTCGGCCGAATGAGCAGTCTTGCTCGGCCGAGTGATGTGCTCCTGAGCTCCTTTCTTCTCCTTTTCTTTGCCTCGTCGATCCTATGAAATTCCTTCTTCTTCTGCTCATCCTCTATCGATGATAAGTCCTCAAATAAGCCATGGGTGACACTCCGAAGTGTGTGAAAATCCTCTGATCTCAATTTCGCTCCAAATCGCTCCATATCTCCTTAAATACGACAAAAAACAAAAAATAGTGAAAAGCATCGCAATATCGTCGAATAATCATGAAAAACGCGATATGTGTGATCAAAACAAAATGAAAATATGCAGAAAAAGGTGTAAATATGGAGTGATCAGTTTCTGCCTTTTGCTTTGAATTTCTTCTTTGATATCTTAGCTTTGATGGATATTTTGCTTGACTACTACAAAGTAGTTCAATAGCCACGGTTAATTGAACTTGTCAGTGCATAAAAATCACATACCGACTGATTGCAAAATTATTATTAAATAAATAATTAAAAAAAGGCATTTTTATGCAAATTTAATCGCATCCATTTTCTCTTTCTCCCCCAAACTTCTGTTCCCCGCCGTATCCACCCAAATCTCCCCCAAAATTTTCCTTATTCCCAGTCATTCCCCCCAAATCCCACCCAATTTTTTTTCGCTGTTCCCGCCGTCTCCCCCTTCTCTCCTCTCTTATCCATTAAAATTACCATCCCCCAAACCATAACTCAATTTTCCAACTAGCAGGTCTGACCCGAATTTGTAGTTGACCCCTGATTCTCCGATTGACAAAAAAGTCGAAGTCGAAGATGAGGTTGAAGTAGCAGCAGAGGAGGTCTAAGAAGATGAAGGACAAGAAGATATCGGAGAATTTGTCAATCGCCATTGCTTAGGAAACTTCTCGATCATCGTCGAATACTTAATCACCATCGACACCCCTCCGAGTCTAAGCCCACCGCCACCCTACCACAACCGCATTACCTTTGCAGCTGCAAAAACCCAATCCCAGATCTACCTCCGACACTTTTGATAAGGTCAATTGATCATCATGTACCCATTTGTAACTGATTTCATGATATATATTTTTCAATATTTTGAAGGACTAGAACAAGAAGCTCCATCATTAGGATACTACTAATATGCTGAAAGGCCTCGACGATCATATCAGTAACCTTTGCCCCTTATCGGACGGACAGAATTTTGCCACTAGTAAGTTTGCCTAATTGTCTATCTTCTGTAAGGGTTGATTGAGGTTGTATTTCCTAGTTTGAGAGGAATTTCTATATCATTAACAACTCCATTCTACCTTCCAATGCTATTGTTCTTTGCGTCACTCAGCGGATAATTGGTCTGGATGGCAAGCTGTCGCAATTCATTCATTTTGTACTGAAGGTATGACTAGCTGGAGTTAAATGTCCAAGTATGAACATATATGTTTAGTTTGTTCTTTGCTGATAAGTTTTCTAAATTGAAGCTTTCTAAAGTTTAACCCCTTCATTTGGAAAAGCTTTAAAGCATTAAAATTATAGTTCGTTATCTCTAAAAGTTATCCTTAACTGTAGTTTTAAAAAAATCCAATCAAACTATAATTTTTCTAAAGTCCAAAAATTTGTGCAGGAAATGTGTCTTTCCATTTTGTATCCAAACAACACTTAAGATTAACAGAACTACTCCTTAGAAAACGGAGTGTTAAATTCATGCTAACCACAATTTGTAAACCTCTAACTACAACTTAATATAAACCACAGTTTAGAAGACTTCAATGCGAAACAAGGCCATGGTGGCTGAGCAATAAATGAATTATGGAATATATGCAATTTACCATAATTAGGAAGGAACAACATCAATTCTTGGCTCCAGAGAATCAGATAATCTCTTCTTATATATTGAAATGTCAGTACCTAGGATTCAATCACATAGAACATGAAAACAATATGGAAAGCACAAAGAACACACAACAATTGGTAACGCGGTTCTTTGTGCACACCTATATCTGCGTGCCACGCCCAGAAAAAGATACTCTACTATTTTCGATAACGATTACAATCACTAATGTTGTAGTTCCATTAAGAGAACACCCTCCCCCTTAATACAACCACAATAGGTGATTCCAATCAACACAATAGCAAGAGCCACTTGCAATGAAAACTGACCTGAATCAAACTCCATTTGATCCCTACCTTCGTAGCCATCCTCCTCATTCACCAGAATTAGAAAGTGGAGTAATCCCAGCAAGATCCCCTTGTAAAAACTGACTTGAATCTAACTCCCTTTGATCCCTACCTTCGTAGCCGTCAGCCTCCTTCCTAGGATGATAAACCGATATATTTGGATGACATAGCCGATCTGCTTGAGAGCTTTTATATCACGCACCACAATCAAGTATTTATTTTGGGTAAATAGAACCAATTAATCTCAAGCAGTTATTTCTGCCCATCAATCAAGGATTTATTTCGGGTAAATAGAACCAATTAATATCTCAGCGGTTATTTCCTCCCAATAAATCCAGCAATAACCAGATTCTGGTCGGGATTCTGGGTAACAATAGGAAATAACAGATTCTGAGCGCGATACTGGGCGATAATATAAATCTGGAAAATCTGAAACAATTTTTCAACCAACAAACTAGGCAACAACCAGATTCCCCATTAAATCAGTTATCTCTGCCTATCAATTTAAGGATCTATTTCAGGTAAATAGACCTAAATAATCTCATCAGTTATTTCCACCCAACAAATCAGGAACTAACGAGATTCACCCATTAACTCAGGAACCAATGAGATCTGGACAACAGAAATAGAGATCCTCCAGTCAGATCCCACATGTCATGACTGATGTCATATAACATGACTCATAACATGACCTCTCAACCTACTTAAAAACTGTTCTGACTCCACAACCAGAACACAACAGATCTAGTGCCACTAATGCTAACATATAATAACAGAAAAACAACCGAACAAACTCCCCCTTTGGCATTATATGTCACAACCCAAGCACGGGCAAAAGTGCATCAACAAAAAAAACACAGAATCTTGTTCTCCCCCTTTGAGCCACAATAAGCCATATGATACCTTAAGAAGTTGTAGCTGGAACCAGAGCAGTAGAAACAGATGTCGTGTCCTCCAACTGATCTGGATAAATTGCAATAAAATTCCCTCACTATTAGAAGCAAGTGTCATGTCATGTGTTGACACATGTTTCATAACATGAGCAACAGGAGAATCAGCTGAACCGTCCTGAGGTGCTGGCTCCTGTGTTATAACATCGTCTGCAACATGGTGGTCAGAAATGGTAACTTGTTCATCAACAAGAGATCTGATAAGATGACATCAGATACAGACTCGGAAGAACCCGAGTCATCTAAGTTGACAATCTCAGTTAACACCACAGAAGAAAGTGGGAGATCAGACTCAGTGGGTGATAGTAAAATTGTGTCTTCATCGATAAATCCAATACTTTCCAGCCAGCCTTTAATATAAGACAAATCCACATCTCCAATAATTAATCCAGAAAAATCAAACTGATAAACATCATAAAGTCAATATGTGCTCATACTTATATGCATATATAGATATATCTTATGCAATGATTAATATGATTGAAGAGTCACATATAAGCGTAGATTTCTTACATTAATTCTCCCACTTGACTCAAATAATATAATTAATATTTTTATAGCATAACAATATTGCAACTATACTTTATGACCAGAATTTAATAGTTACACTTTAATGAGCAACATAAATGTTTCTTTAAGAAGCTTCAATAACTTTTAGACTTTACAAATAACTTTATAAACAATCTTATGCATATAACTTTATGAATAAATACTTGACTATTCCGAGTCCAACTGTTATTTGTTTTATAAATAGATATAATATGCACACTCTAAAAGTTATGTCTGAAATACGAACAACACTCAAAATATGTGTTGACGTAATATATGTTATCTTGACAATGATAGACATCATATGATTGAGCTCATATTTATTGTATGACCTTTTAATAAAATACTTTATAATTTTTGTTTCAATTGGTTGACGTCATAAATAGTAGTTAATACTTTAGTCAATTGGTCGACATCATAAATAGTAGTTAATGTGCTTAAATATCATCAATGATTATAATTTTTGTTTCAACCCTACAGAACTTATTGTCGGTCCTTCTAAATCGACTACTCCTTGTATTGTTGTTAGAAATTGCTATCAGCAAAGGAATATATATAAGATTAATACTTTATATCTTGTAATCCTTAATTATAATGCCTATAAAATATCTTGCAATAATTTATAATTTATATTTTGACATTGAGAACTTTATAAAACATAAATTAGTTATAATCAGTATTTTTGATACATAAATAAGCTTTATTTTATAGTAATGAATTGACATTTTTATGGGTAGAGGTCCTATAGATTCATAACTAAACTTTAATTAAGACCAGTTTAATTTACAATTAATGGAAAAATATCTTTACCCATGAGCATACGAGATTGCTCCCACTAAAGTCTTGAATTGTCACAACCTAATTAATCTACCCAAGTATCCACTTTTCTGTGTGGTATATTGGATATTAAATATAAAATTAATTGCAGCACTAGATGCATAACAAGATGTTATATAGGTAAAATACACTTATCACACAACTTATAGATGTTGTGGCTATTCTATAACTTTTATAATAATTAATACCTGATACCTTTAATATCTACATCTGGTTATCTAAAACATGCTTACTACGAATACTTGTATTTATAGTTTACTTTATCCACATAGTAGAACTATAACTTTATGTTGTGCATGAAAAGTTTTTTTCCGATGAAAGTATTTAAATTTACCAAAATTTTCATATATACATGGACATATAAGATCAGATATGCAAAATGAAAATACATTAAAAACCACTCTCGTATAAAGTAAAACTGTTAAATAAACTTAAAGAAGGAGTAACCATGTCTCATAGCCATGGTTCTCTATATATTCATATCCATGAAATACCAAAGGTCCACACTACTAAGTAGTGGGGAGTAATGGAGGGATAGAGAGGTGGGGATGCCAAAAGCCTCCCTCACTCATAACACTCCCCCTTATCCATCCATTTCTTTGGTCTTAGCATATAAAGCTAAGTGGGTGGATACTTCTGGATCCAGAGTAATCGTGTTTGCCTTGTTAAAACCTTAGCTGTGGAAAACCCAGTGGGAAAAACCAACAGCTTAAGGGAAAAAGAGTACAACCCATAGGTTACTCCCCATGAACCATACAAGCTTCAGGCTTGTAGATATCCTATGTATCTATACACCAATATCCTAAGTATCTATACATCTTCACGAAATTCCAAAAAGAAAAACAAAACACAATAATCACTCATCTATACAAGTTGCACTCATATCTGGAAGCCGCTGAAACAAAAGGGGGCTCTGACGTGGTATGCTCTGCGAAACTTAGCAGATGGCTCCATGTCTGTAGACTTTGACCCAGTCGTCACTGTATCTGCAAGGTACTGTAGGACCTGGTTGTGCATATATTTGATTTGATTCTTGGATGATGAGCTTCTCGGAATATAAGTTTGATGTAGACTTAGGATGATGCTGTGTATATCTTCAAGAAATGGCTGTTCATTTTGTGTGTAGTCATCGCAATGATCTTTAACTTGCATATGCAAATATATTTCCATGGTTTCTGATCCTTGACCCATGGAGAGCACCGAAGATATGTATCCATGGTCCAGTGTTGCGCTACAGGCACTGCACTGTATCTGGCTAACAGCTTTACTGCAAACGTTCTATAAAGACACGTGCAGTTGGCCAGATAAAGGAGTTGGGTACTTCATGACCTAGGATATTCTCCCCCTCTTCCAGCTAGGGGAAAAGGTCTTCAATATGCATCCAGACACCCAGTTGGTGTATATAGTGGAATGCAATTGTCCATGTTTCTTCATCAACTTCGGGTTAATGAAGTTCTCATCTGCAGGATGATGAGTCATATTCAGGATGATGTTTTCATCTTCTGGTTGATTATTCATCTTCTGGATGATTATTTCATCTTCAGTATGATGGTATAATCATAAGGATGATATTTTCACATTCGAGACGTACAGTCATCTTCAGGATGATGTTATCGTGTACAGAATGAGTATTTCATCTTTAGGATGATAGTTTCATCTTCAGGATGATGGTATCATCTTCAGGATGTGCATTCATCTTCAGGATGATGGTATCATCTACAGAATGAGTATTTCATCTTCAGGATGACGGTATCATCTTTAGGATGATGGTTTCATCTTCGGGATGATAATTCATCTTCAGTATGATGGTCTCATCTTCAGGATGATGGTTTCATCTTCAGGATGATTATTCATCTTCGGGATGATGGTTTCATCTTCAGGATGATAGTCTCATCTTCAGGATGATGATTTCATCTTCATGATGGTAATTCGTAAGGGTATATTGTCACATCATCTATAGCAACATAGCCTAAAATTTTCTTTGCCAATCGCGTGGTTTTCGTAACTATGACCAGAGAGCCTGATGCATCAGTTTAAATAATTTTGTAAGTGAGTTAAGCTCATCTTACATGGTTACTTCCTGGTTTCTGCGAAATAAACCTTTAAGCTATAACGTTTTGCTTATAGCATACGATTTTATTTATTTATACAATACTCGACAACCCACAGGTTTGATATCTTTTGATATCAGGACTTCAAGTCCAAACACTTCACATTTCATAAGTGAGTCCAGCTTAACTTATTATTGCCTCGTTCCATATAATTTGGCCAAATTTCTGCGTTTGCTTCAGAAAACGGAGATTGGGAACGGTATCAATGGCGAAATGAAATGTGAGTAATTGTCGACAAGTGTGTTTTATCCAAATACCTCTCTGTATACGTACATTATTCAATTTATTCCAGATTCATCTCTTCTGGAGGTTCTGGAAAGGAAGAGTATATGGAGATGAGCTCACTTTCCTGTGGTGGTATTGTTTTAGGGTCTCCAGGAGTTATTTCTCACTTAGGAGCCTCGTGGTATGTCCTCTCATCCGTTGAGGATATCCACTTTTGTTACTGGTGGATTGCATCCATTATATTTGGTATGTCAATCCTAGCTGGATTTTTAGTAGCAGGGATGTGTGAATTTGACAATATTTATATTGTCAGTAGCTATGTCTGATAACTGTTTAACAGTTTCATAAGTGTGGATCTTCAGGATCTCATGATAATCAGATCATAGGTATTAATATTTTAAATGGTCAAATTGAGCTTCAGGCTCATGGATGATTATAGAATTTTTGTTAAACCTAATACTGGGGAATTAAGGTTATGAAGGATCTTCAGGATCACATCAAGTCTTTAAAAGAGGGCACATCAATGCACGTCTTAGGAGAAGTGATTTTAAATGCTTCCCCTGTTTAGAGTGCTCAGAATCTATTTATCTGGGGTAATTACTTTCGATAAATAGTTCTGTATTATGATGGTCCATAGTGGTGATATGGGGATGTATACTCATCATGGCGCCATCGATAAGATGTGCTCTAAACGCTTCCCCCGTTAGGGGTTCTCGAAAACTGTTTATATGAGGTGATCAGGCTCATATAAATAGGTTCTAAGGAGGCATTGTGATGGTTTGCATGTTCCCACACGGTCACCTACAACTGGATTTTTAATGGATAAGTAATCCGTTTGAATCATTTTGATGATTTATATATAACCTATTTCTGGGTGTGAACACAAAACTTCAGGGTGTTCAATTTTCTTCCAGTTATTAAATATAATTGATTTCCCAGTGTTATCCACAAAAAATCCGCAATAAGCTCGACTTCAACGAAGTTGAGCATAGAACTGGGGATATGAACCCGCCAAGGCACAATCTATAAGATGTGATGTAATGCCTCCCTCGTTTGGGGATCTCAGAATATATTCATCCAGGATGGTTAATCCCGATGAATAAGTTCCACGGCGTCATTTTGAGGGTGGTATGAGGGTAAGTAACAGCCCAACTAATATCCTAGTAAGGTAATATGTCTGTTGTGATTAATAATAATCTGGACTGCGGTTGGATAACAAAGGTTTGATTATAACCATTTTAAGAGGATATATAGATGAGTACACTAATGTACATCATCGGCCCTATTAGGGAGTGAAAAAGTTTAACTTTTATCCCTAAAATACTCTCAAGAGACCAAGAGGTCTTCATAATTTAATGATGATAGTAAAATATATCATATAAATTCTATTAGAGGAAGCATTGAGATTCAATATCCACGTGAAGTGGAGATGTTCTCGTAATCATTTTTCCCGTTTAATGGGATAATGAAAATGTCACCATATTTGAAGAAACTTATAGTTCTTTGTTTATATAAGATTGGTAAATGATGTTTTTGCATCAATAACAATCCAAGGTGGCATATTATATCGTGCCAAAAGTAAGATTTGGACGAAAGAGAGCACTACAGGTGTTCCTTTATCTTCATATGTTTGAATTTATTTGGGAAAAAGCTTCTGGCTTTATTGATTTTTAATATTTGAGAGTACGGGCGTATCCTTATATAGAGTATTCAGGCTTTGTAAAGCTTGAACCTCAAGTAGACGTCCCAAAAAATAATTATCTTCTGGATAAAATTAAGGGTGAAATGCTTTTTAAAGCATACGTCCGATGCTATTTTTAAAAAATACTCACTAATAAATATGGTCTGGTACTAGATTAAATTTTATTTTCATAAATTTATTTGTCCTCGTAGAATATCTATGTATACAAAATAGGTAGATCGACAAACGTCGTCTAGACTAGATATGTACATATATTTTCAATGGTATAATCTAATGACCTATCATATTACTAATGCAATATGGGACTTTTCAGTACTTCTGGGTCTGATATAGGTCTGCCATTGATTATTCCAAGTAGAGGTATATCATATCTTCCCTTTCTATATTTATGTCCAGGACATTATAAGTCATGGTCTTCCCCTTTTTTTAAGTATTCCACTAATCTAATTTATGATAGACTTTTCAAAGTTCATGTGAATGTTCTAGTATGGTCTTCAGGCCATGTTATTGAGTCATTCTGGATTTATGTGGATAGAGGAACATGAATACGGGGAGTTAAGATACGTTGGTGAGAAACATTTAGTTCTCACTTTTATGCATGCGCGACTTCTGGCATGTGCATTTTGCAAGGCTAGATTCAAGAATCTTACCTTGTAACGTGAGTGTAATCAATAAATTAGCGGATTTATGGCATCTTCGGGTCCGCCTAATATTATATATTAAAATAGATATGATATATCTATTTACTGCGAAGTACGCATCATTTAGACATTTGTCCAGAAGATGGAAGCATTAATGGTCGCATAATTCCAACGTATTTTATTTGGTTAGAAGGGTATTGACATTCTATTTGAACTTCAGGTTCATTTGTCAATGTAGATATGATTTATAAAAATTTTTTTCGAAAAATTATTATTGTACCAGAATCATAGTTTGAGTACAAAAGCATGAATAAATCATGCAAATAGCAATTAAACATGTAGCTCATATATATTACAAGCAACAACATATGCAAAAATTATGAAACTACTAGATATAACATGCATAGGATGTATTTTCAACATAACAAGAAATTTATATAAAATTACATTTAATAATTACTTGGACCATAGGGAAACGTCATTATCCGTTAGGTTAGGTAACTAACGACAGAGCGGTCTCAGGGTATTTGTAATTATTAAATCGCGAAGAATTAAAATTAAATCCAATTTTTATATAATTTGCATTTTTTTTGAATTTAACATAATATTAAACAAATAATTAATTTTATGAACCAAATCAACTAAAAAGTTGTCAAAACTAATCAAGTCAAAACTAATCATTTGATGTTTCCTTATTTTTCCAAAATTTTCCAGCAATATTCTGGATTTTTCTGCTAATTTTAAGGAAATTATAGTGGAAAACTGATATAAAATCTGTTTTTAATTATTTTAAAAGCATATTGGGCTTATGTTAGAGCTTCAGGCCCAAAACATCCAATAACACTTAAATATTTTAGTATTGGGCTGCATGCCCATGTGCCCAAGCAGCTCCCCTCGCCCTCACCTTTTTCCAGATAGACAGAGTGTAGGGGAGAGGGGGCGGCCTGAGAAGACAAAGTTACATCTGGGACTCGAAAAACTCTTTTCACTGAAGCAGATTTTACAAGACCGAAAAGAGTCACCATTAGAAAAGTTATAGCATCAGCAGATCATAGTCTAGAGGAATCATATAAATCATGCACAATTTCTTATGTTCTGGCATTTGTTAACTTCTCGGTCTACCAGAAATAAATAATTCTTGAAAGCACTAATTATTAGGGAATCAAAAGCACAGATTACATCAAATGGCAAATACCTCAAACAATGCTGCTAGCCCAAAATTGTGGCAGATTATGGTCATATATTTGATATCAAGATCAGGCAACACAACATCAATTCAAAGAATTGCATCTGCACCTTTTGACCGAGCATAATAAATTTGGCATAATAAATTTTCCACACATCAATATCCCCATCGGGTCGCGGCCAGGGCAAGGGAGGGCCGTACAGCGACTCCACATGCCCCATCTTTGTACATGCAGGAGACGGCCATGCTTCAGGCATGCCAATCGCCGCTGCAGGGGCACCGATCAATGTCCTTCGGGTACGATCGAAGCCAATCGAAATCTGTGCCAGATTCCGATCTAGCGGCGTCAGAATCACGGGCTACAGGCCGACACAAATGGCCTCAGATTCCATTCAAATAAACCCATAAACAAATAGCTTAGACATTTTTCTATATTAAATATATGAAGGTTAAGAGTTAAGTGTATGGCTTTTGCTCATAGATCCGATATTACATTAACACAAAGGTTACGTCGTACACAAGTCCATACACGAAGAATTATGCAACAATGTTGAAGATTTTAAACTTCATACCAACAGTGCATGAGATAGATGCATGCTCACAATTGATCATGCCTTAAAATTGTTTCAATGATATTTAAAGCTTCAAAAGAACAAATTTCTCTGAAACTAAAAGCAAAACATGTAGCCACATAACAAACATTACAAATCAAACAAAAAGAAATCCATCCCAAAATTAGGGACACCACAATTTAACTTTAATATGATAATATTATTGGTCCAATAATATTAGATCTAAATAGATTCATTCTAATCTAGTTTTAGATCTATAAATTTATTATGGATCGATGAATTCCCTCTAACCGGAAAAATATGGAAAAAGAGATCCGAAGAGAATAATATGATCCACATCCTTGCGACGTCGATGAAAGAGCCGCCAACGAGAATAGATTCCATAGCGCAACCTCCATGCGATGGTGGCTATCAAAATAGCTAAGAAATTGATTCCTTCGCTTTTAGAAGAGGAGAAAATTTGATGTGTAGAAATTTTTCTTAGAGCAACGTGCTGATAACGTGTTAAATAAACTTAAAGAAGGAGTAACCATGGCTCATAGCCATGGTTCTCTATATATTCATATCCATGAAATACCAAAGGTCCACACTACTAAGTAGTGGGGAGTAATGGAGGGATAGAGAGGTGGGGATGACAAAAGCCTCCCTCACTCATAACAAAAACATAATTTCAAAGGTTAATCTTTTTAGAGAAGAGCATTAATGCTAATATCATATAGAGTAGAGCACAATTTCAATGCTAATCTATAAAGAGCAGAGCCATAAAGACAATCTCATAAAGAGTAGAGCATAATGTTAAGGCCAATCTATATAGAGTAGAGCAATAAAGCTAATCTTGTATAGAGTAGAGCAAATTATTTAAACTAGATATCATGATTATCATACTGATTAATTATACACATGCTGTTATGAGCGGGCTTTTGTAGGCCCGCATAGTACCCATAGTGTATTGGGTATCCACCCATTATGTAACCTTATTCTATAAATCAGGCTACGGGTTCCGTAGCCAATAAGCTCATAACACGTTATCAGCACGCTCGTCAGCTGAGCCGAACCCCTGTAGACGGACGGATCGCTACGCGAACGGGCTTCCTTTACCGAACTTCGCTAGATCCAGAGAGTAGGATCTAAAGGTAATCATCCAAACCCCCTAGATTTAAAATTTTATGCGCATATGATTAGATCTATATCTGTTTAATTAGATCTAGATTTTTATCTTAGATCTACATGATTGGATCAATGTTTGCTTAGATTAGATTGAATTTTTATCTCAGATCTATATGCTAAATCAACTTTTGAATTATAACTCGATGTTTTTATCACTAAAAATCGAATTTTTACGATTAAAAACGCTGATTTGAAGACTAAAAATAGCTTTTTTAAAAACAAAATCCTGTTTTTAATTATCTTCTACTCCAATTTTTCAAACCCTAAAGGGGTTTCTTCGTCACCTCGCGGCTGGTAGCCATGTGCGCGCGAAAAGACCCCCCGCGATCTACCCGTCGCCAGAAGCGGCGGCATCCATTTGCTGCCGCCCCAGCGACCGCTGCCGTTGCCGCCCCGGCGACAGCAGCCGCTGCCGCCAGAAGCGGCAGCCGTCGTTGCCTCTCCGACGACGGCCACGCTGCCGCCAGAAGCAGCAGCGGCTACCTAACCGCCTAAAGTGGCGGCAGACAAAAAAACCCACCTTGCACGCGGTCAAACCCTAGCCGCCAGAAGCAATGGCCCACGCGACGCAAACCCTAGCCGTTTGCACGGGATCGCACGGCAGATCGCCTCGAAAACCCCTAACTAGGGGTTTTCCCCAAAAAATCTTTTTTCTAACAAATTTTATTTTTCAGATATTAATTAAGATTTCCGCTTCTTTAATCCTGATTAATTATATGCACAAATCATCATCGCATCTTTTATTGGATTATTCGATTATTTTCTACGTTTAATAATTAGGAAGATCCTACGACCGCTCTGTCGTTAGTCAACTAATCTAACGGTGTATGACGTTGCCCAGTGGTTCAATAATTATTAAACAAAAATATTTCATTCCATTATAAATGCATGCGATGTTGCATATTTTTCATTGCATGTAGCATGAATTAGCATTTAAAAATATTACATGCATGGGATGATTAAATGCATGCGATGAATAAATGCATGTGATGAATAAATGCCTGCTGCATTTTCTGCGACGTATGTTTATATTCTGTTGTGGTTTTGGATCGGCTATCTGTGATCATTTAATTTTCTCGTATTTGTTTCATTTTGAGAGAAATTGTGGTGAACTGGCGCACGTCCCATGAAGATGAAGCGTTATTTCCAGTTAGGGGCCCCATGAGGGTTTCCGAGTTGTATTTTCTATTTTATGGGACTATATATGGACTTTATTCCTTTTAAAATGGTGACTAGCCGATCTACACAACAAATATCTGTGTCTGAAATGCATAATTACTTGTTTTCTAATTTCTAATTATCGCTCATTTTAACATGCTTAGATAAATGGAAAAAATAGCGAGCGTCGACTTTGACGTATTGGATGCTACATGCAAGAACTATTTGAGCAGGCAATTGTATATCAAATTCCACCTGTGCTCACAGGGATTGAGTCATGCCATTGCTATAGGCGATATGGTTTCTGACATAGATAAAGCGAACGCAATTATCTATATTAGACGCCATATCGATCGGACCCTGAAGGCCGAGTACCTCACTGTGGAGACTCTTACGAGTTATGGACCGCTCACGAGGATCGATACAAACATAAAAAAGATGTTATTCTTTCTCGAGCGCGATATGAATGTGAGAATCTTCGTCTACAGGATTTTAAGTCCATTGCCAAGTACAACTCGTCACTTTTCAGTATCACCTCACGCCTGAAGTTGCGTGGTGAAAAAGTGACGGAGGAACACATGTTGGAGAAAACTTATACATCCTTCTACGAGAAGGATGTCATCCTCATGCAACAGTATCATGAATGAAAGTTCACGAAATACTCAGAGCTTCTCTCATGCCTTCTGATGGCAGAATAGAATAGAGACCTCTTACTGGCCACACATAACTTGCGCCCTACCGGCACTGCACCTGCGCCTGAAGCGCACAACATCTCCTCCCAGAAGAAGAAGATCAACTTCATAGGCAAACCCCAGAAGGGAAAGGCAATGATGAAGCAGGCTAGAGGACCCCCTCCAAAGACCTAAAATGAGGGGAAGAGGGAAAATGTGTGGAAGAAGAACGACAACGGCCAGACTTCTGCCCCCGGGAAAGACTGGAAAGACAAATGCCACAGATGTGGTATGACTGGACACTGGTCCAGAAACTGTCGCACTCCACGCCACTTCCAGGACTTGTATAAAGCTAGCCAGAAGCCAGCCGAAACAAACCTGGTGGAACATGAAGACCTGGCATCAATCAGGTTCATTGCAAAGGACTTCTCGAATGATGACCTGCTCGACTGATGCCTTATCTATTTTATTTCTGCAATCTATTGTAGTTGAAACAATTTACTTTCTAGTTGTTTGTTTTTCAGCATATTAGTTAATTTTCAGACTTTGAATGAAATTTAGTTTGTGCCTTATACTGCTATGCTGTTTCTCTCTTGCTATAGATGGATAATAAATGCCTAGTGGACAGTGCTTCTCCGCACACGGTCCTTCAAGGTACTTGCTTTTTTCAAAGCATACACAAATAAGATGGAACCGTGAATACTATTTCTGATCCATCAGGAATAATAGAAGGATCAGGGGAAGCACACTTTTTGCTCCCCAATAAAACACAACTATTAATAAAAGATGCTCTTTTCTCTCCAAGCTCGAACAGAAGCTTGTTAAGTTTCAAAGACATCCGTTTAAACGGATATCACCAAGAAACGGTGAACAAACAAGACAAAGAATACTTGTATGTAACGACTCTTAAAAATGGTGCTAAAACCATCGTTGCGCGTTTCGAGGGACTCCAATCGGGTCTCTAACATACAAAGATTCTTGCAATGGAAGCTAATACAATTGAGCACCAGAAGTGCAAGAATCAACCAGAATTCCAACTCTGTCATAATAGACTCGGACACCCCGGATCGGCAATGATGCACCGTATCATTTCCCAATCCCGTGGTATTAACTTGAAGAGCCTGAAGCTACTTCGAAAGGGTGTGTTTCCTTATCCCCCTTGTTACAAAGGGAAATTGATTACGAGAACATCTCCACTTAAAGTAGACTCAGAGTCTCCAAGCTTCCTAGAGAGAATACATGGAGACATTTGCGGGCCTATTCACCCCTCAAGTGGTCTGTTTCGGTACTACATGGTACTGTTAGATGCATCTTCCAAATGGTCATATGTGTGCCTCATGTCCACCTGCAACGTAGCCTTTGCAAAGATACTAGCACACATCATTAAGTTGCAGGCACATTTTCCAGACAACCAGATTAAGAAATCACGTCTGGACAATGCTGGGGAATTCACATCACAAGTTTTTCTAGACTACTGCCAAAGCAACTAGCATTGAAGTTGAACATCATGTAGCACATGTTCACACCCAGAACGGGTTAGCTGAATCTCTTATAAAGAGACTACAATGGATTGCTCGTCCATTGTTAATGCAACCCCAGTTGCATGTGATTGCATGAGGACATGCCATCTTACATGATGCATCGCTAATAAGATTACGACTGTCTGATAGTCAATCTTATTCTCCGATGCAACTCGCAAATGGAACTCCACCGAATATCTCTCACTTGAGGATATTTGGGTGCGCAGTTTATGTCCCCATCGCACCACCGCAGAGGTCCAAGATGGGTCCTCAACATCGTCTAGGTATCTACATAGGATTCGACACACCATCGATCATTAGATACCTGGAACCTCTAATGGGGGACGCCTTTAAGGCACGTCTAGAAGACTGTGAGTTTGACGAAAGTATTTTTTCCAAACTAGGCATAAACACAGAGAAGCCAGAAGCTTCAAAGACCTTTTCATGGGATACCAAAACTTTATCCCACTTTGTTCCGCGTACAAACCAATGTGAAGAGGAGATCCTGAAGATTCTCCAAATACATAATACAGTTCACATTTTACCGAACAAATTCACTGACAACTAGAAGATTGTCAAATCACACGTCCCTACTGCAAACACGCCAGCTAGGATTGCCATACCCAAAAATGGATGCAATCCACCTGCAGCAGAAGCGGCCATACCTCAACAAAAGAGAGGAAGACCCCCAGGCTCCAAGGATAAATTCCCTCGAAAGAGGAGAACTCATGGAGAAACTACATCGATACCACCATAGGATGCTGAGCTCAGCCCAGATAACTTCCCCTTCTAAAAACACCTGAAAAGGAAAATATAGGAGAAATATCATTACACTATGTACGTATCGGGGAGGTACTGGACAGAAAAAGCACAATAATCGATGATAACTTCGCGTTCGTTATTGCTAATCACGTCACTGAATATGACGATGATATCGATCCATGCTCTCTAGAAGATTGTACATGCGAGAGGATTAGCCAAAGTGAAACGATGCAATAGGAGTAGAGCTGGACTCACTCTCGAAACGCAAAGTTTTTGGACCTGTAGTCCTAACACCAAATGGTGTTAAACCTGTGGGATATAAATGTGTATTCGTAAGAAAAAGAAACAAAAATAATAAGATCGTACGCTACGAAGCGTGCCTTGTTGCACAAGGCTTTTCTCAACGACCAGGAATAGACTATGATGATACATATTCTCCGGTCATGGATACGATCACTCTCCGGTTCATAATTAGCCTAACAGCTACGGAAGGCCTGGATATGTAGCTCATGAACGTTGTGACTACATACCTATATGGCAATATATATAAGGACATCTATATGAGACTTTCAGATGGATATAAACTTCCAACAAAAATGATAGAAAGACCTCTGGACGTCTATTCTGTCAAAGTCCAAAGATCACTGTATGGTCTGAAGCAATCGGGAAGAATGTGGTATAACAGACTCAGTGAATTCCTTGTGCAATAAGGATGCACAAGCAATGAAGTCTGCCCTTGCATCTTTATAAGAGTAAAGAGAACATGATTCGTAATAATTGCCGTCTACGTAGACGACTTAAACCTCATCGGATCTCCTGAAGAGATAACTGAGATATCCAAGAGACTTACACAGACTTTTGAGATGAAAGATCTTGGCAAAACCAAGTTCTGCCTTGACTTACAAATCGAACACCTCAGCGGAGGAATCCTGTTACATCAATCCACCTACACAAGGAAAGTGTTGAAAAACTTTCTTATGGACAAATGCCACCCGTTGAGTATACCAATGGTCGTCAGATCATTGGATGTGGATAAGGACCCCTTCCGGCCGCTGGAAGAGGGGGAGAAAGTACTGGGTCCCGAAGTACCATACCTAAATGCAATTAGAGCACTCTTTTATCTGGAAAACTGCACCCGTCCTGATATAGCGTTCGCAGTTAACCTACTAGCCAGATACAGTTCAGCGCCCATAAAGCGCCATTGGAACGGAGTGAAGCACTTTCTGCGCTACCTCCATGGGTCAGTTGACCTGGGACCATACTACAAGAAAGGCGTATCCTCCAACTTAGTTGGTTTTACAGATGCTGGATACAAGTCTGACCCTCACAACCACAAAGTCCCAAACCGTCTTCGTATTCACCTACGGTGGAACAGCCATCTCATGGAGATTAGTGAAGCAGACCTCAATAGCAACCTCATCCAACCACTCTGAACTTATTGCAATCCATGAAGCTAGCAGAGAATGCTTTTGGCTTCGTTCTGTCATCCACCACATCCTAGTAACAACTAGCGTGAAGACGGGAGATCTTGAACTAACCACCATGTACAAAGACAATGCAGCCTGCATAGCTCAACTACGAGGTGGCTACATCAAAGGTGACAGGACGAAGCACATTTCCCCCAAGCTCTTCTGGACGCATGAACAACAAGAAGACAAACAGATCAACATCCAGCAGATCCAAGCTTGCAACAACCTGGCAAATCTATTTACTAAAGCATTACCTCGTTGTACCTTTAGAAAACTTGTAATAGGGATTGGGATGAGACAGTTGAAACATATACAAGCCTGAAGCTTGTACACAACATGGGGAGTTAATGTTGTGTTGTACTCTTTTTCCTTAGCTATTGGTTTTTCCCATTGGGTTTTCCATAGCCAAAGGTTTTAACGATGCAACCACATCAATTTTGGATCCAGAAGTATCCACCCCTGATGATATCCATCGATCATGGGAAGTCAAGGAGACTTGCACTCTTTTCGCTTAGCTATTGGTTTTTCCCACTAGGTTTTACATAGCCAAAGGTTTTAACGAGGTAAGTCCCCTTAAATTAGGATCCAGAAGAATCCATATCCACATGGTCAGATAAGCCCTATGAACTCTGAAGTGTTCATATACCAAGCTTACAACAATGGATGGATAAGGGGAAGTGTTATGATCGGGCATTTGTAGGCCTGCATGGTATCCATTATTGTATTGGGTATCCACTCATTATGTAACCTTATTCTATAAATACATGTCTATGGGTTTCGTAGCCAAAAAGCTCTTAACATATGCAAATAAAAGCAGACAAAAGTGACTAAAATCTTATTGGCATAATAGAAAAATTCTAGTCACTACCAATCATGGGCGCTATGGCTATTCCACTAGGTTTATGGTAATTTATATTCAAAAACTTAAATACCAATATCCAGTCTACTTGTATCATGCTTACATTTTATAACAATAATAATTTCTACTGAATTAAAGATAGTAGAAATAAAATTTTATTTAAAGCATGAAATTAATAAGACATGGATTGTGAAAATAAGAACTGTAACAAAGCATTAATATCAACTTTGGAATCGATGGATTCTCAAAACTATATGGCATGTGTTAAGGCCTAAATTGACCGAGACAGTTGAGTAGATGACGTGGATCCTTTGTGCTGAGTCATAGCCTCGTCAGTAAGTTGAATGGGATGCGGTGCTTGATCGACCCTCAAGCTGCTTGTACGTCGATAGATCGAGGCTGGGAAGCTCGAGAGCGACCCTCATGGGAGATTGAGACTTGTCGATCTACACCACAAGAAACATTATGGGGGTCGAATCTGGGTCCTGACTCAAATTCCCTCCGATGCTTAAATTAGTATGTAAACTTAAGGATGAGAGGGTGCCTGGAGCAGCTGAGATCGACCCACAGAGATTCGTCTAAGATCTGACGTCGCAAGCTCTGTAGTGGGAGAATTATAAGCTAAAAGAGTAGAGTCTATGTATTAGATCTCGTACCTTGGGAATTGGAACTCCTTTACCTTTGTCCTTTCGGCTACTTATAGGCAGTTTTCTATTGATCGCATGTAACCATCCCTCATTGATTCGGGAGTGATCTTCTCCGAGATTCGAGATAACGGTTGCCCATTTATTCGGCCCCATTAACTTCCCCCTGAGTATCAGCAGGGGCTTAACGATCGAGTGAGTCGTTCGTTTGACCTGGTATTACTCCGCCCTACTATCGAGTTTCGGGTCATTGGCACTTAATGGGTCGAACGTGCGGATACTCCCCCATGATCCGTACCCGTGCATTAACAATGGCCCACATCATTCGTGCCTCAGAAACTGCATTGATTGAGACCGCATGATATGCAATCTCCTTAAATGCGCATGGTTTTCGAAATGTTTGATTTGATTTGTGCCGCCAAAACCCATTTTAGGGAAGCGGGTCGTGACAAAACCCTTTCGTCTTTGAATCGATCCCAACCGCTTTCTAAGGCCGGCTTCGGACATGTGTCATTCATCGATCATCAGTCGGTTGAACTCCTCCATATAAAAGAAAAGTGTGGGAGGGGAAAAGATTTTTCTGTTCCGCCTTATTCTTCGTTTCAAAAGCTTGATTTCATCGTCGCCTTCTTTGGAGCTTTCTTGTTCTTTCTAAGGTACTTTTCTTGATTGATCTTGACTCCTCTTTAGACCCATTTAGGCATGTTCGCACCGGTTAGGGCACATGAGCCATCATATGAGGAGCTTGCGGCGTGCCTTCAACCTCCTCTAAGCGAGGAAGATCCTGGTAAAGGGAAGGGGTCCACGTCAAACCGGATCCTCCCATTCATTGGAGTGATCCGAATTCGAAAGTTCCCAGAGTGGTCTTGGAGATGGTTCCTGGGTTTTCCCTTGATCTGCTTGCCGAGGTTTGGCTGGGTTGCCTCTGTCCGCCCTTTAGGGTTAGGATACCTAATGTGGATGCGAGGGTTTGTTTTCCTCAAAAGAACAAGGTTGGAGTGTATCTTAAAGCCTTTTGCCTTGGTCTCTGTTTTCCTCTTCATCTTTTCATCATAGAAGTCATATGCTCTTCAGGGCTTTCTTTGTGTCAGCTTGCACTCCAAGCCCTTCCTCCTTTAGTCGATTTTATTGTGCTTTGTGAGATCTGTGGGGTTCGACCATCCCTTTTACTATTCAAGTATTTCTTCTGGATAATACTCGATCCCTGTAAAGTGTGGCATCACATCATTGCTCGTCCGGCGACAAGGCTCATATATGATCTCATGCTTTCTGATCCTGGTTGGAAAGATACTTTTGTGTTTATCGTACTTCCCGACCTTGGGTCGATGCTCAATGGTTGAAGCTCTCCGAGCCCTGAGCTCGCTAAAGAGTCCAAGTTAACACTGCAAGAGGTTGAGGCCAGGTTGAGGCCGGGCGAGGTCGATGCGACAAAGCTCCTTCTGGATCGACTGTGGCGACAGAGGTCAACCTCATTCCTGATGGACCGCCAGTGACTAAAGACTGTGTTGTGGAGCCCGGGTAATGCACACTGCTTCTGAGTATTTATCACAACCACTCATGATAATTATTTCCGTTGTTTGCAGATATGACTAACGGAACTCATGGGAGTGGTGACTCTGGAATGGGTCAGGTCTGGAGAGAGCAGCGTAGGAAGAAGAGGAGCGCTGCAAGGTCGAGTGCTCATGCTGAAGGCTCGAGCGCTCAGTCTCCCCTTCCCTTCAATCAGAGCTCTTCCTCTGAGGGGGGCGAGGTCAAGCAGACCTCAAGGCCTTCTTCTTGTGCCTCCTCGAGGGAGGTCTAGAATCGGGCCATTACTCAATCTGTTCCCCCCTCCTCCATCATTGTTTCGGGGCCACTAGTGGTGGACAGCACAGACGCTGTCGAGGTCATTGGGACCACGGAGACCATTAGCAAGAAACGTGTGAACTCCTCCCACGCAGGGGAGGAGTCGGAGAAAAGAAGGCGAGTAGAGGAGGAAGACCCTCCGCTTTTGCCCATGGCGAAAGGCTTGGGGGCGGCCCCTCTTGATACTCAGGAGGTGATCGAGACTCCCTTGGCACCTCTTTTGGATAAATGGCCATGGGGTGGTATCGAGTCACCCGTTACCTGTTGGTAGCAATGATCTATAAACTTCGTGTTTGATGATAATAAACGTGTGTGTTAAGTGCTTTAGGAGTGGCGATGACGCAATTCTTCAAAGTAATGGCTAAGTCAAAAGATGGAGGAATTGCTATGCACATAGCATATCGGACTTGGTCAAGATGGCTAAAAGGTGAGAGAATATCTTTTCATATCAAAGGGAATTGAGTCATGTCAATTAGCGATCTAATCCTATTACAATTCTAACTCATATCAAATCTATTCAAATCCTAAACTTCTTGCTCATTCCTATCTCTAGCAGGATCCATCCTTAGCCGCACAAAATCTTAGCCATCAATCTCATCCTACCACACTCATGGAAACCCTAGCACAAAAAGGAGAAAGCAATAAAAAAGAAGGCAACTTGCGGCACACAAAATAATCTCTCCAAATTGCGGCCAAAGACACACCAAACAAAAAGAAACCCTTCCACCAAAAATGAGAGGAGAACATAAGCCAGCCACATTTTTTGAAAGCCAAAATTCCTTTTTCCTTTCAATCAAGTAGGCAGCCGCAATTCTTATAGACCCTAATTCCTCCAACAGCAAAACGTGTGTCTCCCAAAAAAACAATTCCTCACAATTCCCAAGAGCAGCAGACCAACTTCTCTCTCCTTTCAATCAAAAAGGCAGCCGAATTGTTTTATTTCCGTGCTTTGAAAAGTCCCAAAGAAACACAGCCGCAAGAATTAACAAAGGGGCATTCAAAACAAATTCCCAAGATTCTCAAGAGCAGCCTAAATTAAGGTGAGAGCTAGCCGTATTTTTTTAAAAATCAAATCTCCAAGAGCAGGCGCATCTCTCCTTTGCAAATTTCCAAGAGCAGGCGCATCTCTCCCTTTGCAAATCCTAAGAGCCCTTTGAATCCTCAAGTCAAAAGAGGCAGCCACATTCTTCGTTTTGCAATTTTTCCAAGCAGGCAGCCGTAAATTCCAAGCTTCAATCTTTGGTGAGGTGGCGCAAGTTTCAAACTTTGGTGGAGGACGCAAGTTACATCGAGAGGGAGGCCAAACTATTGAGGGGCCATCAGAGTTTACTACTTGGCATAGCTGATCTAACCACGTGCTAAATAACAGAGACACCAACGCTGTCACAACTGAGCGATTCTAAACTCTAAACTTTATTTTATTTGTGATTTGGGGTTGTGATCTTTGTGAAACTACTTTACTATCTGTTTGGGGACTTGGCTAGTTGGGACTGGCCAAGAGAGAGCTTTACTGGGATTGTTATAGTTTGGGCACTTAGGTGAGTGCAGGTACTGAGAGCCAGGTGAGTGTAGAGTTAGTGCTCTAGCTACAGGTTGTGCCAGTTAACTTTAATAATCTAGTATTGATTTTGGGGCTGGATGTAGGTCGTTGGGATGACCGAACCAGGGTATATCGCATGTACATGCTGTGACTGCTTTACTATACTCTACGTCTGATTGATTGTACTATAACTGTCTGAGATTTCGTGTGGGTTGCAAGAATATTTTTATAAGCATATTCACCCCCTTCTAGGCTTAGGGCCTGTTCTTTTGAGTGTAAACGAGGGGAATCCCACTTTTTTCACTGTTGTGAACAGTGTTTTGGGGGAAAACCGATTGGGATTCCTCAAACCCGTTCTTTTGTTTTCCCAGCGTAAAGGGATTCCCAAAACCTCTTTCCCCTCTCTATTCTCCTCTATAAAGAAACTAAAATGAGGGATTTCATGAGGAATTCATCTCTCCTCTACTTTCTCCTTCCACTTTCTCATCCAAAAGAACACAAAACAAAAATTTTCTCTCTCTTGATTCCTTTATTCCCCCCACTTTCCCCAACCCCATTCCACTCAAAAGAACAGGCCCTTAGATCCAGATCCAAAAAGTGGTATCAGAGCCAGTTTCGAGGATCTAGCCTAGTTGACCATGTCTATGAATATGTCTGATTCTGCTTTTGCTGAGGGCCAGTCTATCTCTCGTCCCCCTAAGTTTAACTGTGTTGATTTTGCTTATTGGAAAACTAGGATGAGGATATACTTAGCTGTTGTTGATTATGATGTGTAGAGCATTGTAGAAAAAGGCTATAAAAATACGACTATTAAAATTGAAGATAATGAAATATTAAAACCAGAAGATAAGTGGGATGATCATAATAAGAAATGTTTTTCTTTAAATAATAAAGCGATGAATGCTCTGATCTGTTCTTTAGATAAAGCTGAGTTTAACCGTATATCTCAATGTCAAACTGAGTAGGAAATTTGGCATACCCTGGAGGTGACTCATGAGAATACATCGCAGGTAAAGGAGTCCAGACTAGCATTGCTCAGCACTAAATATGAAAGCTTCCGCATGCTCCTATCAGAGTCAATTAAGGATATGTTGGTGAGGTTCACAGACATCGTCTACAAATCTATATCTCTTGGAAAGCCGTACTCGAGTCTGGAGCAAATCAGAAAGATATTGAGAGCGTTGCCTAGCTCATTCCGTCCCAAAATTACAACTATTCAGGAAGCGAAGAATTTATCACAGATGAAAGTGGAAGACCTGATAGGAAACTTGATGTCCCATGAGCTGGAGCTGAAGAGTATTGAACTTAGGGAGAAAGATGAAATCAAGACTTCAAAGGCACTAGCCCTTCAGGCTATGGATGATGAAGATGGAGATGAAGAGGAGGCTTTTTTGGTGAGAAGCTTCAAGAAATATATCAGAACAGGCAATGGAAGATCAGGGATGCTAAAAAGATTTAATCGCTCTAACAAGTTTAATTCTGCAAAATAAATTTTCCGAGCAGACTACTATTGATCATGTTATATGTTTTAAATGTAAAAAGCAGGGACATTTTATGAAGCAATGCCCTCAATCAAAGAACAACGCTGCGGATCAAAAAGGAAAATATCTAGTGCTAACATGGGATATGAACAGCGAGGATGAATTTCAAGGGGAAGTTGCGCACTCCTCCCTTTGCCTGATGGGAGAACTAGATGAGGTAAAATCTCTAACCAAAGCTCAACTTGTGACTATTTTTACAGAAATGCAAGATGAAATTCAAAGCTTGGAATCAACTGTTGAGTTACTTGAATCCCATGCAGAGAAGTTTAAAAATGCTAACTTTAAACTGCAGCAAGACAACTATAACATGTCATTAGAAGTTGATAAAATAAAAGAAAAGATTGCTGAATGTAATTCCACAATTAGTTCATTGAAAAAAGGAAAATCTAGCATGCCCGTTGAAACTGAATGTCTTAATTACTGTACTCTGCTTAAAAATATTAGCATGTTTAAATAAAATATAATTAAGCTAGAAGTTGAAAATGAATTGCTAAATGAGAAAATTTGCATGCTAATCAATGAAAACAAAGAGCTAGAAAAGAAGATGGCTAATCTGAAAAAGAGTGAGGAAGAGAACAAAAAGGCCTTTATTAGTAAATGTAAAATGCTTGTTAATGAGAACATGTTCTTAAAATCTAAAATATCTGAACTTGAATTGTCTATTAAAAAATTTGGTGTTGGAAAGCATTCATTAGACATTATTCTAGGAAATCAGATACATGGAAATAATAGGCGTGGTTTGGGCTATGGAAATAAAATTAATGAAAGGCCTAGAATTAATAGAAAGTATCAAAAAGAAACTGATGTAGGAAGAAGTATGTTTGCTAAATGTTATACATGTGGTAGCGTTGGTCATGCTTGTTATAATTACAAGTATATGAACACCAACATCAAATTTAAGCAAATTTGGGTTCCAAAAAGTAAAGTGACTAACACTAGTGGACCTATTTGGATTCCTAGGTCACACGTATCATGCTCTTCTTATGTGTAGGTACATGGCACAGCTAAGGGACAACGGTGTGAGTGGTACTTAGACTCTGGCTGTCTCAAGACACATGACAGGTTATATCGAGAAGTTCCTTAGCCTTGCGAAACATGAAGGAGAAAGTGCTACTTTAGGGGACAATGGAAAATGCAAGGTAATTAGTAAAGGTATTGTAGGTAACGACACCTTTCAGCTTACAGATGTCCTATTGGTTGAAAAGCTTAAACATAACCTCATTTCTATCAGTCAGCTGTGCGACAAAAGTATGAAAGTTGAATTTGATGCAAAACTTTGTAGAATCATTGATAGCTCCGCAGGTGACACTATTGTTTATACTCTTATGACTGAAGAACTAACTGTTTCTAAATGCTTGTAGGTGAAGAAGAGGCTACAATATGGCATAGATGATTAGCACATGCAAGCATGGGCTTGATAAAAAAGCTAGAAAACAAAAATCTGGTAAGAGAACTACCAAATCAGACATATGAGAATGGTAAGTTGTGAGTGACATGCACCAAAGATAAGCAAACTAGATATACTTTCTCTAGCATTAATGAAGTTGCCACCATACGCATTTTGGAATTAGTGCACATGGATTTATTTGGTCCTACAGACATTGCTAGCCTAGGAGGTAAAAAGTATTGTTTAGTATTGGTTGATGATTTCTCTAGATATACATGGGTTTACTTCCTAGCCAAAAAATCAGACTCATTTGAAAATTTTCAAAACTTTTGCATACAAGTTTCTAATGAGAAAAGTTCTTCCATTGTAAAAATTAGAAGCGATCATGGAGGTGAGTTTGAAAATGCTATTTTTGAAAAATTTTGTCTTGAAAAAGGAATTTTACATGAATTCTCTTCTCCTAGAACACCTCAACAAAATGGGGTGGTCGAAAGAAAGAATCGCACCTTAAAAGAGATGGCTAGGGGTATGTTAAATGAATATAGTTTGCATATGTCTTTTTGGGCTGAGGTCATGACTACTGCATGCCATGTATGCAATAGAGTTATGCTTAGACCTATACTAAATAAAACTTCTTATGAACTATGGCATGGCAACACTCCGAAAGTTTCTTACTTTAGAGTTTTTTGATGCAAGTGCTATATACTAAATACCGCAGATCAGCTTGGCACATTTGAATCTAAATTAGACGAGGGAGTGTTCATGGGATATTCAGCAAGGAGCAGAGCATACATGATTTATAATAAACGCAACATTGCTATTATTGAATCTATAAATATTAACTTTGATGAATCTGATATAAATTCTTTGGATTGCAGGAAGAACGATGAAGAGGAAAATGTATAACAACAAAGCATTCCAAGGAATAATGAGGAGCAACCTGAAAGGGAAGAGGAAAATAAAACTGGCACGACAGAAATACAAGATGAAGCAGTTACCAGAGGAGAGCTGAGATTCAATCCAAACCATCCATCAGACTTGATTCTAGGTGAGCCTACGGTAGGTATTCGAACACGTTTCTCTTTTAGAAATCTATATGCTCTATGTATTTATGGTGATTTTATTTCTGAAATAGAGCCTAAAAACATTGAAGCTGCTTTAGAAGAGGAAAGTTGGGTTTTGGCCATGCAAGATGAATTGAATCAATTTGTTAGAAATAATGTTTGAAAACTTGTGCCAAGACCCACTGATTATCCTGTAGCTGGTACTAAATGGGAGTTTAAAAATAAGCATGATGAATCTGGTAATGTTATTAGAAACAAGGCTAGGTTTGTAGCTAAATGGTATAATCAAATTGAAGGAATTGATGTGAATGAGACTTTTGCACCAGTTGTTAGGCTTGAGTCCATTAGAATCTTACTAGCTTTTGCAAGTTATAAAGGGCTCAAACTGAAACAAATGGATGTAAAAAGCGCTTTCTTAATGGCTACCTAAAAGAAGAGGTATTTGTTGAGCAACCCCCAGGTTTTGAAAGCCATATTTTTTCAAACCATGTTTATAAATTAGAAAAAGCTTTGTATGGTCTTAAGCATGCTCCACGAGCTTGGTATGACCGTCTAAGCACATATTTGTTGGAAAATGATTTTAAAAAGTGGAGTGCTGATAATACATTATTCTTGATGCATGATTCTGATGATTTTCTCATTGTGCAAATATATGTTGATGATATTATTTATGGTGCTACTAACGATTTTCTATGTCAAAAGTTTGAGAAAGTCATACATGATCAGTTTGAGATGAGCCTTTGTGGGAGAGCTGAAATATTTTCTGGGGTTCCAAGTAAAGCAAGGAAAAGAATGCATCTTTTTATCTCAAACCAAAAACAACAATGAGCTTCTAAAAAGTTTGGGATGGAGAAGTGTCACGCCCCGTTCCCCAGAATACCCGGTATTTAAATTTTTTTCCCATGTATCCTGAAGAGTGAGGGTGATGAGAAAGGAAAAGGGAGAGAAAGAAGAAACTGAATAAGCAGGCCATTGGGCACATGCTGAGATAGTACAAGTGCAGCTTCATTAAAATATCAAACAACTCATAAATAACGTAGAACAACAACAACAAATTTATATATCAACTTTCATTTACATCATAGTCCAAATGCACCACTACACATACACCGCCACTCTCCACCTCCCATGACAACCACGTCACACTACACAACTACAACTCACACCAAGACTACCCCTGAAACCCACCTCCAAGCCACCACCAACCATGCTACCACTGCTACCTGAAAAATAGGGAGAAGCACGTCAATGCGTGCCCCAGTAGGAACCAACTTTCATTTGGAACTCCGTTCTAAGGTTATCAATCCACGAGGTAAGGCAAGAGAAATAAGGCATGTAAACTAAGTAATATAATGAAAAGTAAATAGCTAAACAAAGAAATCATACCTGCGGTCCAATGTCGAGTTACTGCAAGGAAAACGGGTTAGCACGAATGATAATAATAATAACACAAGTGTTCAAGCAAACATTATCTAATAAGATAAGTACAAGTGCCTAAGGTATGACCCAGAGTCACAAAGAAGCAGGCAAGGGAATGGGAAGTGCTGCCAGTAGAAGGAGTAACATGCAAAATTCTTATTTTATTATTTTATAATTGAATTAATTGGAAACTTGGGTAAACTGTGTGATACCAGGGCCTGGACCTCACCCCAAATTTAGGGTGAATATAGCACACGATGCAGTAGACACGGGCACTGTATGCCGGGCTTCTCAGCTCCACTGTCCCAGGCAAGAGTGAGGCTCTCTCATAGAAACACAACCTCCGTATGTCTCCTCCACTCCCGGTAAAGGCGAGTGTGTGTAAATATCACATATCACATAATCATTTCCCCCCAACTTCTCAGTCCAGGCTTCATATCCACAATTTACTCAAATCCCACCTAAACCCGGGTTTTGCTAACTCACCCTCATTAGAGAGGACTGAGATATTCAAGAATTCTATATTATTATTTTAGTAATGAAGGAGTCATGTTGCATGGCGTCACGTTACATATTCATACCAACATGGGTCATGCACCGAAGTGCCATGCCCTCCATCATAGTCATATCATCCCATCATCACATCACATATGGTACCATGCATGACATGCTTCTAACATTACATGTTTATATCAAATCTCATATCATAGCCATAGAATTGAGTATTTCTCACATTTCTGGCATTTGCCTTCACTTAGGCATTTTCATAAACACATGGTATGTATCATGTTCCACATCTTAATCACGTTAGCAATTTAATAGCATATCACACCAATCAAAATTTATTTTATGTAATAACAACAATCATGGACAATAGGAGTATAATTTGCAACATTACACAATTCATATCACCACTCTAATGCTTCAGCTTGCTGGAATTTGCAGAAAGTGACAATACATGGCCATATAACATCAGTTTGCATTGAGAATTTGATAAATTGTCCCAAATGATAGTTACAGATATATTAGTCCTGAATTCACAGATAAAATTTCATGCAAAAATATTAAGTAAGTGATTTATGGTGAATTATTTGGTGAAGTCTGTCAAATCTGTTTTCAGACAGATTTTAGGGTCTGTAAAGATTGCTGTTTTTGGGCATGTTTTAGGCAGAAATTTGAAATACATGCATTGAGATGAAGTTGGAGAAAACCTTGTTAAATTTTCAACAAGACCAAGAAAATAAAATTCCATTATGTGTGCAGGCACTGAGGATAATTTTACTAAACTATATCAAGACTGAAGATCAAACAGACATGTCATAAATATGGAATTTTTACTCCTAATTTCTGAATTGAACCTATGTCAAAATTTATATGAATTTGGGGTAGAACTTCAATATCTACAAGTATATATTTGTTTCAAAACCTAATTCAAGCCACAGAGGTCAGAATTCAGTTAGAAACACACAACGTAATTTCAGAATTCCAAAGAGGCAATTTTTGCATGGAATTTCAAGGGTAATTAGTGAAATTGGAACATGGCACATAAGATTTCAATCACCTCTAATACAAATTGAGTAAACATGATATAAAACATAATATAATGAGACCCTAAATAAATTTCCAAATCCAAGTTAGTATCCTACCTCAAAATAGCTTGATTTCCTCCTCTCTTTCTCATTCTTTCTTCTCTACCTTCTTCTCTCTTGTAACCCACTTGAGATTATTGATTTTAGGACGGGCTAATTAGGGTTTTGAATTGAAGAGGATGGAGAAAAGGGGGAGGGATGGCCGTCCATAGCTTGGGAGGAAGAGTGGAGAAAATGAAAAGGTGAAAAAGAAAGGAAAATGAAGAATAAAGAAGAGGGGAGAAGCTTCACTCAAAAAAATCTATCTCTAGAATCCCCCAAAAGATAAGCATGCTTCATTTTAATTGACTAAAATACCCCTCCATCTTCCGAGTATTTACAATTTTGACATTACTTTATGCACACACCACTTTGGTATGTACACACAGCACTTTTGGGCCAAATGATCATTTTGCCCCTCGCCTTTCTAAAATTTTAGGGGGTTGCCATTGACCCCTAACCCTTTTCACACTTGCATGGCTTCCCTACACACACCCATGCATGCCTACACATGCATACATGCAACACACTTACACGTCCAACACATTCCTGTCGTTTTGCACCCACGACGTCATTCACACTTCTCCCGCACTCAATCTCGCTTTCTCGTCTATTCGCCATGCATTACGGCCCAATCCCCCTTGCACTACGTTATATACATCGATATGCATGTTTATTTCATGCCTACATATGCACCATAGGTAGAAATACCACGTTTGTTTAGTAGAATACACGTATAGTGCTACATAGGACATGACATCCTACCCACCTTTAAATAAAGTCCATCATCGGACTTTCTAGGGCGTGAACCCTGCCCAAGGTCAGCTAGGTATGATGGTCTTATTACCCACGAAGTACAAGCAATATTACATACTTACGCCACATGTATATACACTATATACTTCACTGTCATCCTTACACATCTGAATCACATATATATCACGGATACGTCCTATTATTCGTCTAATAACACATCCACATCGCCATGTGCACTCACTACGTACACATACATATATGTCTTTCACGTAAACATCTAGACACACATATTCACACACTAACATATACATCACACACTACAATAAGTCTCTATACGTATTATTACACATATTTAGATCACTACTCATATCTATGTGCATACGACATCACACCATATCCATATCACGATATATAAGGCATTCATACATGGCATGCTTTCACATATACCACAATACCTTCAAGTATAACGACTTATATTCTACTTTCTTATATATTACATATACGTCTATATGCATGCACAGACATGCGACTATACACATCAATCTACAGACGTAACTTGATAAACATGGTCACTATCATGGTGTCACACCATATGTATACCGGATCTCAATACATTCAATATTTAGTCATATAAGTTCACCCATAATTATATGCACATGAATATCTACATACACACAATATTTAGTCACATCCAAATTACATCGACGTGCATGCACTAACACATGCATGATCATGTCACATAAGGCACACAATGATAACTGTAGATAAATATACACATAATCTTACATTCATGGCGATGCACCTACTGCCTCACACAGATAGGCACATATACTCTACACAATACACACGAGAGTGCACAAGCATAATACATTCCCCCACCATATGCTATATATATAACTATCTTTGCACATCCTACGCACAAACTGCCATGATAGTCAAATAATTATAAATATCCATATACACACCCCCACACGCGTATACATATGTAAATAATCACACACATCTCAATACCTACATACCAAACAGTTTCATTCACTTATATTCATCAGAAATATATATTTACACCTATATTCCATATCTATCACATTTACACTTACATTACACATTTACGTACATACACACATGCTCTGGTACAGACCCACGCATACATGTATACACACAGGAACACGCTTCTCCAAGATACAACTAGATAGGCAACCACGTCAGAAAGATTTTCAGATAAACAAACAAGGATATGTATATATGTTTATATTTATTCAACCAATGTACACACAACCATATGTGCCTCTACTACACACTACACCTGCATGAACACTTCCCTACACTCCATTATGACATGTATAATAGAAATCCATACAACTATGGTACATAGTCACGTATACACAGCAAGCAATACCCCACATAGATACTCTCATGCACATACTCACTATACACCTACAGATGTATAAGTATCAAATCCACATATAGCCAAATACATATACACACATACACACAATATTATTATACTAATAGTAGATATGCACACAAACATGCTTATATATACATACTAGGACCCATGCACCATGCACATACATTACCATGTATGGGCACACACACCCATTCACACACGCCATACATATTCTGCTATTACACACCTATACAGTCAAGCTACTCAAACTACACTAGCCGATAGTCGGTAGCTATCCATACCCTTATACGTACATAACATCCAATATATCCACACTTTTACTAGCATACTAGTACATACACAAATAAGTGTATTTCAATATACATACACATTCAGTAGATAGTCACATCCCATATACGTACACATTCATATACTGATACATGCATATCAGAATAGGGATCATTCACATACATATATACGTATAACCACTCATAAGACATACACCAATACACATTCAATAATAACATATATATACGATCACGCCATGCTTGCTACAACACACCTACATACATATGAATATCTCTTATACGAATACACAATCCCCGTCATGCCAGTATATACAGAGGGTACATGCACTACATATACATCCAAATGGTCCTATAGACACCATTCTACGGGTAAGTGTATACACATATATACATATACCATAACTCCACTTAACCGTGCAAACCCATAGCCATCCCACTTATACATGCACTCTATAATCTCAAATCCTTATATCCATCACATCCTACATGTGTTACACATCATACATATATCCATATCCCATAATAGGCACGGTATATGGCTAAGGGCATAAACTGAGGGTGGATGGATCTAAAGCACCCCCTACCCACTATAGGATACATCTACTTCAAACACCCTGGGGCATTACGCATACTACCAGTACGCCCATTACTTATCTATATCGCTACATACACACCATATATGGCCATAGCACAATACATATCTTCACGCAGTAATACAACCCACGACCATATACCCAAGTAAAATAATATACCAATTCATATAGGCATGTAGGCAGCACATACATATATTCTCAGTTATTTAAACTTTTTAACACACTAGGAATTCATACCCTAGTAATGCAACACTAGCGATATATATGCACTAACTTCCCATACATATATCTATACCCTCTACCTATATAGGCTCACATATATCCACACATATACACTTTCCTCCATGTCCAAAGAAATATATACATTCCACTACTCTATCCATACAAGGATAGATGTACACACATTGGTGTATTCCCCACATGAAACACAACTATAACTTAATAAATAGTAAGCCGCATACGTGCACTCATATCACATACGTACACACCCTCACTCACACCTCTACGAAACATATATATATATATCTCCAATAGCTAATTGTATCCACCAGTTTACATCCACTAATAAACATATACATATCACTTATACCTCAGAGTCACACACACGTATACCACATACCTACACACATATCTGTATCATGTATCTATATAGAGACATAGCATATACATATACTCAAGCACTCGCACACCTAGTATATATGTCATACGTGTAACTTTCATGCCATTCAAATGCAAATATATATTTACTGGATACAAGTATACATGCGATGTATATAATTCAAATATCCGAGTACAACAACTGTATTTATATACACGAATACTCATTATTATATATGTATACACGGATACCAACAAATATAAATCTATAGTATACTCCACTGTAGGAAGTTCATCCCCTGACCTCCTAATCTAGGGGTTTAAGGGTGGATCACTTAAGGCCCTAAAATCACTACCCATCTTAGGGCTAATCTATCCCAATCACCTTCTAAAGCATTACTTGTACTATCCTTACGCACATCGCAGTGCGGTGACCTGCATGGGCCACCAAAAACTGTCACACCCCGTTCCCCAAAATACCCGGTATTTAAATTTTTTTCCAAGTATCCTGAAGAGTGAGGGTGATGAGAAAGGAAAAGGGAGAGAAAGAAGAAACTGAATAAGCAGGCCATTGGGCACATGCTGAGATAGTACAAGTGCAGCTTCATTAAAATATCAAACAACTCATAAATAACGTAGAACAACAACAACAAATTTATATATCAACTTTCATTTACATACATAGTCCAAATGCACCACTACACATACACCGCCACTCTCCACCTCCCATGACAACCACGTCACACTACACAGCTACTGCTCACACCAAGACTACCCATGAAACCCAACTCTAAGCCACCACCAACCATGCTATCCCTGCTACCAGAAAAATATGGAGGAGCACGTCAATGCGTGCCCCAGTATGAACCAACTTGGATTCGGAACACCATTCTAAGGTTATCAATCCACAAGGCAAGGCAAAAGAAATAAGGCATGTAAACTAAGTAATATAATGAAAAGTAAATAGGTAAACAAGGAAATCATACCTGCGGTCTAATATCGAGTTACTACAAGGAAAAAGGGTTAGCACGAATGATAACAATAATAACACAAGTTTTCAAGCAAACATTATCTAATAAGATAAGTACAAGTGCCTGAGGTATGACCCAGAGTCACAAAGAAGCAGGCAATGGAAGGGGAAGTGCTGCTAGTAGAAGGAGTAACATGCAAAATTCTTATTTTATTATATTATAATTGAATTAATTGGGAACTTGGATAAACTGTGTGATACCAGGAGCTGTGGTGAATATAGCACACGACGCAGTGGACACGGGCACTGTATGTCGAGCCTCTCAGCTCCCCCATTCCTGGCAGGAGTGAGGCTCTCCCATAGTAACACAAACTCCGTATGTCCCCTCCACTCCCGGTAAAGGCGAGTGAGTATAAATATCACATATCACATAATCATTTCCCCCCCAACTTCTCAGTCCAGGCCTCATATGCAGAATTTACTCAAATCCTACCTAAACCTGGGTTTTTGTCACGCCCCATTCTCACCAAATACCTCATATGACATCCCCCACCATGGGAAAAGGAGAATGGAGCCTGACAAGCCACGACATTACACCAAGCGTGAAAAGAAAATAAACAATAAGCAGGCCACTGCGAATGCTGGGATCACACATTACATATATGTATACAAATAGAAAGCAACACATTCAGCCATCACAGAAAGTACATAACCACAGATATACATAACCAATGAGAGAACCACACACCAGCATCAAATACAAAGTGAAGCTAACTCAAGTATACATGAGAGTACTACAAGCCACAAACATATATCACAGCTACAAAAGACAACTCGCTCACCACACGACCCAACTCTCACTACACGACACAGCCCAAAAAGAGTGGTATCTCCAAGTCAACACACGTCTAAGGAATCTCCTGAGGGAGATTCTGCTCTGGAGTCACCTGCTCAAGACCTGAAAAGTAAAGTGAGCATGTCAAAACGTGCCCAGTAGGAAACTAACCATGGTAGGGGAAATCATTTAGGGGTTATGAGTGTAACTGTAGTAGGAATACAAGCAACCAAAGTAATGAGTACTGCACACAAATGAACAACAACAACGCACATGAAACTTGTTACGAGGTGGAACTCGCCTACAATGAATTTGTATTATGGGGAACCATGGGCACGATGGTTATATGGAGAAGAGGGTTTAGGTAGGCTATTTAACAAGTGATTAGTGGGGTGGAGAAGTTGGACCCGTCGCCGGTGGTGGTCACGGGGACGAATCTCGTCGGATGCTGCTGGGGAAGGTTGGACGGCCGAGGACCGACGCCGACTTTGGTCCGGGGGCGAGCTCTCCTGCAGCACGAACAACTCGTCAGAAGGGCTGGGTTGGGGTTCAACCCTTAGCCCCTCCGATGCCTAAGTCAGTAATAGGGCTTAAAAGGGGGGCTAGACACGCCGGCCGAACTAACAGTGTGTCCGCCGCGCGTGCCGAGCTATAGGTGGGAGAACAAAGATATGGAAGACCTTTGCTCTCGTGTGTGAATAATAGAAATGAGAGAATTCTTCAGCAACCCCCTCTCCGTAAGAGGAGAGGGGGTATTTATACCTGACGGGTGATGACTAGGCGTGCTGAGCTGGCTCGGGTGTCAGCGGAAGCTTCGGACAAGGACGCCGGGAACAGTAGTTCCTGACCTGCCTTTGTCAGGCGGCGCAACGGCCAAGGGGTGCTTTTGTCGGGATGTCAGGGCCGAAAGCGTTATCTGTCAGGCGGCTCTTCCGTCAGGGGGTGCTTTGTCAGATGGTCGGGTGACGTATGTGTCAGTCGTGTCCTTTTCCTTCGGTTGTTTGTCATTAGCGGCGGACTAAGGGTCGGGCCGTGTCACTCTCGACACCGCGGTTCGTGGGAATCGGGCGGGTCGTTTCGATCGGGGGTTGTCCGGCCGGGCCGCGCGCCCCCGGTCGGTCAAGGGCTATGGTCCGCCGGTACGGAAGGCTACGTCCGTGCCCGTCAATAGGCCCGTCCTAGCTACCCCAGCGTCCCCAAGCACACTACCCCGGTGGGTCGGGCGGCTGCGGTGGTCCGCCTCGGCCGGCTGCGGTGGATTGCCTGGGCCGGCTGCGGTGGTTCGCCTCGGCCGGTTCGGGGAGCGCTGCAAGGCGCGCCTGTCTCCATGATGCCCCGGATTTCCGGGGCGGCGGCCCTTTTGTGAAAAGGTGAGTTAATGGGGTGTGTTAGCGGATCCGGGCGGGAGTCGGTCTCCTACGATCTTTAGGTCTTAACAATTGCCCCCGGCCTTCGAGTCTGAGGCGGCAGCCCGGCTCAGCTCGGAGGGCGAACCATCTCCAACACTTCGGACCATCGATGTGGGCCTCGGGGCCTATCGGGTAGTGATGGCGGCGGCTTCGGAACTCCCGCCTTAGTGGTCATTATTACGATTTGAAAGGGGGGGCAGAGGAAAACGAAGCGTCTCTGCGATTGAGTTCGCGACACGTGGATGCGGTGACCCTTACGCCAGTCGAGGCGTCGGGGGTGTCTCGATGGGCTCCGCGTGGCGAAAGTTTGACGGCCGAGATGGCCCGGATGCCACCCTTTCCGCTAAAAGGGTCTGGGAGGCGGTCGGCGGGAGTTTATGTCTCTCCCCGATTCTCCTCCGGCGTTCGATATTTCTGTTTGGAGCTTGCTGGCTAATTTGTCATCTCCGTCTCTGGCCATCTTCTTCCGATCGCCTTCCGGGTTCAGAGGATCAACAGGTAACCACAGTTAATCTCCTTCCTTTTTGATTAATGGCTTCTCGTTTCGAGATTGGAGGAAGTAGCCGGGTGGGGGAGGAGTTGGCGGGCGAGGGGGCGTCGCAGCCGGGGGTGCGGTGGCCCAGGGAGAGACGGCCATGGCGATCCGTTGTACCGAGAGACATTGAGTCCATCCGACGTAGGTTGGATAGGATCAATATCAGGGAGATTCGCGTGCGGTTTGTGCGACAACCCTATGAGGTGCGGGTACCCGGGTTGGAGGAAGCGGTGAGTTCACCGGGGGATAACGAGGTCGGGGTCTATGTCCGGTCCTTCGAGTTGGGGCTCCGCTTCCCGATTCACCCGTGCTTGTTTCATTTGTTGAATTTCCTGGAGCTGCCGATATTTGCCTTGGCGCCCCGTTCCTGGGGCTTGTTAGTGGGGTTTGTCGTCTTGTGTCTTGCTTGCTCCTTGAGTCCCTCCTTGGCGTTGTTCCAGCATTTCTTCGTGATTCGGAAGTGGGGGGTGTATCATCGCGTTTGCGCCAGGAGAGGGCGAGAACTCATCCTTGAGGTGCCTGACGATGTCGGCGATTGGATGAGGGAGTTCGTCTTCGTGACAGTGCCAAGTGATGTGGCGTTGATGTCGAATTGGGGGGCGCGGAATCCCTTCGTAAATGAAGGGGTGGAGCTGACCGGGGAGGATATGGCCAAAGCTCAGATTTTGAGGGAGCTGCCCGAGGCGTGCCGTCATTGGGCGAGTCTAACGCTGAGCAGTCGGCTCGCCCAGGACTTTTGGACCCTAGGTATATTTGAAGTTTTGTAAACTTTGGGCTAGGCTCGCCCTGATTGTCTCTCTTTTCCTTTTGCAGGTGAAGACGCGATGGGGGAGCCGGAGGAGGTGTCAGGTTCGGCCGGGGCCCCGATATCGGAGGATGTTGATCCCCGCGGGAAGGGCAAGGGGGTGGCTAGCGAGGCAGGATCCCAGGAACATGGGGGCGGCGCCCCCGGTGGGGAGAGGACCCACCCGGGATGGGGGGCAGTCGAGCAAGGTATCCCCGCCGGCGGGCCCGCCAGGGATCTCCATGGGGACGCGCCCGAGCGGGGGGCCAGACCCTCTTTCCCTCCGCGGGTACCAGCGGCGGTCGCGCCTCGCCGAGGGCCTGTGGTTCAAAGGTGGCCCTACGGGATCCCTTTGTGGGAGATGGGGGCGTTGTCGAGTCCCGTTTGCGAGGGCGCCCTTATTCGTTTTAAGAGGACCCGAGAAGAGGTCGAGGCGTACCCAAAGGATCGTCTCCACAAGTTTCCTTTTCGAGTCGGCGGCAACGAGTCGGTGTTCGAGGATGCGGGAGTGGTGGCGCGTCTCGCGGAGTATTGCGTGTTACCGCGCGATCGTGAGTCTTTGACTCGTGTGGGGGCGGAACGGTTGGGTGGCTCGGCTATATGGCACGTCGTGTAGGTAAGCCGGCTTTCTTTCTTCGCCCACAGGCTATATTTATTTGTGTTTCGCTGATTTGAGATTTATTTAGATGATCGCGAACGTGTTAGCCCTGCGGGGCCGTACCTCCTCGATCGCCACCAGGGCATCTCTGGACGCAGCGAAGGCGAACCTGGGCGAGGTCAAGGCGAAACTGAGGGACACGGAGGCGGAGCTGGAGAGGGTTAGGGCGGCCTACGGGGTGGAGAAGGGGCGGGCCGCGTATTTCGATTCGTCCAAAGCAGCGGTCGAGAAGCAGCTCCAAGAAGTAACGTGAGAGAGGGATGATATCCGGGCGAAGCATACCTCGGAAGTTGTTAGCAAGGAGTCTGTGATCGGGTTACAGAGGCAGCAGATTGAGGACCTAAAGGTCGCTCTGGAGGCCGAGAAGAGGGAGAAGGGTCTAGCGGTGCGGCGACTGGAGGATAAGCGGGACGCTGAGGGCAAACTGATCGAAGCCGCTATCCGCCGTTATCATGACGAGCATGTTGTGCCGATGCTGCAAGAGGCTAAGGAGGCGGCGATTCGGCAAGTGGTTAAGGATGTGAGGGATCGGTCGGTTGAGAGGCGGCACCGCTAGAAACGTGGGTTTGGGGAGGGCCGTATCATCTTGCGAGAGGGTTATGGACGATGTGTTGTTGTAGTGAGTGGAAAGTCAAATGTCCAATGTACGGGTTAGCAGTTTGAGTAAATACATTATGATTGTTTTGTGCCAAACTGTATTCGTACATGGTTTGCTTGTAGAACATCCGATTTGTGAGGGACGTAATTGCCCCCAACTTCGCTCTGCCGGGGTATCCGGGAGAGGGGAGTTGAGATGAGTCACGCTCTCCGTCGGGTTGCTCGGAAGCCCTTGCCAAGTGTGGGAATTGAGATTCACCTGAGATGGGCGGCGGGTCCCTGTTCCGGCCGGGCCGAAGGAGAGCGGAAAAGTCAACGGTACGAGGGAAGCTTCTGCTTTGGCCGTACCCCCGGGGGTCAGACCAAATGTTGGATCCAACGCTGACTTCCTGTTTTGGCCGGCCTGACGGCGGCCAGACCTAATCTAGGATCTAGCGCTGAGTTCATGTTTTGGCCGGCCTGACGGAGGCCGGACCAAATCTTGGATCTAGCGCTGAGTTCATGTTTTGGCCGGCCTGACGGAGGCCGGACCAAATGTTGGATCCAACGCTGACTTCCTGTTTTGGCCGGCCTGACGACGGCCGGACCTAATCTAGGATCTAGCGCTGAGTTCATGTTTTGGCCGGCCTGACGGAGGCCGGACCAAATCCTGGATCTAGCGCTGACTTCATGTTTTGGCCGGCCTGACGGAGGCCGGACCGAATCCTGGATCTAGCGCTGAGTTCATGTTTTGGCCGGCCTGACGGAGGCCGGATCAAATCTTGGATCTAGCGCTGATTTCATGTTTTGGCCGGCCTGACGGAGGCCGGACCAAATCTTGGATCTAGCGCTGATTTCATGTTTTGGCCGGCCTGACGGAGGCCGGACCAAATCTTGGATCTAGCGCTGATTTCATGTTTTGGCCGGCCTGACGGAGGCCAGACCAAATCTTGGATCTAGCGCTGCTCATGGGGTAATTTCAAATGAGGGTAATCATTTCGCAGGGATTTGGGCGGGAATTGATGGCGGTCGTCTGACTAGACGTCATCCTGGCGAATCGACGGCGGGCGGGAACCGAGGCGGCCCGACCACTGTAGTTATGACGCGTGGCGGAGTTGACGGTTTTGCCAGTACGCGAAGCGTCAGAACACGTGGGTCGATGATGGACAGGCCCCGGATTGGTGACGCGTGTCGTGGGCTTGACGGTCGTGATGTTTTGCGCAGGAGCTTTAAAGAGTTCTCGCGGGGGGGGGAGGGAAAATGGGCTGATCGTCGGGCGAAAATATTTGACAAGCAGCTAGGGCTCAGAGGAGATTTCAGTACCCTTGACAGAGTTGTCATCGTGGGAGCGGTCAGCGAAGTAGCGCAAGCGCCCGAGTCGTCGGAACCCGTTAGGTAAGACGCCCGTTTTCTAAATGTCTTCCTCGATGTCTCCGTTTCGTGGTCAGGGGTCGGGGACATTTGAGGAGGGGAGCACCGCCGCCGAGATGCGAAGGGTGCCCATGGAGATTGCCGGCGTGAAGTCGGTGCTGAAGAAATCCATTGCAGAGATCTTCACGAAGTACGTCAGGCCGCCATATTCGGTTCGTGAACCGGAGCCGCAAGAAAGGGTGTGTTTTGCGGGCGACCGGGAGGTTGGAGTATATGTATCTTCGTTTGAGCAGGGTTTGCGCTTTCCCCCTCATCCGTTCGTGCTGGAAGTGTTGAACTTCCTGGAACTGCCCCTGTATCGCCTGATGCCCAATGCCATCAGTGCCATTGTGGGGTTCCTAGTGCTGTGTGTAAGCAATCAGGTTAACCCATCCCTGTCCTTATTTCGCCACTTCTTCTTGGTCAAGAGGTATGGGTCATGCTACTATCTCTCCGCGAAGAGGACGCATCCGCTCATTAGGGGTTTGCCTGGGAAAATTAAGTTTTGGCGCCAGCAGTATGTGTTTGTGGAGGTACCGGAGGATGTGCTGATAAGGTCCGATTGGGCGGAGCTGAATCCCAAGGCAAAAGAGTGGGTGAAATTGGGGGATGAGGAGAAAGTGGTGGCCCAGATTTTGATGGGCGTACCAGCGGAGGGACGAGATTATCGGATGCTTGCTCGGGCTGAGATGATAACGGCGTACATCTGGCCCGAAGGTACGAGAGATTTTGGTGTTCATGCTTCTGATGTGCTTACGCTGAACTCTCTCTCTCTCTTTGGCAGGTGGCACAATGAGTATGTCCCTCGAGGAAATGATGCGGCGGGCCTCGGAGCAGGCGAGGCGATCGTCGACAAGAGGCGACCCCAAGAGGTCGCGAGCAGAAGGAGGGGCGGGGAGCTCGACTGGGGTGCCCGCGTCCACGAAGAGGAGGAAGAGGCCGACGAAGTCGTCCGATCCTGACGTGCCAGCGGGAACCGGTCCGACGGAAGGCGGAGCCAGGGAGGGGGTGGCGAATCCCATCATCGACTTGGAGGGCGGGGACGAAGGGTCGACAGAGGGAGGGGCGGAATTGCCCCGGACGAGGCCGCCTAGCCCCATGGCACCTGAAGGGGGGGAGGGGGCGGAAGCTAGCGGTCAGTCGGGTAGGGCCGAAGCGTCGAGTGGCCCGACCGGGTCCGGAGGATGGGACCCTTGGCCTTATGGTTGTCCCATGTTTAGTCTCGAGAGGGCGCCAACTGACCCCCTCTGTGAGGCCGCATTGGATAAGTTTAAGGCCAAGAAGACCGATGTCGAGGGCTATCCCGACGGCGCGCTTCATCGGGCGCAGTACAAAGTGGCGAGTGATGAGTCCGTGTTTGAGGATGGAGGTGTGGCGGCGAGATTGGCGGAGAACATTTTCCTGCCCCGCGATAGGGTGGCGCTGGAAGCGGTGGAGCCTGAGGGTCTGTGCGGGACCGCGGTGATGCACGGCGTCCAGGTATGTTCTTGTAAGGTGGGCGACGTTTTTCAGCGGGTTTTATCGAATGCCCTAAATGGGTTTACTTTTCGGTGCTGCTTTATGCAGATCCTCAACTTGATACTCGGGATGATGCGGCACGTGCCGGCCATACATAAGGCTGAGGGCGCCGTGGCTAGAATGGTCGCCGAGCTCACTACCGTTCGTAAGAGAGCTGGCGAGGACCTGGAGAAGGAGAGGGAGCGGGGCGGCCGATATGAGGCGGAGGTAGAGCGCCTGAAGATGGTCGTGTCCGATTATGAGCAGCGGGTGGCCGAGGCTGGAGGGAGAGCGAAGGAGTTGGAGGAGGCCCTTAGAAGGGAGGAGTCCCGTGCGGAGGACCTAGCGGGGCGTGCCAAGGCCGCCGAGGAGGGGTTGGCCCGTAGGGTCGAGGAATTTCGGACGTACCAGGAGAAAACCGTCGTCCCCGCCCTCGCAAAGTCGATGTTCAAGGGCATGGAGAAGGGCCACGCGGAGGGATGGGAAGCCTGCTTGGCTCGGTTGAAGGAGAAGGTGGCGGGCCTGGTCCCGCCGGTAGAGATCGACCTCGACGGGCTCGCCGCATGCAGCGACGACGAGGAGGGGGATGGAGACGGAGGGGAGGGTGACGAGCCAGAGGATGGCGGGGCGATGGGAGATTCCATGGAGGGAGAGGGCGTCGTAATTGGCGGAAGCGCCAAGTAGTTTTGTGTAGACTCCCCCCCTTTTGTAGTTTAAAAACGAAAGAAATTAAAGATTCACCGGGCTCGTCCCCGCATTTATGTTTTTTGGGATTTTCCGCCTGTGTGTGTGTGCATAAATTCCCTTCTTAGATTTACGCCTTGGTGCGGCCGTTTCTATCCTGGCGTAGGGGGAATCGTGTTGAGTCCCTTTATTTCACGTAGTGCGCCCGAGAGATTTTATCGCGAGGTAGCCTCTCTTTTCGTGGGTTGCTCGGGTCTAGGTGTACCCGAGCTATGACGAGTAGTCAGACTGGATTAGTCTTTGGTCTTTTCATCGGCTATTATTGATAGTTTGATAAAACAGGGTCGTCCCGTAGGCGTAACATTGAATCGGCCCGTAGGCGTAACATTGTATCGGCCCGTAGGCGTAACCGTGTGTCGGTCTAGGTAGGTTGGTGTTCTCATCGCAGTTGATCCGCCTTTCTCTGGTGTCGTGCCCCTGACAAGGGGCGTGGAGTGGATTCAGAGGGTTCCCCCTCGGCGTAGGGGTGGATGGTCGCGTCGGAGCCAGGCAGTGGCTTTGGCCCTCGTTCCCAGAATTGGGGGGGAGAGGGAGTCCTTGGTGGTTGTTCTATCCCACGGGGCCCCTTTGCTCCCCTCGATTGGAGTCTCCGCGTGGTAGGCGTGAAGGGACGCGGGCCGCAGCCCCCCTGTGCGGCCTCTTGGCATAAATGGTCCGGGGAAGGCCGATGAGTGGAAGGGGGGGTGCTACTGGTGTAAGCGGAGTAGCCTGTTGGGGCCCGCCGGAGCTCGGGGACAAGTTCCCCTCGGTTGGGGCGACGCGGGCGGCTACCGGGGTGTCCGGTGAGGTGATTTGGCAGGTCTATCCCATCCATCGGGTTGTCTGCCAGCCGCGCCTGCGTACGCAGGGCGTCCGTGGAGAGGCATGGTATGCCAGTGGAGCTCTAGTTCCCCTGCCTTAAGTTGTCTAAAGGAAGGAGGGGAGAAGCAGACTGGGCGACCGTCATGTAAGGGGAATATCCTGTTGGGGGATCGTTCATTATGGCGGTCAGCGAAGCTCGCATTTTCCACGCATTTTGAGGGAGAGAGTGTGGCAAAACGACTAGTCTTTCTGCCCATCCTTCCTCTCGCCTTCCTTCCCTCCTCAAAGAAGCTGAGGGGGGGGGGGAATTTATAATGGTGTATTTCTACCCTCATTTCCCCTTCATGGAGAGTCGGGGCCGTTTTGGAATTTCGTTCTTTGGGAAGCGTTCCCGATGGGTGACGGGTGATGTAACCCCTCAGGCATGCATGACATTTGTCAGTGGCGTTCGTCCCGAGTGTCCTTTTGGGTTGGACAAGTCATTTCGGGCGTCGGCTTTATGGGGGTCAGGCGTTACTCCTCAGGGATGGCTCTGTGTAGGGGTTGCCATGATTCGCGGATCTTGAGTAGTTTCCCGAGGTTTGAGGAGAGGGGTGACAGGCCCTTTCGGGGGGGAGGGTGTTGGTCCGTCGGGCACCCCGCCTAAGGCGCTCCGGTTTGGGTGGCCAAGCTCAGTGAACTTGTCCCGGAGGTTTTCTTGGGGGGGAGAGCGAGTACGCAGCTCGGCCCGTGCCCCTCTCCGGTTTGGGTGGCGAGGATTGGTCCTGCCCCGGAGTCTTTGAGAGGGCGGGTATTGGGCCGTCGCCTCCCCGCAGCCTCTATAGTCGGACGGGTATTGGGCCGTCGCCTACCCCGCATATGGCGCTCCGGTTTGGGTGGCCAAGCTCAGTGAACTTGCCCCGGAGGTCTTCCTGGGGGGGAGCGAGTACGCAGCTCGGCCTGTGCCCCTCTCTGGTTTGGGTGGTGAGGATTGGTCCTGCCCCGGAGTCTTTGAGAGGGCGGGTATTGGGCCGTCGCCTGCCCGCAGCCTCTATAGTCGGACGGGTATTGGGCCGTCGCCTACCCCGCATATGGCGCTCCGGTTTGGGTGGCCAAGCTCAGTGAACTTGCCCCGGAGGTCTTCTTTGGGGGGGAGCGAGTGTACAGCTCGGCCCGTGCCCCTCTCCGGTTTGGGTGGCGAGGATTGGTCCTGCCCCGGAGTCTTTGAGAGGGCGGGTATTGGGCCGTCGCCTCCCCGCAGCCTCTATAGTCGGACGGGTATTGGGCCGTCGCCTACCCCGCATATGGCGCTCCGGTTTGGGTGGCCAAGCGCAGTGAACTTGCCCCGGAGGTCTTCCTGGGGGGGAGCGAGTACGCAGCTCGGCCCGTGCCCCTCTCCGGTTTGGGTGGCGAGGATTGGTCCTGCCCCAGAGTCTTTGAGAGGGCGGGTATTGGGCCGTCGCCTCCCCGCAGCCTCTATAGTCGGACGGGTATTGGGCCGTCGCCTACCCCGCATATGGCGCTCCAGTTTGGGTGGCCAAGCGCAGTGAACTTGCCACGGAGGTCTTCCTGGGGGGGAGCGAGTACGCAGCTCGGCCCGTGCCCCTCTCCGGTTTGGGTGGCGAGGATTGGTCCTGCCCCGGAGTCTTTGAGAGGGCGAGTATTGGGCCGTCGCCTCCCCGCAGCCTCTATGGTCGGACGGGTATTGGGCTGTCGCCTACCCCGCATATGGCGCTCCGGTTTGGGTGGCCAAGCGCAGTGAACTTGCCCCGGAGGTCTTCCTGGGGGGGAGCGAGTACGCAGCTCGGCCCGTGCCCCTCTCCGGTTTGGGTGGCGAGGATTGGTCCTGCCTCGGAGTCTTTGAGAGGGCGGGTATTGGGCCGTCGCCTCCCCGCAGCCTCTATAGTCGGACGGGTATTGGGCCGTCGCCTACCCTGCATATGGCGCTCCGGTTTGGGTGGCCAAGCTCAGTGAACTTGCCCCGGAGGTCTTCTTTGGGGGGGAGCGAGTGCGCAGCTCGGCCCGTGCCCCTCTCCGGTTTGGGTGGCGAGGATTGGTCCTGCCCCGGAGTCTTTGAGAGGGCGGGTATTGGGCCGTCGCCTCCCCGCAGCCTCTATAGTCGGACGGGTATTGGGCCGTCGCCTACCCCGCATATGGCGCTCCGGTTTGGGTGGCCAAGCTCAGTGAACTTGCCCCGGAGGTCTTCTTTGGGGGGGAGCGAGTGCGCAGCTCGGCTCGTGCCCCTCTCCGGTTTGGGTGGCGGGGATTGGTCCTACCCCGGAGTCTTTGAGAGGGCGGGTATTGGGCCGTCGCCTCCCCGCAGCCTCTATAGTCGGACGGGTATTGGGCCGTCACCTACCCCGCATATGGCGCTCCGGTTTGGGTGGCCAAGCACAGTGAACTTGCCCCGGAGGTCTTCCTGGGGGGGAGCGAGTACGCAGCTCGGCCCGTGCCCCTCTCTGGTTTGGGTGGCGAGGATTGGTCCTGCCCCGGAGTCTTTGAGAGGGCGGGTATTGGGCCGTCGCCTCCCCGCAGCCTCTATGGTCGGACGGGTATTGGGCCGTCGCCTACCCCGCATATGGCGCTCCGGTTTGGGTGGCCAAGCGCAGTGAACTTGCCCCGGAGGTCTTCCTGGGGGGGAGCGAGTACGTAGCTCGGCCCGTGCCCCTCTCCGGTTTGGGTGGCGAGGATTGGTCCTGCCCCGAAGTCTTTGAGAGGGCGGGTATTGGGCCGTCGCCTCCCCGCAGCCTCTATGGTCGGACGGGTATTGGGCCATCGCCTACCCCGCATATGGCGCTCCGGTTTGGGTGGCCAAGCGTAGTGAACTTGCCCCGGAGGTCTTCCTGGGGGGAGCGAGTACGCACCTCGGCCCGTGCCCCTCTCCGGTTTGGGTGGCGAGGATTGGTCCTGCCCCGGAGTCTTTGAGAGGGTTGAACTGAAATAGTCATGCAGAAAAGGCAAAATTCGAAGATAAAAAGAAGGGAACAAGGTATTTCATTCAGGACTTACAGTTCCCGGCTATGCCACGACCGGCGCACCGCGCCCCTTGGAGTGATTAGCTCGTCCTTCTCAGGGGGGGTCGTTCCTGTTTCCCTCGGCAGTGGCATCGGCTGGAGCTAGCTCTGGCTGGTTGGGGTCATCACTCCGCCTGGGGGAATCGATCTTCAGGTTCACCTCTGGTCCCTTGTGCTTGGTCGACCCTACGTAGCAGCTCCTAGACAGCTTCTGGCTTCCCCGTACGATTCCCACCCCTCGGGGGGTTTGGAACTTGACCATCTGATGGAGAAGGCTGGGGAGCGCTCCAATGGCCGACATGTATGGTCGTCCTATGATCCCGTTGTACGCCGACATAATGTCGACCACAACGAACAGCGTCATTCGAGTGACGACCTGTGGCTCTTCTCCGAGGGTTATCGGCAAGGTGATCACTCCCATGATGGGGGTCGAGTGACCGGTGAAACCGACGAGGGGTCCGGTACAGGGTCTCAGGTCTGTCGGCCTTAACCACATCTTCTCGATTGTGGACATGAACAGGATGTCGCAAGAGCTCCCTGTGTCGATCAGGAGGCGGCTGACGATGGCCATCCCAATTTGGGCCTCGATGACGATGGCGTCGTTGTGGGGCTACTCGATCCCCTCTAGATCCTCGTCACTGAAAGTAATGGGAGGGTAGGCCATCCTGCTCCCTCTCTGGTCCCCTCCGAGACCCGCCGTCATCACTTGTCTCGCATACGCCTTTTTGCTTGACGACGATGCCCCTCCTGAAGATGGCCCGCCGCATATCGTGTTTATGCGCATGACGGGTTTCGGGGGGTGAAGCTCTTCCCGCTTGTTGTTTGCCGGAGGGTCTGCCCTCCATGCCCTTCGGTGGTTCCCATCTTCTCGGTCCGGTCTCCGGCCTCCGACGAAGTCCCCTAGGTGGCCCGCCTGGATCAGCCGCTCGATTTCCCTTTTGAGGGTGAAGCAGTTGTCGGTGTCGTGGCCGTGGTCCCGGTGGTATCGGCAGTATTTCTTAAAATCTCTCCGGGCTGGGTCCGACTTCATTTCTCGGGGCGGCTCCGGCAGCAGCCCGGCCCGTGTAGCCGCGGCCATCACCTCAATCAGGGAGGCATTGAGTTGCGTGTAATGTGCCCGTAGGGGGCCTTCTTGTCTCGGGACGACTCGAGGGAGCCCTTGGGCTGGAGCGAACTCGCGCGCCGGGCCGGGTCGATCTTGCGGGCGAGGCCCGAGCGGTTCCCTCCTTGGTCGGGCCGGCTGGTCGTGACCACGGTGTCCCTCTTCCTGCCTCGGCCGTGGGTGCGACCGGGGTTCGCCTTGGGGGGGTTTCGCCGGGGGGAATAAGGCCTTGGCGCCGAGAGTCTCCTCGGCCAACGCGTGTCTCTCCGCCATAGCAACCAATGCCTCGTAGTCGGTTGGCGGATCCTGGAGCAAGGATTTGTGGAGGCTCCGAGTCCGTAACCCCGTTTTGCAGGCCAGCATAAGCACCTCATCGCCGCACGTCACCACCGCCCGTCTCTCCTCCTGAAAGCGGCGGAGGTATCTACCGGTTGTCTCTCCCTCCCCTTGGACTATCGTGCTGAGATAGTCTAAGGGCTTCTTTTTGGTCCGCCCGGCCCGGAACTCTTGGCAGAACTTGTGGGATAGTTCGCCAAAGCTCTCGACGGACCTCGCGGGCAAGCCAAAGTACCAGTCCAGCGCGGTGTCCCTCAGGCTTTGGGAGAAATGTCGGTATAGGAACGCCTCATCCACGTCCTGCGCCTCCATCGCCCCCCGATATTGCTGCACGTGCGTGAGGGGGTCGCCTCTCCCATTGTATGTGGCCAAGTGGGGGGGTTGAACCTCACGGGCCTTGGGGCGGATGTGATCCACCGTGCGAGTGGCGTGGCCTCCTCCGGGTAGGTTGGGCGATCCGGCGCATCCCCCCTCTGCCATTCGGGGGTCTGGCTTCGGTCGCGCCTCGGCCGCCGACGGTCCTCCGTCCCCGGTGAGTAGCCCGACGGTCTCCTGGCGGGGCTCCTTCCTTGGGCCGAGGATTCGACGGGTTGCGGGCTACGGTTCTCCCAACGCCAGCGCCTCCTGGCCAACTCTCCTCGGGCCTCCATCCGCTCTTGATTCTCCCGAAGGAGCCTTTCGCGCTCGGCGGTGAGGAAGCGTAGTTGTCGACAAACGGCTTCCTCCCGCAGGGAATCGGAGGGGTGGTGCAGGCGGTGTGGGCTGCCTCCTCCAGGTGGGGACCTGTTCAGCAACGGGTCCCGCCCGTCCCCGAGCCGCCGACCCGTCGCCGTCTCGTCCAGGATTTCTCGGTTGCTCCTGTTCTCTCTCCTCAGCCTCTCGCGCTCCGCGATGATGAGGCGGATTTTGCAGCGAGCGGCCTCTTCGTCCTGTCTGGCCCTTCGGGCGGTCTCGGCTGCTTCGTCCAAGCACCTTTGCGCGGCGGCCGCCTCCCCCAGGCGCCTCCACCGCCGTGCGACTTCCATCTCCTCTTCCAGGAGCCTTTGCTGGGCCGCAATCTCCTCAGCGAGCCCCCTGTTCTCCCCCTCCTCCTCGAACTGAGGGTGGAGGTTCCGCCTCACGTTCGAGGGCTCTGAGGGGCCGGGCGGAGGCTCCGTTCCAGCCGTCTGACAGCCTCCCCTGGCCTGAGTGACGGCCTCGAAGCTCTTCAGGACGGCGGGGACTGAAGTGTGTTCAGTTTCGGGGCCCATCCCCAGAAGGGGGTCGGACGCCGGGGTGATTTGTAGAGAGAGCGGTTCCTGTCCCACGGGATCTTTGCCATGGTCAGGGTTCCGCGAGATCGGCATGGAGTCTAACATGGGTGTGACCCTTCGTTCCCACAGACGGCGCCAATTGTTACGAGGTGGAACTCGCGTACAATGAATTTGTATTATGGGGAACCAAGGGCACGATGGTTATATGGAGAAGAAGGGTTAGGTAGGCTATTTAACAAGTGATTAGTGGGGTGGAGAAGTTGGACCCGTCGCCGGTGGTGGTCACAGGGACGAATCTCGCCGGATGCTGCTGGGGAAGGTTGGACGGCCGATGACCGACGCCGACTTTGGTCCGGGGGCGAGCTCTCCTGTAGCACGAACAACTCGTCAGAAGGGCTGGGTTGGGGTTCAACCCTTAGCCCCTCCGATGCCTAAGTCAGTAATAGGGCTTAAAAGGGGGGCTAGACACGCCGGCCGAACTAACAGTGTGTCCGCCGCACGTGCCGAGCTATAGGTGGGAGAACAAAGATATGGAAGACCTTTGCTCTCGTGTGTGAATAATAGAAATGAGAGAATTCTTCAGCAACCCCCTCTCCGTAAGAGGAGAGGGGGTATTTATACCTGACGGGTGATGACTAGGCGTGCTGAGCTGGCTCGGGTGTCAGCGGAAGCTTCGGACAAGGACGCCAAGAACAGGAGTTCCTGACCTGCCTTTGTCAGGCGGCGCAACGGCCAAGGGGTGCTTTTGTCGGGATGTCAGGGCCGAAAGCGTTATCTGTCAGGCGGCTCTTCCGTCAGGGGGTGCTTTGTCAGATGGTCGGGTGACGTATATGCCAGTCGTGTCCTTTTCCTTCGGTTGTTTGTCGTTAGCGGTGGACTAAGGGTCGGGCCGTGTCACTCTGGACGCCATGGTTCGTGGGAATCGGGCGGGTCGTTTCGATCGGGGGTTGTCCGGCCGGGCCGCGCACCCCTGGTCGGTCAAGGGCTATGGTCCGCCGGTACGGAAGGCTACGTCCGTGCCCGTCAATAGGCCCGTCCTAGCTACCCAGCGTCCCCAAGCGCACTGCCCCGGTGGGTCGGGCGGCTGCGGTGGTCTGCCTCGGCCAGCTGCGGTGGATTGCCTCGGCCGGCTGCAGTGGTTCGCCTCGGCCGGTTCGGGGAGCGCTGCAAGGCGCGCCTGTCTACATGATGCCCCGGATTTCCGGGGCGGCGGCCCTTTTGTGAAAAGGTGAGTTAATGGGGTGTGTTAGCGGATCCGGGCGGGAGTCGGGCTCCTACGATCTTTAGGTCGTAACAAAACTCATTAGTTAGCAGATGTTAGTGACTCTTTGGAAACCTGGGTATCACCTAAAGATAAGGGCCTGGACCTCACACCAAATTTGGGGTGAATATAGCACATGACGCAGTGGACACATGCAATGTACGCCGGGCCTCTCAGCTCCCCCATCCCTGGCAGGAGTGAGGCTCTCCACATAATAATATGTCCCCTCCACTCCCGGTAAAGGCGAGTGGGAATAATATCACATATCACATATCACTTTTCCCAACTTCACAGTCCACCCCTTATAGTTAAGTTATACCCAAACTCACCCCCAACTCCACACCAGGATGCTTACCCGCCGTAGAGCAGATCGAGACACCCCAGTTGACATGTCATGTGTCATACTCTTCATTGAACATACACAATTTCTCATGTGTAATACATGGCACACAAGTTATAAATGCCATTTTCCAAATTTCTTGCATTTCAAATTCATTTGGGCATTTTAACAAACATATGGCGGTCGCCTTATAAATGTAAAGTGTCACATCGTCAATTTTGGTAACAAATCGCATAATTAAACTTTATTAAATTTATCAACATCATTCAAGCATGTTAAAATGGAAAATCAAACAACATCACCAATTCAACTTCACCCAAAACCGTTCAACTTGCTGAAATTTGCATGAATAGCTTAAAAGACATCACATTTAATCAATTTCTCTTATAAATTAGACAAAACATACTGAATAAAAGTTGGAGATATAACAGTCCTGGATGCACCCATAAAATTTCATGCAAAAATGTGGACTAGTCAATTTATTGTGATTTATTTGGTGCAGCATGTCCAAGATGTTTTTCAGATAGAGTTTTGGGTCTGTATTAAAAGCTAATTTTATGCATGTTGCAGCAAGAATTTCGACATATTAGCACTCTGATGAAATTTTAGATAAACTTGTTAACTTTACAACGAGACCAAGAACAGAAAATTCCATAGTGCGTCCAGATGATAGGCTTGATTTTGCGGAACTATGTGCAGGTTGACAGATTTCCAGACATGTTGTAAACTATGAATTTTTACTCCTAATTATTGAACTCAACATATATCAAAATTTATATGAATATGGGGTAGGACTTCATGAACTTTCAGAAGTTAATTCCATCCACAGTGATCACAATCTATGAAGAAACTCACATCAGAATTTCAGAATTTCAGTGAAGGGTAGTTTGCTAAGAAAACCAAGTAAAAATTGAATCTTTTTGACATATTGCACTCATAAAACATAAAATCAAGATCATGAACTTTATAAATAACATCATAACATACTCATAGCCCTAAATAAAAATCCACAAACCTAGGTTAGAATCCTACCTCAAACAAGTCTCTTTCTTTCTCTCCTCTCTTTCTCCTCCTTCCTCCTTTCTTTCTCCTTAAAGAGAGCTAGGGTTTCTTCAATTTTTTGGAAGTAAAGTTAGGGGTTTTGTGGTTTGATGGAGATGAAATATGGGGGAGAAGGGTGCGGCCATGGGTAAGGGAGGGGAAAGGAAAAATAGAAAATGAAAAGAAATGAAAAGAAAAGAAGAAGAAAGAAGTTTAAAGAAAGAGTTGGAAAGTCTCTAACTTTAGAACCCTCTTTAGGATAAGCATGATCATGCTAAAATGACTTTAATACCCCTCCAAAACTACCTCCCAAGTTTCAAGTATTTACAAGTTTTCCATTACTTTATGCACACACAACTTTAGTATGTACGCACAGCAGTTTTAGTAAAAAAGACCGTTTTGCCCCCAGCCTTTCTAAAAATTTACGGGTGTGCCACTAAACCCATCCCTTTTCAAACTAGCCCCTCACACACTAATCCACTCTTTCAAATTTTACAAGTATGACTTTACTTTACACACCCACCTTTACTCCACACGCATTTCCACCCTTATTGCCAAATGACCAAAATACCCCTACACTCTTCACGGAATTACACGATTGCCACCATCCACATACACACCATATCACATCTTATCAACTCATTATATTCCCTCTAATCATGTATAGAGGACTACCACGTCAGTCGTCGTATAGGGCTAAACAGGCCATGACATCCTACCCTCCTTAAACTAAAGTTCGTCCTCGAACTTTCGAAGTTCAAGGGTTCTAGTCTAAGAAGAGAAATACTTCTAATTTCCAGGGGGGTCTCTCTATGTGTTACTCTGCACCACTGTCTCCCAAATTTTTTTTTCGCTCGAGATTAACAAAAGAGACATTGATACATGGATAAGATACTTACATAAACAGATGAGGGTATCTGTCTCTCATCTTGTCCTCGCATTCCCAGGTGGACTCACCAGGGGATTCTTGCTGCCACATAACACTTACTATATTAATGGCCTTCTTCTTCAGTATCTTCTGTCTCCAATCCAGGATGGCCACTGGTTGCTGTTCATAAGTCAGGTCGGGGCGCACTTCAATCTCTGAGAAGTCCACGAGGTGACTAGGGTCTTCCACATATTTTCGAAGCTGGGATACATGGAACACATCATGGATGCCTTCAAGGGATGGAGGTAAGGCAAGGCGATAGGCAACTTCACTAATCTCGAAGGGACCAATGCATCTCGGGCTCAACTTCCCTCGTCGGCCAAAACGAATCGTGCCACGTGTCGGGGAGATCTTTAAGAACACATAATCACCTAGCTAAAACTCCAATGGTCGCTTCTTTGTATCTGCCCAATGCTTATAGTGGTCCTGAGCGATACGGAGATTCTCCCTGACTGTCCGAACCACATCGATCGCTTCCACCACCAAATCGGGTCCTAAGACTTTACGGTCCCCAACATCGTCCCAGCTTAGAGGTGATCTGCACTTCCTTCCATAGAGGACAGCAAAAGGTGCCATTCCAATGCTTGTCTGATAACTATTGATATAAGCAAACTCCACCAAGTACAAGTGATCTTCCCAGGATCCCTTAAAGTCCAGCATGCAAGCTCTCAACATGTCCTTGAGAATCTGAATAACTCGCTCAGACTGTCCATCCGTCTGAGGATGATATGCGGTACTAAACTTGAGATGAGTCCCCAAAATAGACTGCAAACTTCTCCAAAAATGTGAGGTGAATCTGGTGTCCCGATCAGAGATTATACAAACAGGAACTCCATGAAGACTCACGATCTCCTGTAGGAAATATTATGTTAAACACCTAACACTACCAAGTATAGAAAAGGTAAGGGTGACGAAGGGGTTTTACCTCCATGTATCTTCAAGCCAAATGCTTGGTAGACTGTCCAACCCAAAAGGGAATGAAATGTGCAAATTTGGTCAAGCGATCCACGACTATCCAAATTGCGTCATTTCCCTTGGGTGTATGACGTGCGTTTATATTTCATATATTTGCGCACGTTTTCTTCCGTGTTTTTCCTTTATTTTCCACCATCTTGTATTCGTTTTCTCGTGTTTTCTTGTTTTCTTTCACTTCTCCGTATTTTTGTATATTTGCAGGAGTTTACCGGTGTACGAGACATAAAACGACGATATCATGAGTCCCCGGAGCAACGAGAGGAGTCACGCGTGATCCAGGGGGTCAAACGACGAAGATTGCATCTTTCAGCCCCTCACCCGACCGGTTGGTCACTTCCAACCGATCGGGTGATGCACACGTGCACCACCCGGGCACAAGCTGGAGCAGCCAAGAAGTCACCCGGTCGGTTCCGAGACTGGTTCAAACGCCCCAACTCTCTGGAATTTGATGCTGAATGCCAACCGATCGGGTGACCTTCACCCGATCGGTTCACCTGTAGCCGATTCTCCGAAGCCATGACACGGAGAGCTCAATCGACCGGTTCACCCGACGGCACGAAGATCCAATCGAACAGCTTCAACCCTCAACCGACCGTGCCATATGACCGGGTGAAGTCCCGTGCTGAACTGCCAAAGAAACGAAGCAGGTCACCCGATCGGTTGACTTTTCAACCGATCGGGTGATATCGTATTCTATATATAGGACCCCTAGGTTTTCCAGAAACGAGGGTTGTTATTTTTTGCTGTTTTTTCTCTCTCTTGACGGCTGTAATTTTTCAGATATTTGTAAGTTTTCCGATCTTTACCAAACTTTAATATAGTGTTATTTGCATTGCTCTTACTGCTTTTCAATCGCCTGATCATGATTCTAACGGTCGATTTCGATTTAGATTGCTTTTTTACTAAATATGTGTGAGTAGTTCCCAAATCTGGGATTTTGGTGAAAACCCCTTCGTGGGTTCTCCCCGATGCGTCCATAGGACTAGGAAATCGATAGGGATTAGGAATCTACCGGTTACGCGGGGTGTTTTATTGTCATCGACGGGAAAAAGACCGCCTTTGACCGTTGGTCCAAGGGGGAATAAAGTTGGCGGTTGACTCCCTAGCCATAGCTCACGCCCTTAGCGTAGACGTCGAATCCTAGCACGCGGGAGCGGCAGGATGAGGCGTTGGGAGTTATCGTTGCAAGCTTAATGCTCCCGGAGTCTGTCAGTGTTAATGGACATTGGAATGCCCACTGACCGAACCCGGGAAGTCCGGCGTATCATCCTGGGCACCGACCGGAATATTGGGACCATGTGACGCTGGTACCACTTTTAGAGGCAACGTCTCACCATTAGACCCTAATTTCGATCGTTATCCTACCCGTAAGCCGTATCGGCGAGAATCGCACGATAGGGTGGAAACCGAAGTCCCGAGTTTTTCCTTTATATTGTTTATCCCTCGCATTCTATTTTCTGTGACAACCCATCAACCGATTCGGGCTAGCTTACCCATGGGGTGAATCGGATCCTTCTTGACACAAGCACAACCACGCCTCCTTGAGTTCGACCCCTAAGCCACACTACAACACCGTGCGCTTGCGGTTACAAATATTTAAATCTCATGCCCCCAATTATATATTGCCCACATCCAGACGCGCAAAGCAGGGGGACGTCAAGCTTTATGGCACCGTTGCCGGGGAGGTAACGTGCTTGTTATTTTAGGATTTCATGAACCCTTGAGTCTAGCTCACATCTCTATCTCGCGATAATTTTCGCATTCTTCTTTTTCCTTTTTATTTTCTTATTTTTATCTTTATTTTTATTTTTATCTGTTTCTTTCCCACTTTTCGCTTCACGGGTGTTTGTTGTTTTTCATGCGCAGGAGTTCAAGAAGTCTCGACGACTTGATTCCCATTGATCCGGAGATAAACGCCACCCTAAGGCGTTTGGCCGCCGAGAAGCAAAGAAGAGAGGATCCTGAAACCATGGGAGAGAACACCCTGCCTCACAAGTCCCTGCTGGAGTACTCGATGCCATCCATCGAGTCCACCTCCGCCATCCGTCCTCCTGCTATTACGGCGCAAAGCTTCGAGCTTAAGCCGTCTTTGGTGACGTGGATCCAGCAGGATCAATTTTTGGGTGCGCCCATGGAGAGCCCCATTGAACATTTGGACTCCTTTTTGGAGAAATGTGACACCTTCCAGATAAACGGTGTCACAACTGAGACGATCCGTCTGAAGCTATTCCCCGTATCTCTGCGAGATAAAGCCAAGCTGTGGCTTAGGGGGAAGGACCCAAATACGTTCAACACTTGGGAGAAGCTTTCAAACGCTTTTCTGACGAAGTTCTTTCCTCCGGGGAAGACCATGAAGCTGAGGAGTGAGATCTCCTCCTTCTCCCAAGCCAGCCACGAGTCTCTGCATAAAGCCTAGACCAGATAAAAGGAGATGCAGCGGAGATGTCCCCACCATGAGCTCCCCAAGTGGCAGATCATAAATCTGTTCTATAATGGGTTGAGGGACGATTTGAAATCTTCCATGGACACCGCGGCTGGAGGGTCCTTTATGTCAAGAAGTGAGGAAGATGCCGGGAACATTCTAGAAAATATGGCATCTAACAATGAGCGGTGGTGTGACGAGAGAGCCACACCTAGATCTGGGGGCATCCACAGGGTCGAGGACGTCGACAAATTATCCAGCAAGTTTGACTTGCTGTCGACCCAGATCACCGCATTGATGGTAGGAGCCGGTGGCGCCGGTACGCAACATATTGTCGCGGTGGAAACAGAGGTCATAGGGGAATTCGACGGTGGTGACATCTCACCACTGTTGGACCAAGCGAGAGCAATGTTCTACAATCCTACGGGAAATGCGCCGTATCCACAATGGACTAGCTCCAACCCGGCCTACTCTCCTAATAACCGAAATCATCCCAACCTTAGCTACCGGGCGCCGTATCAACCGCCGCCTAAGCAGCAACAACAACAGATATATCAACCGGCTAGGCCTCAGCAGCAGCAGTTTCAGCAGCAACAACATCCACAACAGTATCAACAATATGCTCCCAGGAATCAGCAACCCATTCACCAGCAATATAGCCAGCAGAAGGCCATCTCTCCGGTTGAGTCCCTCTTGACTCAATACATCGCCAACTAGGAGAAGATAAATTTGAAGCTGGAGATGGGACAGAGAGTTCTCACTGATCAGGTGACCCAGCTGGGGTTACAAGTGGCGAACCTTCAGAGGCCGCAGAATCTATTACCGCCACAACCTGAAGTGAACCCGAGGGGGTGAATCGGACCTTGGCACTCACGCATGAGCATGCGAACGTGTACGCTATCGTCTTGAGGAGCAGAACACAAATCCCCACAAGAGTGCCCCCCAAGGATCCGGAAGCACCGTTGGTCGTGGAACGACCAATTGAAAAATTAAATGACGACGGTGCTTCGTCGCCAAAGCCAACTACTCCGGAGGGAGTCCAGGAAGAGGAGAAGAAAAAGGATGAGGAAGGGAACCTCCGAGTATTCAAGCCCGTTGTGCCTTTTCCACAACGGCTTGCCAAAGCCAAAATAGACGAGAAATATGGCAAATTCTTTGCCATGGTCAAAGATCTGAGCTTGCAAATCCCCTTCCTCAAAGCTATCGAGACGATTCCCTCCTACGCCAAATTTCTAAAGGACTTGGTGACAAGAGGATCCAGAAAGGAGAAGGTCGTATTAACGGCGGAGTGCAGCGCCCTCATTCAGCGCGCAAATCCGCCCAAGATTAAAGACACTGGAAGTTTCTACATCCCTTATTCAATTGGGAAAGTGCGAATCCAGAGGGCGCTCGTCGATTTAGGAGCGAGCGTCATCTTAATGCCCCTATCGCTATACATGAGAATAGGGATGGGAGACTTGGAGCCCACCGGCATGACATTGCAGCTTGCTGACCGTTCGGTAAAATACCCGGTGGGGGTAGTAGACGACCTCCCTGTTGATGTGAGTGGAGTGCAAGTGCCGGTGGATTTTGTGGTGATGGACATGCCGGAAGATAAGCACACCCCTATTATCCTTGGACGGCCCTTTATGGAAACCACCGGTGTGCTAATAGACGTGAAGAATGGGAACCTTTCCCTCAACGTCGGCCAAGAAAAAGTCGAATTTGACTTGGGGTTGTCAATGAAGCACCCCGATCCCCCGGACGATCAAAGATGCAATGTGCTGGAGTTGGAAGAAGAGAGAGCTGTGGAGGCAAGCTCCTGGGAGATTCTTTCAAGAAATCCCCCCGACAGCTTGGGAGATCTTGGAGAGCAAGTTGGCTCACCAAAGGAAGAAGTTGCTGATGAGGCGGTCGCCCGACATGTGATCCCTCCCGGATTCCCAAAAGTTCCTCCTACGAGGAGAAAAGGCAAAGAGCCCATGGGGCTCACCGGGGATGAGATCCGGGTCCTTAAACGAGTGGCGGTGGACGCCAATATGAAGGAGAATCCCCCAGACCCCGTCAACAAACAGAGAGTCGTCGAACAAATTTTCTTGTCGCCACCGACTACAACAAAGGGAGAAGTTGAAGCGATGCCAGACTTTGGGCATCACCCGTATCGTCCACCTTGAACATCATCAACGGGCGTCGAGCTAACGACGTTAAACAAAAGCGCTTCATGGGAGGCAACCCATGCTCTAAATCTTTGTTTCCAATTTTTAGGAATATTTTTAACTTTATTTTATCTATTTTAATAAATAAATCCAGCCGCAAGAACTTCTGTTGATGGACTTAGGCCATTTGTGGACTTTTGCAGAAAACAAGGCCCCAACCGATCGGTTGATAATTCACCCGATCGGTTGGGATGTATCAGCTGCTGGCCGTATCAGTCACTCAACGAACCGATCGGGTGAAGATATGCGAGACCGGTTGGCAGACCGGGTGAACTGGGGCTGAAGTCTTGGGAAATTTTCAGACTTTGTCAACCGATCGGGTGATGAGAAGCATGACCGGTTGATTGACCGGGTGAACAACACCAAACTCTTGGGAAAATTTGTGGAGCGGCCAACCGATCGGGTGAGTTATCAACCGACCGGTTCGCCTGTAACGTTTCTTCCGCTGAAAATCTTGACTTAATAGTCAACCGATCAGGTGACAACTCACCCGATCGGTTCGACTTAAACCCTATAAATAAACCCCCCCACCCGTTCGTTTTCTTGCCCGATCTCGCCGAATTCGCCGTCATTTTGTCTACCCCGCTCTCCCAACGGCCGAAAAACTTCTCCCACGACCTCCACTCCCCCTCTAGCCTCTCTCTCCACCTACCCCTTCCATTTCTCCACCATTTCCTCTCTTTCTCTCTCCCCCATTTCGCCTCATTAACCCTAATTCCAAAATAACCCCCCAATTTCGAATTTTCGCTTAAGAGAAGTGCCGTGGCTCCACACTACGTCCAATTGCAAGGTGTTGGGTCAACTTCAAGCAAGGAGCTCCAATCTCTGCTGGGTAACTTCGCTCCACTGCTCAAATTTTACTTTTACCCTAGAATTTCTACTTGCTTGATTGTTTGTGTGTGCGTGCTTTTATCATATTCTACACTCATTTGCATCATACTCACGTGCCCACTATGGCCCGGGATCGTGATAAGGGGAAGAGTATCATGCGGGAGGAGGAACCGTCTCGAAAGAGACGCAAACAAACACGTCCTCCTCCCAATACACCACGTGCACTATCACTAGCCCCTCCCCCACCTGTTATCCCCCCTCCAGACCCAATGATGGGCCCGCATGGGTATCAATTTTGGAACAAAGAGCACAAAGACTTCTACCATCGACTTGATGCTCGGGGGCATCTATCGACCAAGTTTGCCCACACCCAATCGCTTATCGATCTCGGTGTCTTCACCGAGGTCGAGACTCTTTTCGCGAATTTAGGTTGGTTAGCCTTCCTGAACACCACCGCGGTGTCTTACCCGTCCCTCACACTAGAATTTCTTTCCTCACTCGTTTGTGAGTCGGGGTCGACCGTCATTTTTCGGGTGCGTAACAAAACCATCCGCACCAACCTGAACACGATCAATAATATATTTGGTTTCCCCATCCTTGGGGAAGACGCTATCCGACACTACGGGTATCCATCCAAATTCAACGTCGATAACTTTTGGTTCCGCCTCACCCTACTCACTCGCTATCCCCGAGGTAAGGCCAAGACCTCCTCAATCATCCATCCTATATTCCGTCTGGCCCATCGGATCATATCCTCCGCATTTTTCCCCAGGGACGAGTCAGGCACCGTGACCATCCCTGATCTTTTCATTCTATGGGCTGGCCCGAGTGAGATATCGGGGCTGGCCCGAGTCACACCACCCGTGCTCCTGGCCCTATCACTGCTGAGAATCTTTCTGCGGCCATCTCCAGCCTTGTGTCCAGTACCGGCATGACCACTGCCGCTGGCACTACTTCCACATCACTTCCCGGCACCACTTCCGCTTCACGTCAGTCCGCTTCTTTTGGTCGCCGGCAGGCCTCAGCTCGTCTTGCTCTCGAGGCCGAGGTCGCTGCTCTCCGTGCTCTTGCCACATCCTCTGTCCCCTCGGACCCATCACCGTCCTCCTTTCTCACTCACCCATGTTTCCTCGCACTTGAGAGGAACGTGGCCGCCATCCTCCGCCTTCTCACTCACGTCCACGGACCACCACCACCCACACCACACCCCTCACCACCACCTTCACCCCCTCGACGATCGTCTCCTCCCCCATCACATTTTTCCCCTCCACCATCCCACCCATCCCCACTTCCTTCAACCCCACCTAGGCGATCATCTCCCCCTCCCACATCTATTCCCATCCCCGTATCCACTTCTCCTCTCACGACCACTTCTGTCGCCCCCACCCCACCTCCTCCCTCCTCCACTATCACTGCATATGTGCGCCGCAAGAAATTGCAGGTGCGCTCCAGATCTCTCCCACCGCCACCCACTACCGTCACCATCACGTCTTCTCTCCCCATTTGTATCCCTTCTACCACCGCCTTGATCGCCATACTTCCACCACCACCCACCTCCACCGACACCCTACCCATCATTCACACTCCCACTGCACCTATTCCTCCACCTCTTTCCCCACTTCTCTGCACACCCCCCGCCTCCCCCGACCACCCATCCACACCGTCTTCTGAGGAGGGCGAGGACTCCCCATCTCTTGCTTTTTGATTTCATTTTGTTTTCTGACCTCCCCCTTGCATTTCTCTGCATTTTCACGATCATATCATCTTGCTAGCACTGTCACGTCTAGCTTGGGGGAAGTCAAATTTTTTCTGTGTGATGTCGTGTGTCGTTTTTCTTTGTGTGTTTGTTTATTTGTCGTGTCATGTGATTTTCTCTCTTTTATTTATCTTTATTTTCTGTTTATATGTCGCGTGGTGTGATTTTCCTTATTTTCAGTTCCGTTTGTGTGTTTTTCTTGACTTTCTTATCTTTTTGTGTCTGTGCGTATTCCCCCCATATTCATTGCCCTCCCGTATTTAATTCTATTGCATTGAGGGCAATGCAAGTTTCAGCTTGGGGGATTCGCACTTCGTGCGTCATTTGTCTCTTTTTCTTCGTAATTTGAGTCGTTTTTCTCCGTCTTTTTCTTTTTCCTTTTCTTTTCTTCTTTTTATCTCTTTCTCCTAGAGATGAACCCTATGATGAATTGCCACAAAATCACACACACCTAGCATGGCATCGATAATAACATTCACTAACTCTAGGATATTGAGTCCTCTTGCATTTCATGCATCGTGGGTCCTCTTAGCTTTTTGTAAGTCGTGCGTCGTGCCTAGCAGTTGGGTGTGCTTCTAGTTTGTGATTGTGTTTTATATACCTGTCCAGGAATGACCCCTAGATTATCATGCTTCGATTTGAATATGCGGTATTTGTTTCTCCTGTCTGCTTCTGCATGCTATATATATATCGTATAGTTCATTTCGCATGTGTCGGGATTCCACAATTAAGGACTAGGATAACCCATTTAGCTCATGCTCTAATTAGCGAGAATAGTTTCCTTTGCCCAAGTGTTTAGATTCCGATTTCTTTTTTGTTTTACTTGGTGCAAATCCCCTCATCGTGTACCGTTCTCCCACTTGGGAGAGTACACATGGGTATAGCCAAAAAACCCAAAAATCCAAACAAAAAAAGAGAAAAGAAAAGAAAAACCCAAAAAGAAAAGAAAAGAAAAAACTTGTATAGCCAAAAAGCAAAAAAAATACATATATCCAAAACCCAAAAAAAATATATGACTGTGAATATTTTCCTACTTACCGAGAATAAAGGGAAGGCGAGAATTTGCACCGAGTGTTCTACTCCACATCATCTCAACCCCCATCATTTTCGAAAACACTTGGCTTAGGAACTTTTTAGCTATTATCTAGGCTATTGTGTGGTGATTTCCTTAACCCTAGTTGTGGAGTCCCTGACGTATGATATGTTTCGATTCTCGCTCTATTCTCATGCAGGCTTGAGCTATATATTCACCGCCTTATTCGAATCGAATCGATATTTGGGTCATTTCTTGGATTTGTGTATATCGAGCTTTATTGCACATTGTAGATAGTGACACCGACTGCTAGCACAAGACCACACTCACTCGCGCTTCACCGTGTGGGCCTACGGCACTTGTCTGGACTCGTATTCCTTGGTTTAGTGATGTGATTTGGCGTTTGCTTGCTTGGTGTGTCGTTTTTGGTTTTGTTGGCCCTGACGGGCAATTTAGGATATAGAGTTCTCTCTTTCTCTCTTTCTCTCTATTTTCTCCCTCCGAGCTCCTACTCTCACTCGTCTTCCTCGAGGACGAGGAAGGGTTCAGCTTGGGGGTTTTTGACGTGCGTTTATATTTCATATATTTGCGCACGTTTTCTTCCGTGTTTTTCCGCTATTTTCTGCCGTCTTGTATTCGTTTTCTCGTGTTTTCTTGTTTCACTTTTCCGTGTTTTTGTATATTTGCAGGAGTTTACCGGCGTAGGGGACATAAAACGACGATATCATGAGTCCCCGGAGCAACGGGAGGAGTCACGCGTGATCCAGGGGGTCAAACGACGAAGATTGCATCTTTCAGCCCTTCACCCGACCGGTTGGTCACTTCCAACCGATCGGGTGATGCACGCGTGCACCACCCGGACACAAGCTAGAGCGGACATGAAGTCACCCGGTCGGTTCAGAGACCGGTTCAAATGCCCCAACTCTCTGGAATTTGATGCGGAATGCCAACCGATCGGGTGACCTTCACCCGATCTGTTCACCTGTAGCCGATTCTCCGAAGCCATGACACGGAGAGCTCAACCGACCGGTTCACCCGACGGCACGAAGATCCAACCGATCATCTTCAACCCTCAAACGACCTTGCCATATGACCGGGTGAAGTCCCGTGCTGAACTGCCAAAGAAACGAAGCAGGTCACCCGATCGGTTGACTTTTCAACCGATCGGGTGATATCGTATTCTATATATAGGACCCCCTAGGTTTTCCAGAAACGAGGGTTGTTATTTTTTACTGTTTTTTTTCTCTCTTGACGGCTGTAATTTTTCAGATATTTGTAAGTTTTCTGATCTTTACCAAACTTTAATATAGTGTTATTTGCATTGCTCTTACTGCTTTTCAATCGCCTGATCATGATTCTAATGGTCGATTTCGATTAGATTGCTTTTTACTAAATAAGTGTGAGTAGTTCCCAAATCTGGGATTTTGGTGGAAACCCCTTCGTGGGTTCTCCCCGATGCGTCCATATGACTAGGAAATCGATAGGGATTAGGAATCTACCGGTTACGCGGGGTGTTTTATTTTCATTGACGGGAAAAAGACCGCCTTTGACCGTTGGGCCAAGGGGGAATAAACTTGGCAGTTGACTCCCTAGCCATAGATCATGCCCTTAGCGTAGACGTCGAATCCTAGCGTGCGGGAGCGGCAGGATGAGGCGTTGGGAGTTATCGTTGCGAGCTTAGTGCTCCCGGAGTCGGTCAGTGTTAATGGACATGGGAATGCACACTGACCAAACCCGGGAAGTCCGGCGTATCATCCTGGGCACCGACTGGAATATCGGGCCCATGGGACGCTGGTACCACTTTTAGAGGCAACGTCTCACCATTAGACCCTAATTCCAATCGTTATCCTACCCGTAGGCCGTATCGGCGAGAATCGCACGATAGGGTGGAAACCGAAGTACCAGGTTTTCCCTTTATATTGTTTATCCCTCGCATTCTATTTTCCGTGACAACCCATCAACCGATTCGAGCTAGCTCACCCATGGGGTGAATCCGATCCTTCTTGACACAAGCACAACCACGCCTCCCTGAGTTCGACCCCCAAGCCACACTACAACACCGTGCGCTTGCGGTTACAAATATTTAAATCTCACGCCCCCAATTATATATTGAACACATCCAGACGTGCAAAGCCGGGGGACGTCAGTGTGCGGGGTAGCCCAGTCACAAAACCCATTGTCACATGTTGCCATTTCCATTCAGGAATTGGAAGAGGCTGTAACAGACCTGCAATTCTTTGGTGTTCGGCCTTCACCTGCTGACAGACATAACACGAGGCCACACTTCTGGCTATACTACGCTTCATCCCATGCCACCAGTAATGTTGTCGCAGATCGCGATACATCTTTGTCCTGCATGGATGAATGGAATAGGGGGAGCTATAGGCCTCTTTAAGCAATTCCTCTCGAATAGCACCAGCCGGCACACATAGCCGAGTCCCAAATCTAAGAGAGCCATCTTCATGAATGTGGAAGTCGGTCCGAAGTCCGGCCTCTACCTGTTCTCGGATCCTCTTTAGCTTTTCATCTCCTGACTGTGCGACCTTGATCCAGTCCACCAGATCGGACTGGACCTACAAGTTCAACATGGTTGCTTTGAAGCCCAGAAGAACGACCTCTATCTCCATCTGTCATAGGGCCCACTGGAGCTGAGGCTGAGAGGTCAACATCATCACAGCTGGATATCTACTGAGTGCATCAGGGACCACGTTCACCTTCCCAGGGTGATACTGGAGATCAAGATCATATTCTGCCATCAGCTCAAGCCACCGACGTTGTCTCATGTTGAGCTCCTTCTGGGTGAATACATACTTCAAACTCTTATGGTCGGTATACACCTTGACATGTTCCTCTAATAAAAAGTGTCTCCACAGCTTTAGGGTAAAAATCCCGGCTGCCAGCTCCAAGTCATGTGTAGGGTAGTTTAGCTCATGCACCTTCAGAATTCTAGAGGCATAAGCTACAACACGCCCATGCTGGTGTAGAACACATCCCAGCCCTTTGCCAGAAGCATCACAAAAGATCTCGAATCCTCCAGAACGATCTGGAATCGTCAGAACTAGTGCAGTAGTCAACCTTCTCTTCAACTCCTCAAATGCATGCTGACATTCTTCAGACCAGATATAAGCAACATCCTTCTTAGTCAGGTGAGTAAGTGGTGCCACAATCTTGGAGAAATCCTTGATGAACTTCCTGTAATAGTGATGTGTGTTTATATTTTATATATTCACGCATGTCTTCTTTGTGTTTTTCCGTTATTTTCCGCCGTCCCGTATCCATTTTCTCGTGTTTTCTAGTTTTCTTTCACTTTTTCGTGCTTTTGTGTGTTTGCAGGAGATTGCCAACATAGGGGACACATAACGAAGATATCATAAGTCCCTGGAGCAACGGGAGGAGTCACGCACGATCCAGGAGGCCAAACGACGAAGATTGCCATCTTTCAGCCTCCACCCGATCGGTTGGACACAGCCAACCGACCGGATGATGCACGCGTGTCCGACCCGGACTGAAGCTGAAGCGAAGTGCAAGGTCAACTGACCGGTTCACCGACCGGTTCATCCCAACAGAGTTCTCGGAAAATTGGAGCTGAATTCCAACCGATTGGGTGACCTTCACCCGATCTGTTCATCTGTAGCGAATTTTACGAACGACGACCCGGAGAGCTCACCCGACGGCCCGCTGACCGTGCCAAGTCGACTGAAGTCTCTGTTCTTTTGGACGATAATTCCAACCGATCTGTTGATAACTCAATCGATCGATTCACCTGATGACCGCATCCCTTCAAACGACGACCCGCTTGCGCTAACCGGTCGGGTCAAGCGTGCGGGTGAAACTTCTGAAGCTCGTAGCTGAAGCACGTAGCAGCTCGCCCGATCGGTTGATTCTTCAACCGATCGGGTGAAGTCATTTTCTATATATAGTTGCCTAGGTTTTCTGAAAACGGGAGTTGGATTTTTTTTTCATGTTATTCTCTACTTGTGCCGGCTGGAATTTTATTGTTATTTGTAAGTGTTCTGATCTTTATGAAAATTTCATATTATCTTAATAGCATTGCTACTACTTCATTTCAATTGCCTGATTATGATTTATACGGTCGATTTTCATTTAAATTGCTTTTTATCTATCATGTGTGAGTAGTTCCCAAATCTGGGATTTCGGTGGAAACCCCTTCATGGGTTCTCCCTGATGCATCCATAAGACTAGGATTTCGATAGGGATTAGGAATTTAGAGGTTACGCTGGGTGTTTCATTGTCATCGACGGGAAAAAGACCGCCTTTGACCGTTGGGCCAAGGGGGAATAAACTTGGCGGTTGACTCCCTAAACACAGCTCACGCCCCTAGCGTTGACATCGAGTCCTCGCGCGTGGGAATGGCTTGGATGAAATGTCAGAAGTTATCATTGTGGCCTTAATGCTCCCGGTTGCGGTCGGTGTTAATGGACATGGGAATGCCCACCATCCGGAACCGGGTAGACCTAGCGTACTAGGCATCGACCGGAATATCGGGCCGCTGACCGTGCCAAGTCGACTAAAGTCTCTGTTCTTTTGGGTGATAATTCCAACCGATCGGTTGATAACTCAACCGATCGGTTCACCTGATGACCGCATCCCTTCAAACGACGGCCCGCTTGCGCCAACCGGTCGGGTCAAGCGAGCGGGTGAAACTTCTGAAGCTCGCAGCTGAAGCACATAGCAGCTCACCCGATCGGTTGATTCTTCAACCGATCGGGTGAAGTCGTTTTCTATATATAGTTGCCTAGGTTTTCTGAAAACGGGAGTTGTATTTTTTTTCCTGTTTTTCTCTACTTGTGACGGCTGGAATTTTATTGTTATTTGTAAGTGTTCTGATCTTTATGAAACTTTGATATTATCTTAATAGCATTGCTACTGCTTCATTTCAATTGCCTGATTATGATTTCTATGGTCGATTTTCATTTAAATTTCTTTTTAGCTATCATGTGTGAGTAGTTCCCAAATCTGGGATTTCGGTGGAAACCCCTTCATGGGTTCTCCCTGATGCATCCATAAGACTAGGATTTCGATAGGGATTAGGAATTTAAAGGTTACGCGGGATGTTTCATTGTCATCGGCGGGAAAAAGACCGCCTTTGACCGTTGGGCCAAGGGGGAATAAACTTGGCGGTTGACTCCCTAGACACAGCTCATGCCTTTAGCGTATACATCGAATCCTAGCGCGCAGGAGCGTCAGGATGAGATGTTGGGAGTTATCATTGCGAGCTTAGTGCTCCCAGAGTCGGTCAGTGTTAATGGACATGGGAATGCCCACTGACCTAACCCGGGTAGTCCGGCGTATCATCCTGGGCATCGACCGGAATATCGGGCCCATGGGACGCTGGTATCACTCTTAGAGGCAACGTCTCACCACTAAACCCTAATTTCGATCGTATTCCTATCCGTAGGGCGTAATAGCGAGAACACATGATAAGGTGGAAATCGAAGTCCCAGGTTTCCCTTTATATTGTTTATCCCCGTATTTACATTTCGTGACAAACCATCTATCGATCGGGCTAGCTCACCCCTAGGGTGAATTGGTTCCTCTTAGAAACAAGCACAACCACGCCTTCCTGTGTTCGACCCCCAAGCCACACTACAGCACCGTGTGCTTGTGGTACAAATATTTTTAATCTGGTATCCCCCAATCTGACTATACTCTGCATGAGACAACAAAAGCCGGGGGACGTCAAGCTTTATGGCGCCGTTGCCGGGGAGGCAACGTGCTTGTTAATTTTAGGACCTTCGAACCCTTGAGTCTAGTTCATGTCCCTACCTCACGATAGTTTTCGCATTCTACACTTTTCAATTTTACTTGGACATATTGTAAATATTAGTTGTATAGAATTAGTTGACTAAGTCGCTTCACCCCCCATTCATACAACCCGTGCTATTGACGTGCTTTCTATCCGTGCAGTTCTCTCTCTCTCTCTCTCTCTCTCTCTCTCTCTCTCTCTCTCTCTCTCTCTCTCTCTCTCTCTCTCCTTCCCTCTCTCCCCTTTCTTACATGTTTTCTGCTCAGGACAAGGATGTTGTGTGCCGTTTCGAGCGATATCTGGGATCATTCACACCACGTCCGCTGTTTGGCACAAAGTTTGACAGAGTCCCTAACTGCTTCGAACATCCTATCCCTTCTGTCTGCTGCTTTGGAAAATCAGAGGAGGTATCATGATATGCAGCAGCATCTAGTCACGACAACTCCCCTTCCTGCAGATGAAGTGGTGTATATTGACGTGCCCAGTTCCGAATACAGTGGGGAAGAATTGTTCACCTATGGGGAGTTTTGTCAAGAGAACTATCAGGCAGAGTCAATCGAGTACGTTGAACGGGAATCGATCTATTCCTTGCAGACTTCTATAGAGCATCTTGGATCTTGGGGCAGTGAGGAGGTTGAAAGCAGTGGCGAAGAACCATCGATTGTTGAAACCTGTTTCTGCGTTGAGGCCTTCTACCCAGATCATCATCATTTACCTGAGAAAGACCCAAAGCCCTCCCAACCTATCCCCTCTTTGCCTTGCGAAACCACGGGTGGAAGTGAAATTCCGGATGTTGACTTCCAGGAGACCAGGAAGAAGTCCTTTCACTGGAGGATACTCAGCTTGAGAAATACGCATCGGGACCCCAAGAGGTTGAGATGAAAGAGTTACCTCCGGGACTGAAGTATGAATATTTAGGGCAGAATTCGATGCTGCCAATCATAGTGAACTCCTCTCTGCCTGAAGACCAGATGACCAAACTTCTTGGTGTTTTGAAAAGGTTTAAGAGTGTTTTTGGGTATGCAATCGAAGATTTGAAAGGAGTGAGCTTAGGGCTTTGCTCACATAGGATACTGCTTGAAGATGAGCAAGCCTCCTCAATTGAGCCGCAACGAACACTGAATCCCATCATGATGGAGGTGGTCAAGAAGGAGATTGTTAGACTTCTACATGCCGGCATCATACACCCTATCTTCGACAGTCGCTGGGTTAGCCCGGTGCACGTTGTACCCAAGAAAGGAGGAATGACGGTAATTCACAACGAAAAAAACGAGCTCATACCCACCAGGACCGTCACAGGGTACCGGATGTGCATCGACTACCGTAAACTGAACAAGGCCACAAGGAAGGATCACTATCCTCTTTCTTTCATTGATCAGATGCTAGAGAGGCTGGTGAAGCACAACTACTTCTGCTTCATGGATGGGTACTCCGGCTTTCTCCAAATCCCCATCCATAATGACGACCAGGAGAAGACGACTTTTACTTGTCCTTTTGGGATGTATGCCTAGAGGAGAATGCCGTTTAGGCTTTGCAACGCCCCTGCTACATTTCAAAGATTAATGTCTGCAATCTTCTCCGACTACTCCCAGGATATAATGGAGGTCTTCATGGACGATTTCTCTGTCTACGAAACAAAGTTTGACTCATGCCTCCGCAATCTAATTAAGGTTCTGGAGAGGTGTCAAGATAAGGGTCTGGTTCTGAACTGGGAGAAGTGCCACTTCATGGTCCAAGAAGGAGTTGTACTGGGACACATCATTTCTTCAAGGGGGATCAAGGTGGACAAGTTAAAAGTAGAGGTGATCGAAAATCTTCCGCCTCCACTTAATCTACAAGGGGTCCGTGATTTTTAGGGCACGCGGGATTCTACCGCCGCTTCATAAAAGACTTCTCCAAGATTTCCAGGCCATTGACTCAACTCCTTGTGAAGGATGCACCTTTCATCTTCAACGAAGAATGTATGGAAGCCTTCCGCCTTCTAAAGCAAGCCTTGATTTCTGCACCCGTGATTTAGCCACTGGACTAGAGTCTGCCATTCGAATTAATGTGCGATGCTAGTGATTATGTTGTTGGGGCCGTCTTGGGGCAGAGGAAGGATAAAAATCTACATGTTATATACTATACAAGCAAGACCCTTGACATTGCCCAAAGAAATTATACGACCACGGAGAAAGAATTGCTAGCGGTCATCTATGCCATGGACAAGTTCCGGCAGTATCTCGTTGGTGCCAAGGTGATCATACACACAGATCATGCGGCTCTCAAATACCTATTGAGCAAGAAGGAGGCTAAGCCGCGGCTCATTAGGTGGATTCTCCTTCTCCAGGAATTCGACCTGGAGATCAAAGACAAGAAGGGGGCGGAGAATGTTGTTGCCGATCACTTGTCCAGATTGCCTACTCTCGATTTGAATGCTACTCCGGTTGACGACTCTCTCCCTGACGAGCATCTCTTCTCCATCTCTTTCGCTTGGACTCCTTGGTACGCCGACATCACAAATTATCTGACATGTGCCACCGTACCCCCATAACGTGAGCTATTAGCAAAAGAAGAAATTCTTTCACGAGGTCCGTAAATTTTATTGGGATGACCCTCATTTGTATAAGACCTGTAATGATGGGGTGATACGGAGGTGCATTCCGGAAACTGAGGCGACCTCCATAATTTCCCATTGCCATAATCAGCAGTGTGGAGGACATGCGAGCGCTTATAAGACGACGGCGAAAATCCTCCAGAGTGGATTCTATTGGCCGACCCTCTTTAAGGACACCCACGCTTATGTCCAGGCTTGCGACAAATGTCAAAGGACGGGAAACATCTCCAAGAGGAACAAGATGCATCAACACTACATTTTAGAGGTTAAGATCTTCGATGTGTGGGGAGTCGACTTCATGGGACCGTTCCCCTCGTCCTTTGGAAATCAGCATATCTTGGTAGCCGTGGACTACGTGTCGAAGTGGGTAGAAGCGATAGCCAGTCCTACTAATGATTCCTGGGTGGTAGCCAAATTCTTTAAAAACAATATCTTCCCACGGTTCAGCGTGCCTCGAGTTTTAATCAGTGACGGAGGGAGCCACTTTATAGAGAAGAAATTCGAAGCTCTCTTGAAGAAGTACGGGGTACAACACCGAATCGGACGTGCCTATCACCTGCAGACTAGCGGCCAAGTGGAAGTTTCTAACAGGGAGATCAAGAGCATACTGGAGAAGACGGTGGCCAATTCAAGGAAGGATTGGTCATCAAAACTTTCTGACGCGCTCTGGGCTTACAGGACGACGTTCAAGACTCCAATCGATACAACTCCTTACCGGCTTGTCTACGGGAATGCATGCCATCTACCCGTGGAATTGGAACACAATGCGTTTTGGGCAATCAAGAACCTGAATTTTGACGCCAAGGAGGTTGGAAGCCACCGACAGCTACAACTTAATGAGCTTGACGAGATCCGGCTCAATGCTTATGAAAATGCCCGGATCTACAAGGAGAAGTTGAAGCGGTGGCACGATAAGCGCATCCTGAAGAGGGAATTCAAGGAAGGAGACTTAGTTCTCCTATTCAACTCGAGGCTGAAGCTTTTTCCTGGAAAGCTCAAGTCGAGGTGGTCGGGACTCTTCCGCGTCACCAAGGTCTTCACGCACGGTGCTATTGAGATAATGGGAAGAGATGAGCCGTTCAAGGTCAACGGGCAACGCCTGAAACATTATGCAGTAGGAGAACCAGTATTCTCTCCGGTCAGAATCTCGACGACCGATGACTCGTATTCAAACCCACCGGATCCGAATTGACCACTAATTGAGGCGTCGAGCAAACGACGTTAAACAAAAGCGCTTCATGGGAGACAACCCATGTTCTCAACTCTCATCTTTATTTTTAGGATTATTTTTAGCTTTATTTTTCTTATTTTGTTGAATAAATTCAGCCACGGAAACTTTCGTCGAGAGACTTAGGCTATTTGTGGACTTTTGCAGGAAACAAGCCCCCAACCGATCAGTTGAGCTCTCAACCGATCGAGTGGGACGTATCAGAAAAAGCCATATATCTGTTCTTCAGCGAACCGGTCGGGTGGAGCAAACAGAGACCGGGTGGTAAATCGTGTTAGAAGAGCTGAACTCTCGGAATTTTTGGGATTTAGATCAACCGATCGGTTGATTGAGGCAGTGGTCGTGTGGCCGTCCGGGTGAAAAGCACAGTGATCTCGGGAAAATTTGGGATGCGGTCAACTGATCAGGTGAAAACTCACCTGATCGGTTCACCTATAGCTATTGACCGATAGAAGATTTTTGAAACTTACCCAACCGATCGGGTAAACTATCACCCGATCGGTTCGCTTTCGCCCTTATACATACTCCCCCTCACCCAGCCTTATTCACCCGATCCCCCACATTTCTGTTCGCACATCTCCCCTCTCTCCATCTTCCAAATTGATATCCTCCAGCAACCCCTCCACCCCTAAATCCACACCCTCACTCATTCCCATACTCCCCTACCATCAACACCGTTCCCATCAACAACATTCACTCGCCAAATGTCCAAACCCTAACCCTAGCCCCCAAATTTTTGAAAATTTCAGTTCTTGTCGGATCAGCGAGCGGCGGCTTCCCAAATCACTTCCTCACACCGTGTAAGGTCTTTCGGGTGCTTGATCTTACAATATTGATGGGTAACCTCTTTCCACTCTTCACATTTCTTTCAATTATATGCAAAGTCTTAAATTTGTGTCTACAGACTTCATCTGTGACGTGCGTTTATATTTCATATATTTGCGCACGTTTTCTCCCGTGTTTTTTCCGTTATTTACCGCCGTCTTTTATTCATTTTCTCGTGTTTTCTTGTTTTCTTTCACTTTTCCGTGTTTTTGGTATTTTGCAGGAATTTCTAGCATTTGGGACATAAAACGACGATATCTTGAGTCCCCGGAGCAACGGGAGGAGTCACGCGTGATCCAGGGGGTCAAACGACCAAGATTGCCATCTTTCAGCCCCCACCCGATCGGTTGGACACAGCCAACCGATCGGGTGATGCACGCGTGTCTGACCCGGGCGGAAGCTGAAGCCAAGTGAAGATCAACGGACCGGTTCGTCGACCGGTTGAACACAGCTGAGTTCTCGGGAATTTGGGCGTAATTCCAACCGATCGGGTGACTTATCACCCGATCGGTTCATCTGTAGCCGCATCACCTCAAATATCGAACCGACGGCTCCACCCGCTCTCCTCAGTGACCGGTTGAAGCTCCCGAAGCCCGACGGCCGAAGCAACAAGCCGCTCACCCAATCGGTTGACATTTCAACTGATCGGGTGGCCTTTTCGTCTCCTTTCGCGCACCTCTGATCATTCATTGAAGATCTGCTATCATTCCAGAAGGATTTTGGGTGATCTCTTATTTTTCTAGCGTCGGCATCGTTGTTATCTTTCCAACGATAGGTCGCATGCCCAAATCTGATTTTTCTAGATTTTTCTGGAATTTTCTGAGCGCAGCTATGTGCTGAAACTGGCTGATGTCTGAAATTTCACTTCAACCGATCGGTTGACTTGTCAACCGACCGGGTGAGATCTGTTTCTGCGAATCTGAGCTCTCTGTTTATTCCACCCGATCGGGTGAGTTTTCACCCGATCGGGTGGGCCTTTTTGACAGTTCTGAACCCGACCCAAGAGGGGTTTTGAGGGGTTTATAAATAGAGATTGGGGGCACGACTTGGGGGTATTCTCATCTAGTTTTTTAGGGCTTTTTCAGCCCCTTTGCTGGGAGTTTAGGTTAGTTTAGCTTAGGGTTGTATTGTTCAATAAGTCTTGTATTGGATTGACGATGCAACTCAAGATAAGTATTTTCCTCTCTTTTTCTCCATTGTTTGTATTGTGTTTATTTTGCTTGATGGTGAAAGTTTATATGTCTTTTGTGTTCTTTGTTTATATGTTATTCACCATGGAGTAGTATTGATGAACCCTAATACGGGTTAGGGTAGGATTGATGCTTGGTTGTTTCATTTGACTTGGTTGCATGGCATGTGTTCGATGAAATGCGTCAATGGGGATTTCTAGTAATCTGGGTCCAATTCGTATGGCAACACACTAGATGTGTTGGGGATTGGGGTCCGGTGCTTGTCCTGTCAAGATCCGCTTCGATGTATTGCTAGAAATCACATTTGACCTATTTGGCCATTAGGGTTACGCGGGGGTGTTTCATTGTCATTGGCGGGAGAAAGACCGCCTCTGACCGTCGGGCCAAGGGGGAATAAACTTGGCGGTTGACTCCCTAGCCATAGCTCACGCCCCGAGCGTTGACATCGAGTCCTCGCGCGCGGGAGCGGCTTAGACGAAGTGTTGGGAGATATCATTGTGGCCTTAATGCTCCCGGTTGCGGAAGGTGTTAATGGACACGGGAGTGCCCACCGTCCGGAACCGGGTAGGCCTAGCGTGCTTGGCACCGACCGGAATATCGGGCCATGGACGCTGGGTACCACCTTTTGGGGCAATGTCTCACCCTGGATCAAGTCAAATGCCAAGTGTCATGAGTGCTCTAGCCCGTGTTAGCGGGGATTCATTTCGTGTCTTTTTCATTTCTTTCTTTTATTTCTACACTTCCACCCATATCATCCGCGTAGCTAGCACACGACCTAGGCGAGGCTAGTAGCCACTCAAGCCATCCACCTCCCTGAGTTCGATAAACCCGCACCCTACACTAACCGTGCACTTGCGGTAAAACGACACCGCGCCCATACCGTAAACGGGGCGCCGGTCAAGTTTTTGGCGCCGTTGCCGGGGAGGCGTTCGGTTTGATATTAGCTTAGCTTGGGTTCGTTAGACTACGCATAAAAACACAAAAAAAAATATTTTTCTTTTTTTAAAAAAACATTCAATAACCAAGAAATTTTTCCCCCACTATTATATTATCTTTTTGTTATTCTCTTGTACTATTGACGCTCCTCTCTAGTTTTCTTATTTTTGTTGTCCAGGTATATTTGGTGTAACCATGTGGAGATCAAATTTTGATGCTCAGATGGGAGGATACAATTCTTATTCGGTTGTGGTTTGTGAGACTTGTGGGATGGCGGGGCATGTGTATTATGATTGCCCATTTACGCTTGAGAGCCTCCCCCCACCCCAAGGCCAAACATTTTCCCACAACCTTAGCCCAAACACCTCCCATCCATTTCCTCAACCTTATACCCCTCCACACACACAAGAAGAATCAATCCTCGTGTCTCTCCTTGAAAGTGCCATGTTTAACCAAGGCCAAATATTACAAAACTTGATGGTACCAATCACCGAGCCGACACCGAGGAGAGGGGATGAAGGAGAGGATATACCCACCTTCATGGTTGAGACCACCATGCCATCGGCCACCGTAGACACATCTCATGCCGATGCCCCAATTTTCCCACACTACCACTTGGATGATGAAGCATTTTTTGATGATGATAGTGAGGATGGGGAGATTTCTCTAGGATCTGTAGGATAGACTTTTCATCTTTATCTGGATACCCCATATGAGTCCTATGAGAGCACCGAGGAGACCACAGAGCTTATGCATACCGGCGAGGAGGATGTGCGTGAGGACGCCGACACCACGACCACATACGAGTGGTCTGCTCCACGTCCACCTCCACAACCATCTCTGTCACAGCTTCCTCCTTGGTCGGTGGTCAACCATGAGGATGTCATTCAGGACATCGGTCAGATGGTGGAGTATGAGCATATCATCGAGGAGGACGTGCATGAGGGCTTGGATACGATGGTCCACTCCATGGAGCCCGAGTCACATCTACCTTTACCGTCGCTCTCCACTTCTTCTGCGGCTGAGCATCTACTTGAGCATATTGCCCATATTCAGGGAGATTTTCATACTCACTCTCACTCCACATTTAAGTCTCGCTTTTCACGTTCTAATCCTTTAGACTTATATATTTTTGACACACCATATCTCTCGCAGGACACAGGATCGACTTCCCTTGAGATATGCTACGGTGTGTCACCACCTGGAGAGCAACTTCACATGGAGAGCGGGGATTTGATCGTCGCTAGCACAGAGGATAGCATACCATTTCCAGGGAGTGTTCGCCACATTTCATATATTTTACCATCATTTACCGGCGACTATGTAACGGCCTGTATTTTTCCAATACTTTCAAATTAAGTATTTAAAGAAAATTCAATTTTAATTGTATTTTATAATGGTTTGTTAGGAGTCTTAAACTGATTTCAAAAATTTCCTATAAAAATATTTTGAAGTATCAGACTAGTTATGGAGTATTTTGGTAAAATCGGATTTCGTCAAATACCTCTGAAAGATCTGATAAAAAATTCGTTTTCAGATATTGCAGTTTTGACTCAATGAATTTATTTTCTATTCAAACGTCTTCAAAACATTTTTAAACTTCTGCAGTAGCATCCTATGATCATTTGGGGCTTCCCACATTAATTTCGTAATTTTCTGATATCGTTTCAATAGAGAACCCGCAAACCCGCTTTCTAAATGTTTTGGCCAAAAACTAGTATCTCCGTAGCTCAAACCCTGGAACGGTCTTCGTATTCGCCATCCTCGCGACGATACGATCCCGTGGGTATGTTTTCGTAATTTTTCGGACACGTTTACTAGTAGGGGCATTTTCGTAATTTCATTTTTACTAATTGCCTAATTAACCCTAATTATCTTTTACCTACCCTACTAATTTTCATTAACCTAGCTAATCCAATTACCTAAATCTACCCGTATCTAACCCCACATTTTTTCTTCAGCTAACCCACGAACCCCCAGCTACCCCCATTTCATTAGCCTATAAATTAAACCCCCCTCTTCACGTTTTAACTCATAGTCATCCTCTCTCTATCTCTCTCACCCAGGCTTTTCGAAACAACCGCTCTCTCCCCCGTTTCATTTTAAACCCAGGCTCAACGCTCATCTCCCCCTCTCTCCGATTTCACCATCTCCCTCACGCTCTCTTCTCCGACGTGAACCCCGCACGGTGCTGCATCGCCGACAACACCGACCCATGCCTCCGCCTTCGCCATGCACCTCGCCGCCTGCAGCTCCTCCGAGCTCGTCTGACCGCCGCCGTCGTCACCCACCGCCGGGAGCTCGCCACCGCTGACGTCAACACACGGAGCCGCCACCTCGACGCTGCCCTCGCCAAGACGTCGCCGTCCGCTCCCGAAGGCTCCTCAACGTCGTCTCACGGCATCGACATCGCCGCCCGTTCGACGTTGCTCCGCCGTCGCCACCAAAGCCGCAGCGCCCCACCTCCCTCCGAGAGCCTCGCTCCGCCGCCACGAACGGCCAACCCCCATCGCCGTGCTCCAGCCGCCTTCGTCCACGACCACCGAGCTCGTCGCCATCTCCATCGCTCCGCCACCGGAGCTCTGTTCTCCGCCTCAGCCTGCCAACGTCCCCCGCTCGCTGCAGCACTCGAAACCCGCCGCTGCACAGCCTCCTCGAGCGACGCCGCCGCCAGCTGCCGATGCCGCCCCGCCTCGCTTCGCCGTCGCCTCCCCGAGTCGACGCCGACGCCGTCGTCTCCCTCCGCCACCGTCGATCGTCGTCCGACGCTGAGATCCCCCCCGCCCCCGTTCGCTGCATGGGGAGAACGAAGCAGCTCGGTAAGTTAATAAGGGCAAACTTGTAAATACGCGGTTAAAACGTATTTTCGTATTTTTTTATTAATTATTAATTAGGGTTTATGGTTTTAAATCCATAAGTGATTATATAAGACCCAGAAAAATGTGAGACTAGCTCCAGAAAATCAGAAATGACATTCTGGACCCAATGGCGCTAGTTTCGTCTCAATCCGACGCTTAGTTTTTCCAGAATTAATTTTTAACCCTAAAAGATAAATACGTATAATTCGTTCAAAAATCCGTATCTTCTTATTTTTACGTAAACAAATATGTGATAAAAATATATGTTAAATAACTCTTTGTAACGGTCGTTTTGACACCGCTATTGCAACATTCCGATGTGGATTGCATCCGGAATAAATTCCTGAATAAATACGTTACTAATTGAAAAATGGTTTTTAAATTGTTTTTAAGCTTTTAAAAATCCTAAAAATTACTATAATCTTCAGAAAAATATTCTCTCTTGCAGTAAAACTATTTTCATCCTATATAGTTTATATAAAAATTTAGAACGCTTTTCGGCAACGTTTTAACCGGTTTTAAAAATCAAAACGATCCGATTATTCAAATAGAAATATAGCGTTCTTTAACCAAGTATTTTTTGATTGCAGGTACCAATCTTCGTGCACCAGCTCTTCTAGCTCCAGCCTCGTCTTGCCACGACGAGCTCCGTAAGTCACGACATATTCTAACTTTAGAAAACTAGTCTACTGTGCTTGCATGAACTTGTGACACTTCACTTATAGCCTCAGAACGGCTATTCAAGTTAAACCAAACTAGAGAACTAAATGAAAGTAATCTACCAAAGATTACTTTGCCAACTTTCAACTTGGGTAAATTGTGTGCTAGCCACACTACCACGTGCTCAAAGCACGGAAGTAACAACTTTTGGTGTTGGACTTGTCTTTATCCTACTTGCCGGTTTTCAATGAGGAAGTCAACCAGTTAACCTGGTGTGACTAACATGCGGAACATCGTGTGGAATATCATGTGTGGAACATCTTGTGGAACAATCCTGTCTAGAACTTGTAATTGACACGTCACTGGGGTATTGGGGTAACTCATAGTTTGCGAGAGTACGGGAGTGACTAGAGTTCGATCTACATGTCAAGCTGCCTGAGTTTTTGGCATACCGTCCAGCTGCCTGAGTTTTGGCAAAATAAAAGTAACCTGTCTAGCTGCCTGAGTTTTGGCAAACCATCCTGCTGCCTGGGTACCGGCATTCGTCTGGGTAGCACCCAGGCAAGAGATGAACTGAACGGTCACATATTGTACTCTCCGACTTGAGTCACGTAGTGTAACTTGCACAGTTACTTTCTTTACAGTACTTGCACTTTACTTACCAGTACAGTTACCATGCTTGCCTCACTTTACTTACCAGTACAGTCACCTTTACTTTACGCATTCCATGCACGTTACTTTCTACACTTGTACAGACACTGCACCGTACTTTACTTTACTTTCACTTTGGTCTGCTTTGTCATACTTGTACAGTACCTCTCTTTCTTCATTTAGAATTGTTGTGACTTACCTACGGTTCCATCTCCGTGGCACCGCAGACGACATACATATGGAGGCAGATGCTCTTGAGCTAATAGCGCCAGACTTCGACCATGAGACCGCAGCTTCCAGAGCTATTTCAGTTGTGTACTTTCTTTCTTCATGTATCATTGTTGGAACAATTTGTACAGGACGGATTGTAATATTTGGACACTATTTGGGTATCTTTGTACATCTCTGCATCGTGGCTATTTTGACTTCACTGGTTAACTGCAGAACCTGCGCAATTATCAAATAAGTAACGGGCACCCGAGAGCGGGTCGTTACAAGTTTGGTGGCCCTACGCTGGTCCTCGCTAACTACCTCGTGAACATTATAGCAAGATCAGGATGTATAATATAAGATACTCAAATTGAACTCTCGAGTACGAGATGTCTCGAGTGTTCACCTGTATTGGATATACGGGTGAAGCGTCCTTATTACCATCTTCATTAGGTCTTCCTTGATCCTCATCACTTCCTTTGAACTCTTAACCCTTGCTTAGGAATTCGTGTTCCATTCTTGATTATACCTCTCTAGTAACCTCTTTTGCTAATAGTTATCATGACTTTTCATAGGTTAAACCATCTACCCACTTCATCACCTTTCCTTCAGTTGATGATGGTACTCATATGAATGATGATCTTCCTTCAATGGACCATGATACCGGTCAATGTGCTTGGCTAAAGTCTGTTGGATCAACCTGGCTAGACTGGGCATAAGTGATCCTGGCTTAGTCACTTCCCTGGCCGTGTCCGCTGGACCGCAAGGACGTGAATCATGATTATGTAACGCCATCGATCTTCATCACTAGCACCCCTTTCTTTAGCTAGTGATGGCCCCCTGATTCTTTTACTTCTTCCTAATCACTTTTAGTTCATCTGAACTTTAGCTACGTTTATTCTAAGGAGGGTAGCATTCAATTTTCGATCACCAGGAGTCCGAGTTCGACAACGGAAGCGAATCGAAGGACGCTCAAAAGTATTGGAGGATGGTACTGAAGAATTTGAGACGAGCCAAACTTGACGTATTGCGACTTTTGAGCTAGTGTTTCTCTTCTAGCCCCTACTTCTATCTTGTACCCAATTTTCTCTCTCCAAGGGTTTGATTTCATTTCCCACCGACCACCTCCCCCCTCTTTAATTCCTTTGACCGCTTCCCCCCTCGAGACCCGTGCCCGCCGAACCCTACCCTACCTAACCCCGACTTCGGTGCCCCCCTCCCCCTCTTTTTTCTTTTTAACCCTCATCTCCTTCCTCCGCAAGCCACCCTGTGGCTTCCCTCAGACATCACCCCCCTCCTCCTCCCGGCCTCTCCCCCAAGCGAGCTCGATCGGACCCCGCATCGCCACTCCGATCTCCGATCCGCCAGCCTCACCCGAAGATCCGCCAGCTTCCGCTTCGCCCCATCCCGTAGGCCCTAGCTCCTCGCCATGGATCATCAGCCCATCGCAGCCCTCGCCGCCGTAGACCGACAGCCGCCGATGGCCTTTCGACGTTCTGTTTTGGGATTTTTGGCCTTGGCGACAACCCTCGCCGTCACCCTCGCTACCGCTGCGTGGCTGAGATCTTGGGAAGCCGTGATCCTTGGGCTTCTCTTGAGCTCTCTGCCTTGGGTCTCACCTACGTTGAGATCCCGTTTAGGCTCCCTTTTGCGTCTACTCCTTTTGGTGTGCGGAAAAGTGTGTTTTTGGTTATTTACTTGTTGGGTGATGTTGGGTGTTGCGAATGTCAGGTATTGGTCTACGGAAGGAATGATGGCAATGGTTACTGGTATGATATTGGCCATGGGTGTTGAAGTTGGATGTAGGCCTTGTGCTTGGCTCTGGATGAGAGCATGGATCCTGCCTTATTGTGTGATAGTATGGAGATTGACGGAAGAAATGCTGGCAGTAAGTACTGACTTAGAGTGTTGGCCTTGTACTTACCTTTGGACGGTAATTTGGACGTTAGCATGTGGTTGGGCATTATGGAAATTGATGGTGTTGGTACCCGTGGATTAGTCGATACGTGCTATATTATGAGCGACATCTTTGATTAAGACCCAGTAGCACGAATAAACCTTATGTTCTTCCATTTATGTGGTTTAAATAGCTTGCTACTGGCTTATCACCTCAGGTTCCAAGTTCGAACAGATGTTGTCATCATAATAGCCCTCATTTTCATGTGATTATCTCATGTTAATTTTGGACTACTTGAGAAGGCATGGTAACTATTGTAGTGATACTGGTCAGGACTAGTTACGGGAACTATGATGATGTTAATACTTATTAGAAATATCTCTTGTTTTCTTGATGCCATTATATCACATTATATTTCATGCTATTAACAACCTATTTTCTAAATTGTAATCATTCGACTAGTTTTCCATTTTATCATTTATTTGCTTGAGCTTCTTTATAATATCAATTATTTGTTTCAAAAAGACTTTTAAATTCCGAGGACGGAATTATTTTTAAGGAGGGTAGAATGTAACGGCCTGTATTTTTCCAATAATTTCAAATTAAGTATTTAAAGAAAATTCAATTTTAGTTGTATTTTATAATGGTTTGTTAGGAGTCTTAAACTGATTTCAAAAATTTCCTATAAAAATATTTTGAAGTATCAGACTAGTTATGGAGTATTTTGGTAAAATCGGATTTCGTCAAATACCTCTAAAAGATCTGATAAAAAATTCGTTTTCAGATATTGCAGTTTTGACTCAATGAATTTATTTTCTATTCAAACGTCTTCAAAACATTTTTAAACTTCTGCAGTAGCATCCTATGATCATTTGGGGCTTCCCACATTAATTTCGTAATTTTCTGATATCGTTTCAATAGAGAACCCGCAAACCCGCTTTCTAAATGTTTTGGCCAAAAACTAGTATCTCCGTAGCTCAAACCCTGGAACGGTCTTCGTATTCGCCATCCTCGCGACGATACGATCCCGTGGGTATGTTTTCGTAATTTTTCGGACACGTTTACTAGTAGGGGCATTTTCGTAATTTCATTTTTACTAATTGCCTAATTAACCCTAATTATCTTTTACCTACCCTACTAATTTTCATTAACCTAGCTAATCCAATTACCTAAATCTACCCGTATCTAACCCCACATTTTTTCTTCAGCTAACCCACGAACCCCCAGCTACCCCCATTTCATTAGCCTATAAATTAAACCCCCCTCTTCACGTTTTAACTCATAGTCATCCTCTCTCTATCTCTCTCACCCAGGCTTTTCGAAACAACCGCTCTCTCCCCCGTTTCATTTTAAACCCAGGCTCAACGCTCATCTCCCCCTCTCTCCGATTTCACCATCTCCCTCACGCTCTCTTCTCCGACGTGAACCCCGCACGGTGCTGCATCGCCGACAACACCGACCCATGCCTCCGCCTTCGCCATGCACCTCGCCGCCTGCAGCTCCTCCGAGCTCGTCTGACCGCCGCCGTCGTCACCCACCGCCGGGAGCTCGCCACCGCTGACGTCAACACACGGAGCCGCCACCTCGACGCTGCCCTCGCCAAGACGTCGCCGTCCGCTCCCGAAGGCTCCTCAACGTCGTCTCACGGCATCGACGTCGCCGCCCGTTCGACGTTGCTCCGCCGTCGCCACCAAAGCCGCAGCGCCCCACCTCCCTCCGAGAGCCTCGCTCCTCCGCCACGAACGGCCAACCCCCATCGCCGTGCTCCAGCCGCCTTCGTCCACGACCACCGAGCTCGTCGCCATCTCCATCGCTCCGCCACCGGAGCTCTGTTCTCCGCCTCAGCCTGCCAACGTCCCCCGCTCGCTGCAGCACTCGAAACCCGCCGCTGCACAGCCTCCTCGAGCGACGCCGCCGCCAGCTGCCGATGCCGCCCCGCCTCGCTTCGCCGTCGCCTCCCCGAGTCGACGCCGTCGCCGTCGTCTCCCTCCGCCACCGTCGATCGTCGTCCGACGCTGAGATCCCCCCCCGCCCCCGTTCGCTGCATGGGGAGAACGAAGCAGCTCGGTAAGTTAATAAGGGCAAACTTGTAAATACGCGGTTAAAACGTATTTTCGTATTTTTTTATTAATTATTAATTAGGGTTTATGGTTTTAAATCCATAAGTGATTATATAAGACCCAGAAAAATGTGAGACTAGCTCCAGAAAATCAGAAATGACATTCTGGACCCAATGGCGCTAGTTTCGTCTCAATCCGACGCTTAGTTTTTCCAGAATTAATTTTTAACCCTAAAAGATAAATACGTATAATTCGTTCAAAAATCTGTATCTTCTTATTTTTACGTAAACAAATATGTGATAAAAATATATGTTAAATAACTCTTTGTAACGGTCGTTTTGACACCGCTATTGCAACATTCCGATGTGGATTGCATCCGAAATAAATTCCTGAATAAATACGTTACTAATTGAAAAATGGTTTTTAAATTGTTTTTAAGCTTTTAAAAATCCTAAAAATTACTATAATCTTCAGAAAAATATTCTCTCTTGCAGTAAAACTATTTTCATCCTATATAGTTTATATAAAAATTTAGAACGCTTTTCGGCAACGTTTTAACCGGTTTTAAAAATCAAAACGATCCGATTATTCAAATAGAAATATAGCGTTCTTTAACCAAGTATTTTGTGATTGCAGGTACCAATCTTCGTGCACCAGCTCTTCTAGCTCCAGCCTCGTCTTGCCACGACGAGCTCCGTAAGTCACGACATATTCTAACTTTAGAAAACTAGTCTACTGTGCTTGCATGAACTTGTGACACTTCACTTATAGCCTCAGAACGGCTATTCAAGTTAAACCAAACTAGAGAACTAAATGAAAGTAATCTACCAAAGATTACTTTGCCAACTTTCAACTTGGGTAAATTGTGTGCTAGCCACACTACCACGTGCTCAAAGCACGGAAGTAACAACTTTTGGTGTTGGACTTGTCTTTATCCTACTTGCCGGTTTTCAATGAGGAAGTCAACCAGTTAACCTGGTGTGACTAACATGCGGAACATCGTGTGGAATATCATGTGTGGAACATCTTGTGGAACAATCCTGTCTAGAACTTGTAATTGACACGTCACTGGGGTATTGGGGTAACTCATAGTTTGCGAGAGTACGGGAGTGACTAGAGTTCGATCTACATGTCAAGCTGCCTGAGTTTTTGGCATACCGTCCAGCTGCCTGAGTTTTGGCAAAATAAAAGTAACCTGTCTAGCTGCCTGAGTTTTGGCAAACCATCCTGCTGCCTGGGTACCGGCATTCGTCTGGGTAGCACCCAGGCAAGAGATGAACTGAACGGTCACATATTGTACTCTCCGACTTGAGTCACGTAGTGTAACTTGCACAGTTACTTTCTTTACAGTACTTGCACTTTACTTACCAGTACAGTTACCATGCTTGCCTCACTTTACTTACCAGTACAGTCACCTTTACTTTACGCATTCCATGCACGTTACTTTCTACACTTGTACAGACACTGCACCGTACTTTACTTTACTTTCACTTTGGTCTGCTTTGTCATACTTGTACAATACCTCTCTTTCTTCATTTAGAATTGTTGTGACTTACCTACGGTTCCATCTCCGTGGCACCGCAGACGACATACATATGGAGGCAGATGCTCTTGAGCTAATAGCGCCAGACTTCGACCATGAGACCGCAGCTTCCAGAGCTATTTCAGTTGTGTACTTTCTTTCTTCATGTATCATTGTTGGAACAATTTGTACAGGACGGATTGTAATATTTGGACACTATTTGGGTATCTTTGTACATCTCTGCATCGTGGCTATTTTGACTTCACTGGTTAACTGCAGAACCTGCGCAATTATCAAATAAGTAACGGGCCCCCGAGAGCGGGTCGTTACAGACTATCTCTGGGATACATTTATTTTGGGAAATAATTTCTTGCCATGGACTAATGCACCTCATCCTTTGCAGGTCACAGGTGGACACCTACGAGGGATGCTTGGAGGTGCATTGCTTGGGTCCATTGGCACACGTGGCACAGCGCTTCTGGCGGAGCCACGGAAGGAGCAGTTAGAGCAGCTACCTGCCCCACTCCAGATCTTGGATCCGCCTATGCTAAGGTGTATCCTAATCCAGTAGTGTAAAAATTTACCGCTTTTTTAGTTTAGATTTGAATAATCTCTTCTCCTCTCATTAGCAAGGGGAGCGTATCTAGGATTTGCTTTTGCATCATAATTACCCTTCATGTCGTGCCCTTCTATCATTTCACCCTCTTCCTCTTCCGAGGAGAATGAGCACACTGTCTCTCCTGCATTTTGATTTCTTTCTTTTCCGATTTTCCCCCTAGCATATCTCTACATCCCCATTGATCATATCATTTTGCTAGCATTGTCATGTTCAGCTTGGGGGAAATCGACTTTTGTGTGCATGTTTTCGTGTGTCGTTGTCGTGTGTTTGTGTCTTTGAGTCATTCGTTGCGTTTTATATCTTTTATTTTGTATGTTTCTTTCTTTTTATTTTCCAGTTTCGTTCGCGTGTTTTTCGTGATTTTCATTTTTTGTGTCCGTGCACCCCCCCATTTTCATTGCCCTCCCGTATTCACTACTATTGCATTGAGGGCAATGCAAGTTTCAGCTTGGGGGAGTCACACTTCGTGCGTCATTTGTCTCTTTTTCTTCGTTATTTGAGTCGTTTTTCTCCGTGTTTTTCTTTTTCTTTTTCTTTTCTTCTTTTTTATCTCTTTCTCCTAGAGATGAACCCTATGATGAATTGCCACGAAAATCACACGCACACCTTGCACGGCTTCGATAATCACATTCACTAACCCTAGGATATCGAGTCCTCTTGCATTTCATGCGTCGCGGGTCCACTTAGCTTTTTGTGAGTCGTGCGTCGTGCCTAGCTGTTTGGTGTGCTTCTACTTTGTGATTTTGCTTTATATACATGTCCAGGAATGACCCCTAGATTATCATGCTTCGATTTGAATATGCGGTATTTATTTCCCATGTCTGCTTCTGCATGCTATATATATATATATATATATATATATATATATATCGTGTACTTCATTTCGCATGTGTCGGGATTCCACAATTAAGGACTAGGATAACCCATTTAGCCTATGTTCTATTTAGCGAGAATAGTTTCCTTTGCCCAAGTGTTTAGATTCCGACTACTTTTTTGTTTTACTTGGTGCAAATCCCCTCGTCGTGTACCGTTCTCCCACTTGGGAGAGTACACATGTGTATAGCCAAAAACCCAAAAATCCAAAAAAAGAGAAAAGAAAAGAAAAACCCAAAAAGAAAAGAAAAGAAAAATTTTGTATAGCCCAAAATCCAAAAAAAATATACAAACACCCAAAACCAAAAAATTTCAAGTGTGAATATTTTTCCTATCTACCGAGAATAAAGGGAAGGCGAGAATTTGCACCGAGTGCTCTTCTCCACATCATCTCAACCCCCATCGGTTTCGAAAACACTTAGCTTAGGAACTTTTTAGCTATTATCTTGGCTATAGTGTGGCGATTTCCTTAACCCTAGTTGTGGAGTCCCTGACGCATGATATGTTTCGATTCTCTCTCTATTCTCATGCATGCTTGAACCATATATTCACCGCTTAATTCAATTCGAATCGATATTTGGGTCATATCTTGGATTTGTGTATATCGAGCTTTATTGCACAATGTAGATAGTGATACCGTTTGCTAGCACACGACCACGCTCACTCGCGCTTCACCGCGTGAGCCCACGACACTTGTCTGGACTCGTACTCCTTGGTTTAGTGATGTGATTTGGCGTTTGTTTGCTTGGTGTGTCGTTTTGAATTTTGTTGGCCCTGACGGGCGATCTAGGATTCAGAGTTCTCTCTTTCTCTCTTTCTCTCTATTTTCTCCCTCCGAGCTCCTACTCTCACTCGTCTTCCTCGAGGACGTGGAAGAGTTCAGCTTGGGGGATTTTGACGTGCGTTTATATTTCATATATTTGCGCACGTTTTCTCCCGTGTTTTTTCCGTTATTTACCGCCGTCTTTTATTCATTTTCTCGTGTTTTCTTGTTTTCTTTCACTTTTCCGTGTTTTTGGTATTTTGCAGGAATTTCTAGCATTTGGGACATAAAACGACGATATCTTGAGTCCCCGGAGCAACGGGAGGAGTCACGCGTGATCCAGGGGGTCAAACGACCAAGATTGCCATCTTTCAGCCCCCACCCGATCGGTTGGACACAGCCAACCGATCGGGTGATGCACGCGTGTCCGACCCGGGCGGAAGCTGAAGCCAAGTGAAGATCAACCGACCGGTTCGCCGACTGGTTGAACACAGCTGAGTTCTCGGGAATTTGGGCGTAATTCCAACCGATCGGGTGACTTATCACCCGATCGGTTCATCTGTAGCCGCATCGCCTCAAATATCAAACCGACGGCTCCACCCGCTCTCCTCAGTGACCGGTTGAAGCTCCCGAAGCCCGACGGCCGAAGCAACAAGCCGCTCACCCGATCGGTTGACATTTCAACCGATCGGGTGGCCTTTTCGTCTCCTTTCGCGCACATCTGCTCATTCATTGAAGATCTGCTATCATTCCAGAAGGATTTTGGGTGATCTCTTATTTTTCTAGCATCGGCATCGTCGTTAGCTTTCCAACGATAGGTCACATGCCCAAATCCGATTTTTCTAGATTTTTCTGGAATTTTCTGAGCGCAACTATGTGCTGAAACTGGCTGCTGTCTGAAATTTCACTTCAACCGATCGGTTGACTTGTCAACCGACCGGGTGAGATCTGTTTCTACGAATCTGAGCTCTCTGTTTATTCCACCCGATCGGGTGGGCCTTTTTTGACAGTTCTGAACCCGACCCTGTTGGTAACAACGATCTATGAACTTCGTGTTTGATGATAACAAACGTGTGTGAATGTTTCTAATATGTGTGTTAAGTGTTTCAGGAATGGCAGGTCGGTAAATATTTGGAGAGATAACTAAGCGAGTGTGATGGAGACTAATGGGCGCACAAGTTCAAATTAGAGACTTGGTCAATATTCTATTCCTATTCAAAGGGGATGATCAAATCAGGTGTCGTTATTTGGTTCTCCAGGCCGGCCCATTTAGAAAAAACAAAAACTCCCTATCCTTTGATTAAATGAGGTAGCATGAACCCTAACCAAAATATCAGCAAGGTGAGGGCTTCTAATATTTTTTAGAGTTTTTGATTTGCAGCCGCAGACTCCTTAAGGTACAAAAAAGGAGATAGGCAAAAAAAAAGGCCGGCCCCATTAAAAAAGGACCCGAACCTTGCACAGCCAAAAAAAATGAGGCCCTCTCCTTTATTTACTTTTCAGTGCGTAACACATTTTTTTAGGGTAAAAACAAGCTTTTGTTTTTGGCGGCTGACCACAAAAAAAGATCAAGAGAGTTGTTTTGAGTGCTCCTGTGTTTTTCATTCTCTCACCCAAGAAATCAACAGTTCATACTTTTTGTTGGGTTCTCTTCATAATAAGAAAATCACAGAGTTCATGGTTTTTTTTTCAAGCATCAAAAGGATTTGAAGAGCACCCATGTCGTTTTTGGTTGGGAAGCCGAATTGAGATCACAAAGACACAGGCCGATTTTTCATCTTGTCAAGCACATGCCGATTTGCTATTCTTTGAAGCCAGGGTATGTCACAATTTCGTTTAGAGATCCAATCCACAGAATTGAAAGGTGCCACATTTTTAGCCGCAAAGTGTTGCTTTGAGAGAGCCAATCGAAGAACAACAACAGAAGAGGAGAGGAGCTTGGCCGAAATTATCCTTTGAAGATCTCTTCTAGCAATCTCCAAGAGCCCAATGAAATTGAGAGCCGCAGGTCAACGTTTTGGGGTTGATGATTGACTGCCGAATTGTGTTTTTACTCTTTGCAAATCACAAAGACTCAAGCCAAAAGTTTGAGATCCACAGTTGCCGCAACTTGTTGATTGAGGGGACTAAAGACTACTATCTGTCAGATTAATCTGACCACGTGCTGAATGACAAAGACATCGACACCATCACAAAACTGAGCGATTCTAAACTCTATACTTTAGTATATTTTTGATATTTGTGTTGTGATCTCTGTAGAACAATTTTGTTATTTGTTTGGGGACTTGGCTAGTTGGGGCTAGCCAAGAGAGAGAGGCTTTACTAGTATTGTTATTGTTTGGGTACTTTGGTGAGTGCAGGTGCTGAGAGCCAGGTGAGTGTAGGGTTGGTGCCCTAGCTACAGGTTGTACCAGTTAACTCTAATAATCTAGTATTGCTTTTGGGGCTGGATGTAGGTCGTGGGTGCGACCGAACCAGGGTATATCGCCTGTGCATGCTGTGACTATTTTTCTATCCTCTGCATCTGGTTGATTGTGCTATAACTGCGTGTGATTTCTCGTGGGTTGCACGAGAATTTTATAAGCCTATTCACCCCCCCTCTAGGCTTAGATCCAGATCCAACAAGTGGTATCAAAGCCAGTTTAGAGGATCTAGCCTAGTTGATCATGTCTATGAATATGTCTGATAGTGCTTTTGCTGAGGGACAGTCTATTTCCCGTCCCCCCAAGTTTAATGGTGTTGATTTTGCTTATTGGAAAACTAGGATGAGGATTTATTTAGCTGCTGTTGATTATGATGTATGGAGCATTGTAGAAAAACGCTATAAACCTCCCACCATTAATGTTGCTAATAATGAAATGATAAAACCAGAAGATAAGTGGGATGACTTTGATAAGAAGCGTTTTTCATTGAATAACAAAGCTATGAATGCATTGATCTATGCTTTAGATAAAGCTGAGTTTAACCGTATATCTCAATGTCAAACTGCGCAGGAAATTTGGCATACTCTGGAGGTGACTCATGAAGGTACATCGCAGGTTAAGGAGTCCAGACTTGCGCTACTCAGCACTTAATATGAAAGCTTCCGCATGCTTCCATCAGAGTCAATTAAAGAGATGTTTGCGAGGTTCACAGACATCGTTTACAAATCTACCTCTCTTGGAAAGCCGTACTCGAGTCTGGAGCAGATCAGAAAAATCTTAAGAGCATTGCCTAGTACCTTCCGTCCTAAAATCACAGCTATTCAGGAAGCAAGGGATTTATCGCAGATGAAAGTGGAGGATCTGATAGGGAACCTGATGTCCCACGAGCTAGAGCTGCAGAGCATTGAACTGAGAGAGAAAGATGAATTGAATACTTCAAAGGCAATAGCCCTTCAGGCTAAGGAGGATGAAGATGGAGATGAAGAGGAGGCCTTTTTGGTGAGAAGCTTCAAGAAATATATCAGAACTGGCAACGGGAGATCAGATATGTTGAAAAGGTTTAATCGCTCTAAATTTAATTCTAATAATAAATCTTTTGAGCAGAATACTACTGATCCGGTTACATGTTTTAAATGTAAAAAGCAGGGACATTTTATGAAACAATGCCCTCAAGGAAAGAATAGCACTGCGGAGCAAAAGGGAAAATCTTTGGTGCTCACATGGGATATGGACAGCGAGGATGAATCTCAAGAGGAAGTTGCACATTCCTCTCTTTGTCTGATGGGAGAACTAGATCAGGTAAAATCTTTAACTAAAGCTCAACTAGTGACTACCTTTAAAGAAATGCAAGATGAAATTGAAAGGTTGGAATCAACTATTGAGTTACTTGAATCTCATGTAGAGAAGTTTAAAAATGCTAATTTTGAATTGCAACAAGACAATTATAATATGTCATTAGAAGTTGATGATTTTAAAGAGAAAATTGCTGCATGTAATTCTACTATTAGCTCTTTAAAAAAGGAAAAATCTCGCATGCCTACTGAAACTGAGTGTCTGAACTGCTCTACTTTACTTAAAGATATTAGCATGTTTAAACTAAATACGATTAAGCTAGAAGTGGAAAATGAATCGCTAAATGAGAAAATTTGCATGCTAATAAATGAAAATAAAGAGCTAGAGAAGAAGATGGCCAATCTAAAAAAGAGTGAGGAAGAGAACAAAAAGGCCTTCATTAGTAAATGTACCATGCTTGTTAATGAGAACATATTTTTAAAGTCTAAAATATCTGATCTTGAATTGTCTATTAAAAAATTTGGTGTTGGAAAGCATTCACTGGACATTATTCTAGGTAATCAGATACACGGAAATAACAGGCGTGGCTTGGGATATGGAAATAAAATTGATGAGAGGCCTAAAATTTATAGAAAGAATCAAAAAGAAACTGGCGTAGGAAGAAGCATGTTTGCTAAATGTTATACATGTGGTGGTGTTGGTCATGCTTATTATAATTGCAAGTATAGGAATACCAACATCAAATTTAAGCAAATTTGGGTTCCAAAACATAAAGTGACTAACACTAGTGGACCTATTTGGATTCCTAGGTCACACATATCATGCTCTTCTTATGTGTAGGTACATGGCACGGCTAAGGAACAAAAGTGTGAGTGGTACTTAGACTCTGGCTGCTCAAGACACATGACAGGTGAAAGAGAAAAGTTCCTTAGCCTTACAAAGCATGAAGGAGGAAGTGTTACTTTAGGGGACAATGGAAAATGCAAGGTAATTGGTAAAGGTGTTGTAGGTAACGACACCTTTCGACTTACAGATGTCCTATTGGTTGAAAAGTTGAAACATAACCTCATTTCTATCAGTCAGCTGTGTGACAAAGGTATGAAAGTTGAATTTGATGAAAAACTTTGTAGAATCATTGATAGATCCACAGGTGACATTATTATTACTGCAAATAGAAAGAATAATGTGTATACTCTTATGATTGAAGAACTAACTGTTTCTAAATGCTTGCTTGTAGGTGAAGAAGAGGCCACACTATGGCATAGACGATTAGCACATGCAAGCATAGGATTGATAAAGAAGCTCGAAAGCAAAAATTTGGTAAGAGGACTACCGCATCAGACATATGAGAATGGTAAGTTGTGCGTGGCATGCACCAAAGGTAAGCAAACTAGATCTACTTTCTCTAGCATCAATGAAATTGCCACCACACGTATATTGGAATTAGTGCACATGGATTTATTTGGTCCCACAGACATTGCTAGCCTAGGAGGTAAAAAGTATTGTTTAGTATTGGTTGATGATTTCTCTAGATATACATGGGTATACTTCCTAGCCAAAAAATCAGACTCATTTGACCATTTTCAAAACTTTTGCATACAAGTTTCTAATGAGAAAAATTCTTCCATTGTAAAAATTAGAAGCGATCATGGAGGTGAGTTTGAAAATGCTATTTTTGAAAAATTTTGTTTTGAAAAAGGAATTTTACATGAATTCTCTTCTCCTAGAACACCTCAACAAAATGGGATGGTCGAGAGAAAGAATCACACATTAAAAGAGATGGCTAGGAGTATGTTAAATGAATATAGCTTGCCTATGTCTTTTTGGGCTGAGGCCATTAATACGGCATGCCATGTATGCAACAGAGTTATGCTTAGACCTATACTAAATAAAACATCTTATGAACTATGGCATGGCAACACCCCGAAAGTTTCTTACTTTAGAGTTTTTGGATGCAGGTGCTTTATATTAAATACTGCAGATCAGCTTGGCACCTTTGAATCAAAATCAGATGAGGGAGTGTTCGTAGGATATTCAGCAAGGAGCAGAGCATACAGGATTTATAATAAACGCACACTTGCAATTGTTGAATCTATAAATGTAAAGTTTGATGAATCTGATATAAATTCTTTGGATTACAGGCAGAACATTGAAGAGGAAAATGTAGAACAACAAGGCATTCCAAAAGTTAATGAGGAGCAACCTGAAATACAGAAAGAAGCTGAAACTGATTCGACAGAAATACAAGATGAAGCAGTTACCAGAGGAGAGTTGAGATTCACTCCAAACCACCCACCAGACTTAATCCTAGGTGAGCCTACGGCAGGTATTCGCACACGTTCCTCTTTTAGAGATCTTTGCGCTCTATGTATTTATGGTGACTTTATTTCTGTTATAGAGCCTAAGACTATAGATATTGCTTTAGAAGAGGAAAGTTGGGTTTTGGCCATGCAAGAGGAATTAAATCAATTTGTCAGGAATAATGTCTGGAAACTAGTACGTAGACCCACTGATTATCCTGTAGTTGGTACTAAATGGGTGTTTAAGAATAAGCATGATGAATCTGGTAATGTTATTAGAAACAAGGCTAGGTTGGTAGCTAAAGGGTATAATCAAATTGAAGGGATTGATGTGGATGAGACTTTTGCACCAGTTGCTAGGCTTGAGTCCATTAGAATCTTGCTAGCTTTTGCAAGTTATAAAGGGCTCAAACTGAAACAAATGGATGTAAAAAGCGCTTTTCTTAATGGCTACCTAAAAGAAGAGGTATTTGTTGAGCAACCCCCAGGTTTTGAAAGCCATAATTTTCCAAACCATGTTTATAAATTGGAAAAAGCTTTGTATGGTCTTAAGCAAGCTCCACGAGCTTGTTATGACCGTCTAAGAACATATTTGTTGGAAAATAATTTTAAAAAGGGGAGTGCTGACAATACACTATTCTTGATGTATGAATCTGAAGACTTTCTCATTGTGCAAATTTATGTTGATGACATTATTTATGGTGCTACTAACGATCTTCTATGTCAAAAGTTTGAGAAAGTCATGCAGGATCAGTTTGAGATGAGCCTTGTGGGAGAGCTGAAATATTTTCTGGGGTTCCAAGTAAAGCAAGGAAAGGAAGGCATCTTTCTATCTCAAACCAAATACATCAAGGAACTTCTGAAAAAGTTTGGGATGGAGAAGTCTAAAGGAATTGGAACGCCGATGTGCCCCAACACGAAAATGGACAGAGATGAACTAGGAGTTGCAGTGGACCAAAAGCTATATCGAGGTATGATTGGTTCTTTATTGTACTTGACTGCATCTAGGCCTGATATAATGTTTGCTGTATGTTTGTGTGCACGCTTTCAATCAAACCCAAAAGAATCTCATTTGAAAGCCATTAAAAGGATCTTTAGGTACCTAATCAGTACACCTACTTTAGGCCTTTGGTATCCTTCTAGTGGTAACTTTGATTTGGTGGGTTATTCTGATGCTGATTTTGCGGGTAGTTTAACTGATAGAAAGAGCACTAGTGGCACTTGTTTTATGCTAGGACACTCTTTAGTTTCATGGTCTAGTCGTAAGCAAAATAGTGTTGCATTATCCACTATTGAAGCAGAGTATATTGCCCGCGGCAGTTGTTGTGCTCAAGTACTGTGGATGATGCAAACATTATCTGACTACGGACTAGCTCTTAAAAGAGTTCCTCTTCGATGTGATAGCAAGAGTGCCATAGATCTTTCTAATAATCCCGTACACCACTCTCGTACTAAACATATTGACGTAAGACACCATTTTCTTAGAGATCACCTCACTAAAGAGGATGTGTCTGTGGAGTTTGTTCCTACGGAATCTCAACTTGCAGACATATTCACCAAACCTTTGGTTGAGGCTCGCTTTTGTCGTCTTCGTCTTGAGCTTGGTATTATTGATAAAACTTAGTACGAGACTCCATGTTTTCATGTGTGCTTGACTTCTTTTGTTTGTGTGCTAGCAGTTGCATTGTTGTGTGTGCATGATTTATTTTTTTCTTTGTGTGATTGCATCTCATGTTTGCTTTAGTATCTCATGCATTAAAAACAAAAAAAACACAAAAAAATTGAAAAACAAAACCATAAAAAAAATGGTGCTTCAATGTGTATCTTTCTCTTTGATTCATTAAAAGAAGTATTCATGAATAATTTTCATATCTGTGTAGAAATTGTTGTATTATTTCTTTTGCTACATGCGCATGTCCATCTTTCTAAATATTCATGGCATGTTCAATGACTGAAAATATTTTGATTTCTACACCATCTACTTCACTTCCACATATATTATTATTGTTGCACATTTGGAGGTATCGTTTTTGAAGTTGGAAATGTGAATGTAGGAGGAAAACTTAACTGATAATCTAAGGGAGATGATATACCTTGCCATGGATAAAAATTGAGCATTACAAAATGGTAATACTACAAGTATAAACCTGAAAAAGAAGGTTAATTGCTCTGTATGGAAAATGGATACAATCCTTGGCAACGGTATTACCCACGAGTATCCAACATAAGCTTTATGGGTAAACTTTAGCGTTGGTGTCTTTACTCGTCAAGCAATGCCACCCCCACATCTAAGAGTCCTTATAGGCTATGTTTTTGGGGTGTGGTACCTTGAACTCACTCTTCTTACTGAGGTGGGAAAAATCACTCCTAGGTGATAGAATGTTATTTGGAAAATGTGGACTTGTTTTGGTTGACTTTCTTAAATGATTCTCCCTTTGTGCTTCAATTTTAATCATCGCACGTACACGTTGGTGTAGAAGTCGTAGTTGTTTACCTTCATTGGATTTTGACTTGATTATTCTATGAGTATATGCATGCAATTGTTGGTAATGGTTAATAATACTCTCTTTTTGCACAATATATGATTTTGACTTCGTGTGATGGCTTTTGATGATAACAAAGGGGGAGAAAAATTTGGGAAGATTTGGTATTTACTTGGTGGTATTTACTTGGTGTGCTTTGGCATTTGGTACTATCTTTGTAATGCTCGCAAATATATGAGTGTTTGATTAAGGGGGAGCATTAATGAATACTGGAGAAGCACGAAAATAGGGGGAGCTTGCTTATTGCTAAACTTTACACATTATTGTTCACACATCATTTCATCTTATTGCATGTCACCCACTATCGCCACACTATCACACACACTATTTGGACTTTCGTTGCTCCAATCTTAAACTTAGTTTGTCATCATCAAAAGGGGGAGATTGTTGGTAACAATGATCTATGAACTTCGTGTTTGATGATAACAAACGTGTGTGAATGTTTCTAATATGTGTGTTAAGTGTTTCAGGAATGGCAGGTCGGTAAATATTTGGAGAGATAACTAAGCGAGTGTGATGGAGACTAACGGGCGCACAAGTTCAAATTAGAGACTTGGTCAATATTCTATTCCTATTCAAAGGGGATGATCAAATCAGGTGTCGTTATTTGGTTCTCCAGGCCGGCCCATTTAGAAAAAACAAAAACTCCCTATCCTTTGATTAAATGAGGTAGCATGAACCCTAACCAAAATATCAGCAAGGTGAGGGCTTCTAACATTTTTTAGAGTTTTTGATTTGCAGCCGCAGACTCCTTAAGGTACAAAAAAAAGGAGATAGGCAAAAAAAAAGGCCGGCCCCATTAAAAAAGGACCCGAACCTTGCACAGCCAAAAAAAAATGAGGCCCTCTCCTTTATTTACTTTTCAGTGCGTAACACATTTTTTAAGGGTAAAAACAAGCTTTTGTTTTTGGCGGCTGACCACAAAAAAAAGATCAAGAGAGTTGTTTTGAGTGCTCCTGTGTTTTTCATTCTCTCACCCAAGAAATCAACAGTTCATACTTTTTGTTGGGTTCTCTTCATAATAAGAAAATCACAGAGTTCATGGTTTTTTTTCAAGCATCAAAAGGATTTGAAGAGCACCCATGTCGTTTTTGGTTGGGCAGCCGAATTGAGATCACAAAGACACAGGCCGATTTTTCATCTTGTCAAGCACATGCCGATTTGCTATTCTTTGAAGCCAGGGTATGTCACAATTTCGTTTGGAGATCCAATCCACAGAATTGAAAGGCGCCACATTTTTAGCCGCAAAGTGTTGCTTTGAGAGAGCCAATCAAAGAACAACAACAGAAGAGGAGAGGAGCTTGGCCGAAATTATCCTTTGAAGATCTCTTCCAGCAATCTCCAAGAGCCCAATGAAATTGAGAGCCGCAGGTCAACGTTTTGGGGTTGATGATTGACTGCCGAATTGTGTTTTTACTCTTTGTAAATCACAAAGACTCAAGCCAGAAGTTTGAGATCCACAGTTGCCGTAACTTGTTGATTGAGGGGACTAAAGACTACTATCTGTCAGATTAATCTGACCACGTGCTGAATGAAAAAGACATCGACACCATCACAAAACTGAGCGATTCTAAACTCTATACTTTAGTATATTTTTGATATTTGTGTTGTGATCTTTGTAGAACAATTTTGTTATTTGTTTGGGGACTTGGCTAGTTGGGGCTAGCCAAGAGAGAGAGGCTTTACTAGTATTGTTATTGTTTGGGCACTTTGGTGAGTGCAGGTGCTGAGAGCCAGGTGAGTGTAGGGTTGGTGCCCTAGCTACAGGTTGTACCAGTTAACTCTAATAATCTAGTATTGCTTTTGGGGCTGGATGTAGGTCGTGGGTGCGACCGAACCAGGGTATATCGCCTGTGCATGCTGTGACTATTTTTCTAAACTCTGCATCTGGTTGATTGTGCTATAACTGCGTGTGATTTCTCGTGGGTTGCACGAGAATTTTTATAAGCCTATTCACCCCCCCTCTAGGCTTAGATCCAGATCCAACAGACCCAAGAGGGGTTTTGAGGGGTTTATAAATAGAGATTGGGGGCACGACTTGGGGGTATTCTCATCTAGTTTTTTTAGGGCTTTTTCAGCCCCTTTGCTGGGAGTTTAGGTTAGTTTAGCTTAGGGTTGTATTGTTCAATAAGTCTTGTATTGGATTGACGATTCAACTCAAGATAAGTATTTTCCTCTCTTTTTCTCCATTGTTTGTATTGTGTTTATTTTGCTTGATGGTGAAAGTTTATATGTCTTTTGTGTTCTTTGTTTATATGTTATTCACCATGGAGTAGTATTGATGAACCCTAATACGGGTTAGGGTAGGATTGATGCTTGGTTGTTTCATTTGACTTGGTTGCATGGCATGTGTTCGATGAAATGCGTCAATGGGGATTTCTAGTAATCTGGGTCCAATTCGTATGGCAACACACTAGATGTGTTGGGGATTGGGGTCCGGTGCTTGTCCTGTCAAGATCCGCTTCGATGTATTGCTAGAAATCACATTTGACCTATTTGGCCATTAGGGTTACGCGGGGGTGTTTCATTGTCATTGGCGGGAGAAAGACCGCCTCTGACCGTCGGGCCAAGGGGGAATAAACTTGGCGGTTGACTCCCTAGCCATAGCTCACGCCCCGAGCGTTGACATCGAGTCCTCGCGCGCGGGAGCGGCTTGGACGAAGTGTTGGGAGATATCATTGTGGCCTTAATGCTCCCGGTTGCGGAAGGTGTTAATGGACACGGGAGTGCCCACCGTCCGGAACCGGGTAGGCCTAGCGTGCTTGGCACCGACCGGAATATCGGGCCATGGACGCTAGGTACCACCTTTTGGGGCAATGTCTCACCCTGGATCAAGTCAAATGCCAAGTGTCATGAGTGCTCTAGCCCGTGTTAGCGGGGATTCATTTTGTGTCTTTTTCATTTCTTTCTTTTATTTCTACACTTCCACCCATATCATCCGCGTAGCTAGCACACGACCTAGGCGAGGCTAGTAGCCACTCAAGCCATCCACCTCCCTGAGTTCGATAAACCCGCACCCTACACTAACCGTGCACTTGCGGTAAAACGACACCGCGCCCATACCGTAAACGGGACGCCGGTCAATCTGCTTCATTATCTTCATAGACACCATATCCCACTTTATCATTCTTCCCCCACGCCGTCACGATGTCTAGGAAGGGAAAGGAGATTGCCTCATCGTCACGCAGACATCCCCTTTACGGCCCTTTTTCCCCTTATTTCCTTGGCATCAACCCTTCTTCTGAAGAGCAATCTGATCGTTTGCAAGCACTTCTTCATCACCCAATGCGACCTACTCTTTTCACCGACTCCCCCACCCTTGAATCTCTTGTACTCTTTAGGGGCATCAGCGCACTTTTTCGCTTCATAGGTTGCGATTACCTTCTACGTACCCATGCGCACACACAGAGGAATCTCACACTCGAGTTCCTCAGTTCTCTGGAAGTGTCCGAGCATGGTTTCACCTTCCGCGCCTTCAATTACGATTTTCCCATGAGTTTTCACGAGCTTAATAATATTCTGAATTTCCCTCACCCCGATCGTCATGTTGAATATTCAACTCACGATCGGTCTGATATCTTTTCATACTTTCGTGACAATGGTGTCTGGCAACGGTTCACCCGGTATGCTACTTTTCCCTCGGTAGCTCTCGCCTCCTCATCATACATCTGTGCTACCGCTTCGCCCATTGCTTCCTTGCTAACACCATTTTCTCCCATGTGGATATTTCCACGGTGTCCCGGGATGAGCTCCTCTTTCTTTACGCCATGTCTCACGATAGGATTCATGGTAATATCCCATTACCCATAAACACCGCTCATTGGATCATCCACGAGATCTTATCTGTTAGCAGCGCTACCTCTGGATCTATCTGCTGCGACGAGATGATTACTCTTATTATCAGCTGTGTTTTGAGGTTGCCGCCCCCACCTCCCTATTCTACCGGGACGCAGCCGTATCGACCGTGATTACTTGATCGAAATCGGTATGCTAACTCCCTTTGGTGAGGAGCGTGCGGTCTACCTCTACAGTCCTGCCAACACTCCTTATGACATCCTCCTGCCCTCATCTTCGGAGTGCCTCCCCTTACGCATTTCACATCTACCATGGGAGTTCTACCCGGATCATTGGTACACCACACTCGTACACTTTTCACCCTTGGATCCTCCTGATTGGCACCTATGTGTGGTTCACCCGGTGCCATCATTATCCACCACGACCCACCGATAAATCTCGATCCTCCGGTGATCCAGCATGTTGTTCCTCCCTCTCCTATTCGCACACCCTCTCCTTCATCCTCAGAGGATTCCTTCTACCATTATTCACCACCCTCATCGCCATCTCCTTACCATTCTACCGAAAGCGACTCCAATTGACTTCCCCTTAGCTTATTTCTGCATCGTCATGATCATATCTTATTCCTAGCACTATCATGTCCAGCTTGGGGGAAGTCGACTTTTGTGTGTTTTGTCGTGCTTTTTCTGTGTGATGAGCTTGTTTATATATGTCGTGTGGTGTACTTTTCTATCGTTTATTTTCTGTATTTCTTTTTCCTCTGTCTTTTTTTCAGTTTCGTATGTGTGTTTTTTCGTTTTTCATTTCTCTTTGTGTCGGTGCGTATTCCCCCCAATTTTCATTGCCCTCCCGTATTTACTTTTATTGTATTGAGGGCAATGCAAGTTTCAGCTTGGGGGAGTCGCACTTCGTGCGTCGTTTTGTGTCTTTTTCTTTATTTTTGAGTCGTTTTCACCGTGTTTTTCTTTTTCTTTCTTTCCTTTTTCTCCTCTCTCCTAGAGATGACCCCAAATGATGAATCGCCACAGAATCACACACACACCTAGCATGAACTCGATAATCACATTCACTAATCCTAGGAAGCTAAGTCCTCTTGCATTTCATGCATCGTGGGTCCATTTTGCGTTTGTGTGAGTCGTGTGTCGTGTCTAGCTTACGATGTGCTTTTACTTTGTGATTTTGATTTATATACCTGTCCTGGAATGACCCCTAGATTATCATGTTTCGATTTGAATATGCGGTATTTGCTTCTCATGTCTGCCTCTATATGCGTGCTATATATATATCGTATACTTCAATTCGCATGTGTCGGGATTCTACAGTTAGGACTAGGATAACCCATTTAGCCTATGCTCTGATTAGCGAAGAAAATCTCCCTTGTCCAAGTGTCTAGAATCCGATTTCTTTTTTATTTTACTTGGTGCAAATCCCCTCATCGTGTACCGTTCTCCCACTTGGGAGAGTACATACATGTATATACTCAAAAGTCCAAAAATAAAAAAAAGGGAGAAAAAAGAAAAACCCAAAAAGAGAAGAAAAGAGAAAAGAAATGAAATATATATTTTTTGGAGAGAATGAAATATATATATATATATATATATATATATATATGTATGTATAGCCAAAAACCCAAAAAAAATACATATATCCAAAACCCAAAAAAATTTCTGTGTGAATATTTTTCTACCTACCGAGAATAAAGGGAAGGAGAGAATTTGCACCGAGTCTTCTTCTCCACATCCCACATCATCTCAACCCCCATCTTTGGAATAGGGACCTTCTAGCTATTATCTAGGCGATAGTGTGGTTATTTCCTAGTCCCTAGTTGTGGAGTCCCTGACGCATGATATGATACGAATCGATTCTTACTCTGTTCTAATGCATGCTTGAGCTATATATTCACCGCTTATTTCAAATTGAATCGATATTTGGGTCTTTTCTTGGATATGTGTATATGGAGCTTTATTGCACACTGTAGATAGTAACACCGTCTGCTAGCACGCGACCACACTCACTTGCGCTTCACCGCGTGGGCCCTTGAACTCGTTTTCCTTGGTTTAGTGTTGTGATTTGTCGCTTGCTTGCTTGGTGTGGCGTTGTTGATTTTGTTGGCCCTGACGGGCGATTTAGGATTTAGAGTACTTTTTTTTCTCTTTCTCTCTATTTTCTCCCTCCGAGCTCCTACTCTCACTCGTCTTCCTTGAGTACGAGGAAGGGTTCAGCTTGGGGGATTTTGACGCGTGTGTATATTTTATATATTCACACACGTTTTCTTTGTGTTTTTCCGTTATTTTCCGCCGTCCCGTATCCATTTTCTCGTGTTTTCTAGTTTTCTTTCACTTTTCCGTGCTTTTGTGTGTTTGCAGGAGATTGCCAGCGTACGGGACACATAACGAAGATATCATAAGTCTTCGAAGCAACGGAAGGAGTCACGCGCGATCCAGGGGGCCAAACGACGAAGATTACCATCTATCAGCCCTCACCCGATCGGTTGGATAAGCCAACCGACCGGGTGATGCACGCGTGTCCGATCCGGACTGAAGCTGAAGCGAAGTGCAAGGTCAACCGACCGGTTCGCCGACCGGTTCATCCTAACAGAGTTCTCGGGAAATTGGAGCTGAATTCCAACCGATCGGGTGACCTTCACTCGATCGGTTCATCTGTAGCGAATTTTATGAACGACAACCCGGAGAGCTCAACCGACGGCCCGCTGACCGTGCCAAGTCGACTGAAGTCTCTGTTCTTTTGGGCGATAATTCCAACCGATCAGTTGATAACTCAACCGATCGGTTCACCTGATGACCGCATCCCTTCAAACGACGACCCGCTTGCGCCAACTGGTCGGGTCAAGTGAGCGGGTGAAACTTCTGAAGCTCGCAGCCGAAGCACGTAGCAGCTCACCCGATCGGTTGATTCTTCAATCGATCGGGTGAAGTCGTTTTCTATATATAGTTGCCTAGGTTTTCTGAAAACGGGAGTTGTATTTTTTTCCTGTTTTTCTCTACTTGTGACGGTTGGAATTTTATTGTTATTTGTAAGTGTTCTGATCCTTATGAAACTTTGATATTATCTTAATAGCATTGCTACTACTTCATTTCAATTGCCTGATTATGATTTCTACGGTCGATTTTCATTTAGATTGCTTTTTAGCTATAATATGTGAGTAGTTCCCAAATCTGAGATTTCGGTGGAAACCCCTTCATGGTTTCTCCCTGATGCGTCCATAGGACTAGGATTTCGATAGAGATTAGGAATTTAGCGGTTACGCGAGGTGTTTCATTGTCATCGGCAGGAAAAAGACAGCCTTTGACCATTGGGCCAAGGGGGAATAAACTTGGCGGTTGACTCCCTAGCCATAGCTCACGCCCTTAGCATATACATCGAATCCTATCGCGCGGGAGCGGCAGGATGAGATGTTGGGAGTTATCGTTGCGAGCTTAGTGCTCCCGGAGTCGGTCAGTGTTAATGGACATGGGAATGCCCACTGACCGAACCCGGGTAGTCCGGCGTATCATCCTGGGCATCGACTGGAATATCAGGCACATGGGACGCTGGTATCACTCTTAGAGGCAACGTCTCACCACTAAACCCTAATTCCGATCGTATTTCTATCCGTAGGGCGTAATAGCGAGAACACATGATAGGGTGGAAACTGAAGTCCCAGGTTTGCCTTTATATTGTTTGTCCCATGTATTTACATTCCGTGACAAACCATCTATCGATCGGGCTAGCTCACCCCTAGGATGAATTGGTTCCTTTTAGAAACAAGCACAACCACGCCTACCTGTGTTTGAACCCCAAGCCACACTACAACACCATACGCTTGCGGTACAAATATTTTAAATTTGGTATCCCCCAATCCGACTAGACTCTGCATGAGACAACAAAAGACAGGGGACGTCAAATAGCCAGCCAATCCCAAGATACTCCGAATCTCTGAAATTGACTTGGGGACATGCCATCTCTCCACTGTTGCCACCTTTTCTGGATCAACTGATATGCCTTCTCCTGAAACTATGTGCCCCAAAAATGCCACTTTAGACAGCCAAAACTGGCATTTACTAGACTTGGCATATAACTGATGCTGCCTCAAAGTCTCTAGAATAGTCCTTAAGTGATCTGCATGCTCTTCATCATCCTTGGAATATATCAGGATATCATCAATAAAGACTACCACGAACTTGTCCAAATAGTCAAAGAATACCTGATTCATTAATCTCATGAAGGTAGCTGGAGCGTTAATCACTCCGAAGGGCATCACCAGGAACTCATAATGTCCATAACGGGTTCGAAAAGCTGTATTCGGAACATCGGATCCCTGAACCTTAATCTGATGATAACCGCTCCGCAAGTCCAACTTTGAGTAGACTCGGGATCCACCAAGCTGATCAAAGAGATCATCGATGTGAGAAAGTGGGTACTTGTCCTTTATTGTCACCTTATTCAATTCCCTATAGTCAATACACATCCTCTGGGATCCATCTTTCTTATTTACCAAAATCACTGGTGCTCCCCAAGGTGACACGCTTGGCTGTATCAGCCCTCCATCTGATAAGTCTTTTAACTGATGACGAAGCTCGGCCAACTCAGGTGGTGCCATCCGATAAGGAGCCTTTGCAATGGGCTGTGTGCCTGGTACCAAATTAATGGTGAACTCCAATGATCGATCAAGAGGAAGTCCATAAATGTCATCGGGAAAGACATCAGGAAAGTCCCGCACAACCCTAGGTAAAACTGGCTCCGCCTCCATGGCCATCGCCAACACTTCTGCTTCCACTGGTGTTACTCTGAATCTTACAGGTTCTAATGTGCAACTTCCACTTCTGAACTCAAACTCTGGATGATCGGGAATCTGAAAGACTACCCTCCTTAATTTGCAGTCAATAGTGGCACAAAACATCGCTAACCAGTCCATCCCAAACACCGCTTCAAAGGTGGGCATCTCAATCACTAGGAAGTCAGCATATAACGCCCGACCACAAATTTCCACTGGACAACAATGGAGTCCTGAAGTACTCCTGATCACACCATTTCCCGTGTGAATATTTCAACTAACAGTAAAGGAGTCAACTGGTATTGCATTTTTGTCCACAAAGTGTTGGGACAGGAAATAGTGTGAGGCCCCAGAATCAAAAAGTGCCAATGCAGGAAAAGATGCTATTTTAACCATACCTAGAAGCCAACAAAGAAATTAAACTAACGTCTATCATAACTAAGCAACAAGTAATGCAATATAAAGTAAGTAGAGGGCTAGAACCATACCCGTGATAACCTGGCCTGAGTTTTCTGCCTCAACTGCTGTCATTGTGAAAGCTTGGGACTTTGGAGCAGAGTTTGTCTTCTTAAAGGTCTGTCGCTGAGGAGGCAAGGAAGGTCCTCTAGGGGCTGGCATGCCTGGTCCAGTCGGTGCCGGAAGTGAAGGCCGCTGCGGACTAGGTGGAAGAGTTTGCTACTGCATCAGTCTAGCAGCCACAGGTGCTACTGGGGCCTGATAGGCACCCTGCTGTGGGTAGAACCTGCTAATGTGTCATCGGCCACCGCAAGCGAAGCATTGTCTAGCCCAAGCCCTACACTCCTTCTGCTCATGACCAGCCATGCCACAGAATTGGCATGTCAGACGTCTCGGTGTTACTGCAGGGGCTCCTGGCCTTTTGAACTAGGCCGTCTGTACTGGGAGAGATAATGCCTTCTAAGATCCTGATGGTCATCTGTCACCTGCAGGTATCTTCCCTATGCTCCGCAAATGGATCTCATATAATCTTGCCGCCTCGAGCACATCCTCCTATGTGGCAAGTTTCTGTGTAGACATCACCCCTCTATACTCCGGATCTAGTCCCATGCAGAAGCATCGAACTTGGGTGGAATCATTCGCAACAAGCTCCGGGGCAAACTTGCTCAGCAAAGAAAACTCGGCGTCATACTCATTTACACTCCGTCGGCCCTGGGTCAACTGCTCAAAACGCTGTCTGAGCTCATCCTTTGCAGTTTCTGAAAGAACCTTGGACTCAAAACACTCCTTGAAGGTCTTCCAAGAGATAGGGCCTGTCAGATGTCACTCCTGGGCATCTCACCAATCTCTGGCCTGATGTGTCAACTGCCTTTTTGCTGCATCAACCCAACTCTCCAATGGAAATCCAACAGCTGTGAGGTCATCCTCCGTGCATCGTAACCACTCATCAACCTCCAAAGCAGTCTCCTTTCCAGAAAAAGTCCTCGGCTTCATTGCCCTGAACTGCTTGAAGCCTGGGGTCTTCTGACCCTGCACCTTGGCGAGCATCTCAGCCCGCTGACCCAGACTCGTCTGAAAACCCAGTAAAATTTTCTCCATCAAAGAGGGCTCAGCATGCTCCATCTCTGACGAAGATATCCCGTTTCCACTATCCATGCTGCAGAGAAAGGACATCATAAGAAGAATCAGTACCATATGTGATGGCATTAAAGTGTGTTGGATGTATCATCCTTTCGCATATCGCAGTGTGACAGACTTGCATGGGCCACAACTAAACCTGTCACGCCCCATTCTCACCAAATACCTCATATGACATCCCCCACCATGGGAAAAGGAGTGTGGAGCCTGACAAACCGCGGCATTTTATCGATGCCGATGCCCCGGTATGCACACGCACCCGGGACAAGCGACTCGTAGTCTTACTGCAAGCGCATAGCATAGTGGCGAGCGGGTATCGAACTCAGGGAGGAACAATGACAGTGTCTCCTTCCAATCACCTAGCTATCAAAATGGTCGAGAATAATTTGGGGTAAAATTGTCACAATCGTTCGAATGTCGATAGGAATATCAATAAAATAAAGCGCTTAGGGATAGGGAATCCCTGCTACGGACCGTATCTCATCGTTGTGATTCGTAGGTTACATCATTGCTAGACTTGAATTTTAGGTGAACTAGTCGCAACTAAATGTAGAACCAAGCTCACGCTCTCGCGCTATTGTCGGTCTATAGCGAACATAGGGTAGGGCCCAATCTCTTGCAAACCCTAACCTAAGCCGCTAGCGTGAAGAATGACATCATCGTTCAACCGTATCTCGAGCCCACTCTCATGCAAACTCGAGCTACGACCTAGGTTGAGATAGTTCCTACCTGTCCAATCTCTTGCAAACGGATATTGGCATAGAAACACGATTGAAAATCCTAGCTTTGGCCCAATCTCTTGCAAACCAATTCTAGGGAAGTCCAATCGTAAATCTAAATCGAATTTCTAGGGCTTCTTATCGATTGGGACCCAATCTCTTGCAAATCCCAATCAATATGAATCCCTAGCTATCCGTACTTAATCAATCCCAACCTAACCCTAATCAATTCTAGCAAGAATTTCACCAATCCATCACAATTTAGAAATAGGGTTCATAGGGTTCATCCATATGCCCTAGGACAATAAAACTATTTACTAATCATCATGCAATTCATGAGAAAATCAATAACAAATTGAGCACAATTCATTGCAATAGAGAAATTATCAACAAAAATAGAGTTTTTGATGAGAAAAGAGACAAACCAATGAGAATCCAATAGCATCCAACAAAAGTCCCCTTTCTAATCTCTCCAAGAGCCTAAATCTAATTACCTAAAAAGCTCTCTAAAAAGGCTGCAAAAAGTATCAAAAAGTTCTTCTAAACTAGGGCAAAAACTGGGTTTAAATACCCCTCAAAATCGCCCAAAAAATCGTGACAGAAATGCCCCTGCGCAGCCCAGAAATCGCAGTTTACGCAGCAGGCAGGGCGGCTCACTCGGCCGAGTGAAAATGTCACTCGACCGAGTGACAAACCCTGTACATTTCCAGTAAGTTGGGACCTTTGGGGGTCTATCTTCGGAGGTGACTCGGCCGAGTGGCTTTACTCACTCTGCCGAGGGGCGTTTCATGCTCGGCCGAGTCCAAACCCTGAATCGCCTGTACATTTCCAGTAAGTTGGCCTCTTTTGATGTGGAGTTTAACATGCCACTCAGGCGAGGGGATCTTCATACTCGGCCGAGTGGACTATCTTCACTCGGCCGAGTGCACGCTGATTTCCTTCTGTTGATGCGTATCCGGTCTGGTCGGCCGAGTGGTCTTCTGGCTCGGCCGAGTGAGTGCTTCACTCGGCCGAGTGAGATGCTGCAGATGCCCAATCTTCATCGTTTCGCTTCCTCGTCGCTCCTATGAAGTTTCTTCTTCTTCCACTTGTCTTCCATCGCTGAATAGCACTCAAAAGAGCCTTGGGTGACACTCCGGAGTGGGTGCAAATTCTCTTGATCTCAAAACCACTCCGAATCACTCCATATCTCCTGAAATACGACAAAAACAAGAAATCGTGAAAAGCATCGCAATATTGTCGATTAATAGTGAAAAACACGATATGAGCGATCAAAGTGGCATGCAAACATGCCGAAAAAGGGTGTAAAATATGGAGTAATCAAAATCCCCCAAGCTTACCTCTTACTCGTCCTCGAGGAAGATGAGTAAAAAGCGAGCCCGTCGGGCAAAATGATGGAAAAGAGGGAAAATAAAAAATAAAAATAAAAATAGAATAGAAAGCGAAGAAGGGGGTCGCTAGATCATTTTCTCAGGACGTGGGTTTTGCTTACTCATATTGCATACATCGAATATAAAACACATGTCACAGACTTTTATTTCGATATCATAGTATAATAATGCATCCGAAATAGAAAACCCCAAAATATCAAAATAGCACGAAACATGGAATCATTCTAGGATTAGCATCGTCTGAAGCATCTAAAGCGGTATGCATAACCATATATCACACACTTTTCAATTGAATGCTTTCTATAAGGAGTATAAGAGATATCACACGATATGAAATAGTAAGAATAGAAAAGTATGGTTTTCATGAAATGAATGCTAAGTGTCAATTTCTGGATTTCGTGAAACTTTAGCAATCTCACCGAGTATAGAAGATTACTAAGCCTAGGTTGTCATGCACCGTCAAGTAGTCACTCTCACACACATCATTGGATCCTTTCCCCCAAGCTTATCCATAAGCGTGGTGGCATAAGCAAATCAATATATACATTCCCCATTTCTTTTGAAGCTCCAAAAAGAAGTAAAAATAAAAACAAAAAGAGGGAAGAAAAAGAGAAATAGTATGAGATGAGATCGTTAATAAACTTCTTTTCTCTTTTCTTTTCTTTTTCTCAATTTTTCTCTTTTTTTTTCCTTTTTTCCTTTTTTTCTCTCTTTTTTTTGAATGAACATATATACATAAGCGATCCCAAATCAAAAGAGAGAAGGATATACAAGTATATATATTTTTTCTTTTTGATTTTGGGGGTTTGGAGCATGAAAATTAATCGCGGGGGAAATGCCGATAATAGACTTGCTAAGGGGAGGATTCACCAATGAACTTTAAGTAGAGAAATAATGCTCAAGATATGTGGAGAAAGAAATAAATGTATCACTCGGTTCACTCTATAGGACGTGCATGACAACTTTCGGCAGAGTAATATAATCTACTCAGTTTAATCTCAAAAAGTAAACTAGTCCAGATATATCATCCTAGCAATCTTCAATCAACCTGAAGGTGAAGCATACAATTCATGCAATTAGAAGTGAAATGAGAAAGGAAAGCAGTACTCCAGATATAAGCAATCAATGTGTGAAGCTTGGTGTGTTTTCTATGATAAGCATACATATGAATCATCAGACATCAACTAATAACAGAATTTCATCCATATTCATACAGAAAAAGAGTGGGTTACTATTTCAAATGCAAAGCAGAACATAGCATATGATATCTGAAACAAAAGCTAGGACATGACAAAATAGCATGCACATAGAGATAAGCTAACACCACGTCATCATCATCACAGAAAAGTCATCTCTAGCAAAAGATGAAAGAAACAAAGATAAAAGAAAATAGAACTATATATACAATGCAGCATACTCAAAAAAGGATAAGAAAACGTGATGCATGATAAAAAAATGAAGAAGTGGTGAAAATAAGTGCAAAAGTCGAAAGGAAATGTGAGAAATCAAAAATAAAGGGTGGCAAAAATAAAAAGTGTGAGAACTCACTCCCCCAAGCTGAAGTGCACAGTGTCCTCAATGTGCGGAGTGTAGCACACCGAGCGACGTGAAGTGGGTGGGGTGGGTGAGGATGCATGCATGATGAAAAAGAAAGAAAAATAAAAAGAAAATAAGATGTGAATGAATGTGATGCATGCAAAGATCAGGATGGTGCAAATATGAGTGTCCCCAAAAAGTCTCTCCATTACTCCCAAAAAGATATAAAAAAGATATGATCAGGAAGGCACGAAAATAGTACGTGGAGGAGGGGGCAAAAAAATTCATCAGGCCCAAGAACAAACGGGCAGCAAAACGACAAAAATATCAGAGGCATCAAGAATGTGCCTAAGCTGGTGGTGGGGCTGCACCAGCACCGTCCTGTGGCGGAGGTGGTGGTGGAGGTGGTGGGCGTGGTATCTGCTGGGTGGGTGTCGGTGGTGGTGGCAGACGCGCCAGAATCTGATTCAGGCAAGCCTGAATATCGGGAAGCATGGCAACGCGAGTCTGCACGACGCTGACTGTGGTGGAGAGAGCCCTAAAGTCTCCTCGAAGTCCACTAACAGCCCCCTCAAGAGCACGAATGCTCTGAACTAGAGTGTCAGGGGGTGGTGGAGCGGAGGGACGCACAAGTCTAACAGGTGAGGTGCGAGGCTGTCTCTGGCAGGCAGTGTATAGGATGGGTCCAGCAGGATAGTGTGGAAGGGGTGCTGTGCTCGATAAATGATGCCCAGCCTCGGTGTAAGGCTGGGACGCAGGCTGTGTCGAAGCGGAAGCAGCAGCAGCAGAAGTGGAAGTCAAAATGGGCGACGAGGCAGCAGGAGAGGTCAGTGACGCAGAAGTGGGGACAGATGTCACGACGCTCTCGGTAAAGACAGGGGCGGTGGAGACCGTAAGGTCGACGACTGGGGAGGCTGTGTAGGGCACAAAAGTGGACTCCCCAGGAGTCGTGGACAGCAATCGGGAGAGGGTATCCACGGCAACAGTAAAGGAAGACTTGCCGCTCTCAAGAATAGTGGGTGGACGCTCGGGGCTCAGTGTGGTAATGGCCTCGACAGACATAGGCGCGGTGGTGGTGGTGGTGGACAACTCAGCTAAAGTGCTCCCGATACTAACAGACATGTGGACTGATCGCTCCGGGACGTGACCATAAAGAACGGTTGTAGTTTTACCGCAAGTGCACGGTGTAGCAGCGAGCGGGTATCGAACACAGGGAGGACAAATGACCGTGCTTGCTCCAATCAACCTGGCTATTTAAGAGAGAGAAAATTTGCCTTCGGCAATCCTGTCACAATCGTCAGACAAAGTGTGGAAATATCAAATCAAATAAAGAACGTCTAGGGAATGGGGAATCCCCGCTACTCACCGTATTTCATGAATGTGGTTCATGGGTATTAAAATTGCTAGAATAAGATTTTGGATGAACTAGTTGCAACTGAATGTAGAACCAAGCTCACGCTCTCGCGCTGTTGCCGGTCTATAGCTATCCTAGGTTTGGGTCCAATCTCTTGCAAACCCTAGCCTAGGGAAGCTAGCATTAGGATCAACATCATCGTCCAATTGCGCACCGAGCCCAATCTCTTGCAAACTCGGTCCACAATCTAGATTAGGATAGTTCCTACCCGTCCAATCTCTTGCAAACGGGTATCGGTATGGAATTGCAACCGGAAATCCTAGTATCGGTCCAATCTCTTGCAAACCGATACTTCGAAAATCCGACTCCAACCCAATGCGGATTTCTAGGGTTTCCTATCAAATTGGGATCCAATCTCTTGCAAATCCCAATTGATATGAATACCTAGCCATCCGTTAGTAGATTGATCCCAATCTAATCTCTAATAGCAATTCTAGCAAAATTCCTACCAATTCATCACAATTATGAAATAGGGCTTGTAGGGTTCATCCCCACGCCCCAAGACGTGGAGACTACTCACAAATCATAGCAAGATCACAAAAATAATCGTTGAAATAAGCAATGGAATTCATCACAATATTGAGATATGCAATAAAAATAGAATTTTTAAGGAAAAGAGATGCAAACCAATGGAGTTCTTCAATTAATCCAACAAAAATCCAATTTTTGCCTCCTCTCCAATCACAAGAATAAAGCTAAAAACTAATCTAAAAAGCTGCAAAAAATCTAAGAGAGAGCCCTCAAACTAGGGTAAAAACAGGGTTTAAATACCCCCAAAAATCGTCTAAAAATTGTGACCAAAATACCCCTGCACAGCCTGTTTTCCGCAGTTTTCGCTACAGGCAGCGCATCGCACTCGGCCGAGTGACAAAAGTCGCTCGGCCGAGTGAGAACCCCTGTAATTTTCCAGTAAGTCGGGGCCTTCAGGGGTCTCTACTTCGGGGGCGGCTCGGCCGAGTGAGTTGTCGTCACTCGGCTGATGGCTTCATGATACTCGGGCGGACGGGATAATCCACTCGGCCGAGTGGGTCTTCTGAAGCTCAGGCAGCCGAAAAACAGAAACTTGGAGATTTTTGAAGGGCTTCGTTTGGGCGCCACTCGGGCGGACGTGGTCTCGTCACTCGGCCGATGTGGTCTCTGTCGCTCGGCCGAGTGCACATAGAAATCGTGTCTGAACTGGTCGGCCGAGTGGCTCCTCCACTCGGCCGAGTGGGACACAAAACATGCCCAATCTGCTCATTTTGGCCTCCTCGTCGCTCCTGCGACGTTCATTCTTCTTCCGCTCCTCTCCAACAACAAAATACCCCTCGGGGAGGTCGTCGGTGACCGTCTAGAGTAAGCGCATCTCGAGATCACTCCAAATCGCGCCAAATCACCTGAAATGCGACAAAAACAACAAATCGTGAAAAGCATCGCAATATCGTCGATATATTGTGAAAAACATGATTTGGGCGATCTAAATGGCATGCAAACATGCGGAAAAAGGGTGTAAAATAAGGAGTGATCAAAATCCCCCAAGCTTGCCTCTTACTCGTCCTCGAGGAAGATAAGTAAAAGGCGAACCCTGTGGATTCGGAAAACGAAAACGGCGAAAAACGAAAAAATGAAAAACGAAGAAGAGTGAGAACGAGATAGAATAAAGAAGAAAGAAAGAAGCGAAGAGGTAGGATACTAGATCATTTTCTCAGGACGTGGGTTTCACTTACTCATATAGCATGCACTGAATGGAAAATACATGTCAAAGAATTTTATTTTGATATCATAGTATAATAGTGCAAATAGAAATAGAAAACCCACGAACAACGGTATAATCATGAAAAACGGAATAATTTTAAAATTAACATCGTCTGAATCATTTAAAGCGGTATACGAATCACAGATCACACACTTTTCAATTGAATGCTTTCTATCAGGAGTATAAGAGTATCACACTATAGAATAGAGAGAATAGAAAAGTATGGATTTCATGAAATGAACGCTAGGCTTAGATTTCTGGATTTCGTAAAGCTAAGAATAATCTCACCGAGTATAGAATATTACTTAGCCTAGGTCGTCGTGCAACGTCAAGTAGTCACTCTCTCACACATCAATGGATCCCCTCCCCCAAGCTTATCTATAAGCATGGTTGCATAAAAAAATATTTACATCCCCATTTTTATGTAGCTCCAAAAGCAATGAAAAGAAAGAGGAAAGAAAGTAAACGAGATGGGATCTTTTATTGAGGATTTTTCCTCTTTTTTTTTCTTTGCAATAAGCAATATATATACAACGATCCCAACTCAGAGAGAGATAATGATGTACAAGAACGTTTTTCTCTCTTTTATTTATTTTTTTAGAATAAGAGATTTGGAGCTAGGAATTAGTAGCGGGGGAAATGCCATAAAATAGAATTGCTAAGGGGAGATTCGCCAATGATTTTAAAAGTAGAGAAATGATGTTCAAGATTTGTGGAGAAAGAAATAGATATAACTCTCGGTTCACTCTATAAGACATGCACGACAACTTCAGCATGGTAATCTAATCTACTCAGTTTCGATCACAAAAAAGCCAACTAATCCAGATTTATCATAGCTAACATCATTCAATCATCCTGAAGTGAAGTGTACAATTCATGCATATAGAAGTGATATAGGAAAAGAAATCGGTACTCCAGATATAAGCATTCAATGCGTGAATCTTGGTGTGTTTTCTGTGATAGCATACATATGAATACTCAGGCTCAGCTAATAATAAAATTTCATCCATTTTCATGCGGAAAGAGGTGTGGGTTACTATTCCTAAATGCAAGGCAAGTCATAGCATATGATATCTGAAATAAAATCTAAGACATTACAAATATAGCATGCATATAGAATAAGCTAACTCCACGTAGACATCATCATAGAAAAGTCATCTCTAGCATGAGATGAAAAAGAAAGAAATAAAGATAAAGGAAAAATAGAACTATTTACAATGCGGCACACAGAAAAATAAGAAAAACGTGATGCATGGTAAAATAAGAAAAAATGATGAAAATAAGTGAAAATAAGTGCAAAAGCGGAAAATGGCGTGAAAAACTAAAAAGAAAGGTGGCAAATCGAAAAAGAACGTGAGAACTCACTCCCCCAAGCTAAACGGCACAGTGTCCTCAATGTGCGAAGTGTGGCACACCGAGAGACAAGTAATGGGAGGGGCAAGTGAGGATGCATGCATGATAGGAAAAAAGAAAATAAAAAGAAAAATAAAGAAATGAAAATATGATCCGGATATGATGCATGCACAGATAGGAGTGATACGAATGTATAAATGTGGCACAAAAACTCTCCCTCTCTCCCAAAAAAAATATATAAAGATACGATCAGAATGAGAATCCCAAAATAAGTGAGGGGAGGGGGGGTGGACAAAAATGCAACAGGACCCAGCAGAAACGGGCAGCACAACGGCAAAAAGAAGCGATGGCATCAAGGGTGCCTAAGAAGGTGGCGCTGCACCGTCTCCGTCCTGAGGCGGAGGTAGTGGTGGTGGTGGCTGTGGCTGCTGAGCTGGGGTGGGTGTGGTAGTGGCAGCAGGCTGAGTGTGTGTGGGGGTGGGAACCTGCTGGGAGGGTACGGGTACGCGGGGGAGACGCTCCAGGACCTGTGTAAGACAGTAGTGAATCTGGGGGATCAGGTCAAAGCGGCTAGCCATCGCAGAGACGGTGGAGGACAGGGTCCTAAGGTCACCTCTAAGGCCACTCACCGCCAACTCGAGAGCACGTATGCTCTGAAGTACAGTGTCGGGTGGGGGTGGTGCAGAGGGACGCACCGGTCTAGGCTGTGCAGGGCGAGGCTGGCGTACGCGAGTCGGGTATGTAATGGGCTCAGCAGGGAAGGGAACGAAAGGTGACGCGCCCGCAAATGTGGGCCTGGCCTCAGTGTGAGGCCGGGACACCGGCTGGTGAGAAGTGGAGCAGCGGCAGTGAAAGAAGAGTGCAAAAGTGGCAGCGAGGTGGCCAGAGAGGTCAGTGGCACAGAAGTGTGGACAGACGCCACGACACTCTCGAAAAATACAGCAGCAGTGGAGACAGAGGGCTCTCCGCACTCGACTACGGTCGGTAGGCGCTCGGGTGGGGCAGAGGAAATCGGCTCAGCAGACAGAGGGCCAGTGGTGGTAGTGGGTGCGGAGGTGGTGGAAGTGCAGCGGCGGGGAGTGGCTGTGCGGGCTGTGCGGGCTGTGGGTGCGCTGCAGGCTGTGCGGGGTGTGCGGGGCCTGCAGGCTGTGCTGGGTGGACGGAGGAGGAGAGCCCTCCACCTCGTGGGAGGGGCCGGTATCATCCGACCGCTTCCGCTTGGCGGAAGCTCTCGTCGACCGCGGCCGTGTCCGGGGCGGCATATCGGCCCCGAGCGCGCGCCGAAAAACGTGAAAAGTGTGGCGTGTGCAAAAATAATGGAAAGAGTGTACCCCGACACGCCGCGAGTGCTAAGCAGTGGAAGCGTGCGAAGTCAGCGCCTCCGCGAAGTCCAAATCAGCCCGTAGAAGCTCCCATGGGCTCCCCTAAGCTCCAAAAAGCAACCTGCGCATGAAATGGCGATATCAGTGGGTAATATTCAAAATGTATGGAGCATTAGGGGTATAATAGATAGATATAGGAATTGATTTGGGTTAGGGTGTCGTGTAACACATGGATCCTCAAGAAATACTCAAAAAGAGGAGAAAAAGGCAATAAAGGTGATACCGGAGGTGGTAGGGGCGGCTGCCGCCGGCGGCGACTCGGGCGGGGCGTCGGCGTGTGCTCGGCCGGCGATGGCGGGCCGAGCGGCGGCGTGGGCCGGCTGGTCGGGCGAGTGAGGGTGCGATCGAGGGGTATCGGGCGAGGGGAGCTGAAGGGTCAGGCTGTTTGGGGGTTTTTGCGTTTCGAAAAATGTGCCCCCCCTCGCCCCTTATATAATAAAAGTTACGACTCGGCCGAGTGACGTGGTCACTCGGCCGAGCGAGGTCAATTGAAATTTTCTCCTCGTCTACGCTTCGGCCGAGTGACCTTACCAGCCTCGGCCGAGTGGAGTAAGTCCATTCGGCCGAGTGGCTCAAGCTACTCGGCATGACTCGCCCTAGGAGGGTATCCGTTTTACTCGGCCGAGTGAGAAGATATACTCGGCCGAGTAGCAGTTATATTGAAATCAGGAAAATAAACAGAGAGTTGGGTACAGCAGACTTCCCTCGTTCGTGAGCGGCTCGGCCGGACGAACTTGTGTACTCGGCCGAGTGACTAGTATACTCGGCCGAGTGAGCCTTATGTTCTGCTGTTTGTCTTCGTTTTGGCTCTAAACTCCGTCTTTCTTCCTCCAGTCGATTTCATCTTCCTCCTAAGCGTCGAGCGCCTTCTTGGGGCGCTCCTCGTCGTCTCGTTCATCCTCCTCATGATGGATCTACCTATCTCCTCTCCTGTCAAGAAAAATAGGACCCGTTATCACAAAATTTTTGGGCGAATGACTCGAAACACTAAAAATTTCTAAAACAAAAATAAAGAAAAAGTGAAAATAAAGCAAAAACCGTCGGGTTGCCTCCCGACAAGCGCTCGTTTAAGGTCGTGAGCTCGACCCCCTATAATTTTCAATCAATGCGGGATGTTTGGTGCATACGGGATGCACCCATCAAACTTTCCGGGGAGAACGCTTGGATTGGGAAGTTGCGGCGTCGTGTTCTCCCGCGGTGGTCTCTCGTTTCGAATAGTGTTGGGGGGAGGCTCCCCCAAGCTAGCATTTGCTCCGGTCAACGGCTTAACCGGTGATGCCGGTCTCCGTGCTGGCGGAGCTTTCTTTGGAGACTTTAGTTTCGAGAGCTTGCAGAGCTCTCGAATCCTTGCGACATCAGCGTCGCCTTCATCATCTTCAGCGGAGAGGTCGGGGGAATCGTCTATCTTCTCGTCTTGGCCTAAATCCGGGCCTTCCTCAAAATATTCATCGAATAGAGCGCCAATTGAGTGGGGGATCGCCTCCTCAATTACCTCATCAAGGAGGTATGAAAGATCATCCGGCCGTCCCTTAAGTAGATATATTCTATTGATTTCTCCCGTTGGGACTCCCTCGGAATAATGCTTGAGTCTCTGACCATTTACCTTGAATGTGGAACCGTCCTTGCTTTCCAACTCGAAAGCTCCACCCGGTTGTATGTGCTTGATGGTGAAAGGTCCGGACCAACGTGACCTCAACTTACCGGGAAATAGTCGGAGCTGGGAATTATAGAGTAAGACCTTGTCTCCCACCTTGAAGTCTGTGACGGTTATGCGGGCATCGTGGAGAATCTTGGTCCTTTCCTTGTAAATTCTCGAGCTCTCATAGGCGTCTCTCCTTATTTCATCAAGCTCGTTGATGTCCAAGAGTCGCCTCACCGCCGCACTCTTGTAGTCGTAGTTAAAGGTCTTGATGGCCCAATATGCGCGGTGTTCCAACTCTATCGGCAAGTGGCAAGCCTTCCCATAAACTAGTCGGAACGGTGTGGTACCGATGGGAGTGCGAAAGGCCGTTCGATATGCCCATAGATCATCGTTTAGCTTCATTGACCAATCCTTTCTAGATCGATCCACGGTTTTCTCGAGAATTTGCTTGATCTCTCTATTTGAGACTTCCACTTGGCCGCTTGTCTGGGGGTGATAGGCCATGCCAACTCTATGGTTTACTCCGTACTTCTTTAGCATGGCTTCAAACTTGTTCTCTATGAAGTGGCTTCCCCCGTCGCTTATCAAGGTACGAGGCACTCCGAAGCGCGGGAAGATATTTTGCTTGAAGAACTTGGAGACGACCCTTGCATCATTAGTAGGGGTGGCGATTGCTTCCACCCATTTGGAGACATAGTAGACGGCCAATAGGATGTATTTGTTGCCATTGCTTGACGGAAATGGTCCCATGAAGTCTACTCCCCAACAATCAAAAAGCTCAATTTCTTGGATGGGCCTCATTGGCATTTCATTGCGCTTGGAGATATTTCCGGTCCGTTGGTATCTATCGCACCCCTTTACAAAGTTGTGGGTGTCTTTAAACATTGTCGGCCAGAAGAACCCGCTCTGCAAAATCTTAGCGGTGGTTTTAGAGGCGGCATGATGTCCTCCGCATGGTAGACCGTGGTAATGCAAAATGATGGATGTCACCTCCTATTTAGAAACACACCTCCGAATAACGCTATCCTTGCATATCTTGAAGAGGTATGGATCTTCCCAGAAATAGCTACGGACTTCATGAAGAAATCTCCTCTTTTGATGCGTGGGCATCCCATGCGGTTTAATTTCGCAAGCCAAGTAGTTGACGAAGTCTGCGTACCAAGGAACTTCTCCGGTCCTTATGGCATATAGCCTCTCATCCGCGAATGTGTCGTCGATAGGCAAACTTTCATCCTCTTTGTCGCGAATGAGCCTAGATAAATGATCCGCCACGACATTGTCCGTACCCTTCTTGTCTCTGATCTCTAAGTCGAATTCTTGCAACAAGAGTATCCACCTAATCAACCGAGGTTTGGCCTCCTTCTTGTTTAAAAGATACTTCAATGCCGCATGGTCGGTGTGGACAATCACCTTGGAACCGAGGAGGTAGGAGCGAAACTTCTCTATGGAATAGACAACCGCTAGAAGCTCTTTCTCAGTAGTTGTGTAATTTTTCTGCGCGTCATCCAATGTCTTGCTCGCATAGTATATCGCATGAAGCTTCTTATCTTTTCTTTGTCCCAACACCGCTCCAATGGCTTGGTCGCTAGCATCACACATTAGCTCAAAAGGGAGGCTCCAATCCGGTGGTTGTATGATGGGCGCGGAGACTAGTGCTTCCTTCAAGGCGTTGAAGTCTTGTAAGCATTCACCTGAAAAATAAAAGGAATATCTTTAGCGAGCAAAGAAGTAAGTGGTCGGGCAATCGAGGCGAAATCCTTTATGAAGCGGCGGTAAAACCCCGCGTGACCAAGGAAGCCTCTAATGCCCTTGACATTAATAGGAGGAGGGAGTTTCTCGATTACCTCAATCTTGGCTTTATCTACCTCAATTCCTCTCGAGGAGACAAGGTGTCCGAGAACTATACCTTCCGTGACCATGAAGTGACACTTCTCCCAATTGAAAGTGAGATTGTTTTGTTGGCACCTTTTTAGGACTTGAGTAAGATTTTCCAAGCAAGATTCAAACTCACTTCCGTAAACCGAGAAATCATCCATAAAAACTTCCATGATGTTTTCAATGTAATCGGAAAATATGGATGTCATACACCTCTGAAAAGTGGCGGGGGCATTACAAAGACCGAACGGCATCCTACGGTAAGCATAGGTACCGTAGGGACAAGTAAAAGTGGTCTTTTCTTGGTCGTCTTCGTGCAGAGGGATTTGGAAGAACCCCGAATACCCATCTAGATAGAAAAAATATTTATGCTTTGCTAGGCGTTCAAGCATTTGATCAATGAAGGGCAACAGGTAATGGTCCTTTCGGGTGGCTTTATTGAGTTTCCTATAGTCAATGCACATTCGCCATCCCGTGACGGTGCGTGTAGATATGGGCTCACCCTTTTCATTTTTTATAACCGTCATCCCCCCCTTCTTGGGAACGACGTGAACGGGGCTAACCCACATACTGTCTGAGATAGGATAAATAATACCGGCTTCTAGCAATTTTAGGATTTCCTTTTTTACCACCTCCTTCATATTCGGGTTTAACCGCCTTTGAGGCTCAATGGAGGTGGCATCGGTATCCTCCAAATGGATCATATGCGTGCAAAGCCTAGGGCTTATCCCTTTTAGATCGGAGATAGTGTAGCCCAGGACATCCTTGTGGCTCCTAAGAACGTCTAGGAGTTTTTCAAGTTGATCTTGTGTGAGGTGGGAATTGACTATCACCGGGAAAGTTAATTTATCACCCAAAAAGGCATACCTTAGATTCGGAGGTAATTGTTTAAGTTCTACCTCAGGTGGCGCTGCTCCTTCCACTTCATCAGCTCGCGGGAGTTTGGCTTCTTCCTTGTCATCCGGGTTTAGCTCATGTTCAGGTGGTGCGCTTTCTTGTGACGAGTCAGACTCACTACTTAGTGAGGACGAGGCATCGAAATAGGTGCTCTCCGATTCTGTGCTAGCATCGCCAAAACCTTCACTCTGCTCCGGTTCGTACCTGGAATCAAGAAACACATCAAACGATTCATAAAAGCAAGAGTGAGCGTCATAGAGTGTAACTCCCTGAATGTCGGTTTGCTCGAAGGATTCTTCGGAAGTATAGTGTTCTTCGACACTTGCTCTATTGTCTTCGAAATACAATTTGTCGTCGACCACGTCAACTCTGACATTGCCTCCGATAGTCCCCTCCGGGGAGATTTGGTCCATCACAAAACTAGCGAACAGTTGTTCGTCGGGGTCCTTGATATCGATAGCAAATGATCCGGTAGCGTGGACCTCATCGACAAGCTCCTTAAGGAGGCCTGCGAAGGAGTCATAGTCCCCCTGACTGAGTTCTATCGTTGACAATGCATCATCCATTCTCCCTGTTAAGATCTTATGCAAAATACGGGGAGAATATGCAAATAGGGCTGCGAATAAAGTTAGAATAAGATATAGAGGAAAGTAAAGGAAGAAAGTAAGAAGAAATAACCGGGTGGTCGATGCCGAACACCGTCAAAACGCGACCTCCCCGGCAACGGCGCCAAAAACTTGATCGCTCCGGGACGTGACCCTAAAGAACGGTTGTAGTTTTACCGCAAGTGCACGGTGTAGCAGCGAGCGGGTATCGAACACAGGGAGGACGAATGACCGTGCTTGCTCCAATCAACCTGGCTATTTAAGAGAGAGAAAATTTGCCTTTGGCGATCCTGTCACAATCGTCAGACAAAGTGTGGAAATATCAAATCAAATAAAGAACGTCTAGGGAATGGGGAATCTCCGCTACTCACCGTATTTCATGAATGTGGTTCATGGGTATTAAAATTGCTAGAATAAGATTTTGGATGAACTAGTTGCAACTGAATGTAGAACCAAGCTCACGCTCTCGCGCTGTTGTCGGTCTATAGCTATCCTAGGTTTGGGTCCAATCTCTTGCAAACCCTAGCCTAGGGAAGCTAGCATTAGGATCAACATCATCGTCCAATTGCGCACCGAGCCCAATCTCTTGCAAACTCGGTCCACAATCTAGATTAGGATAGTTCCTACCCGTCCAATCTCTTAAAAACGGGTATTGGTATGGAATTGCAACCGGAAATCCTAGTATCGGTCCAATCTCTTGCAAACCGATACTTCGAAAATCCGACTCCAACCCAATGCGGATTTCTAGGGTTTCCTATCAAATTGGGATCCAATCTCTTGCAAATCCCAATTGATATGAATACCTAGCCATCCGTTAGTAGATTGATCCCAATCTAATCTCTAATAGCAATTCTAGCAAAATTCCTACCAATTCATCACAATTATGAAATAGGGCTTGTAGGGTTCATCCCCACGCCCCAAGACGTGGAGACTACTCACAAATCATAGCAAGATCACAAAAATAATCGTTGAAATAAGCAATGGAATTCATCACAATATTGAGATATGCAATAAAAATAGAATTTTTAAGGAAAAGAGATGCAAACCAATGGAGTTCTTCAATTAATCCAACAAAAATCCAATTTTTGCCTCCTCTCCAATCACAAGAATAAAGCTAAAAACTAATCTAAAAAGCTGCAAAAAATCTAAGAGAGAGCCCACAAACTAGGGTAAAAACAGGGTTTAAATACCCCCAAAAATCGTCCAAAAATTGTGACCAAAATACCCCTGCACAGCCTGTTTTCCACAGTTTTCGCTACAGGCAGCGCATCGCACTCGGCCGAGTGACAAAAGTCGCTCGGCCAAGTGAGAAACCCTGTAATTTTCCAGTAAGTCGGGGCCTTCAGGGGTCTCTACTTCGGGGGCGGCTCGGTCGAGTGAGTTGTCGTCACTCGGCCGATGGCTTCATGATACTCGGGCGGACGGGATAATCCACTCGGCCGAGTGGGTCTTCTGAAGCTCAGGCAGCCGAAAAACAGAAACTTGGAGATTTTTGAAGGGCTTCGTTTGGGCGCCACTCGGGCGGACGTGGTCTCGTCACTCGGCCGATGTGGTCTCTGTCGCTCGACCGAGTGCACATAGAAATCGTGTCTGAACTGGTCGACCGAGCGGTGTCTCGCTGGTCGGCCGAGTGGCTCCTCCACTCGGCCGAGTGGGACACAAAACATGCCCAATCTGCTCATTTTGGCCTCCTCGTCGCTCCTGCGACGTTCATTCTTCTTCCGCTCATCTCCAACAGCAAAATACCCCTCGGGGAGGTCGTCGGTGACCGTCTAGAGTAAGCGCATCTCGAGATCACTCCAAATCGTGCCAAATCACCTGAAATGCGACAAAAACAACAAATCGTGAAAAGCATCGCAATATCATCGATATATCGTGAAAACATGATTTGGGTGATCTAAATGGCATGCAAACATGCGGAAAAACGGTGTAAAATAAGGAGTGATCATGGACAGAGGTGTCGGGAGGTGCAGACAGTGCAGGTGCGGGCTGAGGGATCACGGGGTCAACAGGGGGTGTAGGGGGTGCCTGCTCAGCATCATAGGGCTCAAGCACGTAGGCAGTGGGGATAAGAAGATCCATCGCTGGAATCCAGTCCCCGTGAGTCGGTCCAATGTGTGTCCGAGCGGGGCTCGGAAGAACCATGTAATCAGCGCTGAAGGGAACGTTCAACCACACCCAGTGCTGACGACCGTGGGGACGAAGCATCTTCATCCGGGCCATAACATCTATCGAAAGCGTAGTGGGGCCCGGAGCTCGACGCAAGTCGTCAGGAAGGTCGACGCCGGTCATAAGGGCCAAAAGAGTGATCAGACCGCCACAACAAATAGGTGAGCGAGCGCTCACCGAAATGATAATGCGGTCCAAAAACCAGCTGGCAATGTCGATCTTGACGGCGGGGACCAAGTCGTCGCTACCCCTATCTAGAACCCTAGGACGAGTCATCGTATAGAGCATATAGAGCTCTGGCGTAGACATGGTCCTGGGCTCGTACCTCTCTAGGAAAGTAGTCATTATGAGGCGTTGTGCAATACGGAGGCAGGGGTGCAGGATAGCTGAGGCCTTGGCCCTACTAGGGTCAAAGGCAAGTGGGGATCCCGTGATCCGTGTCCAGAATGTGTGGGTGTCAAACGACGGGGGTGGGATGTGCGTGGGAGCGTATGCTCGGTCAGGGTCAGGGACGGCGGGCCACTGGAAGAACGCTCTAAGCATGTCGAGAGTGATCTCGCACTCTTGATCCATCAAGCGGAATGTGCATCCTCCTGGGGTCCGGTCAATGGAGCTGAGGACCTCTAGTGTCGGACGGATGTAAGTATCCACCGACACTGACAAAAAGTCACGCCATCCCACGTTGTCGTACAACGTGAGAAGTCCCTCAAGTACCCCTAGGTGGTCTAGGTCAGCTAGGTGTGCAAACCTAGAGGGTACTATCGAGCGATGGCAGATACGCTCGAATCTGGTGCGGTGTGTGTCATTTCGAAACGTAATCCCCATCGGCCTGACGGCGGGAGCGGGTGGAGGGACATGATCAGCAGGGATAGGCTGTGTAGGTGGCGGTGGCGGTGGCGGGCTAGGTGGAGGGGAGTCCTCCCTAGCAGAAGAGGGACCAAGATCATCGGTCCTCTTCCGCTTGGCAGCGGATCCCCGTGTACGTGGCCTAGTGCGCGGCGGCATGTGTGCCGCGAGACGTATCCCAACCAAATAAATACTGCGACGTGCTAAATGATGGAACGAGTGTACCTGAACATGCCGCGAGAGCAAACAGCTATGTGTACGAAGAGATGCCTCCGCCGCGAAGCTCAAGGCGCGTCCAAAAGCTCCCCAAAGCTCCCCCAAGCTAGCCTGCAAATCAAACGATCAAATCAGCGAATAATATTCAATATATATGGGGGAGATGGGGGATAATAGATAGATATAAAAATTAATTTGGATTAGGGGCTCAACGGGCGTACGAATCAAGAGAAACGGGGAGAAACGGGGCTTTTTGGGGCAAAATAGGGTGATCGGAGGCGGGTGGCAGCCGGCGCCGACGAGGGGGGTGGTGGCTGGTCGTCGACGGTCGAGGGGTGGTCGATCGTCGGTGAGGGGTGGTGGCTCGGGCGCGGCAGGGGTCGCAGTGGGCGAGGGCAGCTCAAGCGACAGCGGGCTCGGGTGGAATTGGGATTTTTTCGTTTCGATTTTCGCGCAGCCTGCAGCCGCATATATATAGGAATTGTTACGACTCGGCCGAGTGACAATGTCACTCGGCCGAGTGGCGTAAACAAAAAAAATTTCAAAATTCTCCTCGCCACTTACAGCTCGGCCGAATGGAAAGACTCCACTCGGCCGAGTGGCTCTGCCACTCGGCAATTTTTGAGCTAGGAGGGTATCGGTTTCACTCGGCCGAGTGACTAGTCACTCGCCCGAGTGGCAATTAAAACTAAAACTTACAGAAATTGACAGAGAGTTGGTCTGCAGAAACTTCCATGTTTGGTGCTCCACTTGGCTGAGTGGCATAAGCACTCGACCGAGTGACGTGCTGTTTTCTGCCTCGGCTCTCCGTTTTCGCTATGGTTTCTGTTTTTCTTTCTCCAGTCTATTTCTTCCTCCTCCTAAGGCCTGAGCGCGTTCCTGGAGCGCTCTTCCTTGACTCGATCATCCTCCATATGATTGGTCTCCCTTTCTCCTTCTCTTGTCATGAAAATTAGGACCCGTTGTCACGATTTCCATCGACATAAGACTCTAAAAACTAATAAAAGGCTAAACCAAAAATGAAAATCAAATAAAAACAATGCAAAAATCGTCGGGTTGCCTCCCGACAAGCGCTCGTTTAAGGTCATGAGCTCGACCCCTTTAGATATTCGTTTAGCTCGTGATGTTGGGTGCATACGAGATACGCTCGTCGAACTTGTCGGGAAGGCCGCTTGGGTTTGGGTCGTGATGATCATCGGTCTTCCTCAACGCCCCCTCATCATGGGTAATGTTGGGGGATAAATCGCCCAAGCTAGAGCTTGTTCCTATCTTCTTCTTGGCCGGTGACACCGATCTTCCATTCGGTGGAGCTTTCTTCGGATTCTTGGCCTTTGAGAGCTTGCAAAGCTCTCATATTCTTGCGACATCAGCGTCGCCTTCATCATCATCCGTGGAGCTATCTGGATGTTCCTCCAACTTTTCTTATTCACCTGAAGCTTGGCCTTCTTCGAAGCCGTCGTCATGGAGAGCACCAATAGAGTGGGGGATAGCTTCTTCAATCACTTCATCGAGGAGATCCACATAGTCTAACTCCTCGTGATAGGGCATATGTTTCATGGCCTTGGGTATGTGAAGCTCGACTTCTATGTTCCCGACATTCAAAGATAGAGTTCCTTCACGCACTTTGACGATAACACCGGCGGTTGCGAGGAACGGGCGTCCAAGTATGAGCGAAATGTCGCCCTCTTCCTTGATGTCCATTATGACAAAATCATAAGGCAAGCATATCCCTCTCAGAACTTGGAGTGGAATGTTTTCTGCGATCCCTACCGGCCTAGTAATCCGACTGTCCGCAAGTTGAATTCTCATGTCGGTCGGCTTCAAGTCGATGCCCGTGTTCAATTTCCGGAACATGCTAAGGGGCATAAGGCTCACACTCGCGCCCAAGTCAACTAGAGATTTTTGCAAAGGGACGCCTCCTAGTATGCAAGGGATGTGGAAACTCCCGGGGTCCTTTAATTTTGTCGGCTCCTTCTCCTTCCGGGTAAACCAAGTTCCTTGTTCCGCAAGCATGATTTTTTCCTTCCTTTTCTTTCCCGAAATCAAGTCCTTCAAGAACTTCACGTAAGACAGGCTCTCAACTATTGCATCTAAGAAAGGAATATTGAGGCTTACTCCCCTCAAGTATTCTAGGAACTTGGCGAGCCTTTTCTCTATCTTGGCTCTAGCTAGCCGTTGTGGAAACGGTATCGGTGGCATGTAGCGGCGCTCATCAAGTGGCTCCACCACTTTAGAATTTCCTTCTCCAATTGGCTCCCTTTGGCTCTCCTCTTCATATGCTGGTTCTTTTTCTTCCAAAATCTCCACCACGGGTTCTTTGTTTTGGGTCATAGCGGGCGTGGTATCCTTCCCGCCCCGTGTTGTAACCGCTACCACCGCATTGATGTGTCCGGTGTTGCTCCGTGGATTAGGCTCGGGTTGAGCCGGCAATTGTTGGGCGTTCTTGTTAAGCAATGCAAGTTGCTCCCCAAGTTGATCGACGACGGTATTTAGTGAATCTTGTCCCGCCGTCAACCTAGCATTGATCTTCCTTTACTCCGCCATGAATTCCTCTACCCTAGCTTCGTGGTCCGATCGTGGTTGAGCTTGAGGTGGGTTGGGAGCTCTCCAACCTTGATTGTAACCGGGAGGTCTATATGGTCCCGCTTGTTGCCTAGGCGGGTAATTTTGTTGCGGTGGACCCCTTGGTTGATACTGAGGTTGTGGTAGTGGAGGACGAGCTTGAGGAAGTTGTTGTGGCGGGGGGTTCAAAGCACCATCATTGTTTACATATGAAAAGCCCGGATGGTTTCTAGCGGCCGGGTTGGCCCAATATCCAGAGTTCCCCTCGACATATTGTACTTGTTCCAAGGCCCCCTCTCCATGCTCTCCTCCTACATACATAGCTTGAGATTGGTCTTGCCAATCGCTCATATTGCTTAAAGGTGTAGATGTAGAGGGTGCTCCATGTGGCTCGGTGATATATTTCTCCAATCTCTCCACTACCATGTGGAGAGAGTCAAATTTGTTTGAAAGCTCCGCCACGGCCTTGGCCTCATAAATGCTAGTGGGCTTCAAAGAGGACGAAGAATGTCCTCGCTCGTCCCCCCATTGTTGGTTATTAGAGGCCATCTCCTCCAACAAGGCCGTAGCTTCATCCGGGGTCTTTGATAATATGGCTCCATTCGCGGTTGCGTCTATAATTTGCTTTGTTCCCGGTTGGAGTCCATTGTAGAAACTGTGAACAAGTTCCCAATCCTCTATACTGTGATGGGGGCATTGATGTTGTAAATCCTTGAAGCGCTCCCATGCTTCATATAGGGTCTCATGCGGTCCTTGCTTAAAAGACAAGAGAGCACTCCGTATCTTCACCGTCTTGGATGGCGGGTAGAATTTGTCGACAAAGGCGCTTGCCAACTCGTCCCAAGTGGTGAATGTACCTTCCGCCTGCGTTCTCAACCATTATAAAGCCTTGTCCTTGAGTGTAAAGGGGAAGAGTCGCAGTCGGATTGCATCAACAGAAACGCCCAGCATTTGGAAGGTGGCGCATTTGGACAAGAAAAGCTGGATGTGATACTGTGGATTCTCATGGGAGTTCCCATGAAACGGGTCTTATTGCATCAATACTACCAAGCCCGTCTTTAGCTCAAAATTCTTGTCCGTCGCCAATTCCGGCATAGCGATGGATGATGTGGTGGAAGAAGTCTTAGGCCGAAGCCTATCTCTGATGGATATGATCCTCGTCATTCGTGCCGCTAGCTCCTCCGGTGTCTCCACATGGTTCATACAATTGTCCCCCGTAGCGTGCCTTCTCTCGACTCTGATCCTTCTCACGATACGTTCGATCTCCGGATCAAATAGTATTTCCTCGGGGTTCGCCATAGATCTCGTGTACATGCAAAGGAAAACAGAGTTCAAAGGAATTGTCGGCACGAATAAGGAGTAAAAAGATAAAAGTAATAAAAGAAAAAGAAGACACTAAGTAAAGAGAATAAAACACTGTCGCCCCCCCCGGCAACGACGCCAAAAACTTGATCGATGCTGATGCCCCGGTATGCACACGCACCCGGGACAAGCGACTCGTAGTCTTACCGCAAGCGCACGGCGCAGTGGCGAGCGGGTATCGAACTCAGGGAGGAACAATGGCCGTGTCTTCTTCCAATCACCTAGCTATCAAAATGGTCGAGAATAATTTGGGGTAAAATTGTCACAATCGTTCGAATGTCGATAGGAATATCAATAAAATAAAGCGCCTAGGGATAGGGAATCCCCGCTACGGACCGTATCTCATCGTTGTGATTCGTAGGTTACATCATTGCTAGACTTGAATTTTAGGTGAACTAGTCGCAACTAAATGTAGAACCAAGCTCACGCTCTCGCGCTATTGCCGGTCTATAGAGAACATAGGGTAGGGCCCAATCTCTTGCAAACCCTAACCTAAGCCGCTAGCGTGAAGAATGACATCATCGTTCAACCGTATCTCGAGCCCACTCTCGTGCAAACTTGAGCTACGACCTAGGTTGAGATAGTTCCTACCCATCCAATCTCTTGCAAACGGATATTGGCATAGAAACACGATTGAAAATACTAGCTTTGGCCCAATCCCTTGCAAACCAATTCTAGGGAAGTCCAATCGTAAATCTAAATCGAATTTCTAGGGCTTCTTATCAATTGGGACCCAATCTCTTGCAAATCCCAATCAATATGAATCCCTAGCTATCCGTAATTAATCAATCCCAACCTAACCCTAATCAATTCTAGCAAGAATTTCACCAATCCATCACAATTTAGAAATAGGGTTCATAGGGTTCATCCCTATGCCCTAAGACAATAAAACTACTCACTAATCATCATGCAATTCATGAGAAAATCAATAACAAATTCAGCACAATTCATTGCAATAGAGAAATTATCAACAAAAATAGAAGTTTTGATGAGAAAAGAGACAAATCAATGAGAATCCAATAGCATCCAACAAAAGTCCCCATTCTAATCTCTCCAAAAGCCTAAATCTAATTACCTAAAAAGCTCTCTAAAAAGGCTGCAAAAAGTATCAAAAAGTTCTTCTAAACTAGGGCAAAAACTGGGTTTAAGTACCCCTTAAAATCGCCCAAAAAATCGTGACAGAAATGCCCCTGCGCAGCCCAGAAATCGCAGTTTACGCAGCACGCGGGGTAGCTCACTCGGCCGAGTGAAAATGTCACTCGGTCGAGTGACAAACCCTGTACATTTCCAGTAAGTTGGGATCTTTGGGGGTCTGTCTTCAGAGGTGACTCGGCCGAGTGGCTTTAATCACTCGGCCGAGGGGCGTTTCATGCTCGGCCGAGTCGAAACCCTGAATCACCTGTACATTTCCAGCAAGTCGGCTCTTTTGATGTGGATTTTCCCATGCCACTTGGGCGAGGGGATCTTCATACTCGGCCGAGTTGACTATCGTCATTCGGCCGAGTGCACACCGATTTCCTTCTGTTGATGCGTGTCCGGTCTGGTCGGCCGAGTGATCTTCTGGCTCGGTCGAGTGAGTGCTTCACTCGGCCGAGTGAGATGCTGCAGATGCCCAATCTTCATCGTTTCGCTTCCTCATCGCTCCTATGAAGTTCCTTCTTCTTCCACTTGTCTTCCATCGCCGAATAGCCCTCAAAAGAGCCTTGGGTGACACTCCGGAGTGGGTGCAAATCCTCTTGATCTCAAAACCACTCCGAATCTCTCCATATCTCCTGAAATACGACAAAAACAAGAAATCGTGAAAAGCATCGCAATATTTTCGAATAATAATGAAAAACGTGATATGAGCGATCAAAGTGGCATGCAAACATACAGAAAAAGGGTGTAAAATATGGAGTGATCAGCATTACACCAAGCGTGAAAAGAAAATAAACAATAAGTAGGCAACTGCGAATGCTGGGGCACACATCACATATATATATACAAACAGAAAGCAACACATTCAGCCATCACAGAAAGTACATAACCACAGATATACATAACCAAGGAGAGAACCACACACTAGCATCAAATACAAAGTGAAGCTAACTCAAGTATACATGAGTAGTACTACAAGCCACCAGCATATATCACAGCTACAAAAGACAACTCGCTCACCACACGACCCAACTCTCACTACACGACGCAGCCCAAAAAGAGTGGTATCCCCAAGTCAACACACGTCTAAGGAATCTCTTGAGGGAGATTCTGCTCTAGAGTCACCTGCTCAAGACCTGAAAAGTAAAGTGAGCACGTCAAAATGTGCACAGTAGGAAACTAACTAGGGTAGGGGAAATCATTTAGGGGTTATGAGTGTAATGGCTGTAGGACTACAAGCAACCAAAGTAACGAGTACTACACGCAAATGAAAAACAACAACGCACATGAAACTCATTAGTTAGCAGATGTTAGTGACTCTTTGGAAACCTGGGTATCACATAAATATAAGGGCCTGGACCTCCCCCCTAATTTGGGGTGAATATAGCACACGACGCAGTGAACATGGGCACTGTACGCCGGACCTCTCAGCTCCCTCGTCCCTGGCAGGAGTGAGGCTCTCCACATAATAACACAACCTCCGTATGTCCCATCCACTCTCAGTAAAGGCGAGTGGGAATAATATCACATATCACATATCACTTTTCCCAACTTCTCAGTCCAGCCCTTATAGTTAAGTTATACCCAAACTTCCCCCCAACCCCATACCAGGATGCTCACCCGCCTTAGAGCGGATCGAGACACCCCAATTGACATGTTATGTGACATAATCTTCATTGAACATACATAATTTCTCATGTGTAATACATGGCACACAAGTTATAAATGCCATTTTCCAAATTTCTTCCATTTCAAATTCATTTGGATATTTTAACAAACATATGGCGGTCGCCTTATAAATGTAAAGTGTCACATATCATCAATTTTGGTAACAAATCACATAATTAAACTTTATTAAAGGTATCAACATCATTCAAGCATGTTAAAATGGAAAATCAAACAACATCACCAATTCAACTTCACCCAAAACAGTTTAACTTGCTGAAATTTGCAGGAACAGCTTAAAAGACATCACGTTTAATCAATTTCTCTTATGAATTTGACATAACATACTGAATGAGAGTTGGAGATATAACAGTCTTGTATTCACCCATAAAATTTCATGTAGAAATGTCGACTAGGCAATTTATGGTGATTTATTTGGTACAGTATATCCAAGCAGTTTTTTAGACAGAGTTTTGGGTCTGTATTAAAATCTAATTTTAAGCATGTTGCAGCCAGAATTTCGACATATAAGCGCTCTGATGAAATTTTAGATAAACTTGTTAACTTTCCAAAGAAACCCAGAACAGAAAATTCCATAGTGTGTGCAGGTGATAGGCTCGATTTTACTGAACTGTGTGCAGGTTGACAGATCTCCAGACATGTTGTAAGCAATGAATTTTTACTCCCAATTATTGAACTCAACCTATATCAAAATTTATCTGAATACGGGGTAGGACTTCATGAACTACATGGATATTTTTTTTCAGAAGTTAATTCCATCCACAGTGATCACAATCCTTGAAGAAACTCACATCAGAATTTCAGAATTTCAGTGAAGGGTAGTTTGCTAAGAAAACCAAGTAAAAATTGAATCTTTTTGACATATTACACACTTAACACATAAAATCAAGATCATGAACTTTATAAATAACATCATAACATATTAATAGCCCTAAATAAAAATCCACAAACCTAGGTTAGAATCCTACCTCAAGCAAGTCTCTTTCTTTCTCTCCTCTCTTTCTCCTCCTTCCTCCTTTCTTTCTCCTTAAAGAGAGCTAGGGTTTCTTCAATTTTTGGAACTAAAGTAAGGGTTTTTGAGGTTTGGTGGAGATGAAATATGGGGGAGAAGGGTTCGACCAGGGGTAAGGGAGGGGAAAGGAAAAATAGAAAATGAAAAGAAAAGAAAAGAAGAAGAAAAAGTTTAAAGAAAGAGTTGGAAAGTCTCTAACTCTAGAACCCTCTTTAGGATAAGCATGATCATGCTAAAATGACTTTAATACCCCTCCAAAACTACCTCCCAAGTTCCAAGTATTTACAAGTTTTCCATTACTTTATGCACACTACTTTAGTATGTACGCACAGCAGTTTTAATCAAAAAGACCGTTTTGCCCCCAGCCTTTCTAAAAATTTACGGGTGTGCCACTAAACCCATCCCTTTTCACACTAGCCCCTCACGCACTAACCCACTCTTTCGAATTTTACAAGTATGACTTTACTTTACACACCCACCTTTACTCCACACACATTTCTACCCTTATTGCCAAATGACCAAAATACCCCTACAGTCTTCACGGAATTACACGACTGCCACCAGCCACATACACGCCATATCACATCTTACCAACTCATTATACTCCCTCTACTCGTGCATAGAGGACTACCACGTCAGTCGTCGTATAGGGCTAAACAGGCCATGACAATTTTGCTAACTCACCCTCATTAGAGAGGACTGAGACATTCAAGAATTTTATATTATCATTTTAGTAATGAAGGAGTCATGTTGCATGGCGTCACGTTTCATATTCATACCAACGTGGGTCATGCACCGAAGTGCCATGCCCTCCATCATAGTCATATCATCCCATCATCCCATCACATATGGTACTATGCATGACATGCTTCCAACATTACATGTTTATATCAAATCTCATATCATAGCCATAGAATTGAGTATTTCTCATATTTCTGGCATTTGTCTTCACTTAGGCATTTTCACAAACACATGGTATGCATCATGTTCCACATCTTAATCACATTACCAATTTAATAGCATATCACACCAATCAAACTTTCTTTTATGTAATAACAACCATGGACAATAGGAGTATAATTTGCAACATTACACAATTCATATTACCACTCTAATGTTTCAGCTTGCTGGAATTTGCAGAAAGTGACAATACATGACCATATAACATCAGTTTGCATTGATAATTTGACAAATTGTCCCAAATGAAAGTTATAGATATATTATTCCTGGATTCACAGATAAAATTTCATGCAAAAATATTAAGTAAGTGATTTATGGTGAATTATTTGGTGAAGTCTGTCAAATCTATTTTTCAGACAGATTTCAGGGTCTGTAAAGATTTCTGTTTTTGGACATGTTTTAGGCAGAAATTCAAAACCCATGCACCGAGATAAAGTTGGAGAAAAACTTGTTAACTTTCCAATGAGACTAAGAACATAAAATTCCATTGTGTGTGCAGGCACTGAGGTCAATTGTACTAAACTATGTCAAGACTGAAGATCAAACAGACATGTCATAAATATGGAATTTTTACTCCTAATTTCTGAATTCAATCTATGTCAAAATTTATATGAATTTGGAGTAGAACTTCAAGATCTACAAGAATATATATGTTTCGAACCTAATTCATGCCACATAGGTCAGAATTCAAGTAGAAACACACAACAGAATTTCAGAATTCCAAAGAGGCAATTTTTTCATGGATTTTCAAGGGTAATTAGTGAAATTGGAACATGGCACATAAGATTTCAATCACCCCTAATACAAATTGAGTAAACCCGATATAAAACATAATATAATGAAACCCAAAATAAATTTCCAAATCCAAGTTAGTATCCTACCTCAAACTAGCTTGATTTCCTCCTCTCTTTCTCCTTCTTTCTTCTCTACCTTCTTCTCTCTTGTAACCCACTTGAGATTCTTGATTTTAGGAGGGGGTAATTAGGGTTTTGAATTGAAGATGATGGAGAAAAGTGGGAGGGATGGCCGGCCATAGCTTGGGAGGAAGAGTGGAGAAAATGAAAAAATGAAAAAGAAAGGAAAATGAAGAATAAAGAAGAGGGGAGAAGCTTCACTCAAAAAAATCTATCTCTAGAATCCCCCAAAAGAGAAGCATGCTTCATTTTAATTGACTAAAATATCCCTCCATCTTCCAAGTATTTACACGTTTGCCATTACTTTATGCACACACCACTTTGGTATGTACACACAACACTTTTGGTCCAAATGACCATTTTGCCCCTTGCCTTTCTAAAATTTTACGGGGGTTGCCATTGACCCCTAACTGTTTACACACTTGCATAGCTTCCCTACACACACTCATGCATGCCTACACATGCATACATGCATCACGCTCACACGTCCAACACATTCCTGTCGTTTTGCACCCACGACGTCTTTCACACTTCTCCCGCACTCAATCTCGCTTTCTCGTCTCTTAGCCATGCATTACGGTCCAATTCCCCTTGCACTATGTTACATACATCGATATCCACGTTTATTTCATGCCTACATATGCACCATAGGTAGAAATACCATGTGTGTTCAGTAGAATACACGTATAGTGCTAAATAGGGCATGCCAAGAAGCCTAAAGGAATTGGAACGCCAATGTGCCCTAACACAAAGATGGACAAGGATGAACAAGGAGTCACAGTGGACCAAAAGCTATATCGAGGTATGATTGGTTCCTTGTTGTACTTGACTGCTTCTAGGCCTGATATAATGTTTGATGTACGCTTGTGTGCACGTTTTCAATCAAACCCAAAAGAGTCTCATTTAAAAGCCATTAAAAGGATCTTTAGGTACCTAATTAGTACACCTACTTTATTCTTTTGGTATCCTTCTAGTGGTAATTTTGATTTGTTCGGTTATTCTGATGCTGATTATGCGAAAAGTTTAACTGATAGAAAGAGCACTAGTGGAACTTGTTTTATGCTAGGACACTCTTTTGTTTCATCGTCTAGCCGTATGCAAAATAGTGTTGCATTATCCACTACTGAAGCAGAGTACATTGCCTTAGGCAGTTGTTGTGTTTAAGTATTGTGGATGATACAAACATTATCGGACTACAGACTAGCTCTTAAAAGGGTCCCTCTTAGATGTGATAGCAAAAGTGCCATAGATCTATCTAATAATCCCGTTCACCACTCTCGTACTAAACATATTGACGTAAGACACCATTTTCTTCGAGATCACCTCACAAAAGAGGATGTGTCTGTTGAGTTCGTTCCCACGGAATCACAACTTACTGACATATTCACCAAACCTTTAGTTGAGGCTCGCTTTTGATGTCTTCGTCTTGAGCTTGGTATTATTGATAAAAATTAGTACGAGATTTCATGCTTTCTTGTGTGCTTAACCTTTTTCTTGTTTGTGTGCTAGTAGTTGCATTGTAATGTGTGCATGGTTTTCTTTGTTTTATGTGATAGCACCTCATGTTTACTTTAGTACTTCATGCATAAAAAAACAAAAAAAAACTGAAAAATAACAAAAAAATGGTGCTTATGTGTATCTTTCTCTTAGATTCATTAAAGAAGTCTTCATGAATGATTTTCATATCTATGTAGAAATTAGTGTATTATTACTTTTGCTACATGCACATGTTCATCTTTCTAAATATTCATGGCATGTTCAATGACTGAAAATAACCTGATTTCTACACCTACTATTTAATTTCCACATGTATTATTATTGTTGCACATTTGGAGATATCTTTATGAAGTATGGAAAGTGAATGTAAGAGGAAAACTTAACTGAAAATCCAAGGGATATGATATACCTTGCCATGGATAAAAATTGAGCATTAAAAAGAAATGATACTACAAGTATAAAAATGAAAAAAATGGTTAATTGCTTTGTATGAAAAATGGATACAATCCTTGGCAACGGTATTACTCACGAGTATCCAACATAAGCTTTATGTGTTAACTTTAGTGTTGGTGTATTTACTCGTCAAGCAATGCCACCCCCACATCTAAGAGTCCTTATAGGCTATGTCTTGGGGGTGTGGTATCTTGAACTTATTTTTAATGAGATGGTGAAAATCAATCCTATGTGATAAAATGTTAAATGGAAAATGTGGATTGGTTTTTTGGTTGACTTTCTTAACTGATTCTCCTTATTTGCTTCAATTTTAATCATCACATTTGCACGTTGGTGTTGAATTCTTAGTTGTCTTAGTTGATTAACGGCATTGGATTTGACTTGATTATTCTATGATAGTATACATACAATTGTTGGTTTTGGTTAATAATGCCCTCTTTCTGCATGTCATATGCTATTAACTTCGTGTTTCAACTTTTGATGATAACAAAGGGGGAGAAAAAATTTGGGAAAGATTTGAAGTGGTACTTGTTATTAATGCTCATGAAAATATGAATGCTCGATTAAGGGGGAGCAAGAATATAGGGGGAGCATGCATATTGTTAAACTTTGCACATCATTGTTTGCACATCATTGTATATCATTACATGTCACCCTCTATCGTCACACTTTCACACACTCTATTTGGAAATTTATTGGTAAAATCTTGTACTTAGTTTGTCATCATCAAAAGGGGGAGATTGCTTTAGCAACGATGTATGAACTTTGTATTTGATGATAACAAACGTGTGTGAACGTTTTTAACGTATGTGTTAAGTGTGTTAGGAGTGGCAAGGACGCAATTCTTCAAAATAATTGCTATGCACATAGCATATCGGACTTGGTCGAGATGGCTAAGAGATGAGATAATCTCTTTTCATATCAAAGGGGAATGTGTCATATCAATTAGAGATCTAATCCTATTGCAATTCTAACTCATATCAAATCTATTCAAATTCCAAATTGTTTGCTCATTCCTATCTCTAATAGGATCCCTCCTTAGCCGCACAAAATCCTAGCCATCAATCTCATCCTACCGCACTCATTGAAACCCTAGCACAAAAAGGAGAAAGCACCAAAAAAGAAGGCAACTTGCGACACACAAAATTATCCCTCCAAGTTGCGGCCAAAGACACACCAAACAAAAAGAAACCCTTGCACCAAAAAAATGAGAGGAGAACATAAGCCAGCCGCATTTTTTTTGAAAGCCAAAAATTCCTTTTTCCATTCAATCAAGTAGGCAACCGCAATTCTCATAGACCCTAATTCCTCCAAGAGCAAAACGTATGTCTCGCAAAAAAACAATTCCTCAAAATTCCTAAGAGCAGCAGACCAACTTCTCTCTCCTTTCAATCAAAAAGGCAACCGAATTGTTTTCTTTTTGTGTTTTGAAAAGTCCCAAAGAAACACTGCCGCAGGAATTGACAAAGGGGCCTTCAAAACAAATTCCCAAGATTTTCAAAAGCAGCCGAAATAAAGGTGAGAGGTAGCCGCATTTTTTTAAAATCAAATCTCCAAGAGCAGGCACATCTCTCCTTTACAAATTTCCAAGAGCAGGCGCATCTCTCCCTTTGCAAATCCCAAGAGCCCTTTGAATCCTCAAGTCAAAAAAGGCAGCCACAATCTTCGTTTTGCAATTTTCCTAAGCAGGCAACCGCAAATTCCAAGCTTCAATCTTTGGTGAGGTGCCGCAAGTTTCAACCTTTGGTGGATGGCGGAAGTTACATCGAGAGGGAGGCCAAACTATTGAGGGGCCATCCGAGTTTACTACTTGGCAGAGTTGATTTGACCACGCACTGAACGACAGAGACACCAACGCCGTCACAACTGAGCGATTCTAAACCCTAAAATTTATTTTCTTTGTGATTTGGTGTTGTGATCTTTGTGAAACTATTTTACTATCTGTTTGGGGACTTGGCTAGTTGGGACTAGCCAAGAGAGAGCTTTACTTGGATTGTTATTGTTTGGATACTTTGGTAAGTGCAGGTACTGAGAGCCAGGTGAGTGTAGAGTTGCTGCTCTAGCTACAAGTTGTACCAGTTAACTTTAATAATCTAGGATTGCTTTTGGGGCTGGACGTAGGTTGTTGGGACGACCGAACCAAGGTATATCACATGTGCATGCTGTGATTGCTTTACTATACTCTACATCTGATTGATTGTGCTATAATTGCCTGAGATTTCGTGTGGGTTGCACGAATATTTTTATAATCCTATTCACCCTCAAGGCTTAGATCCAGATCCAACATTCCCTTGGTCAGCACGATCCTCACGGAGTTTGATCGAGTCCTGCTACTCAATCAGCTTTCGTCTCGCTCTTCAGGACCTGTATGAGCTGATCGTCACCAGCATCCCTTCGTCGTCGGAAGGGAAGAGTCGGCCTGTTGGATTTTCGGATGACTGCTCGGTTAGTGGAGAACTCGATCCTCCATCAGGATCTGGAGCTCATTCAAGGGTTGGACCTCGAACGGGTGGCCAACTTCTTTGTGGGGAGCGGATATCTAGTACATCATCTGCCTTCTATTAATTGATTTGTAGTTTGGCCGTCCTGACTGATCCCTTCTGCAGGTGTCCATCCTTGACACTGTGTTGCATCGCCAGGTCGTCGACTTGATCAAAGGAGGTCGGCGGGTGGAAGTCATTGAGTGCAAGGCATCCGAGCTCGAAGCATGGACGATGAAGGTGGAGGAGGATCTGGGGAGAGCCCTCGTAGCCAAGGCAAAGGCCGAGTGGGCAGTTATAGAGGCCAAAAACAGTCTCTCTTCCATGTCTGATCTCCGCAAATCCGCTGAGCTTCAATGGAGGATGGAGATAACTCAGCCCCAGATGGACCTCGACGCTTCAAAGAGGGAAGTGATCGAGCTCCGAGCCAAAGCTTACTACTCCGAGAGATGGGCAGAGGCTTGCAAAGCGGAGGCCACTGAATTCCAGGCCAAAGTTACCAAGCTCGAGAGGGCCGCCGCGAGAGAGAAGGAGGAGCTCACGACGAGGTGCATAACGGAAATGGAAGCTTTCCACGACATCTTTGTATCGATGGGCACTCCTATCTCCTAGGCTAGTAGAACGTAGCTTAGGTTTTATGTAACACTTTTGTTTTCATTCCGTTTGGTTTTGAAATGAAAATAATGAAAACGTTTGCAACTTTTTGTGTTTTCATTCATTTGAGAATATGCATGTGTATGGCCCCTCAACGACACAACTTTCGATTTTCTACAAATCGATGGTAAGTTGGGTCGTTGATAAGTTGGGCACATTCACCTGACAAATACGATCTTATAGACCATAAACCATGAGGGCGTGTTTTGATTGGTAGCAAGGAGAAAAGCCCCTTCGACTTAGAGCCAACGAGAATAAAGGGTCGTTCGGTGGCGAGGATGATCCATCGGCTTATGGCCGATGACCGTCGAGGGTCGTTCAGTGGCGAGGGATGACCCCTCAGCTTACGACCGACGACTAGGGTCATTCGATAGCGAGGGGCGAGTCCCCTTCGACTTACGACTGATGAGGATTAAGGATCGTTTACTGACGAGTGCGATCTCTCGGCTTACGACCGACGACCGTCGAGGGTCGTTCAGTGGCAGGGGATGATCCATCTGCTTATGACTGACAACTAGGGTTGTTCGGTAGTGAGGGGCAAGGCCTCTTTGACTTACGGTTGACGATGATCGAAGGTCGTTCAGTGGCGAGGGCGATCCCTCGGCTTACGACCGACGATCGTCAAGGGTCATTTAGTTGCAGGGGATGATCCCTCGACTTACGGTTGATGACTAGGGTTAGAAATCATTAGATAGATATGAAATGATCGACTTTGTACTCATCATAAATTTGCGTATGATAAAAAACAAGGGTAAGTTTTGATCACCTAATGTATTCACCATCACTGGTACAATTATTGATATTACTTTCGCAAATGCTCAGCGTTCCAAGGATGGGGCAGCTCCATATCATCCAATGTAGCGAGCCGATAGGTGGCTGAACCGAGCACATCGATCACTTTGTTAGGCCCTTGCCACTTCGTAGCGAGCTTTCCTTGCTTGAGAATCTCGGGGGTGAAGGCATCCTTACGTAGCACCAATTCGCCTATACAGAAGCTACGTCTGCGCATCTTGGAGTTGAAATACCGAGCCATGCGTCCTTTTGGTTCAATGAGGGTCGCCAGAGCCCGCTCGCAAACCTCATCGACTAGCTGTAGGTTGAGTTTGATTCCTTCTGAGTTTCTCTCTTCGTCGTAGTATTGGAGATGAGTGATCATTCATTACTTGTGGTTTGGAAATCAAAGAAGAGAGCGTACTCGAATATGTTGCCCGCTGATGTTTGGACAATTGTTACAGCCCCGCTCCCGGTTTGAGTGGTCGAGCCGTTCACTTGTACGATCCATGTTCCATCGTCTTCAATTGTATCGGTTGGCGAATTGAGACATGTCAAGGGTAAAGAGGTAGCATTAGTTGTATGTCAGTAACATATACCTCTTCCGTCGGGCTGTCGTCGTAAGTGAGTTCGATGATGAAGTCGATGAGAGCCTGCCCTTTGATGGAAGTCCTTAGATTGAACTGGATATCGAATTCACTCAGCTTGACTCCCCACTTCGTCATTCTCCCCGAACTATCCAACCTCTTTAGGGTCTGTTCCAAGGGAGTATCAGTGAGGACCAAGATGGTGTGCGCTTGAAAGTATGGTCGTAGCCTCCTCGCAGATTGGATCAGCTCAAAGGCCATCTTCTCTATTCTTGAATATTTTACTTTTGTGCCTCAGAGGACTTGGCTGACGTAGTAGATAGGTCGTTGCACTCCTGATTCCTCTTTGACGAGTGCCGAGCTTACGGCCTCCGTGGCAGCGGCCAGATAAATGATGAGTTGGTCATCTTTTTCTGGCTTGGTTAAGAGTGGTGGGCTGCAGAGTTACTCTTTCAATTCGGAGAAAGCTTTCTTGCAATTCACGTCCCACTCGATGACCCTTTTTCCATTCAAGGTGGATGATATCGCATTTCTTAATACTTTAAAGAAATGCAACGATCTCTCGGCCGACTTAAACAAGAACCATCCCAAAGCAGCTATTCTCCCGTTCAGTCTATGGAGTTCTCTTATGGTCGAAGGCTCTTTCATTGTTATGATCGTCGCGATCTTGTCAGGGTTAGCCTTGATCCCTCGATTCTTCAGCATGAAACTGAGGAACTTTCCCGATCGAACCCCAAAGGTACATTTGGCAGGGTTCAGTTGAAGGTTGTATCGTCGGATCTGTGCGAATATCTCTCGTAGATCTGCAATGTGATCCATCGGCTTCTTCTACTTGACCAGTATGTCGTCAACGTAGACTTCTATGTTCCGCCTGATTTGAGCCTCGAAAACTCTGTTTACCATGCGTTGGTATGTGGCCCCTGCATTATTCAAACCAAATGGCATTTTGGTATAACAAAAAATACCTCGATCGGTGATGAAAGAAGACTTCTCTTCGTCTTCTGGTGCCATCTGGATCCGGTTATATCCTGAGAAAGCGTCCATGAAGCTGAGGAGTTCGTAGCCGAAAGCACTATCGACCAGATGGTCGATCAGGGGTAGGGGGTAACTATCCTTCGTACATGCTTTATTGAGATCGGTGAAGTCAGTACATTCGTCATTTGCCGTTCGCCTTCTTCACCATCATGACATTCGAGAGCTAATCAGGATATTTGACTTTCCGAATGAAGCTTGCCTCCAGAAGTCGATCCACTTCCTCGATTGCAGCCTTCATCTTTTCGCCCCCATGTTCCTCTTCTTTTACTTCATGGGCCTAGAAGTCGGGTCGACCTCCAGCTTGTGGGATATCACCTCGGGGTCGATGCCGGGCATATCCTTCGGGGACCAACTGAAAACGTTTGCATGCTCTCTCAAGAGAGCGATCAACTGCTCCCTTAGGTCAAACGGGAGCATTAGCCCAATAGAGACAGTATTCCCTTCTTCTTCAGAGATCTGGATGTTCTCCGTCTCTTCGACTGCCTCGGGCCGTCGATCTTCACCTTTGGGATCGACCGGGTTTGCTTGTCCTATTCTTCTCAAAGTGGTGGACAGAGTATATCACGACTGTTCTTGCTTCTGATTTCCTCTCGTTTTTTTGACTCCTTCAGGAGTCTGAAATTTGATATGGAAAGTTGAGACCACTACTTCTATGGCGTTTAGTAGTGGTCTGCCGGTGATTCCGTTGTACGCCGAGTTGATCTTTACCACTATGAAATTGGTCAAGTGAGTGACTTATCGTGGATACGTACCAAGAGTCACCGGCAGGGTGATGTTGCCCGCTATTGGGGTGGAGTGTCCAGTGAATCCCATTAGAGGTCTCAAATAAGGTGTCAACTCTGCGAAGGACAACCTCATTCTCTCCAAGGTGGTGAAGAAGAGCACGTTGCATGAGCTCTCGATGTCGACGAGTAATCTCTTTACAGTGATCTCGTTGACGGTGGCCGTGACGACGACGTCATCATCGTGCGGTAGTTCTACACCTTCTAGATCTTCATCTGAGAAGGATATATGAGGTGTAGAGTCTCTGGGGCGCTTTCGTCCCACGGATATTGTCATCAACCTTCCGACATAGGAGCTTTGGAACAAGGTTGACGGCTCTGGGTGCATAGTACATCCCATTATCATGTTGATGAGGTCGACACTGGGAGGTGCCAATGCATCATCGAAGGGTGTTAATAGGTGAGCCGACATGGTCGAGGTATTTCGTTGACTGGGATGTTGACTCGTGGTTTCCCACAGACGGCATCTAACTGTTAAGGCCAAAATTGACAGAGACAGTTGAGTAGCTGACGTGGACCATTCGTGCTGAGTCAGAGCCTTGTTAGCAAGTTGAATGGGATGAGGTGCTCGATCGACACTCGAGCAGCTTGTACATCGATAGATCGAGGCTGGGAAGCTCAGGAGTGACCCTCACAGGAGATTAAGACTCATCGATCTACACCACAAGAAATGTTAGGGGAGTCGGATTTGGGTCCTGACCCAAATCCACTCCGATGCTTAAGTTAGTACGAGAACTTAAGGATGAGAGGGGGCCTGGAGCAGATGAGGTCGACCCACGGAGGTTCGTCTTAGATATGACGTCGCAAGCCCTATAGTGGCAAAATTATAAGCTGAAAGAGTAGAATGTATGTATTAGATCTTGTACCTTGGAAATTGGAACCCCTTTTCATTTGTCCTTTTGGCTACTTATAGGCAGTTCCTAATTAATTGCAAGTAACCGTCCCTTATTGATTCGGGCGCGATCTTCTTCGGGATTCGAGAAAATGGCTATCCATTTATTCGACTCTATTAACTTCTCCCTAAGTATCAGCAGGAGCTTAACGGTCGAGTGAGCCATTTGTTTGACCTAGTATTACCCCGCCCTGATGTCGGGTTTTGAGTCGTGGGCACTTAATGGGTCGGGCGTGCGGATACTCCTCCATGATCTGTACCCATGCACTAACATCATGAATAACAAAATACAAATGAACTCATGTACATGCCTAATAAGAGAGTAACCATGAACATACCTTCCTTTAATGATATATATGTGGAAAACCCCTCAATTTTATTTTTATTCTTGCCTACAAGACTCACTTAATGGTTTCTTTGATGGAAGGAATAACTAATCTAAAAATAGGCATTAATTCAAGATAATTAACACTTTACCATTCTTTACCATATATGTGTAGGCAAGGACTCCTCTTTATATAACTACTTTCATTAAGGAGTTATAATAACTACATGTAGTTATAATAACTATAATAACATTTATATAGTTATAACATGTCAAATGACATATCAATATATGCTTATACTTATATGCATATATAAATATAGCGCATGCATGCAATGATTATTAGGATTAAACAGTCACATAAATTTCTTACCTACGACTCATCATTTTCTATTTGTAATTTTTACTATTAGGATATATATAGCAACATAACCAGGATTTATTTTTGCGCTTTGCAAAAATAAAGATGATGCAACGCGTAAATTAAAAAAAATGCCAAAATGAAAAAAAACTAATTGCGAAAAGTGCTAGTTGTAGTGAATGCATTTCAAACATAATTAGAATAAATCAGAATATAATGTGATTTTGATAAAGTTCAAATAAGCATGCCTCCTAGAAGCATGATTATCACCATCAAAGCTTTTTTAAGAAGACGAATTTTTTTTTAAAATAAACTTAAAAGAAGTGGGTATTCTTTTTTGTTGAATTAACATGAACTGAGAGAAAGTGTTAGAAAGAGATTGGAGAATTATGTCTGTATATAATCCATTGTCCATGATAAACCCCTCTCTTATTCCTTAATATGACTAATAATCTTAAGGACATGGTCTTGGACTGAAGTACCAACTGCCATCTTCGAATGAAACAATTTCTTCAAAGTCTCGAATCCTGTGATTCCTAATTTATCTTTGTATAACTCTTTTACATAGAGAAATATGGAGTGGTGGTTGACTCGGAAAACGCGCAAGTGCACGCCTTCCACTCCCAAGCGTAGGAGTGTTAATGCAATATAAAAATAACCAGTGAGTACCGAGTCGGATCACAGGGACAATCGTTCTACGTTCACAAAATTTGATCGATAAAGAAAAATAGAGCGTGAAACAACCACCTCAACTAACGGTGGATGAGTGGGAAAACAGTGTGGTGAAATCTAAAATCCTAACCTAAGCACTAGGGGTGGAGGGCCGAATCGGCAAGTAACGAGGAGGACTCGTGTGGTGTGCATGCGAATGAGGTTGTGGACTCAAGAAATCATCCCCTAATATAACTCAATTGATCTCCCGGCTAAGGGAACTCAATCGGAAAGTACGACATTTCATCGAACGTGTGGGGTGCAATAAGAGTGAGTGAAACTCATGCGAGTAATAGGCAATAAGTGAAATAGAGAGGGTCCGCTAGGATAATCCTCTTCATGGATTTCCCCTTAGGGTTCCAATAAACAAATTAACTCAAATTTCATCCACCAATTTAGAAAATAAAATGTGCTAGAGATAAAATCACAACCCAAGCAACCAACAATCACCAAACACAATTACACAAGAGAGATTTAGACATTCATAATGAAAAAGGAGACGTTTTTACTCAAAATCAATCATCCAATTACAATACAAAACCCTAAATCAAAATACACAAGAGTTTGGAAAAATTTCACCAATGTGTCACTCATGGATGAAGTTCTCCTCTCCCAAGTGCTCCTCCAAGCTCCAAGCTCAATCCATGGCCTCCTCCCCCATCCAAAGCCCTAGAAAAACTCAAAAACCCCCAAAAACAGCTTCTGCCCGAGAGCAAATGAAGATCCCTATCTAATTATCGCAACAGGCCGCAGTAAGAGGGGAAAATGGGCTTGCGGGTCGGATCGGGTCGGATCCGACCCGCACAGAGCCGCCCGCCCGCGAAAATAACATGGGGGCACGCGGAGTGCGTGCCCCCGCCCGCTCGCTGCAAAACACGCGCGCTTTTATTTATTTATTTTTTAATATTTTTTAAAACGGCCCAGCGGCCCGCTCCAAGAGCGGGCCGCGGGCCTTAATTAATTTTTTTTTAAATTTTTAAAAAACTGCGGCCCGGCGGATCAATGGAACAGATGTCGCCACGTGGCATCTCCAGATCGCGCCATGTGGCGCCCCCAATAAATTCTTTTTCCTGGCTTTTTAACCTCATTTCTCCTCCATTAAATCCATGAAAAATACCTAGAAATCTCAGAAAAATCCCAAAAGATTCTGAAAAATCCCCAAGACTCCTAGGGGTACCTGAAAAATATAGGAAGCAGAAATTAGTCCATTTGATTAGAAAATTAATATAATGACTATTAAAAGAAAACAATATTAACCTCCAATAATCCATATAAAATGTTCCAATGCTCAAATAATTCCCAAAAAATGGAGATATGATCGAAATAATGGCAGGAGCATAGGAAAAATAATAGGAAGCCAATAAAGACGATAAAAACCGCATTTTGTGCCAAGAATGAGAATAAGCCCTAAAATTGATATGAAGTGAAAATATACCCAAAAAGAGCACAATTAAGCCTAATCTTTGGCACAAAATGGGGGTAGTTAGGGGGGAAATATGCAATTTATGTCTCGAATCACACCCCCAACTAGCTTTTTGCTAGTCCCTAGCAAAATATGCGAAAAATTCGGATTAAATTGAAAAACATGCACCAAATCCACAATATCTTCATGGCACACCCAAAATGATATTTCCAAATGATTTCAAAGCCAATATACCAAATATATGAAAGTAAACAACAAATGATACTCCGCTCAATCCAATTCAAAGAAAAGTGAAGTAATAAGCACCGTATCACACGTATCGGGAAATATCACGATGTCAAAATTTTCAATTTTCATGAAAATGGCCAAAACAAAAGAATTTTTCTCTAAGTTGTGGGAGATGAGATTGCATCACTCATGTTGGTTATTCCTTTCAATTTTTTATTCATTTTTCTTTTTTTTCTTGTTCTTTTTTGTTTTTGATGTTTATGTTTTGCATTCATACGATAACGCTATAAATGCAAACACCGACCACATTTACATACACGCGATGACGCTATATATGCAAATGGATGGAATGATATCCTAAATCTCATTTTTGGCTTCCTCCCCAATGTTTCGTGGGGGCACCGGCTACTCAATTCGATTAGAAAGAAACATTCACTTATACTACTCTCTTTTTCATCCTCCAACATGAATTATCAACTCATCCACCCACTTCTAAGAAGAAAACAAAGCATGCACAATTGGCCAAATCCAATCCAATTAGAAACTACACCATCCCAAATCATGAAATCGCTTACACCAAACTTTTCCCAAATTGTTTCAAAAAGATATCACGACGTATAAAATAGATTCATACATGGCATATTAGCATTTGACTCCAAATTGGAAAAGAAATGAAGACTTGCCAATCAAACATCGAAGAATTCATACCAAAATGATAATTCGAAAAAATTGCATGGAATTAAGCATGTAGGGACTACATAAAGCAAGCGGCGAAGGAACGAGAAGGCCAAATATGATTTGTAATGAAATTCATGGAATGAGGGCAAAACATGGAGGGATCTCAAAAAAAATTAGGCTCAAAATCCTAACAATCCTAGAAATTCTAACACTCTCCCCCAACTTAAAATAAACATTGTCCGCAATGTTGGGAGAGCACTAGATCTCGGCAAAAGATCCTAGAAAAGAGAGGAAAAAAATGAAAATACTAAAATAAAAATTTTATTTATTTACACTACATGGAAAGAACACACCGTGGCACATGGCGGATCTCGAATGTATAACGGTGGTGGTAGCTGCTCGATCATATCCTTTTGCTCCTCCGCCAGCTGCTTTGGAGCTAGGCCACCACCGGCCTCCTTGGATTCCAACAATGCAACTCCAAGCATCTCCTTTGGATAATATGGATCACGTGGGAGGTGGGAGACGAGCTGCATCAATCCAAGTCATGTCCTCATGCCCTGCAAAAGCATTCCAAAACGGGTCGTCAAAACAAATAAAAGAATTTAAATGCAATGGACGACAATCTGAAACAAATGTATATGGAAGTGAAAATTTGATTTCAGAAATGCAAGGCATGAGATGGTGGAAACTTCCCTGAATAACGGTGCTAGGCGTGGCATGATACGCTGCCTCAGGAGGAGTGGGAAGCGGCTGCAGAGAGAAATCTGGAGTAAGAGGGAGTTTGGGCTCAATATATACTATCTCGCAATCCCCGTCGCTATCCTCTTCCTCGACATCAATATCAACATCAGCAGTCTCTGCGACACTCCCCACAACTGGTAACTGCTCCTGACAAACCTCCTCCATGACTGGCAAGTGCGCATCCTGAGCCGAGGGAAGTGACATCAGTGACGGGACTGGAGGTAGACTCGTCTCGGGCAAATCCAAGCACGCATCATCCTCGCCATCCCAGAAATAGTCCATCTCGGTCGTCCTCCCAAAGTACTCAACCGCCTCGACCTGTGAAGCTAATTCTGAAGTGGAATGTGGCTCAGGCTCCATGATGTTCTCAATCTGCTCTCGGCCATCATGCACATCCGCTTCATCCTCGACCTCAAAATGAAAATGCATCGTGTCACCGTCGTGGTCGACACGCACTCCGTCATCTATCTCCTCCGACTCCACAATATATAATCTGTCAATATCCTCTACCTGGCTCTCTTGCAACCCATCCTTCTGCTCTGCTCTGTATCCCATGGGGTCGCAAGAAAAAGAGCCCAAAGGTGGCTCCTCAAGCTGACACTGGGCCTGCAGCTCTGCATCCTGAAGTGGAACCAGTGACTGTCCATCATCCTCAAATCCAAGTGACAGCTCTCCAGATGGCGCAGTCTGTTCCCACTCTGCAAGGTCCCTCAGGTAACACCAGGAATCCTCGGTCGAATAATCAAAGAACTCTCCACCGCAGCTCATCTACACCAAATCTCGCCCAGATGACGATAACCCTGTGTAGAAGATCTGCAGAAGATGATCCTCGTGAAAGCTCTGGTGTGGGCACGCAAGCACCAAATCAGTGAACCTCTGCCAAGCCTGATGGTAGGCCTCCCATTCATCCTGGCTAAAGCTCGCTATATGCTGCTCCATGGCATGTCGCCCCTGTACCTGCTCCAAAAAAGTAGGCAAAAATACTCGGAGAAATTCAGCCTGAAATGACAACCAAGTAAAATGTGAGTCGAGAGACAATGAATCAAATTAAAGTCTAGCATCATCTTGCAACGAAGAGGGAAAAAATCTGAAATATATGCAATCATCATCAATATTCCCACCAAGACATGAATGCATCCAATCTTCAAAATTTTTCAAATGTAAATGAGGATTTTCCCACTCCGAACCATGAAAGAATGGTGGAAGTGGAATATCCTCCGAATCAATCTCGGAAAAGTCTGAAGAAGATGCCATGCTTTAAAAAAATTTCTCAAAAAATGAGAATAAACAAGCAAAAGACTCAAAAAGTGGATAATAAATAAATGGAAAGACACACACTAAGAGATAGAAGTATCACACTAAAACTTTCAAAATCAACCAAAAAATGCTAATAATAGAAACTGTTGTCCCGGGCAACGGCGCCAATTGGTTGACTCAGAAAACGCGCAAGTGCACGCCTTCCACTCCCAAGCGTAGGAGTGTCAATGTAATATAAAAATAACCGGTGAGTACCGGGTCGGATCACAGGGACAATTCGTTCTACGTTCACAAAATTTGATCGATAACGAAAAATAAAGTGTGTTACAACTACCTCAACTAACGGTGGATGAGTATGAGAAAAAGTGTGGTGAAAATTAAAAATCTAACCTAAGTGGCTAGGGGTGGAGGGCCGAATCGGTAAGTAACGAGGAGGACTCGTGTGGTATGCATGCGAATGAGGTTGTGGACTCAAGAAAACATCCCCTAATATAACTCAATTGATCTCCCGGCTAAGGGAACTCAATCGGAAAGTACGGCATTTCATCGAACGTGTGGGGTGCAATAAGTAGTGAGTGAAACTCATGCGAGTAATAGGCAATAAGCGAAATAGAGAGGGTCCGCTAGGATAATCCTCTTCATGGATTTCCCCTTAGGGTTCCAATAAAAAAATTAACTCAAATTTCATCCACCAATTTTGAAATTAAACATATGCTAAAGGAGAATTTTTACAACCCAACAACTGTAATTTTAGCCTGTAAGGATCAATACACTAGAGGGGGGGTGAATAGTGTATATTAAAAAATTGTCGCAAATAAAATGTTAGTAATATTTGCAAAGATGGCACAGAAATAAAAATGACAAGTACTGAATTTAAATCAATCGCAAACACAGAGATGTATCCTGGTTCGGATCCTTGTGATCCTACTCCAGTCCTCTACCCCGTAGAGATTTTCAATCCACTATAATTACTTGCCCCGCAAGCACGAACTTACAAAAATGGCGACACTCCACGTGTCCCAAACTTTGTACAATCTCTAAACAGAGATTCAAACCTGTTAAATAAGAAATAGAAAAAACACCTATAGCCTTGTTATAAATTTCAGAGAATGAATTCAAGGATGGTGTTTAGAAGATAAACTTCAAGATGTAAAAGATATGTAATGAAGCGCAACACTTGAAGTTCTCTGGTTCATAAAAGAAGAGAGAGATCTATTGATTTCTTCTTGCAATTATGAACACAAATAACTTTCCAAAAGTGATGTTGAAATTCCAAGTTCTTCCATTCTTAAATGAAGAAGGAAATCTAATGATTTCTTCTTACAAATAAGAAAAGAACAACTAATGGCAGAATTACTTAAGAAAATTAATGACTTGCTTTCAACAAAATCAGAATAAAGAAGAGGAAAGTGTTTGGAAAGTGAGAGGGGGTACCCCTCCTTTTATAGGTTTTAGAAACGATTGTGAACGGCTCTAAAAGAGACGTTGCACAACGTTCAGAAACTGAGAGGAACGTTGGAGAACGGTCAGAAACTGTTCTGGAAAATTTCAGTCCTAAAAGCATTTTGGTATGCTACGAAAATTCGTAGCCTGCCAATTTTGAAACGGTAACAAACGGTCACAAAATTTTGGTGACGTGGAATAGACAACGGATAGATCCTTGTCTGAAAGTATCAAGTCAAAATATAACTGTTTTGGTAGGCTAGGAAAAATCCTAGTAGGCTAATACTGAAAAATACGAATTTTGACTTAGGATCAAATGAGTTAGGAGATGATGTAGATTTGAGCTTTAGGGATATATGATATGATATAACCAAGGCCCTGAAGCTATCTAAAAAGTAAAAATTACATCATTCCGTAGATACGTGTTTCACACGTAATTTGAGTAGCAAGGTAGTTTTTGCAGAGGATCCTTGTATTTTGATCAAATGCGTGATGTGAATGAATTTGCGTTGTAGCTGCACATCTGCATAGATAAAGTTAGTAACATGAAATATATTGATTTGTCACATCAAAACCTTATGGAAGAGATGGTGGAAATACCAAGTTCCAACATTCTCCCCCTTTTTGATGATGACAAATAATGAAGTATAAAATGTGAATTAATTATGTGTGTAAAAAGTTTTAAGGAGTGTATTAACATGATGTTGATATGTAATGTGATGTTACTGAAGTTACTCCCCCTGAGTAGATTCATATAGTCTCCCCCTGAATATATATATATGCATATTTCTCCCCCTTTGTCATCCACAAAAAGTGGAAAAGAAAAATTGGCAAGCTACGAATTTTGGTAGCAGGCCAATTGAGAAAACTGAAAAGAGTGAGAAAATAACAGAGACAGAAGTATTATAGTAGAGCATAGTAGGAATAAAAGGAAGTAACATAAACGTATGAACAAGAAACAGAGGAGTATATAAGTAACAAAAGCAACGAATATTGAAGTAAACAATGAGGATAGAGGCAAAGTGCATAAAATAACCATCTTATATATATGATGAAAACAACCAAGATAACAACTGAGTAAGGACCAAGCCCAGTACATAGCATGCATCGAAAAGACCAACGTACATATAACAAACATCCACTAAACCAACATACATAAACTGCGCAGTACAGAACCAGCGACCAACATACAAATGCAACTAAGATAAGCCAGAAACAGCGACATAACAACCGGGAATCATGAAAACCAACCAAACGGCAGATGGTGAGACAAAGATACTAGTGAAGCAAGGAGAGCCGAAAGTCATAGAAAACAACAAGGCAGGCAGGGATGTGAGGCGACCAGCAAGAAACAGGGAAATCAACGAGGGTGATAGGACGAGGAACCCGGGGAGGAGCGACGGGTGCGGGTGCGACGGGTAGGGAGGATGTCGACGGCTTCCAGCGAAGAGCGAAGAGAAGATTGTTCCACTTGGATTTGTTCAAGAACGGTAGAGTGATGACGAAGAACATCGTCATATTTACTCATCTGGATTTGAATGCCAGCAAACCCGTCAGCGACTTGGGTATAAAGACGATCAAAGAGAACTGCATTTGTCTCCCAAGAAGGGCTAACACCATCCTTAGAAGTGTGAATCTTCCTGCCGCAGCGAGAGAGGGAAGAGCCTGGAAACGGGGCCTTGCCACGAGAGGAAGCAGGCGGAGCAGGAGGATGCGAAGAATCATCGTCAGAAGCGTCGTTGTTGTCGTCCTCGGCTTCGGCGTCGGAAGAAGAAACATCACCTGGAAGTCCCATACTTTGGAGGATGTTCTCATCAATGTGAACATCATTATGAAGCAGAAGTTCACCGTCGGTGGGAACACCAAATGCGCGAAGTATGAATGTGATAAGACACGGTAAATAGAAATGAGTGGTAACCGGCTTCATTAGAGTGCGAAGAAGCAGATGACCCCAGTGTATAGGAAAACGACCCATAATCGCATAGAGGCAATGAAGATAAGCATTACCCAAGTAATTCACTGAACCAGCTTTTGGCATCAGATTGAAAATAACGATTTTGTGGAGGATACGAGCCTCAGTTCGGAGTTTAGCCGCAGACATATGGGGGGTCAGTTTTGGGGCGAGTCGAGAAAGGATAACAGCGTTGTCCATCGGAAAGGAAAGAAGGCCAAGATTGTGTGGGGGCTGGTTGATGATTGCGGTAAGCTTGGTGCTATCAACAGTGAAACAGACACCCCGAACCTGGGTGGAGAAGAATTTCTGACCACGGTGAACCGTAGTCTCAAGATTAGCATAGAACTCCCGCACAAGGGTAGGATAATACGGGATTTTGTTGGCAAGCGACCAGATCTGATGAAGCCCAACAACCGCAAGGAGTTGTTTGACATGCATCATCGTCGGCGTGCCAAAGTCAAGGAATCGTTCCGGATGAAAGCGAGTTGCTTCGGAGCGAAGATAGCGTTCTTGGGCGGCGGCCGAACGAAAACGATCGGAAGGTGAAGAAAAGTTTGGGTCGGCCATGGAAATCGGAGAAAAGAGAGGAGACCAAAATGAGAGAGAAAGAAGAAGGGAAAACAGAGTTGTGAAAGGAAAAGAAAAAAGAAACGAAATAAATAGAGAGAAGGGGAAACCGTTCGGTTGCCATGATAGGAAGTGGGAGCAGTTGCCAAAAACTGAAAGAAGTTGCAACAACTAAAAGTGTTCAAAATACAAAACCGAACAGACGGGAAGAAGAAGAAGAAGCGACGGTTATAGGAGACGTGTACCCGTTGGTTTCAAAAGATACGAGCCGTTGGTAGATAGAACCATATAGAATAATAAAAATAATATAGGAAGACGAAGCAGATAAGGGAAAACGGAATAGAGTTTTAAAAAAAATTGTAGAGACCCGAGGTATATTGGGAATAAGGAAAAAAAATAAAGAGGGGGAAGTTCCTAGGTGTATGGGAAAGAGAGAAAAGAATTGGTCAAAGCAAAAAAAATTTGAACCATGCCGAATGAAAGCCATTGCAGGGGTAGGTGGAAGCCATGTCAGGCCGAAATTAATGAATAGATGTGTTTGAGAAGTGAAGTGACCAGACACAAAAAAAAATTTATACACTTAAAGAAACAGATGTAATGGCCAAAAAGAAAGCCATGTCAGGAAGTGAATCATGTTCTGAACAACAAAAATATTAAACAAATTGTGAGTGTCTCATGTGATGCCAAAAATATCAACCCGAAGTGAAAATGGGTTGGTGGCTTGGATGAATGAAATACAGCCAAGTGGAAGAGAGAGTTTTAATGTTGGACCAAATGAAATAAAGAGCCAGTAAAAGTTAGAATTCAAAAAGAAGTACACGCATGTCAAGAAGAGGCCAAATGAAATTGGTTAAAAAAATAACATATTAAAAAATAATAAAAAATGAATTTCCAACGGGAGGAAGTGACGGTTGGGGAAAGATAGTAAATAGGAAAGTACAATTGGGTTGCGGTTTTGTCCTTGAAAAGGATCAGAAGAATTAAATGTTTGTCTTCTTGTGTAATCCAAAGCAACAGAGAAAATTAAAGTACAGTGTGCAAGTGGAAAGTTCGAAGAATGAAAAGAAATGTCAGTGATGCGTCCAACGTGAAAAAGCAGAAGATATCGGAAAAAGACAAAGGAGAAGTATCCATGTGGCAGTAAAGAGAACACAGATAGCAACAGGAATTAAAAAGATAGAGACAAAGTGGAAGAGAACGGGTAAGAATTTGGATACGAAATTTGATTTTGAGAATAAAATATAGGAGAAGTATTTAAAAAACCCAAATTCCAGGGATCAAAGTAGGTACAAAACGGAGAACAGAAAAAAATTGGTTAAAATTGGCATGCTACGAAATTTGATAGCCTGCCAAAAATAAATAGTAACCAAAAAATTATAGAAAAATTCATAAAAATCAAAAATAAATAAATATACTCATAAATCAAATTCTGATGCACTAATAATGCCCAGATTTCTTCTAAGCTTGAGAAATGTTTCTTCCTTCAAAGGCTTAGTTAAAATATCGGCAACTTGATGTTCAGTAGAAATAAATTTTAAAACAATGTCTCCTTTCTGAACATGATCATCTAAAAAATGATGACGTACATCAATATGTTTTGTACGTGAATGATGCACAGGATTTTTAGACAAATTAATAGCACTAGTATTATCACACATTATAGGATATGTGGAACAATTAATACCATAGTCTGAAATAGTTTGTTTCATCCATAAAATTTGAGCACATGCTAAACCGGCGGCAATATATTCTGCCTCGGTTGTAGATAATGAAACAGAGTTTTGCTTTTTGCTAAACCAGGAAACTAATGCATGTCCTAAAAAGTGACATGTACCACTAGAACTTTTACGATCTGATTTGCAACCAGCAAAATCTGCATCACTATATGATAATAAATCAAATGTGTTTGTTTTAGGATAAAATAAACCAAAATCAGAAGTATATTTAACATATCTAATAATCCGTTTTACGGCAGTTAAATGTGAAACTTTAGGATCTGCCTGAAATCGTGCACATAAACATACGGAAAACATAATGTCTGGTCTACTGGTAGTTAGATAAAGTAAGGAGCCAATCATACCTCTGTATAGACGTTGATCAACACTCTTACCATTTAAATCTTTGTCGAGGGAAGTAGATGTACTCATCGGAGTACGTTTTTCTGCAGAACTTTCTAAACCAAAGCGTTTGATGAGTTCTTTAGAATACTTACTTTGGTGGATGTTACGCCTATTTGACCGAGACCCAAAAAACACGAGCCCAGGAGCCCGACTACTGGTCAAGAGCCCATCTGCATCCTCAAAGCCCATTCTACAAAGGCCCTATAAGGGACCTTCTCCACGGTCAACGCTTTGTAGTGAGAAAACACTCTGAAACATCTGGCGCCGGCTGTGGGAACCGAAAATCGTCCCACGAAGCAGCAAACCACACCAACAATGGCACGAGCCAGCAATGGAAGGAAGCGCATGCCCCCCATCCCGGAGGAGGGGAATGGCGCATCAAACGGCAACCCCGAGGACATGCCCGTCGGCGACCACCCCGCCCTCTCAACCGAAGAGACCGGCGGCTCAGAACTGGCCACGCAAGGACAGCTCCGCGCCCTGGCTCAGGAGACCAACGCGAGCCTCCAGACGTTGGTCGCGACGGTGCAGCAGCTCGTCGGCCCTGTGCCGTCCAACAGAGGCACGTTGGACGATAGCCATCGATGGGCGGGGGGTCCCCCGCACTAGCGGTCCGCCGTGGTCGACGACCACGGGACCCAGAAACCGAACATGGAGCGTCAGTTCACGCTGTCCGGCTCTCGTCAGGCGAGGTCACGCGCCTCCTCCCCCTATCGTGAAAGGAGCCGAAGAGAAACCGAAGGGACGGAGGGCGAATCGATGATGGCATCGTCTCGTCAGTCACGGTCGTCCCACCGCAGGAGAAGCGAACGACACCACTCAAGAGACCGATCACGGCGGAGCAGGAGCTCCCGCAGGAGGAGTCGGGAGCGTCGGGTCAGCCCGACCCCCAGCGTGGCGAGGGCCGCGGAGCCAGCCCCGCTGGCGCCGGTGCTACCTCCACCCCCGATCAAGCCGGAGGCAGGTGAGTACCGCATCCCCGGGGGCATCCACGGAGACCGGTGCCCCTTATCATGGAGGATAACCGACGCACGGGTCCCCTCTCGATTCAGGATCCCGGTGCTGGGAAAGTACGACGGAATAGGGGACCCGGGACACCACGTGATGGACTACGAGGGGGACATGGCCTTCCAGGGAGCTGATGATGACCTGCTTTGCCGGGGCTTCTATTCTACTCTCAGGGGAGCGGCGAGGACCTGGTACCACAGCCTGCCCGGCCGCTCCATCGACAGCTTCGAGCAACTCACCCAGTTGTTCTGCAAACAGTTCATGGCGGGGAGGCTGATCAAACCTGGTGCTGAACATCTGTTCAACATAGTGCAAGGCCCGGTCGAGCCGCTCCGACGGTTCATGCGCCGCCTCAATGCGGAAAGGCTGAACGTGAACAACCCTCCCGACCTGGTGGTCCAGACGGCCCTAAAGAAAGGGCTTCGCCACAGGGGCCTCAAGAAGTCCCTACACAACGATCCCCCGAAGGACCTCCCCGGGATCATGGCGAGGGCCGAACGCTTCATGCTGATCGAGGAGGCCTTGGCCGAGGATGCAGGAAAAGCCACTCAAGGGACCAAGCGCGGCGACAGCGGACGAGTCAGCCCCGAAGGGTACCGGACCGAGAAGAGGCCGAGGAACAGGCAGCGGGGAGAAAGCGCGAGGGACACCACCCCAGACGCCGTCCTCGCCCAAGTACAGAAGGAAGAGCGAGCTGATCGCCCCCCACCGAAGGCTAAAAGAGGCGGGAAGAACAGGGAGAAGTACTGCAAGTACCATAAGGACGATGGCCATGACACTGAAGACTGCTGGCATTTGAAGAAGGACATTGAGAAGCTAATGAGCCGGGGGCACGCCAGGAATCAGGCCGATGAGCCGGCCCACGGAGAAGGGACCTCCACGCAGCCAGACAAGGGGAAGAAGATCAACACCGTCCAAGGTCCCCTCCGCATCATAGAGTGAGCGGGCGATGTCTCTCCCCCCGGTAGCAGCCTAGTAAGAGGGAGTTATCTAGGTTTACATCCCTCTGTCTAGCTTCATTTCCTTTTTTCCTTTTCCTCCAAATGTACCGGTCCGACTGGACTCTTGAGAGTACAAATGCATTCCCTTTTTATCTTTTCTTAAATCCCCGACGGAGTTGACATGTCACCAATAGCGCAAAAGAATGGGGACCGCCGCCTCACTGGAAGAGGAGGAGGAGCTTTGCCCTCGCCGACCAACCCCTGCGCTCATAAGTCTGGGGGCAATTCCCCCAGCAGGCACGAACGCCGATCGGTCCTAAGCCGAGGAGCTTGGCCCTCGCTGACCGACTCCTGCGCTCGCAAGTCTGGGGACAGTTCCTCCAACGAGCACAGACGCCGACCGGTCCTAAGCCGAGGAGCTTTGCCCTCGCCGACCGACTCCCGCGCTCATAAGTCTGGGGGCAATCCCCCCAGCAGGCACGGACGCCGACCGGTCCTAAGCCGAGGAGCTTTGCCCTCGCTGACCGACTCCTGCGCTTGCAAGTCTTGGGACAGTTCCTCCAACAAGCGCAGACGCCGACCGGTCCTAAGCCGAGGAGCTTTGCCCTCGCCGACCGATTCCTGCGCTCATGAGTCTGGGGGCAACTCCCCCGAGACATGGACGCCGACCGGCCCTAAGCCGAGGCGCTTTTACCCTCGCCGACCGACTCCTGCACCCATAAGTCTGGGGAGAATCCCCCCAGCCAACGCCGACTTCGTCCATTCCTAGGCCAAGAACAAGGCGACAACGCAAAGTACACGAGAAATCCGAGTAAGTCAATTTCGTTTATAATAGTTAACCAGAGTACAAAAATGTGTCTTATTTACAGGGGATCAAGGCGGAGGAAACACCCTACAAACAATCTGCTCACGACGAATGACAGAGTTCATCACCTACAGAAGCTAGATCGACACCGACAGAGCAAAATTGGTTGACAAAAGACCCAAAGTAGGTAGCCCAGGCTAACAGCCATGCAACCAACAATTATTGGCCACGGAGCCGATAACGGAGCCGAAGGAGATAGCGGGGGCCAGGGATCCATTTCAAGTAGACTGGCCCAAAGCGAAGCGGATGCTAAAAAATTTGAGAATAAGGCCGGGAGGGACTGCTCAGGGAGCCCGAGCTCGGGAGGACACATCCTCGGGCGCTTCGCCCTGCTCAGAGCGAGGGGACTCGACCGGCGGAGGGGCTTCCCGAACACGCTCCGCACATTCCCGGAAGGAAGACTGGACGACTTCGACGATCCGAGGGGCGATGATGTCTTCATACTTACCGAAGGCCTCCCTGAGAACCTCGAAGATCATCTTCCCCAGGGTCTCGACGACGCCCTTCTCCACCTCCTCTGCAAGCCGCATCAACTGGCGCCGATCCGACAATTCCCTCTGAAGCTCCTCCCTCTCCAAGCGGAACGACTCTGCCGCTCCCTCAGCCGATTGATGAGCATCCTCCAGCTTTCCCTGGAGGTCACCCACTCGTCCTTCCAACTCGGCCACATGGAGGGTGAGACACCGAGACTCCATCTGGGCCTCCGTCATGGCCACCTCGGCCGCCCCGGCCCGCTCCTGGGCCCTCATGGAGGACTCCTCCAGCTCCCTCAAGCGGATGGCTCGACACTGCAACTCCACAGCGAGCGCCAAACCCTGAAAAGACGAGACATGGGCTAAGAAGAGGATAAAGAGAAAGAGAGGATAGCAAGATAACCGAACCTGTTGAAGGATCCAGACCAAGGAATCCGACATCTTGTCGGCCGGGATCTTCTTGAGGAAGCTGCGGTCCCGGGGAGGGACGGTGACCTCGGCGACCTGCTGGGCCAGGGCTCGGTCAACAAACATCGAACTCCCAGGGACGACGATCGAAGCCAAGTCGCTCGCCAACAAGGCCCCGACCCCCGGTGATACGGGCGAAGACGCTGCTAGGGGAGTGGCTGACAAAGCTATCGAGGGATCCCCGGCGGTCGCCATGGGAAGCGCGGAACCTGCCGGACCGGAGGGATCCACGTTCTCCTTCCTCTTCTTTCCACCGTGGGGCTCCGAAGGCGCCGGAGGGGAACGCTTCCGCCTCGCACCATCCTCACCCCCGGGAAGGAGATCGCCAGAAGAAGAGGTGGGAGCCGCGGCCACCACCTTACCCACGGAAGGCTCAGCTCGGCGCACTTCCTCCTCAACGGTCCTCCGAGGCGCCCTCCCAGAGGTGCTACCTCGGCTCCGAGCAGCTCCACGACGGATCAGCTCATCGACGTCACGGACGAACTCGCGGCCTGCCATCCCTGCAAAGGAGACCGAAATCAGGATGAGTCATAGGGCGATCCGAGGATGAAAAAGCGACCTACCCGGAGACCACAAGACGGCCTTCAGGAGTAGGTCATCCAACAAAGACCAGATGGACTTCGATTCCAAAGGAAGAGCCAACAGCAGCGCGGCGGCTGCCCGGTCGACATCTGAGAGAGCTAGCGACAGGCGAGGCTGGACAGAACCGCCCCAACTTGTCAAAATCTGGGCATCCCCCAGGAAAACCACAAAGACGTAATCTGAACTCCAATCCCCCGACCAGCGTGGCAGCCCGATCAAACACTCCCTCCTCGGTCGGGCTCGGAGCTGCAGCCATGACCCCGGGCCGACCGTCTGGATCTGGTAAAAATGGAAGAGAAGGGGAAGGGACGGCTCCAGGCCGCGGGTGCAGCAAAGCATTACGAAGCCCGTCAGTACCGCGATCGAGCAAGGGGTGAACTGGCAAAGGGGCACCATGAGGTACTCCATGACCTGGACAAGGAAGGGATTGAGCGGGAAACGAAGACCCAGGCGAAACATTTCGACGTAGACGCCGACTTCATTGCTCCTCGGAAGGCAAATCCGCTCGTCGATGAATGGAACTCGGACATCGTACGGGAAGCAGAGATACCTTTCCCGGATCTCCATGACCGCCGAAGGAACGGTCCTCGACGGCGTACGGAGGATAGCTGGGGGCACGTTAAGACGCACGGCAACCGACGCCACGTCATCACAGGCGAAGTCTGAGAATAGCTTCCCCTTCCCCTTATCCTGGGAGGGACGACTCCCGGAAGTGTAACCTGATCCCACTAGCCGGGGCCTGCCCCGCCTGGACTCTGGAGAATCCCTCGCCCCCCGGCCAGAACTGTCTATCCTAAGAGCAGCCATAACACGAGAGCGAGAAAGGAAATTACCTTTTAGCTAATTTGGAGGAGGCAAGGAAGCAAAGGCGACGGGAAACTCCGAGTTGGGGAAAGCCTAGAACAATGGGAAGAGCAAGAAAGAAGTGGAGATTAACACAGCTGGGGATCTTATATACCAGGGGCGAATTCGAAGCGCCTGACAGAAGCGCGTGGCAAGGCTCGAAGAACCGGCGGCGTTCCGAAATTGGCGCCAGGGGAAGTCCAATCGATCCGCCTCATCATAACCTACAGTTATGACCACGCCTCGATTGAAGCGCCACTCGGAATCCCAGGAGACACAGCGGTCGATCTGAGCGAGCCGAGGCTGATCGACCCCACCAAAGGCAGCTCACGAACCCCTCAGCTTCTCAAATTAAGACAACCCCGCGAGCGGCAGGGATAGGCTTGCCGCTACACGTGGCAACATCTGAAGGCCGACGGCGCTTCGGAACCCGCGCCTTAAAAATATCGAACGGGCCAACTCATGATGACGACTAATAAATGAGTCGGCATCGACTGGCGAGCTTGTCAAAATCGGCAGAAGTCACATCGGCCGAGCCGAACCGGCCGAGGCCGATCAACCCGACCGATGGGGGCAATTGTTACGCCTATTTGACCGAGACCCAAAAAACACGAGCCCAGGAGCCCGACTACTGGTCAAGAGCCCATCTGCATCCTCAAAGCCCATTCTACAAAGGCCCTATAAGGGACCTTCTCGAATGTCGATCCGACCCGGCCCCGATAACCCGCTGGTCACTCGCCCACTCCTGCGAAAACCGCTCCCCCGGACGCGCGACCACTAAATGGCGGTAATGGGGAGGTGCTGGCATGGCGGAGAGAACGGCGGCGAGGGGAGGGGGGATTGATGGGGCACGATCGATGGCGGGCGTGGGACGTGGGACAGAGGCAATCACGCTGGGAGCTCTACAAAAGGGCTAGGAAGACAACGAAGAAAGGGACCGCATCTCAGGTAACAAAACCTAAGGTACTCCATCAACGACCTCGTTCCCCATTTCATCTCCTTCCTCCCTCGCTCGCACCGAGAGACGCCGTTACGATTTCCTCACGAGTCGAACCGTCTCCGCCGGGCCTCCTTCTTCAGATCTCTGTCTGACTTAGGCATCGGAGGGGATTTGGCCGGAACCAAGGTCCGGCCCCCTGACGAGCGTTCTCGTCTACGCAGGTGGACAGCCGAACAACGGGCCGAGGCTCCCCCTCGCCCCTCGCCGACCACGCAACCTGCTGGACGATTGAGGCTTCCCCTCGTCGTCCGATCGCCGAAGCCGAGCGCAACCCACCGAGGCCGAGCGTCTCGACCCGGGCCGAGGCTTCCCCTCGCCCTTCGCCGAACACGCATCTAGCTGGACGACTGAGGCTACCCCTCGTCGTCCTTCCTCTGAGGATGCGCTCGTCTGTCCGAGGCCGAGCGTCTCAACCAGGGCCGAGGCTTCCCCTCGCCCCTTCTGCACCGATTCGAAGCCCCCCGAGGGACCCAAAGCGGGCCCCTTGACCACGTTGACCGGGTTCTCCACGGTCAACGCTTTGTAGTGAGAAAACACTCTGAAACATCTGGCGCCGGCTGTGGGAACCGAAAATCGTCCCACGAAGTAGCAAACCACACCAACAATGGCACGAGCCAGCAATGGAAGGAAGCGCATGCCCCCCATCCCGGAGGAGGGGAATGGCGCATCAAACGGCAACCCCGAGGACATGCCCGTCGGCGACCACCCCGCCCTCTCAACCGAAGAGACCGGCGGCTCAGAACTGGCCACGTAAGGACAGCTCCGTGCCCTGGCTCAGGAGACCAACGTGAGCCTCCAGACGTTGGTCGTGACGGTGCAGCAGCTCGTCGGCCCTGTGCCGTCCAACAGAGGCACGTTGGACGATAGCCATCGATGGGCGGGGGGTCCCCCGCACTAGCGGTCCGTCGTGGTCGACGACCACGGGACCCAGAAACCGAACATGGAGCGTCAGTTCACGCTGTCCGGCTCTCGTCAGGCGAGGTCACGCGCCTCCTCCCCCTATCGTGAAAGGAGCCGAAGAGAAACCGAAGGGACGGAGGGCGAATCGATGACGGCATCGTCTCGTCAGTCACGGTCGTCCCGCCGCAGGAGAAACGAACGACACCACTCAAGAGACCGATCACGGCGGAGCAGGAGCTCCCGCAGGAGGAGTCGGGAGCGTCGGGTCAGCCCGACCCCCAGCGTGGCGAGGGCCGCGGAGCCAGCCCCGCTGGCGCCGGTGCTACCTCCACCCCCGATCAAGCCGGAGGCAGGTGAGTACCGCATCCCCGGGGGCATCCACGGAGACCGGTGCCCCTTATCATGGAGGATAACCGACGCACGGGTCCCCTCTCGATTCAGGATCCCGGTGCTGGGAAAGTACGACGGAATAGGGGACCCGGGACACCACGTGATGGACTACGAGGGGGACATGGCCTTCCAGGGAGCTGATGATGACCTGCTTTGCCGGGGCTTCTATTCTACTCTCAGGGGAGCGGCGAGGACCTGGTACCACAGCCTGCCCGGCCGCTCCATCGACAGCTTCGAGCAACTCACCCAGTTGTTCTGCAAACAGTTCATGGCGGGGAGGCTGATCAAACCTGGTGCTGAACATCTGTTCAACATAGTGCAAGGCCCGGTCGAGCCGCTCCGACGGTTCATGCGCCGCCTCAATGCGGAAAGGCTGAACGTGAACAACCCTCCCGACCTGGTGGTCCAGACGGCCCTAAAGAAAGGGCTTCGCCACAGGGGCCTCAAGAAGTCCCTACACAACGATCCCCCAAAGGACCTCCCCGGGATCATGGCGAGGGCCGAACGCTTCATGCTGATCGAGGAGGCCTTGGCCGAGGATGCAGGAAAAGCCACTCGAGGGACCAAGCGCGGCGACAGCGGACGAGTCAGCCCCGAAGGGTACCGGACCGAGAAGAGGCCGAGGAACAGGCAGCGGGGAGAAAGCGCGAGGGACACCACCCCAGACGCCGTCCTCGCCCAAGTACAGAAGGAAGAGCGAGCTGATCGCCCCCCACCGAAGGCTAAAAGAGGCGGGAAGAACAGGGAGAAGTACTGCAAGTACCATAAGGACGATGGCCATGACACTGAAGACTGCTGGCATTTGAAGAAGGACATTGAGAAGCTAATGAGCCGGGGGCACGCCAGGAATCAGGCCGATGAGCCGGCCCACGGAGAAGGGACCTCCACGCAGCCAGACAAGGGGAAGAAGATCAACACCGTCCAAGGTCCCCTCCGCATCATAGAGTGAGCGGGCGATGTCTCTCCCCCCGATAGCAGCCTAGTAAGAGGGAGTTATCTAGGTTTACATCCCTCTGTCTAGCTTCATTTCCTTTTTTCCTTTTCCTCCAAATGTACCGGTCCGACTGGACTCTTGAGAGTACAAATGAATTCCCTTTTTATCTTTTCTTAAATCCCCGACGGAGTTGACATGTCACCAATAGCGCAAAAGAATGGGGACCGCCGCCTCACTGGAAGAGGAGGAGGAGCTTTGCCCTCGCCGACCAACCCCTGCGCTCATAAGTCTGGGGGCAATTCCCCCAGCAGGCACGAACGCCGATCGGTCCTAAGCCGAGGAGCTTGGCCCTCGCTGACCGACTCCTGCGCTCGTAAGTCTGGGGACAGTTCCTCCAACGAGCACAGACGCCGACCGGTCCTAAGCCGAGGAGCTTTGCCCTCGCCGACCGACTCCCGCGCTCATAAGTCTGGGGGCAATCCCCCCAGCAGGCACGGACGCCGACCGGTCCTAAGCCGAGGAGCTTTGCCCTCGCTGACCGACTCCTGCGCTTGCAAGTCTTGGGACAGTTCCTCCAACAAGCGCAGACGCCGACCGGTCCTAAGCCGAGGAGCTTTGCCCTCGCCGACCGATTCCTGCGCTCATGAGTCTGGGGGCAACTCCCCCGAGACATGGACGCCGACCGGCCCTAAGCCGAGGCGCTTTTACCCTCGCCGACCGACTCCTGCACCCATAAGTCTGGGGAGAATCCCCCCAGCCAACGCCGACTTCGTCCATTCCTAGGCCAAGAACAAGGCGACAACGCAAAGTACACGAGAAATACGAGTAAGTCAATTTCGTTTATAATAGTTAACCAGAGTACAAAAATGTGTCTTATTTACAGGGGATCAAGGCGGAGGAAACACCCTACAAACAATCTGCTCACGACGAATGACAGAGTTCATCACCTACAGAAGCTAGATCGACACCGACAGAGCAAAATTGGTTGACAAAAGACCCAAAGTAGGTAGCCCAGGCTAACAGCCATGCAACCAACAATTATTGGCCACGGAGCCGATAACGGAGCCGAAGGAGATAGCGGGGGCCAGGGATCCATTTCAAGTAGACTGGCCCAAAGCGAAGCGGATGCTAAAAAATTTGAGAATAAGGCCGGGAGGGACTGCTCAGGGAGCCCGAGCTCGGGAGGACACATCCTCGGGCGCTTCGCCCTGCTCAGAACGAGGGGACTCGACCGGCGGAGGGGCTTCCCGAACACGCTCCGCACATTCCCGGAAGGAAGACTGGACGACTTCGACGATCCGAGGGGCGATGATGTCTTCATACTTACCGAAGGCCTCCCTGAGAACCTCGAAGATCCTCTTCCCCAGGGTCTCGACGACGCCCTTCTCCACCTCCTCTGCAAGCCGCATCAACTGGCGCCGATCCGACAATTCCCTCTGAAGCTCCTCCCTCTCCAAGCGGAACGACTCTGCCGCTCCCTCAGCCGATTGATGAGCATCCTCCAGCTTTCCCTGGAGGTCACCCACTCGTCCTTCCAACTCGGCCACATGGAGGGTGAGACGCCGAGACTCCATCTGGGCCTCCGTCATGGCCACCTCAGCCGCCCCGGCCCGCTCCTGGGCCCTCATGGAGGACTCCTCCAGCTCCCTCAAGCGGACGGCTCGACACTGCAACTCCACAGCGAGCGCCAAACCCTAAAAAGACGAGACATGGGCTAAGAAGAGGATAAAGAGAAAGAGAGGATAGCAAGATAACCGAACCTGTTGAAGGATCCAGACCAAGGAATCCGACATCTTGTCGGCCGGGATCTTCTTGAGGAAGCTGCGGTCCCGGGGAGGGACGGAGACCTCGGCGACCTGCTGGGCCAGGGCTCGGTCAACATCGAACTCCCAGGGACGACGATCGAAGCCAAGTCGCTCGCCAACAAGGCCCCGACCCCCGGTGATACGGGCGAAGACGCTGCTAGGGGAGTGGCTGACAAAGCTATCGAGGGATCCCCGGCGGTCGCCACGGGAAGCGCGGAACCTGCCGGACCGGAGGGATCCACGTTCTCCTTCCTCTTCTTTCCACCGTGGGGCTCCGAAGGCGCCGGAGGGGAACGCTTCCGCCTCGCACCATCCTCACCCCCGGGAAGGAGATCGCCAGAAGAAGAGGTGGGAGCCGCGGCCACCACCTTACCCACGGAAGGCTCAGCTCGGCGCACTTCCTCCTCAACGGTCCTCCGAGGCGCCCTCCCAGAGGTGCTACCTCGGCTCCGAGCAGCTCCACGACGGATCAGCTCATCGACGTCACGGACGAACTCGCGGCCTGCCATCCCTGCAAAGGAGACCGAAATCAGGATGAGTCATAGGGCGATCCGAGGATGAAAAAGTGACCTACCCGGAGACCACAAGACGGCCTTCAGGAGTAGGTCATCCAACAAAGACCAGATGGACTTCGATTCCAAAGGAAGAGCCAACAGCAGCGCGGCGGCTGCCCGGTCGACATCTGAGAGAGCTAGCGACAGGCGAGGCTGGACAGAACCGCCCCAACTTGTCAAAATCTGGGCATCCCCCAGGAAAACCACAAAGACGTAATCTGAACTCCAATCCCCCGACCAGCGTGGCAGCCCGATCAAACACTCCCTCCTCGGTCGGGCTCGGAGCTGCAGCCATGACCCCGGGCCGACCGTCTGGATCTGGTAAAAATGGAAGAGAAGGGGAAGGGACGGCTCCAGGCCGCGGGTGCAGCAAAGCATTACGAAGCCTGTCAGTACCGTGATCGAGCAAGGGGTGAACTGGCAAAGGGGCACCATGAGGTACTCCATGACCTGGACAAGGAAGGGATTGAGCGGGAAACGAAGACCCAGGCGAAACATTTCGACGTAGACGCCGACTTCATTGCTCCTCGGAAGGCAAATCCGCTCGTCGATGAATGGAACTCGGACATCGTACGGGAAGCAGAGATACCTTTCCCGGATCTCCATGACCGCCGAAGGAACGGTCCTCGACGGCGTACGGAGGATAGCTGGGGGCACGTTAAGACGCACGGCAACCGACGCCACGTCATCACAGGCGAAGTCTGAGAATAGCTTCCCCTTCCCCTTATCCTGGGAGGGACGACTCCCGGAAGTGTAACCTGATCCCACTAGCCGGGGCCTGCCCCGCCTGGACTCTGGAGAATCCCTCGCCCCCCGGCCAGAACTGCCTATCCTAAGAGCAGCCATAACACAAGAGCGAGAAAGGAAATTACCTTTTAGCTAATTCAGAGGAGGCAAGGAAGCAAAGGCGACGAGAAACTCCGAGTTGGGGAAAGCCTAGAACAATGGGAAGAGCAAGAAAGAAGTGGAGATTAACACAGCTGGGGATCTTATATACCAGGGGCGAATTCGAAGCGCCTGACAGAAGCGCGTGGCAAGGCTCGAAGAACCGGCGGCGTTCCGAAATTGGCGCCAGGGGAAGTCCAATCGATCCGCCTCATCATAACCTACATTTATGACCACGCCTCGATTGAAGCGCCACTCGGAATCCCAGGAGACACAGCGGTCGATCTGAGCGAGCCGAGGCTGATCGACCCCACCAAAGGCAGCTCACGAACCCCTCAGCTTCTCAAATTAAGACAACCCCGCGAGCGGCAGGGATAGGCTTGCCGCTACACGTGGCAACATCTGAAGGCCGACGGCGCTTCGGAACCCGCGCCTTAAAAATATCGAACGGGCCAACTCATGATGACGACTAATAAATGAGTCGGCATCGACTGGCGAGCTTGTCAAAATCGGCAGAAGTCACATCGGCCGAGCCGAACCGGCCGAGGCCGATCAACCCGACCGATGGGGGCAATTGTTACGCCTATTTGACCGAGACCCAAAAAACACGAGCCCAGGAGCCCGACTACTGGTCAAGAGCCCATCTGCATCCTCAAAGCCCATTCTACAAAGGCCCTATAAGGGACCTTCTCGAATGTTGATCCGACCCGGCCCCGATAACCCGCTGGTCACTCGCCCACTCCTGCGAAAACCGCTCCCCCGGACGCGCGACCACTAAATGGCGGTAATGGGGAGGTGCTGGCATGGCGGAGAGAACGGCGGCGAGGGGAGGGGGGGATTGATGGGGCACGATCGATGGCGGGCGTGGGACGTGGGCCAGAGGCAATCACGCTGGGAGCTCTACAAAAGGGCTAGGAAGACAACGAAGAAAGGGACCGCATCTCAGGTAACAAAACCTAAGGTACTCCATCAACGACCTCGTTCCCCATTTCATCTCCTTCCTCCCTCGCTCGCACCGAGAGACGCCGTTACGATTTCCTCACGAGTCGAACCGTCTCCGCCGGGCCTCCTTCTTCAGATCTCTGTCTGACTTAGGCATCGGAGGGGATTTGGCCGGAACCAAGGTCCGGTCCCCTGACGAGCGTTCTCGTCTACGCAGGTGGACAGCCGAACAACGGGCCGAGGCTCCCCCTCGCCCCTCGCCGACCACGCAACCTGCTGGACGATTGAGGCTTCCCCTCGTCGTCCGATCGCCGAAGCCGAGCGTAACCCACCGAGGCCGAGCGTCTCGACCCGGGCCGAGGCTTCCCCTCGCCCTTCGCCGAACACGCATCTAGCTGGACGACTGAGGCTACCCCTCGTCGTCCTACCTCCGAGGACGCGCTCGTCTGTCCGAGGCCGAGCGTCTCAACCAGGGCCGAGGCTTCCACTCGCCCCTTCTGCACCGATTCGAAGCCCCCCGAGGGACCCAAAGCGGGCCCCTTGACCACGTTGACCGGGTTCTCCACGGTCAACGCTTTGTAGTGAGAAAACACTCTGAAACAGTGGATGAATATTCCTTCCTTCATTTGTTTGATTTGAAGATCGAGGAAGTAATTTAGTTTACCCATGTGACTCATCTCAAATTCTTTCTGCATAATTTTCGAGAAATCTTGACAAAGAGATTCGTTAGTAGAACCAAAAATAATATCATCAACATATATTTGAATAATGATAATGTCAGATTTTATGTTTTTAATAAATAAAGTAGAATCTATTTTACCAATAGGATATCCTGAATTTAAAAGATAGCTTTTAAGTCTTTCATACCAAGCACGAGGTGCTTGTTTGAGACCATATAAAGCCTTTTTCAATTTGAAAACATGATTTTCAAAATTTTCATGTATAAAACCAAGAGGTTGTTCTACATAGACTTCTTCTTTAAGAAAACCATTTAGAAAAGCACTTTTCACATCCATTTGAAAAAGTTTAAAATCTTTAAAACAAGCGAATGATAATAACATTCTAATAGATTCAAGACGAGCAACTGGTGCATAGGTTTCATCATAATCAATACCTTCTTCTTGATTATAACCTTGTGCAACCAATCGTGCCTTGTTTCTAATTACCTGACCAGATTCATCCAATTTATTTTTGAATACCCACTTGGTACCAATAATTGAATGATCTGATGGCCTGGGAACTAATTCCCAAACATCATTCCGTTGAAATTGGTTGAGTTCTTCCTGCATAGCTATAATCCATGAACTGTCTTCACATGCATCTTTGATGTTCTTTGGTTCAATGGTTGAAAGAAATGCACAATGTGCCATTTGCTCTATTTGGCGACGAGTTCTTACTCCATCTATAATATCTCCAATAATTAACTCTGATGGATGATTTGGAACTTGTACAAATGCCTTAGGAAGATCTGCATTATCTGAAATAGACTCAACAGAATGTTTAGTAGCATCAATTTCATCAAGTTTCATATTATCTAAAGAATTAGAAATAGGTAATATATTTTCTTCATCATCAATGATGGGAGAATTAGATGAGGGATTCTCATCAAATGTGACATGAAGTGATTCTTCAACTGTTAAAGTTCTTTTGTTATATACTCTGTAGGCTTTGCTACGTGTTGAGTATCCAACAAAAATTCCTTCATCAGATTTAGAATCAAATTTATCAAGTGCATCTTTAGTATTAAGAATGAAACATTTACAACCAAACACTTTAAAATATGATACACGAGGAATACGATTAAAAAATAATTCAAAACAAGTTTTATTAAGCAATGGCCTAATAAGAACTTTATTCATAATGTAACAAGCAGTTGCAACAGCTTCTGCCCAAAAATATTTAGGAAGATTACTATCACAAAGCATTGTTCTTGCACATTCTTGTAAAGTTCTATTTTTTCTTTCTACTACTCCATTTTGAGGAGGAGCACGGGGAAAAGAAAAATTGTGAGTAATGCCATTTTCATTACAAAACTTGGTAAAAGATTCATTTTCAAATTCTCCCCCATGATCACGACGAATAGTGATAATGTTAGAGGATTTGATTTTTTGTATTTTTTTACAAAATACGAAAAATTCTTCAAAAGCATCATTTTTGTTTTGCAAAAATATAACCCAAGTGTATCTAGAATAATCATCAACAATGACAAATGCATATCTACTTCTATTCAAAGAAGCTACTCTTGAAGGACCAAACAAATCTAGGTGTAGGAGTTCTAATGGTCTTTGTGTTGAGATAACGTCCTTTGATTTAAAAGAAGATTTATGCATTTTTCCTTGTTGATAAGCATCACAAAAATGGTTGTGTTTGAAAAAAATATTTGGCATTCCATTAACTAACTTGTGTTTTGAAATACGTGCTAGGTTTTTGAAATTAGTGTGTCCAAAACGTTTATGCCATAAAAGAGTATCATCTGATGTAATCATTAAACAATGATTAGGAGTGGTAACAGACATGCATAAGATATATATGTTATTCTTACGCTTATCACGAAATAAGATAGATGACATATCAGAATCATAAATTATGTAATCATTTTGTTCAAAAACTATTTTGTAATTTTTATCACATAATTAACTAATAGAAAGTAAGTTGTGTTTCAAACCGTCAACCAGGTGAACATTCTCAATGATAGGCTGATTTGTATTACCAACTGTTCTCGTGCCTATGATTTTTCCTTTCTTGTTGTCACCAAAGGTAATTGTGCCTCCATCTTTATATTTAATGCTTGAAAGTAAGTTGACATTTCCTGTCATATGTTTTGAACATCCACTGTCCAAAATCCATCTTTCTTTCGTAGGTACCTGAAAGATAAAACATTAAGCATTGGTACCCTTTGTTTGAGGGTCCTTGGGATTAGATTTTAGGAAGCCAAACCCAAGTGGAATTTGGCTTTCTAATGTAATCATTAGAATGAACAATAGAATGTAAAAATGAGAAATATAACTATTTCTATCATTTAAACATGAATCCTTAGGAACCCATATACTAATTGTAGTAGGTTTCCTAGGAAATGTTTTTGAAATGTTTATAACATTTCTTTGTGAAGAAGAAGTAGGTATGTTTACTTTCTTCGTGTAAATAAATGCATGATTCTTCTTTTGTGGTTTAACAAAAGTTGTTTTTCCACAAGAGGAAGAAGTGGTATAAGTCTTGGGTACATCCTTTTTAGAATATCCCAATCCTAGTCTATGATTTGCTGGATATTGAATTTTGAACAAGTCATCGAGATTAGTCTTTCCTTTGTTAAATTTATTAACATTGGATGACATTTCGTCGTATTTCATCTTTAGTGATGAAATACTTTTATCCATTTCGGATATTTGTGTATGTAGTTCTAGATTCTTAGTTTTGAGAATAACATTCTCTTTACTAAGATCCAAAACTTGAGAAGAAGTATTCTCAGTGTTTTTAGAAGATGATAATTCTTGATATTTAGAAAGAAGATCATCATTATTCTGTTTCAATGATTTATGTTGACTATTCAATTTTTTGAAACGAGAATAGAGATCTTTTAATGCATCAAGTAATTCTTCGTTATTAAAAGAACTTACCTCATCTTCATCATCTTGTGCCATAAAGCACATGTTGGCACTTTCATTTAGATCATCATCTTCATCATCTGAAGAATCATCCCATGTTGCTGCAAATGCCTTTTTCATTTTGTCAAACCTCCTTTCTCTTCTAGATTGATCATTGTTGGAAGTTTTGAACTTTGCTTTGAGAAGTGGACAGTCTTTCTTCATATGTCCTGGCTTATTGCAATTAAAGCAGAGAGAGGAATCAGTATTCTTAGATTTAAAATTATTATACTTACCTTTCTGAAAGAATTTTCTGAAGTTTTTGGCAAAGAATGCCATATCATCGTCTGAATCTTCATTATCTGATGTTGCGTTGAAGGCAAGTACTTTCTTCTTCTGTTCTGATTCTTCTTTCTGATCTTGTAATGTAACTTCATGGGCCATTAAGTTACCCATAAGATTTTCAACAGATAAAGTTGAAAGATCGTTGGCTTCTTCAATTGCAATGATTTTTGGGCGCCATTCTGGAGTTAAAGCTTTAAGAATCTTGCGAACCTGCTCAAGAGAAGTGTAAGTTTTTCCAAGAGCATTTAAAGAATTTATAATATAAGTAAACCTGGTGTTCATTTCTCCAATTGTCTCTTGATCCTTCATCTTGAACAATTCGAATTTGTGAACCAAAACGGAAATCTTGGTTTCCTTCACTTTACTGGTTCCTTCATGAGTTACCTCGAGTATATGCCAAATTTCCTTAGCACTTTTGGCCTGTGATACCCGATTAAACTCATGTTTATCCATAGCACAGAATAAAGCATTCATGGCCTTTGAGTTGTTGGTTTTTGCAGCTTTGTCGTTGGCGGTCCAATCAGCAACAGGAGTTGTTGGCTTTTCGTATCCTGACTCTACGATGTCCCAAATCTCATAATTCATACTTTGGAGATGAATCTCCATTCGTATTTTCCAATATGAGTAATTTGAACCATCAAATAGAGGAGGACGAGTTTGAGAGTGCCCTTCAGGATGCTGATTGTAGTTATGTGGAACTGCATTCATGTTTGAGGAACTTGCTGCCATCTTAACCTTGCTCTGATACCAAATGTAATTTTAGCCTGTAAGGATCAATACACTAGAGGGGGGTGAATAGTGTATATTAAAAAATTGTCGCAAATAAAATGTTAGTAATATTTGCAAAGATGGCACAGAAATAAAAATGACAAGTACTGAATTTAAATCAATCGCAAACACAGAGATTTATCCTGGTTCGGATCCTTGTGATCCTACTCCAGTCCTCTACCCCGTAGAGATTTTCAATCCACTATAATTACTTGCCCCGCAAGCACGAACTTACAAAAATGGCGACACTCCCCGTGTCCCAAACTTTGTACAATCTCTAAACAGAGATTCAAACCTGTTAAATAAGAAATAGAAAAAACACCTATAGCCTTTTATAAATTTCAGAGAATGAATTCAAGGATGGTGTTTAGAAGATGAACTTCAAGATGTAAAAGATATGTAATGAAGCGCAACACTTGAAGTTCTCTGGTTCATAAAAGAAGAGAGAGATCTATTGATTTCTTCTTGCAATTATGAACACAAACAACTTTCCAAAAGTGATGTTGAAATTCCAATTTCTTCCGTTCTTAAATGAAGAAGGAAATCTAATGATTTCTTCTTACAAATAAGAAAAAAACAACTAATGGCAGAATTACTTAAGAAAATTAATGACTTGCTTTCAACAAAATCAGAATAAAGAAGAGGAAAGTGTTTGGAAAATGAGAGGGGGTACTCCTCCTTTTATAGGTTTTAGAAACGGTTGTGAACGGCTCTAAAAGAGACGTTGCACAACGTTCAGAAACTGAGAGGAACGTTGGAGAACGGTCAGAAACTGTTCTGGAAAATTTCAGTCCCAAAAGCATTTTGGTATGCTACGAAAATTCGTAGCCTGCCAATTTTGAAACGGTAACAAACGGTCACAAAATTTTGGTGACGTGGAATAGACAACGGATAGATCCTTGTCTGAAAGTATCAAGTCAAAATATAACTGTTTTGGTAGGCTAGGAAAAATCCTAGTTGGCTAATACTGAAAAATACGAATTTTGACTTAGGATCAAATGAGTTAGGAGATGATGTGGATTTGAGCTTTAGGGATATATGATATGATATAACCAAGGCCCTGAAGCTATCTAAAAAGTAAAAATTACATCATTCCGTAGATACGTGTTTCACACGTAATTTGAGTAGCAAGGTAGTTTTTGCAGAGGATCCTTGTACTTTGATCAAATGCGTGATGTGAATGAATTTGCGTTGTAGCTGTACATCTGCATAGATAAAGTTAGTAACATGAAATATATTGATTTGTCACATCAAAACCTTATGAAAGAGAGGGTGGAAATACCAAGTTCCAACAACAACAACAATCTCAAAACACAACCACACAAGCAAAATTCAGAGATTCATAATGAAAAGGAGTAATCTTTACTCAAAATCAACATCCAATTACAATTCAAAACCCTAAATAAAAAACACAAGAGATAGGAAAAATTTCACCAATGTGTCACTCAAGGATGAAGTTCTCCTCTCCTAAATGCTCCTCCAAGCTCCAAGCTTAATCCATGGCCTCCTCCCCCATCCAAAGCCCTAGAAAAACTCAAAAACCCCCAAAAAACAGCTTCTGCCCGAGAGCAAATGAAGATCCCCCTCTAATTTTCGCAACAGGCCGCAGTAAGAGGGGAAAATGGGCTTGCGGGTCGGATCGGGTCGGATCCGACCCGCACAGAGCCGCCCGCCCGCGAAAATAACATGGGGGCACGCGGAGTGCGTGCCCCCGCCCGCTCGCTGCAAAACGCGCGCGCTTTTATTTTATTTTTTTTAATATATTATTTTTAAAACGGCCCAGCGGCCCGCTCCAAGAGCGGGCCGCGGGCCTTAATTAATTTTTTTTTAATTTTTAAAAAGCTGCGGCCCGGCGGATCAATGGAACAGATGGCGCCACGTGGCACCTCCAGATCGTGCCACGTGGCGCCCCCAATGAATTCTTTTTCCTGGCTTTTTAACCCCATTTCTCCTCCATTAAATCCACGAAAAATACCTAGAAATCTCAGAAAAATCCCAAAAAATTCTGGAAAATCCCCAAGACTCTTAGGGGTACCTGAAAAATATAGGAAGCAGAAATTAGTCCATTTGATTAGAAAATTAATATAATCCCCAAGACTCCATTAGGTCGTAGGTTGGTGCTTTACGAAACGTTATCTTTCACTGATAGGTTGTTCTTTTCGTCAGCAAAAGTGTATCTTTCACTGATTGAATTTTTGTCTCGTCAGCAAAAGTGCAGTAATTTTTTGATATCTTCACTAGTGAGAATCTAAGGGTGTGTTTGGATTGAAAGAAAATATATGAAAGAAAAGTGAAATGAAAATGAAAAAGAAAGAAAAGTGAAATGAAAATGAAATGAGATTCTTTCTCATGTTTGGTTGCCAAAGAAAATTTTGAAGAAAGTTCAAAGGAAAATAAGGAAATTTCTTCCATTAGGTTATTAATTCAAAACGAAAAAAATTAAGTGGTGTTTTTGCTAAATAATTTAAGAGGTGTATTTGCTAACTTTATAAATAATTTGCTTAAAAAATTTAAAAGGTATTTTAGTCTCATAATAATTAAAAATTTGTTAGTTGTTCTGAATAATTCAGAAAGTTAGCAAATAAATTACGAATCTTACAAATAATTCTCTAACCATACAAATATCATGATTCATAAATAATGTAATATTAAATAGTACATAAATAATTTACAAATTATATAAAAACATTGGAAATAATTTGCAAGCTATTAGAAAAATTCGTGCATAAAGCGCGAATTTTTCAAGCAAAACACGAAAATTACACGAATTATTCGCGAATTTTTCGAACAAGTTCATGAATAAAAATAATTTAAATATTCATGATTTTAATAAAAATTCCGAATACATACTATTTTGAAAAAATCGGGAAAAATTCGTAAATTTTGAATAATTTGCAAATTTTAAATAATTCATGTGTAAAATTTTGATAATAATTCGTGATTTTTTTGAAAAATTCATTCATAATTTTTTGAAATTCATTAAAAATAGCTACTAATTATATTTGTTAAAAAACACAAATGCATGACTGTGAAAATAGTTAGTTTTGCTTTGTTTTCCCTCATTTTCCTTGGGTCAAGAAGAGGAAAAGTTGGAAGAAAAGTTTTACTATTTATTTTCCACTCTTTTCCTTCATTTTCTTTTTCTTTTCACTTTTCTTTTAAGCCAAACAATGGAAAATCATTTTCCTTCTTATTTTCCTTCCTTTTCTTTCCTTTTCCCACTAACCAAACACACCCTAAGGGTCTGTTCTTTTGTAGGAAAGTATAAATTGGGAAAGTTGAGAAGTGTGGAATCTGATGAGAGAGAAATTTGGTGTAGTATGTTCTTTTGTTGGAAAGTGGGGTTGGATTGTGGAGGTGGAAAGTTGAATGTAGGTCCCACTCCGTGTAGTGTGTTCTTTTGGTTGAAGAAAGTTGGATGAAAAAAGTGATGTAGGACCCACTAAAATTTAAAATTTTAATTTTAACTAAACTAATTAATTAATAAACTAATTAAATATTAATTATTAAACTAATGACTGATTTCACTACCTCACTCATTTCAATTTTCGGTGGGGCCCACTCTAATCAAAGCCATTGCCTGCAAACGAATTTGTTTTTGCTAGTGGGCTCACGCAAAGCAATGGAATCCTTTATAATCCACTTGATTCACGGAGGAAAGAAAAACGCGGATGGATTCTCATTTCGGCCGCCAGCTCAGCTTGGATTCCAAGCTTTCCATTTTTAGCAACCGAACAGCCGAACGAAATGTTAGCTGGGATTCCGATGGACAGTATATGAACAGTGTGTTTTACCCAAAATCTTGCCCACGTTCTTGCAAAAGAACAGGCCCGATATGCAATCAGTATTATTTCATCAGTTGGAGTGCTATGTTTTGGCATGTTGCATTTTCTTTCGTTGACGGTAATTTTTACTGTCTTTTGTTTTTGTTAGTGAAAGTTCGAGAACTTTTCGCTATCTTCCATTGACGGAGTTACTTGCTGTCAACGAAAGTGCTTTCACCAACGAGTATTTTGTTTTATCCGTGAAACCAACTTGAAGTTGATGTGTTAAAAACTAAAACCCTAACTCATTTATTATTCCTCTACTGCTCTTTGTCCGCCATGTTTCTCTCAGATTTCGAGTGATTTTCGTTCCTTTCAAGCAATTTTTGTTCCCCTTCTGACTGCCTTTCGTTCTCTAGAGCCTGGTTAGCAATACGTAATACGGAAAATATTCGGAATGCGAATAAAACATGTTTAATTCGATCAATTTCAAAAGGCGTTCGGTCAAAAATTCGGTCAAATATGCGCAATACGGGACTAAAACGTAAACGGGTTAAATCGTGTTTAATTCGTTAACCCAGATAAAAAATGCGACTAAAAATACGAATACTATCAAGATATCATTCATCTAATTGAACTTAAAAATCAACAATATCAATATAAAATAAGAGTAACATAACTTCTATAGTCATGATTTAAATAAATTATATTCATAGTTTTAACCAAAATGACATGATCATACTATTATATTCCATGCAGCATGCCCTAAACCAAAGTATGATCATGAAATCATAGTTCAAAATGATTTAAAAGTGCCCCTAAAACGCGTTTAAAACACATAAAATGCGCAACACGGGGATAAAACGCGTTTTGTTCGTCTACCCCTAAAAAGCGCGTATTTTTCCGAATAATTCAAATGGACGACCATTTAATACGGAAACCATTTTAGACGGATTTTAAACGTAAAAAATATAAAAATTCGCGTTTTTTTACTAACAAGGCTCTAGAGGAGGCACACCGATCCGGTCCGAACTCATCTTGCTCGTCGATTCAGGTATAAGATAAAAAACCATAAATGCATCTTGCTCGTCGCTTCATTCCCTAATCGAAATCGTTGTAATAATGAATGTGGCTTCCTAAGAAAATTATTTTTCTAATGTGTTTAATTCATTATTGATTGAGATTTTTTTGAGTTGCTTCTATAGAAATTGATTGGTCAAAAAAGATAGCAGGTCACCTTACATCTATCCTTCAAGCTGATAGTGTCCCCTTTCCTTGTTACACCTACATCTACATGAAAGTTAGAAAGTTGGTGTCTGATAATGAGCTAGTTATAAGATTAGCTTAGTGTATCTGGCTTTTTTAATCTAAACATGCCTAAACAGTGTTTTAATATTTGCAAGTCACCTTTTTGGCATCCTATTTCTATTATATTATCATCGTTATTGCATGCAATAACGCAAACACTAACTAAAAGCGTAATGATTATTGGAACAAAATTTATTCAGAATGGTGTTGCTGAAGATGACTACTTATGCATCGTGATAGTTGATTTTATATAAAATGTCAAGCATTGCTCTTATGAATTAATTAGGTGCATAATGATGTACTTATTTTTTTATGATCACTTTGCAATTTAGCTTGCTTATGGCATTGTGTACAGAAGTTCTGATTGACTGCTGCTGTGGTAGCTTATCCAAATCAAAGCCTTTTTTATTTGATATAATTAGAAAATTCTGAGTTATCGTAAGAGTTTGTTATCAGAAAATTTTTAAGCTCACATTGTTACTTAATGGACAAAGCCATTGAATTTCAGCATCGGCTTGGTTGGCTTTATGATGTTCAATAAGTTTTGTTGTGCTTTAGATAGTTTTGTCAGATCAGTTGTGTGAGGATCATTGTAATAAGCCTCTTATTCTTACATGTATATGTGTATTTATTTTTTTGTGGTTTTAATTGAGACAAAAACAATCAAATCAAATCTTTTTTCGTCGCATAAATTCAAATGCTTTTAGGAGGAGGAAATTGAACAAGGTTATCTTAGGAGAAATAACATAACAAAATATGAAATGACATGGTAACTTTTTTTTTGTTTCAAACTTGAATGCATGTTTTCAAAAGAAGTTCAATCAGATAAGAGACCCCTAATATAATATCTTATATATTGATCTTATAAAATTAGGTCATTTTGATTGAAGTCATATCAGTAATAGATAAGAGTTGGGTAAATTGTTTTAGGGTCCTAGAGGATAGGTTGCAATGATGAGTTCAGTGAAGGGGTCGAAAGGTTCTTGGACTACGCTTACTCCCATCCAGAGGAAATATCTCCTGATGGCCTTAGCATCTAATGTCATTGCCACATGTGTAGAAACAACAATTGGTTAGTATGTGATTTAGTGGCATTTCACTTGTGCACAAAAGGATTTTACAAGAACTATCAGACAACTTGGTTTTTACATGGTGAGAGAAACATTAGTTTGCTAGATTCCACTGTATGTGATTTAGTGGCATTTCACTTGTGCACAAAAGGATTTTACAAGAACTATCAGACAACTTGGTTTTTACATGGTGAGAGAAACATTAGTTTGCTAGATTCCACTGTTCCAATGGAGTAAGAAGAATCAGATTTAGCAGAGAGCTCATATAATTTTTGTCAAATGGTTACGGATGCTGCCGTGCCTGAAATCTTCAATCAGCCAAATGAGCTAAATGATGTGAAACAGTTGAAGAACAACCTACCTTTGGAGCCCAAAAGTTTTATGAGGTGTTGAAGGCAGTAGAAGAAACCATTATATGAAGGATGGCAGGAGTCTAAAGTGTCTGTTATGGCTAGCATGTTGAACATTAAATCAGAAAGTAATATGTCAATTGATACCTTTGATCGCATGATGCAATTGTTGGTGCAATGTAACATAAATGCTAAATATGCTTTGAGTTACAAGGAAGCCAATAAGTTGATGGGTCAGTTAGGGTTAGGTTATGATAGAATCGATGCATGTCCAAATGATTGCATGTTGTACTACAAAGACTTTGAGAATGCTACTATTTGCCACATTTGTCGTCGTCATCGTTACAAAGATTCAGATGATGATTAAAAGAAAAGGAAGCATGTGCCTTATAAGTATTGTGTTAACTTTCTCGTGATTCCTAGGCTGAAATAACTTTATATGTCAAGGAAGATTGCCAAACACATGTCATTCTTGCATTCTTGCATAGAAGGGGAAATGAGACATCTATGTGATGGGAAAGCATGAAAGAAATTTGATAAAATGCATCCCATGTTTTCTTCCGAGCCGCAAAATGTTAGATTGGATTTAGCAAGCGATGGATTCAATCCTGTCAAACACTAACTCTCGTATCCTAATGGTCTGTGATGATAACACCTTACAACATACCCCCATGATTGTGCATAAGGAAAGAAAATATTTTCTTAAATGACATTTTTCCAAGGCCAGAAAAGGAGAAATGCAGAATCTGGACGTGTATTTATTGCCTTTGATAGATAAACTGAATGCATTACGTAATGGCTGGGTTCAGGTGTATGACACACATTGGAAACAAAATTTCACAATGCAAGCGACACCTGTGTGGACTATTAGTGACTTTCCAGCATATGGAATGTCAGCTGGTTGGAGTACGCACTGGAGGTTAGCATGTCCTTATTGTATGGAGAATTCAAATGCATTCTATTTAGAGAATGTGAGGTAACATTATTGGTTTGATTGTCACCGCACACATTTACTAGCTGGTCATACATACCATTGATAACAATATCAATTTCTTAAAGGTAGACGTGAGCTCGACATTGCTCCCCTTTGATTGCTCACACATGTTAACTCTTTACCAGCAATTCAATTAGGAAATGCCTTTAAAAAAGTTAACATTCCCGACTTTAGAGGTCAGCACAACTAGACCAAGTAGAGAATATTCTGGGAACTTCCCTATTGGAAAGATAATCAAGTTTGTCACAAGTTAGATGTGATGCACATCGAGAAAAATGTCTCTGATAATATATTTAACACTATATTAGATGTGAGTGGGAAGACAAAAGACAATGTTGTATCACATCTTGATTTGGCCATGTTTTGCACTCGATGAGAGTTACATCTCATTACAAATGAAAAAGGAGGACGGCTACAACTAAAAGCAGCTTACACTTACACACTTAATAGAGAAGAGCTTAGGTTGTGTTGTGCATGGGTTAAGAAATTGAAGTTCCCTGATGGTTACACATCAAATATATCCAACTGTGTGAATTTACAACAGTGTAAACTCTTTGGCATTCAATGCCTACTCCTGATCGGCTTACATGGTATGCTTCCTAATTCTATATGGGAGTAAATCATCGAGGAGTGTAATTTTTTTAGTGAGTTGTGTTTTACAGTTTTTCATGTGAATGATATCAGACGCTAGAGATGAGTACTGGGGAAACCATCTGTAAACTTGAGAAGATATTCCCTCCATAATTCTATGGTGTTATTGAACATTTGATGATGCAGTTGCCATACAAAGAAAGGTTGGAGGACCAGTGCAATATACATGGAGGTATCTGTTTGAAAGATACTTGTATGGTGACCCGATTCCTGGGCCCGTTACTTTTTGATATTTGCGCAGGTCCTGCAGTTAACCAGTGAAAACAAAATAGCCATGATGCAGAGATGTACAAAAATACCCAAATAGTGTCCAATTATTACATTTCATATTGTATAAAATGTTCCAACAAACGTACATGAAGGAAAGAAATACAACTGAAAATGACTCTGAAAGCTGCGGTCTCAGGGTCGAACTCTGGCGCTATTAACTTAAGAGCATCTACCTCCATATGTATGTCGTCTGCGGTGCTACAGAGATGGAACCGTAGGTAAGTCACAACAATTCTAGCAATAGAAATAAAGTAGTGCAAAAGTATGGAACAGACTATAGTAAACAAAAGATGGTCATACTGGTGCAAAAAGTAAGGTAAGAATAGGCACGTATATACAAGCAAAAGTAAAGTACTGGTGGCAGCACAGGTGAGGTAAGTAAGGTGCATGTAATGCAGTAAAGGTGACTGTGTAATGTAAGAGTGATAACTGTGGCGTGGCATATGGTAGCAACAATATTTAGACTACAGGCACTGGGATGACAACTGTAAGACAATCAGGTAGTCATAGTAACACTTAAGAAAAGATGAGCGTCGCTTGACTATCTAATAGTGTAGGTGGGCCTAATAATAAGAAGTCTAGGTTAACTCCCAAATCAGCCAGGTAGTCAGGGCTTGAAGGCACATATCACTTCAAAGACCGCATGAACAAGTCCCTTGGTTGACCAACCCCCTTCCCATTCCTTTCTAGACACTGATTCAATAGTAATTTAAGACCGCTCATTATTATACCGTTCTATCACATTCGAGTAGTCTCGACTTGGTCAGTAGAATAGTCGTATCAAGTTAGTAGTTGTGACTGAACAATAGTATCAATCAACTAGTGTAACATCAATCAAACTAGTGCAACAGTCTTAGCTCGAGTGTACAATATGCAACCAGAAGTGCACCCATCCCACGGAGCAACTCGTGTAATATCTACCTACCATCCCCTGCAGGGTGATGGTACAGCTTAACTAATAAGGGTGGACCCGGTCACTCCCGCACACTTCGTAGCTCAAGACTACCCCGTATCCCGTGTATTATCATAGTCCAATGTTCATATCAGTGTTCGTATCAATATGGCCTCATAGGCACTGGTGTCAATCACGCTAGTGCAACAGTCTTAGCTCGAGTGTACGATATGCAACCAGAAGTGCACCCATCCCACGGAGCAACTCGTGGAATATCTACCTACCATCCCCTATAGGGTGATGGTACAGCTTAACTAATAAGGGTGGACCTGGTCACTCCCGCACACTTCGTAGCTCAAGACTACCCCGTATCCCGTGTATTATCACATTACACATCTGTATCCGTATTCGTATCCATGTCTGTATCTGTATCTATATGGCCTTATAGGTCCATCACGTCATCAACAGATTCAATTTCAATAGGACGTTCCACAAGATGCCATTCAATCATTACTTTTCAACACGGTACGTCAATCCGTTGTTTCAAAGGCAAGGTCACTAATGATGTTTGTGATAGACCGACTTACATACCAATAGAGTTATGCACAATAGTCTCATTCCAAAGAGGTACTAACAACATTCCAAAGAGTTTTGCTTGTTGAAAAGTCAAGGCAGAAACTTCAACAGAGAATGTCATTCCTGGGCAATGCTTTGAAGTCCAACAACTAGGATATCTAATTCCATAAAAGTTCACTATCTCAATTTAGTCCTGAGCAATGCTTTGAAGTCCAACAACTATGTTATCTAATTCCATAAAAGTACACAGTTTACCCAAGTAGATGGTTGTGTGCATCAACGACCAAAGTTAAAAGTTGGCAATATCATTTGCTTAAGTCCATGGTCATTTCACTACTGATTAGTTCTCTAGTTAATTAGGTCTCTAATCATTGGTTTAAGTCGATAGCTGCTCTGAGAATATATATGAGGTCCTAAGTTCATATGAGTACACTATCTAAATTTCTAATGTTAGAATTAGAGTGACTTACCATCGAGATCGTCGTAGTAAGATGCTGGTGCACGAGAATTGGTACCCTGCAAACACAAGACCTCATCAGTTACAAGCTACCCTATTTCTATTATTTAATTTGGTCGTTTTGATTTTTAAAACTGATTGAAACGTTGTCGGAAAATGTTCTAAATTTTTTATAGGCTAGTTATGTTGAAAATAATTTTACTGTAAGAGAAAATATTTTTCAGAGGCTTATGTTAATTTTTATAATTTTTAAAAGCTCAAAATAGATTTTAAAAACTAATTTTTATTTAAGTAACGTATTTATTTAACAATTTCTCCTGGATGCAATCTGCATCGGAAAGTTGCAAATGAGCTGTCAAAATGACCGTCTCGAAGAGTATTCTAACATATATATTTTTTTATCATGTATTAGTGTACGTGAAAATAAAGAGTTACAGATTTTTGAATGAAAATAACGTATTTAAGTTTTTGGCTAAAAAATTATTATGGAAAAAAATATACGTCTGATTGAGATGAAACCAGTGCCATTGGGTGCAGAATGACATTTCTGATTTTCTGGGCCTGGCCACATATTTTTCTGGCCTCTATATTATTTATTATGAATTTTAAACTATTAAGTCCATTATATACTTAATATAAATGTATTTTTTTGTAAATACGTATACGTTTTGGTATACGTTTTCCATGTTCTCACCTTCGACACACGCGAGGGCAGCGGCGTTCGACGTCGGGGAGCGGCGCTGAAGTCACGGTGGAGGTGGTGCTCTCGGGGGCTGGCTGTGGCGGCGGAGCAGCGGCGTGGGCGGCGTCGCTGGGGAGCGGACGACGGCGGTAACCGGTGGCGGAGGGGAGTGAAACAGCAGCAGCAGCTGCTGCTGCTGCTCGCGTCGGTGACTCGGTGATCAGGCGGCAGCGGGCGGGCGTGCAGTCGGAGAGCGGAGCTCCGGCGCTCTCGAGGGTGTTGGCTTCGTTGGAGTAGCGTCGTGGCGGAGCTCGGAGCGGTGCCTTCAGAGCTTGCTGGGGCGGTCGTCGACGGTGTAGGCGGCGGGGTGCTCCGGAGCTTCGGGGTTCGTCGTGGAGGGCGGTGTTCCGGTGGGCTGAGGAGGATCTCGTCTCCGACAATGGGTCGGTGCTGCTCTCGAAAGGTGGCGGATGCGTGGAGGAGCTCGCAGTGTGCACAGCTCGACGAGGCGGAGCTCTGAGGCTCACGGGGAGCGGCGGGAGGAAGGGTGATGGCTTCAGTGGCGAGGTGGCGTGGGCATGGGTCCGACGGCGAGCTGAGGCGGGGGAGCATGGGTTGAAGGCGATCGTCGAAGCAGCTGGGGTCTATGTGTGGGTTTAGTTCAGGGGAGAGAGAGTGTGTGAACGGGAGAGTGAGAGAGTGTGTGTGTGAGCTTGATACGAGTTTGGGCTTAGGGTGTGGGGTTTAACCTGGGATAGAGAGAGTGTAGGGGTGGGTTTAAATAAGTAATTAAATTGGTATTTTAATTAGTATTAGTCAAAGGTAATTAATAAATTAGGTGGGTATTAAATGATGTTAGGTTGAACTTTAGACTAAATCTTAAATGAGTTTAGACTAAGTTAGGTAATTGTCTAAACCTGTTAAGCATGTGGGTTAATAGTAAATAGTAATTAGGTTAATGTAATTAAGGGAGGTTAAAGGTCATCAGTGAAAATCATTTTGTAACGAAATTACGATTTTGTCCCTACTAATAAACGTGTCCGAAAAATTACGAAAACATACCCATGGGATCGTATCATCACGAGGATCGCGAATACGAAGTCCGTTTCAGGGTTTGAGCTACGGGATACTAGTTTTAGGCCAAAACGTTTAGAAAGCGGGTTTGCGGGTTCTCTATTGATTTGTCTTCAGAAAATTACGAAATTAATGTGGGAGGCCCTAAATGATCATTGGATGTTACTGTAAAAGTTTGAAATAGTTTTGCTAATGTTTGTATAGAAAATAAATTCATTAAGACAAAACGGTAATAATTGAAAATAAATTTTTATCAGATTATTCAGAGGTATTTGATAAAACATGATCTTACTAAAATACTTCATAACTAGTCTGATACTTCAAAATATTTTTATAAGAAATGTTTGAAATCGTAAATCTCCTGACGAACCATTGTAAAATAGTTTTGAAAAAATTCGAAAATAGATTAAACACGTAAATAGTTGTGTTGATGAAAACAGGCCGTTATAAAAAGTAAAGCACATGTAAAAGGTTCGATAGCAGAATCTTACAGTATTGAGGAAATATCAACTTACAGCTCATTCTAATTTTGCTCAGACGTGTTAACTCGTTGGAATAACCGTCCAACAAATGATGATATGGGTGAAGTGGATGCAATGGGACGCCTAAAAATATTTATTGTTCCATGGCGATCAAGTGGAGATAATGTAGAAAGGTATTTGGCTGATCGCGAGTTCAAGACAGTCCATTTATATGTACTGAAAAGTTGTGAAGAGATTGAGAAATTCATCAAGTAAGAGCTGACTACCCTCTTAATTAATATGTATTCTTTACATGTTCATTTTGGTGAGGCTTATGATAATATCAATTTCCAGTGCATGAAATTTGATGAAGAGGTAGCCCTCTCGAATCCACATCTTTTAGATGATGAGAAGCTAGCAACGCAAGTCGAGAATTTTGCAAGGGGGTTGCAAGATCACATATGTTGAATTTGTGTATTAATGCCAAAAACTGTCACTTGTTTCTATTTGAAAAGCTAGTCAAACCTTTACATATCCTTTGTATGTTAAATAGGTAGATGATCTAACTAATGAGAGGTTGATCAATGAATTAAGCAACTTAGTTGTGGGCCGTATTACAAGTGAAATGTTACAATAGTTACTTAGTGAATAATTATTGATTCCACACCTAATAATATGACAGAACTAAGAAGACTATGAATGACGGAATCATGGCGAGAGGGAGTTAGTATGGCCAAAATAACAAGAACTTTTATCGCGTTCTTGAGGAAATAGTGGGGTTGATATATTGTGGTGCTAAAAATATGATCGCCCTATTCAAGTGTAGTTGGTTCGACAAATCAAGTCGAGAGATGTCATTTCATCAAAAGCATGTCATTATTGAACTTAAACATAACAGACATTTAGCAATGTATGATCCATTCATTCTAGAAGAACATGCAGAACAAGCGTATTACACAAGATACCCAGGAGCAATGAAAAATAAAACCTTGAAGGATTTCTTTGTTGTATGTAAAGTTAGACTGCGTAATGATTGTAACGGATTATGTGAGAAGGAAGATGAAACCAATGTCGACCACACTGTATACCAAGAAGAGGAATCACGACATTGTAATGACATATACGAAAACAATGTAGATAGTATTGATGGGGATTGTTAAGACCAAAATTGACCGAAACAATTGAGATCCTGACGTGGATCCTTTATTATTGAGTTGGAGCCTCGTCAGTAGGTTGATTGGGACCCTAGATTGAAAGAACCAGGGTCATTGGTAGATGGTGGTTGGCTTGCAATGCTTGTTCGACCCTCGAACGAATCGAGCGTCGATGGATCGATGTTGAGAAGCTCAGGTGTGACACTCTCGTAGGATCAAGACTCGATGATCTGCACCACAAGGAGGCGTCAGGGGGGTCGGATCTGGGTCCCGACCCAAATCCTTTTCGATGCTTAAGTTAGAATGTAATTTAAGAGAGGGAGGGAGCTTGGAGCAGCTGAGATCGACACACAGAGGCTCGTCTCAGGTCTGGCATTGAAAGCTCTTTTGTGAAAGAAATATATGATGAAGTATGTAATCTCAGAGTATCAGATCTCGTACCTCCCTATTATGTCCGTCTCCCCTGTATTTATATACCTCCGAGGTCCCTTCAGTGACATTGGAAGGATAACAGTAACCAATTATGGTGCCACGATCTTCACCCTTTAATAGGGATAACCGTCGTCCACGTCCCTGCTATTTATGAGCTCACCTTCAATCCCACGTTCAATTGGTGGGAGTGCAACGGGCGATTGGTAAGTGGGCTTTGACTAGGTTAGCTTTAGGCCTCTTTAGTGGGCTCAGCGGGCCTCGGTCGCTCGTCGAACGAGCCCCCTCAAGTGTCGGCCCAATGACTCAACAATGGACCCGTTGTTCGGCCTCAGATAGTTTGCCCATTGTGGTCAAGCGACGTTACATCACATTAATGTCGCACACAGTCGAGGAATTAATACTATTTAAGCATGTCTAATTACTTTTCGTAAGATTGGTATTAGCTAGATATGGTTTCAAGTGGTGGCTGTGTCTAGATATCACCTCAATCGTATAAGATTTGTTGGAAACCTTCACTTTGATATTGATATCCCAACCTCATCCTGACATCCATTGGCTATGGTGTCTAGATCAGCAAGGGTATACATAGAGCCGGCGACGAAGTCATCAACCGCAGAGAGATCAACATCATCCATATAGTCCTTAAAAATGTATCACTTGACGGGCATGTATCTTTTACTATTTTGTGGTACAACAAAAGAAAAAGATGCTACGTACGGAAACTTTTCTATTACCAACAAACACGTATGCAACATGCATAAGTTGAGCATCAAAAAAACTATAAAACTTTGACAAATCGTGATCGAAAAACTAAAATCTTTGACGAATTGAGCACGTAGCTCAGGTGTGACACTCTCGTAGGATCGAGACTCGATGATCTGCACCACAAGGATGCGTCAGGGGGGTCGGATCTGGGTCCCGACCCAAATCCCCTCTGATGCTTAAGTTAGAATGGAACTTAAGAGAGGGATGGAGCTTAGAGCAGCTGAGATCGACACACAGAGGCTCGTCTCAGGTCTGGCGTCGAAAGCTGTTTTGTGGAAGAAATATATGATGAAGTATGTAATCTCAGAGTATCAGATCTCGTACCTCCCTATTATGTCTTTCTCCCCTGTATTTATAGACCTCCTGGGTCTCTTCAGTGACATTGGGAGGATAACGGTCACCAATTATGGTGCCACGACCTTCACCCTTTAATAGGGGTAACCGTCGTCCACGTCCCTGCTATTTATGATCTCACCTTCAGGGGTTCGGGTTGGGTCCTTCCCACGTTGGACGATTTGATCGTCGAACGCATGATCTACAGCTTTGATTGTATTAATTACCCCTCCAATTACTTGTTTTCCCCATTTAATAATCTATCTTAATGCCGTTAAACCCCAGAATTCGGTTGCTTCTTCTCTCCTCCCACCTCTGCCCCATCTGCGCCTTCTCTCCTTCAGCCTCCGACCCAACACCTCCCATGTTTCTATGCGCCTGCCCCCCCTCCCGCCCCCCACCCCGCCCCAGCCCCAGACCCGCCCCATCCCCTCTTTTCCCTGCGATAGTCCCCGCCCTCACCCCTCTTTAACCTGCGATCCTCCCATCTCCACCCCTCTTTAACCTGCGATCCTCCCATCTCCACCCCTCTTTTCCCGACGATCCTCCGACCTCCGCCCCACGATCCTCCCCTTTTTCCCCTGAGTCTTATTCCCACCAGAGGGAGTCGTCGTTACCGTTGTCGGACTATAGGACGTTGCTGTCAAAAGTGCAGTTGGAAGCAAGGGTGTTCGGAGTCTGTCCGACGTCCCTAGTAAAGCTCGAATGAAGACAGGAAGGCCGAGAAGAAAACGAACTCAAATCCCTCGATAGTTCCGACTACAGTCAAAATTGCAGTTGCCCATGGTTAAGACTCAGAAAAGAGAAGTTTGCCCAGGCCATTTTGATTAGCCTCGACTGGCAGCAGTTCATGCGACGCCTGATGTATATTGTTTCTTTTCCTAATTGAATTATTCTATTGACTTTGAGAAATGTATTCATGTTAAGTGTGTTCAGCAACATGGTAGCTGTGAGTAGCAGCTGAGCAAATTTTAGATCGAAGATCTACCATTTTGCTTTTCAAGAATGCTGGGTAGACTTGTAATACATACAGAATAGAATTGCATATGTTAGTGCCAGAAAATCATAAAAAACTTCCCCACATAATGTGCAACCCTGCAATTCCCAAACAACCACCAAATAGAATTTATACCATTCTATACATAATTAACCCAATGAGAAATTTATACCATTCTATCCAACCAAAGAACTTCTTTTAAAAAATATCCAATTACACCAACTTAATTAGGACATGAAACTGAAACAATCTACTTGATGGCTTTAGTACAATCCAAGTAGTCAACAAGAGGCAACATAGAATCCAGAGATCATCAAGTAGAATAAGTATTTACGCAGATAACCACAGAAACGACAGACAGATAACGACAGTGCATACGTTCATTCATCAAGAACAGTACATGATACAGACGTAGGAGAATGCTATTACATGAAGATAAAAAACAAAGTACAGTGTAATGTTCTTCTTAACAAATTCACTGGCACCAGCAGAACAATAATATAAGCATTGGATTGTTGTGTGAGTTTTTAGTTAGTTATGTACAGGTGTGGGCATCATCTGGCAATACATGTTCTCAGTTGATTGAATTGTGAATGTTTGGCTGATGAAGCTTCCTGTGTTAAAATTCTATTCTTATCTATGCTGAAGTTCAAATGCATTATGCCTTGCTGCAGATTGAAGTTCTTTAACTTCGATTCTTTCCTCCAGGGACTTGCTTGTCAAACATGATTTGCTGTTGGTGGCTAATGTGGAGCTGAAATTGTTGGAGGCGTGCGTGGTTGAAGCACCCAACCCGCGAAACATTTCCATGGTGGATTTATTTGGTCATTGTCTCAAATGATCTGCAAACTTGTAATAGACTTGATCGTGCACGGATCAAAATCTTGAAGGCTAAAACTTGTTGGGTTGGATCGCATGGAATGCTTCACGTCTGCTGTTGCAACATTATCTGTTTTTGCACCAATTTTAGGATTGCCTTGAAAACAAGCCGAGCGGAGTTGTTGCTTCCTGTTTACGGGTGTTTTCTCACCACAGGATCGTTGACAAGGGATTGTGCGGTCAACGTGGTCAAGAGGTCAGTTGAGAACCCTTGGGTGTGCCGAGCGCACGTGCACTCAGCGCGGGTTGGAGATGGCGTCGGGGTCGAGCACTGGATCCGAGCGGGGCGTCGGCTCCTGGTTGAAGCAGAGCGGAGGGGAAGCCTCGGCTCGGTTTCGATGGGCTCTGCCTTGGTCGAACGAGTGACGACGACAAGCCTCGGGGCCTCGGTCAGCTTCTTCCCGAATAGACGAAAAACTCGTCAGGGTGGCCGGACCTTGGTTCCGGCCGTATCCCCTCCGATGCCTAAGTGAGATCAGGGTCTGAAGGGTACTCGGCGGGGTAGGCATGATTCGAGAGGAGATCGATACGCTGACCCACGACGCGAGCAGGGAGAGGGAAAAGTAATGGCGGAAGACCAAGGTCATTGATGGTATACCTTAGATTAGAATACCGGGGGTTCGATCCCTTGCTCCGTTGTCCCTCTGGTTCTTTTATAGGTGGATCTGCCGTGATTGCCTCTCGTCCACGTCGCCACGCCATTTCCCACGATGGCGCCTGCCGGCATCATGGGGGAGCCGTTTGTCCCTAGTCACACCGTCACGCCGTTCGCCCCCATACGCCCCCTCGAGATCCGTCCCCACGATGGTGCCTGCCAGCGTCATGGGGGGTGTCCCTCCCCTGGGCCTCTTGATTGACGTTAAAGCCTTATACTCCTCGAGAGTGGTTTCTCCGGGGGATCGTGGGCCGGTTTTGAGATTTCTCGGGGGCCTCATCGATCGGGTCGCGTTTTCTTCGTGGGCCTCATCTGGCAGGGCCCAACCTTGCTGGCAGGCTCCTCGTCTGTAGCTTGACTTTGGGCCTCTAGCCTTTGGGACTTCAACCATAATAGCCGTATCAATTGCCCCCATCGGTCGTGTTGATCCCATCTAGTTGGCTCGGTTCGACCGATGTGACTTCCGCTGATTTTGACAGGCGCGCCAGTCGAGGCTGGTTCATTAAATGGAGACCATCATTAAGCGGCCCGTTCAAATCCCTCTGGTGCAGGTCTCGAAGCGCCGTCGGTTCGCGAATGCTGCCACGTGCCCTCGTGCGTCCATCTTTGCCGCACGTGGGGTCGTCTTGAGGAAAGAGATGTATAGAAAGGGGATCCGCCACCCTTCAGGCGAGGGTCTGTCCTTTTCAATCGTCTTCCCTCCTTTTCGTCAGGCTGAATCCCGTTCGAGCTCTATCTCATGTTGTCCTCCTCCGTTGCCGTTTTGGGTTGCCCGGAGGACGTTGCTGACCCCAACCCAGCCGGCGGGTCCGTCCCGGCGGTTCACCGCCACGGGGGCGTGCTTTCGGGGGTGCCTCCCGAGGTTCTTGGATGTCCCTCGTCCATCTGTGCCACCTCCATCGGGAATATGCGCACCAGCTTCCTTCTTCCCCCCTATTCTGTCGGGGCCCCGGAATCCGACGAGCGAATCTGCTTTCCCCGGCCTCGGGAGGTCGGGGTTTATGAAAAGTGTTTCCGGTTCGGGCTTCGGTTCCCTCGCCACCCCTTTATTTCTGAGTTTCTGCGAGTCCATAGGGTGGCCCTATGCCAATTTTGCCCCAATGCCATTGGTCTCATCGTCGGGTTTGTCGTTCACTGCGAATTGAAGGGGGTGGTCCCCTCCATTCGACTCTTCGCCCAATTCTACCGCCTGAGCCACCATCAGTCGGGGGCCTGGATTTATATCAGCGCTCGGCCAAATAAGAGCCTGGTGCTGGGGCTGCCGAGCTCTTTGAAGCTCTGGAAGGGTGAATACATCTTCGTCGTTTTCCCGTTGGACATGGACTTCCCGTCTCAATGGAGCAGCGTCTGCGCGCTGGCTCTTGAGCTGGGCGACCCCACTGACGCCGATCTTGAGGCGGTGAAGACCCTGTTGGCGGTTCCCGCGAAGGATCGGAAAATTGACATTCTCTTTTGTGATCCTAATTTGCGGAAGACCATTTGGCCCCCGGGTGAGTTCCACTGACGTCCGCCGTGTTGAGCTATCCCGGCCAGTCCTAACCTTTTCCTCTGTGCTTTTTACAGGTGGATTTGCCCTCGATTCTGCTGATTCGGAGTGAAAAGTGTATATTTATACCCCTTAACTACCCCCATTTTGTGCTAAAGATTATACTTCATCGTGCTCTTTTGGGTATATTTTCGCTTTATGTCGTTTTTAGGGCTTAATCTCTTTCTTGGCACAAAATACGGTTTTTATCGTCCTTATTGGCTTCCTACTATTTTTCATATGCTCCTGCTATTATTTTGATTGTATCGCCATTTTTGGGAATTATTTGAGCATTGGAATATTTTATATAGATTATTGGAGGTTAATATTGCTTTATATTAGCCATTATATTTATTTCATAATCAAATGGACTAATTTCTCCTTCCCCTATTTTTCAGGAACTCCTGGGAGTCTTAGAGATTTTCCAGAATTTTTTGGGATTTTTCTGAGATTTCTGGGTATTTTTGGTGATTTAAATGGAGGAAAAGGGGTTTTAAACCCCAGAAAAGATATTTAATGGAGGCGCCACGTGGCGCAATCTCGTTGCGCCATGCGGCGCAAATCCGCCCACCGCTGATGATTTTCTGAAAACGAAAAAAAATATAATAAAAAAAGCCCAGGCAGCGGCCCGTTCGCTGCGTTTGTAAACTAAAAAAATAATAATAATAAACAAAAAACAAGACAGCGGGCCGGCCCAGCGGCCGGCCCGCTCAAATGCTAATTGAGGCGCGCGCGTTTTTGCGGTTGCGAGCAAGCGCCCGCAGCAAGGACCCGACCCGATAGGCTTTAAGGCGGCTGAGTGCGAAATTTAACAGGGGTTCGATTTTCTTTGTTCCAGGCTGCGCTTTTTGTGTTTTCTCTTGCTGTTTTTAGGGAAGGGGATTCTTCTTCCCCAAGGGGCTTGGAGGCCATTGATGAAGCTTGGAGCTTGGAGGAGGCATTTGGGAGTGGAAGAACTCATCTAGGAGTGACACTTGGGTGAAATTTTCCTATTCTCTTGTGTATTTTGATTTAGGGTTATGAGTTGTAAATTGGATGTTAATTTTGAGTAAAGATTACTCCTTTTTCATCATGAATCTCTAAATTTTGCTTGTGTGGATGTGTTGTTTGATTGTTGTTGTTGGGTTGAGAAATTTCATCCCTATCACTTTTTCACTTCCTAAATTTGTGTATGAAACTTGAGTTAACTTTGTTTATTGGAACCCTATGGGGAAATCCAAGAAGAGGATTATCCTAGCGGATTCTCTCTAATGCGCTTATTGTCTATTACTCGCATGAGTTTCATTCACTACTTATTGCACCCCACTCGTTCGATGAAATGCCGTATTTTCCGATTGAGCTCCCTTAGCCGGGAGATCAATTGAGTTATATTTGGGGATGATTTCTTGCGCCCACGGCCTCATTCACACACACACCACACGAGTCCTCCTTGTTGCTTGCCGATTTGGCTGTCCACCCTTAGCACGTAGGTTAAGAATTTTGTTTTCACTACACACTTTTTCATACACTCATCCACCGTTAGCGAGGTAGTTGAATCACGCTTTATTTTTCTTTATCCATCAAACTTGTGAACGTAGAACGACTTGTCCCTGTGATCCGACCCGGTACTCACTGGTTATTTTTATTGCAATTGATACTCCTGCGCTTGGGAGTGGAAGGCGTGCCCCGTGCGTGTTTTCCGAGTCAACCAATTGGCGCCGTTGCCGGGGACAACTGTTTCTATTATTAGCAATTTTTTGATCGATTTTGAAAGCTTTAGCGTGATATTTCTACCTCAAGTGTGTGTCTTTCATTTTATTTATTTTCCTATTATTGAGTCATTTGGTTGTTTATTCTCATTTTCTTGAGAAATATTTTTTTAAAAACATGGCATCATCTTCAGATTTTTCGGACATCGATTTGGAGGATATCCCACTTCCGCCATACTTTCATGGCACGGAGTGGGAGAATCCTCATTTACATATTAAAATTTTTGAAGATTGGATGTATGCATGTCTTGGTGGGAACATTAGCGATGATTGCATATACTTCAGATTTTTTCCCTCTTCGTTGCAAGATGATGCTAGACTTTGGTTTGATTCATTGTCTCTCGACTCACATTTTACTTGGTTGTCATTTCAGGCTGAGTTTCTCCGAGTATTTTTGCCTATCTTTTTGGAGCAGGTACAGGGGCGGCAGTCCATGGAGCAGTATATAGCGGGCTTTGCCCAAGCTGAATGGGAGGCCTACCATCAGGCTTAGCAGAGGTTCACTGATTTGGTGATTGCGTGCACACACCAGAGCTTTCACGAGGATCATCTTCTGCAGATCTTCTACATAGGGTTATCGCCATCTGGGCGGGATTTTGTGCAGATGAGTTGCGGTGGGGAGTTCTTTGATTATTCGACCGAGGATTCATGGTTGTACCTGAGGGACCTTGCAGAGTGGGAGCAGACTGCGCCATCTGGAGAGCCGTCACTTGGATATGAGGATGATGGCCAGTCCCAGTTTCCACTTCAGGATGCAGAGCAGCAGGTCCAGTGTCAGTCTGAGGAGCCAGCTGAGGGCTCTTTCCATTGCGACCCTATGGATTACCAAGAAAAACCTGTGAAGAGGGTGCATTGGGGCCAAGTAGAGGAATTTGAGCATATATATTTTGAGGAGTTAGATGAGATAGATGATGGAGTGTGTGTCGACCACGACGGTGACACGATGCATTTTCACTTTGAGGTTGAGGATGAAGCGGATGTGCATGATGGCCTAGAGCAGATTGAGGACACCATAGAGCCTGAGCCACAGTCCACTTCAGAGTTAGCCTCACAGGTCGAGACGGTTGAGTACTTAGGGAGGACGACTGAGATGAACTATTTCTGGGATGACGAGGGTGATGCGTGCTTGGATTTGCCCGAGACGAGTCTACCTCCAGTCCTGTCACATATGTCACTTCCCTCACCTCAGGATGCGCACTTGCCAGTCATCGAGAAGGTTTGTCAGGAGCAGTTACCCATTGTGGGGAGTGCCGCAGAGATCGTTGATGTTGATATTGATGTCGAGGAAGAGGATAGCGACGGGGATTGCGAGATGGTATATATTAAGCCCGAGCTCCCTCTTACTCCAGTTTTCTCTCTGCAGCCACTTCCACCTCCTCCTGGGGCAGAGTATCATACCACATCTAGCGCCATTAGTCAGGGAAGTTCCCACCATCTCATGCCTTGCATTTCTGAAACCAAATTTTCATTTCCATATACATTTGTTTCAGATTGTCGTCCATTGCAATTAAATTCTTTTATTTGTTTTGACGACTCGTTTTGGAATGCTTTTGCAGGGCATGAGGACATGACTTAGATTGATGCAGCTCGCCTCCCACATGATCCATATTATCCAAAGGAGATGCTTGGAGTTGCATCGCTGGAATCCAAGGAGGACGGTGGAGGCCTAACTCCAAAGCTGCTGGCGGAGGAGCGTAAGGATATGATCGAGCAGTTGCCACCACCATTGCACATTTTGGATCCGCCGTTTGCTAAGGTGTACTCTTTCCTTTACGTAGTGTAAATAAATAAAAAGTTAATTAGTTTGTTTTTGCATGTTTTCTTTCGTAAGTTTTTTTTTCTTTTCTAGGATCTTTTGCCGAGATCTAATACTTTCCCAACATTGCGGACAATGTTTATTTTAAGTTGGGGGGAGAGTGTTAGAATCTTTAGGATTGTTAGGTGTTGATGTTAGCGTAAATTTTTTTTTGAGATCCCTCCATGTTTCGCCTCATCCCATGATCTTCATTGCATATCATATTTTGGCCTCCTTGTCCCTACGCCACTTGCTTTGTGCTTAGTCCCTACATGGTTAATGCCATGCAATTTTTCGGATTATTATTTTGGTATCAATTCATCGATATTTGATTGGCAAGTTTCATTTCTTTTCCAATTTAGAGTCAAATGCTAATATGCCATGTACGAAACTACTTTATACGTCGTGATATCTCTTTGAAATAATTTGAGAAAAGTTTGGTGTAAGTGATTGCATGTGTTGGGATGAATGGTGTAGTTTTTAGTTGGATTGGGTTTGGCCAATTGTGCAGTCTTTGTTTTCTTCTTAGAAGTGGGTGGATGAGTTGATAATTCATGTTGGAGAATGAAAAATAGTAATATAAGCGAATGTTTCTTTCTAATCAAATCGAGTAGCCGGTACCCCACGAAACATTGGGGAGGACGCCAAAGATGATATTTAGGTGATCATTCCACCCCTTTACCTATATAGCGTTATCGCGTGTAGGCAAAAGGTGGCCGTGTTTGCATTTCATGGTGTTATCGCGTGAATGCAAAACATAAACATCAAAAACAAAAAAAAAGAAAAGAAAAAAAATGAGAATAAATGAAAGAATAAACAACATGAGTGATGCAATCTCATCCACCACCACATAGAAGAAATTTTCTTTTGTATTGGCCACTTCTCTTGAAAATTAGCATTCATGACATCGTGATATCCCGACACATGCGATACGGTGCTTATTACCTCACTTTTCTTTGAATTGGATTGGGGGGAGTTTCATTTGTTGTTTACTTTCATACATTGGGTATATTGGCTTTGAAATCAATTGGAAATACCACTTTGGGTGTGCCATGAAGATATTTGAGTTTGGTGCATGTCTTTCAATTTAATCCGAATTTTTCGCATATTTTGCTAGGGACTAGCAAAAAGCTAGTTGGGGGTGTGATTCGGAGTGAAAAGTGTATATTTATACCCCTTAACTACCCCCATTTTGTGCTAAAGATTATACTTCATTGTGCTCTTTTGGGTATATTTTCGCTTTATGTCGTTTTTAGGGCTTAATCTCTTTCTTGGCACAAAATACGGTTTCTATCGTCCTTATTGACTTCCTACTATTTTTCATATGCTCATGTTATTATTTTGATTGTATCGCCATTTTTTGGGAGTTATTTGAGCATTGGAATATTTTAAATAGATTATTGGAGGTCAATATTGCTTTATATTAGCCATTATATTTATTTCATATATTAATGGAATAATTTCTCCTTCCCCTATTTTTCAGATACTCCTGGGAGTCTTAGAGATTTTCCAGAATTTTTTGGGATTTTTCTGAGATTTCTGGGAATTTTTGGTGATTTAAATGGAGGAAAAAGGGGGTTTAAACCCCAGAAAAGATATTTAATGGAGGCGCCACGTGGCGTAATCTCGTTGCGCCACGCGGCGCAAATCCACCCGCCGCTGATGATTTTCTGAAAACGAAAAAATATATAATAAAAAAAGCCCAAGCAGCGGCCTGAGCGGGCCGCTGCGTTTGTAAACTAAAAATAATAATAAACAAAAAAACAAGACAGCAGGCCGGCCCAGCGGCCGGCCCGCTCAAATGCTAATTGAGGCGCGCGCGTTTTTGCGGCTGCGGGCAAGCGCTCGCAGCAAGGACCCGACCCGATAGGCTTTAAGGGGGCTGAGTGCGAAATTTAACAGGGGTTCGATTTTCTTTGTTCCAGGCTGCGTTTTTTGTGTTTTCTCTTGCTGTTTTTTTAGGGAAGGGGATTCTTCTTCCCCAAGGGGCTTGGAGGCCATTGATGAAGCTTGGAGCTTGGAGGAGGCATTTGGGAGTGGAAGAACTCATCTAGGAGTGACACTTGGGTGAAATTTTCCTATTCTCTTGTGTATTTTGATTTAGGGTTTTGAGTTGTAAATTGGATGTTAATTTTGAGTAAAGATTACTCCTTTTTCATCATGAATCTCTAAATTTTGCTTGTGTGGATGTGTTGTTTGATTGTTATTGTTGGGTTGAGAAATTTCATCCCTAGCACTTTTTCACTTCCTAAATTTGTGTATGAAACCTGAGTTAACTTTGTTTATTGGAACCCTATGGGGAAATCCAAGAAGAGGATTATCCTAGCGGACCCTCTCTAATGCGCTTATTGTCTATTACTCGCATGAGTTTCATTCACTACTTATTGCACCCCACTCGTTCGATGAAATGCCGTATTTTCCGATTGAGCTCCCTTAGCCGGGAGATCAATTGAGTTATATTTGGGGATGATTTCTTGCGCCCACGGCCTCATTCACACACACACCACACGAGTCCTCCTTGTTGCTTGCCGATTTGGCTGTCCACCCTTAGCGCGTAGGTTAGGATTTTTGTTTTCACCACACACTTTTTCATACACTCATCCACCGTTAGCGAGGTAGTTGAATCACGCTTTATTTTTCTTTATCCATCAAACTTGTGAACGTAGAACAACTTGTCCCTGTGATCCGATGATTCGGGTTGAATATTGCATATTTAACCCCCCATTTAGCCCAATTTTGTGCTCATATGATGCTTAATTGGTTTCTAATACGTTCGTATTTTGTATATCATTATTTATTAGAGAAATCACTTGATTTGAGCACAAAACAGAAATTAACTGAGTATTTCTGCACTTTTTATATTTTTCATGGCTTGGTCTTGATCTCACGATTCCAACGACTATTTATTTGTATTTTTATGAGATCTGTGCTAATTTCTGTGATTTTTTGAATGCAGAATATCAATTTAATGAAGAAATACGCTCAAAATACGAGAAATACAGTCTCTACCCAATTAGAAGCTGACACATGGCACGATCTGGACTTTCCACGCCCAATCCAACGGCTCACAAGCGCTGATCGTTACAATTTGAGATCAAATGGAGCGGGCAACGTGGCCATTTTTAGGCCGTTGATCGCTCATCCAACGGCCAGAAGCAGAGCTCATTGAAGTGGCGACGTGGCCAAATGTACACAGCTCATCCCTCATCCAACGGCGCATAGTGTTCCGATCTGTTGACTTCATTTTGAAATAACGAGGGGCGACGCGGCATACTTTCGTCCATCGATCTGGGATCAAACGGCCCCAGTTAACCCCGCATCGAAGCAAAGGCGTCATCTACGGGCGACGTGGCTCGATCCAGACCGTTGCCCAATCGATCCAACGGCCCAACTCGAAGCGGAGATCAGCTGAATCTGGGACACGCGGCAGCAATCTAACTCACCCCCGCCACATCGAACGGCCCTAAATTAACCCGCATTCGAAATCGAATTCGTTTCGATGCGGGCGACGTGGTCACCTTCCTACCGTGGGATTACGATCCAACGGTCCACACGCACAGACGAAGAGCGGGCGACACGGCGAAACAATGGCCAAGCGATCAAGATCGGACGGACGAGAGCTCTCCGAGTTCGATCCGAACTCGAGAGCGAAGCGGAGCGGGTCGAAGCTGTGTTGCGGATCCGCTAGGACACGTGTCCAATTCTTGTGCGATCCCGCACGAGATCGGACGGCCACGAATGGAAGAGGCCGTGGATTCGGATTTGAAGCGGGTTTTCGACCCGTTAAGCTATTAATACCCGCAATGTTTATTATTTAAGCGTATTTTGGGCTAGGGTTGCGTATTCTGGCGTATTTTGGGCTCTAGGAGCCGTATTTCGCCACCAAATTTGGGAGCCCTGGGGACAGAGGCTAGATCTAGTATCTGAAGGAGTTTGGGGTTCAATTGGTGAGAATTGGTGATAAAATTCTAAACTTTACCTTGTATTTGGCGTATTTAGCCCGTATTTTGATGTATTGATGATGTATTTGGCTATGAATATTGATTCTCTACCCTCCATGCGTGACTAATACCCTCATGTGCTGGTTGTGATGTTGTTAGATCTCTGAAATCTCCGATTTTAATATCTTTTCGCCCTAATTTTCACGTTATATCGGGTATTTTGCTAGTTTCTATATGTATTATTCAAGTATAATCGTTGTGGGTGTACTTGGATCGATTACGATCTTTGCGGACGTACTCGTGGTGATCCTTGCGGCCACATAAGTTTATTTTCATCATGAAACTTGTATTATATGCGTACTTAAGGCACTTTTCGTTGTTCATGCATCGTTATATTTTCCGACGTTCTCGTGCCATGATCGGACGAAACGTTGAGTTATAGAAAAGATATTTATAATCGCTGATTGCATTGATCCGAACGAAATCACAACTAACACATTCTCTTCATATTGATACCCCAATATTGCCTTCCCCGTAGTTATCTTAGGATTTTCTTTTATTCTTTTAAACCCTTGATACCACATCGTTATACTTGATAAGTGGTTGTTTATTACCGTATTACTACTCTTTATAACCTGAAATTCGTGGTTTTGCAGGTCGGTTGTCCCGTGGATACGATACCTGGACTTACCAGGATTATTTCTTGTACGATCTCCTGCACTTGGGAGTAGAGCTCACATCATTTGAGACGAGGCAAGTTTTTGGTGCCGTTGCCGGGGATAACAGTACTTGCGATCTACGATTTCAGTTCGTTTGGAGGAACATTCGGTGAGATCCTTCCATCTTATAGTTTAGGATTTTTTTATTAGTTTGTTTCTTTTGTTTTCTCTTTTAAAAAAAATTCAAAAAAATGGAGTATATGGAACACATGAAATTCTATCGCACAAACAATGATTATGATGCAGAGTACGAAATTGCACACAAACATATGAAGGAGAAGCTTAAGATTGTTGGTTTTAATCAGACTGATTGTGAAACTTTCTTTCAGGCCTGAAGGAGGTTCACAGACATAATATCATGCTATCCACAGCATAAGTATACAAAGAAAGAGCTTATGGAGTCCTTCCTAGGTGGACTACGACCACAGCTGCATGAATTCTTGGGAGTCATGACGCCGACAGAGGCGTGGAATTACATGGAGTCGTTACAAGAGGATGAAGAAATCATGAAAGAGACTTCAAAGTGCGATTCAATGGAGCCTTCAAGCCTCGATCAAGGGGAGCAAAGCGTAGACGTACCTTTGCAACACTTGAAAGAGGAAGTTCAATTGCTCATTCAGACACAGGAGGCTACATCCCATCAATTCCAAGAGAACTTCCTTGCTCGGAGTCGGCAGATTCAGAAATCCATTGAAAACCTTACTCTGATTGACACTTGCTTAGAAGAAAGTAATGTCTTTGAAATTCAATTTACAGAATCTAATGTGAGTCTATCTTCTGTTGCAGGTATATTGAGCAAGCCATGTCACGATGAGAACACGAATAAAAACATCAACATGGCAGGAAGTGTGTGCAAAAGCGAGAACGAGCTAGCAATTTTGGATGAACAGGAGGAGGAGACAGCTAGGGACACAGGTTTAGAGATTATCGCTATGGAGCCTGAACCGTTCCCTCCCCCAGTTTTTTCCCAAAATCATTTACCCCACTCTCCAATGACTGAGCATCATACCGAGAGTAGTGCACATTTTTCAGGGAGTAGTCGTCAACATGCTTTAATTTATTTCACCTATTTTGATGACTACATATGGAATATTTTTGTTGAAAGGAATTTTAAAATAATTTGGACTGACATAACTCATCGCTTGCAGGACATTGGTAAACATTTTATAGAGATGCTTGGAGTTGTGTTGTTGGGGTCCAATTTAGCTTTTGGAGGAAGGATACCTGCCGAGGAGCGCAAGGAGCAAATTGAACAACTTCCTCCACCATTAAAGATTCGGGATCGGCCATTTGATCACGGTGTGTTCTTTCCAGTAGTATAGTTTTTATATGCTTTCTAGGTTGCTTGCTTGAATAAACTCGTACCCTTTTCGACATTGAAGACAATGTCCATCTTTAGTTGGGGGGAGTGTATGAGACCTTAGGATTTTTTTTTTTTCAAAAACAAGGCAAAAGAAAAGAATGAACCACCAAATCTCATCATTTTAAAACGCCTTCACATACCTCATGCGGATGATTATGCATTAATTGAGTTCTAAAAAATTGTTTATGGCTTGATTAAATTTTTTTTCCTTCATGGAATTACCGTTAATATGCTATTCATGAAAATTTTCAATTGCCATGATTAATATCTCGAAATAGTTTGGATTTATTTTATGCATGCTAATGTGATGAAAAAGCTTAAGTATACACGATTTATTAGAAAAGTCTTCAAGTTGAAGAGGAATTTGGCTATGGTTATTAATGTTTATGTTCGAAAATATGGGTGTTGAGTTGCTTACAAAAAAAAGAAAGAAATGATGAAACATAAAAAAATGATGAAATGAATAAGTGTGTCACTTAATAAATAACTCGGTTGGATCGAGTAGTACAGTCCGAGGGGTCATTTTTGGCATAATGCCCTATTATCGTCTGATTTGGGAGCCATTGACCGGAAACTCACTCATTTGATGGAGCGATCCAAGTTATACATTTTTCCGCAAATGTTGCTTGATGCGCGTTACGTGGAACTAATAAAAGAAAAGAAATGGTGAATACACTAAGCAACCTCAGTACCTATGATGTGAACGGTTACTTTTTGAGATGCCAATTCCTTGGAAACAAGAAAACTAGTATATAACGACGTGTTATACTTTCGCTTGAGCAAAACGATGCGTGCATGTTACCTATTCAAATTAAATTAGAGAAAATTTCATGTGATTGATATTGTGCATGGATTGTGTATATTGATGGTCAAGATAATGTTGGAAAGCTTGTTATTGAGCCAGGCCATAAGCAATTGATAGAACTTATTATTTTACTCATCATCCGTATTCATCGCTCTTTTTGCTAGAGACTATCAAATCGCTAGTTGGGGGTGTGATTCGGGTTGAATATTGCATATTTAACCCCCCCATTTAGCCCAATTTTGTGCTCATATGATGCTTAATTGGTTTCTAATACGTTTGTATTTTGTATATCATTATTTATTAGAGACATCACTTGATTTGAGCACAAAACAGAAATTAACTGAGTATTTCTGCACTTTTTATATTTTTCATGGCTTGGTCATGATCTCACGATTCCAACGACTATTTATTTGTATTTTTTGAGATCTGTGCTAATTTCTGTGATTTTTTGAATGCAGAATACCAATTTAATGAAGAAATACGCTCAAAATACGAGAACTACGGTCTCTACCCAATTAGAAGCTGACACGTGGCACGATCTGGACTTTCCACGCCCAATCCAACGGCTCACAAGCGCTGATCGTTACAATTTGAGATCAAATGGAGCGGGCAACGTGGCCATTGTTAGGCCGTTGATCGCTCATCCAACGGCCAGAAGCAGAGCTCATTGAAGTGGTGACGTGGCCGAATGTACACCGCTCATCCCTCATCCAACGGCGCAGAGTGTTCCGATCTACTGACTTCATTTCGAAATAACGAGGGGCGACGCGGCATACTTTCGTCCATCGATCTGGGATCGAACGGCCCCCGTTAACCCTGCATCGAAGCAAAGGCGTCATCTACGGGCGACGTGGCTCGATCCAGACCATTGCCCGATCAATCCAACGGTCCAACTCGAAGCGGAGATCAACTGAATCTGGGACACGCGACAGCAATCTAACTCGCCCCCGCCACATCGAACGGCCCTAAATTAACCCGCATTCGAAATCGAATTCGTTTCGATGCGGGCGACGTGGTCACCTTCCTACCGTGGGATTACGATCCAACGGTCCACACGCATAGACGAAGAGCGGGCGACGTGGCAAAGCAATGGCCAAGAGATCAAGATCGGACGGACGAGAGCTCTCCGAGTTCGATCCGAACTCGAGAGCGAAGCGGAGCGGGTCGAAGCTGTGTTGCGGATCCGCTAGGACACGTGTCCAATTCTTGTGCGATCCTGCATGAGATCGGACGGCCACGATTGGAAGAGGCAATGGATTCGGATTTGAAGCGGGTTTTCGACCTGTTAAGCTATTAAAACCCGCAATGTTTATTATTTAAGTGTATTTTGGGCTAGGGTTGTGTATTCTGGCGTATTTTGGGCTCTAGGAGCCGTATTTCGCCACCAAATTTGGGAGCCCTGGGGACAGAGGCTAGATCTAGTATCTGAAGGAGTTTGGGGTTCAACTGGAGAGAATTGGTGATAAAATTCTAAACTTTACCTTGTATTTGGCGTATTTAGCCGTATTTTGATGTATTGATGATGTATTTGGCTATGAATATTGATTCTCTATCCTCCATGCGTGACTAATACCCTCATGTGCTGGTTGTGATGTTGTTAGATCTCTGAAATCTCTGATTTTAATATCTTTTCGCCCTAATTTGCCCGTTATATCGCGTATTTTGCTAGTTTCTATATGTATTATTCAAGTATAATCGTTGTGGGTGTACTTGGATCGATTACGATCTTTGCGAACGTACTCGTGGTGATCCTTGCAGACACATAAGTTTATTTTTCTCATGAAACTTGTATTATATGCATACTTAAGGCACTTTTCGTTGTTCGTGTATCGTTATATTTTCCAACGTTCTCGTGCCCTGACCGGACGAAACGTTACGTTATAGAAAAGATATTTATAATCGCTGATTGCATTGATCCTAACGAAATCACAACCAACACATTCTCTTCATATTGATACCCCAATATTTCCTTCTCCGTAGTTATCTTAGGATTTTCTTTTATTCTTTTAAACCCTTAATACCATATCGTTATACTTGATAAGTGGTTGTTTATTACCGTATTACTACTCTTTATAAACTGAAATTCGTGGTTTTGCAGGTCAGTTGTCTCGTAGATACAATACCTGGACTCACCAGGATTATTACGTGTACGATCTCCTGCGCTTGGGAGTAGAGCTCACATCATTTGAGACGAGGCATCCGACCCGGTACTCACCGGTTATTTTTATTGCAATTGACACTCCTGCGCTTGGGAGTGGAAGGCGTGCCCCGTGCGCGTTTTTCGTGTCAACCATCTGCTCCGACCCCTCCCTCGGTCACGGTCCCTGAGCCTTCTCCGCGTAGGAGGGGTCATATGTTAGAGGTCCGAAAGAAACAGCCGCCTCCTGACGTGGGCTTCAAAAGAGCGAGGGGACATGCCCCATCTCCCCCCTTACCGGGCGTCTCGAAGAAGGCCCGTCCCCAAGTTAAAGAGGGAGGTGCTCTGCTGCCCGAGGGTCGGGCTCCGCCCTTCCCAGCTGAGGTCACCTGGCCGTGGTCCGGGCCGTCATCGTCGCCACCGAACCCCCTCCCCGAGGTTTACGAGCGGTACCTGGGAGCGTTCCACTCGGTTCCCGTCGATTTGCCTCAGTCAGGTGAGGGCCTTCTCCGACCTCGCTTCCAAGTGGGGCCGGGGGAGTCGGTTTTTGCTGACAGTGGCGTGGCGGCGCGGCTGGCTGAGAACTGCTTCCTTCCTTCGGACCAGGCTATGTTGGACGGGGTTAAAGGCGACCGCCTAGCTGCCTTCGTGGTCCAGGCTGGCCAGTAGGTGAGGCGTTCTTGCATACCTCGTTTCTGATACCCATATTTCATCCCGTCTTTTTGGTGCAGTTGTCCTCGGTGGGGCTTTCCATAAGGCGCCAATTCGAGGCTCTTTATCAGGCCGAGGCTGATGCGATGCGGTCCGCTGAGGCCGAGGGGGTCGAGGGCGATGCTAGTCTACCGGCTGAGGCTCGTATCAAGTCCCTGGAGACCCGGATAACTGAGCTCTCCTCTGCCTTAGAGGAGTCAGATCGGGAGAGGGCCTTGGCTTGGGTTAGGAAGTCCAAGGCCGAGGACCGGATTACCGAGCTTGTGGAGGCCGCCGAGGTGCGCATCGAAGCTGGCTAGGGCCCTGCCCCTGTTGTTACAGCCGACTCCCCGGAGCTCTCCAACCTTCTGGAAGCGACGGAAGAGAGAGAGAGAGAGAGAAAGCTCTCCTAGTCCAGCTTGGCGCGAGATCCAGAGAGGTCGAGGTGGAGCGAGCGGAGCGGGCGGAGCATCAGTCCCGGGTTACCATCCTCGAAGATCGGATCCGAGAGCTGGAGGCGGTGAACCCCACTCAGATTGCTCAGGATGCCGTGGAGGAATACGCTCTCTGATCACTCAGTATTTTACACATTTTTACCGCATGTTTGCATGCCATTTAGATCGCTCAAATCATGTTTTTCACGATTTATCGACAATATTGCGATACTTTTCACGATTTGTTGTTTTTGTCGTATTTCAGGAGATTTGGAGCGATTTGGAGTGATTCCGAGATACACCCACTCCGGAGTGTCACCGACGACTTCCCCGAGGGGTATTTTGCTATTGGAGCGGAGCGGAAGAAGAAAGAACGTCGTAGGAGCGACGAGGAGGCAATAACATTCAGATTGGGCATTTTTAGCATCTCACTCGGCCGAGTGAAGGAGTCACTTGGCCGAGCATCGAGACCCCGCTCGGCCGGCCAGATCGGACACGCTCCAAGCAGTATATCAGCGTGCACTCGGCCGAGCATCAGAAGCCGACTCGGCCGAGTGACGAAATCCCGTCCGCCCGAGTGGCACTCAGACGACGCCCATCAAAAAGTCCCGACTTACTGTTTTTCGTCAGTCTGAGCATCAGAAGCCCCACTCGGCCGAGTGGCAATTGCCGTCCGCCCGAGTGAACAAAGCCCATCGGCCGAGTGACTACAACTCACTCGGCCGAGTGACCCCCGAAGTGAAGACCCACAAGACCCCAGACTTACTGGAAATCATCAGGGTCTATCACTCGGCCGAGTGAGCAGCGCTGCCTGGAGCGGAAATCACGATTTTGGAGCTACGCATGGGCAGTTTGGTCACGAATTTTTGGGTAGTTTTGGGGGGTATTTAACCCCAGATTCTAACCTAGTTTAGAGAGCTTTTTTCTATTGCTTTTGGCAGCCTTTTTAGAGAGATTTTTAGAGTTAAATTCTTGTGATTAGAGAGGAGAGAAAAGTGTTATTTTGTTGGATTCTTGGAAAGCTACATTGGTTTATCTCCCTCTCTATTAAAAATCCTATTTTTATTGCTATTTTGAATATTGCCATGAATTCTATTGCTATTTCAATTGATTGTTTTTCCATTTGCGATATGATTTGTGAGTAGTCTTAACGTCTTAGGGCGTGGGGATGAACCCTACGAGCCCAATTTCTGATTTGTGATGAATTGGTAGAACTATTTCTAGAATTGCTATTAGGGTTAGTTTGGGATTGATATAATACGGATAGCTAGGTGTTCATATCGATTGGGATTTGCAAGAGATTGGATCCCAATTCGATAGGAAACCCTAGAAATCCGAATTGGGTTGAAATTGAGTTTCCGAAGTATCGGTTTGCAAGAGATTGGACCGATACTATGATTCTCGGTTGCAATTCTATACCGATACCCGTTTGCAAGAGATTGGACGGGTAGGAACTATCCCAACCTAGGTCGTAGCCCGAGTTTGCACGAGAGTGGGCTCGGGATGCGATTGAATAATGATGTTGATCCTAATGCTAGCTTGCCTAGGCTTGGGTTTGCAAGAGATTGGACCCGAGCCTAGGTTTGCTATAGACCGGCAATAGTGCGAGAGCGTGAGCTAGGTTTTACATTTAGTTGCAACTAGTCCACCTGACATTCTACCCTAGCAATTGTGAAACCGATGAATCACAATGACGAGATACGGTGAGTAGCGGGGATTCCCTATTCCCTAGGCGTCTTTATTTGATTTTATATCTCTTTACATTGTTTGACGATTGTGACAACATCGCCGAAAGGCAATTTCCTACTTTTCTGTCCCCATAGCCAGGTTGTTCGGAGAAGGCACCGTCATACGTCCTCCCTGTGTTCGATACCCGCTTGCCGCTACACCGTACGCTTGCGGTAAAACTACACGGTCGCTCTTTAGGGTGTACGCCCGGGCGCGACCAAGTTTTTGGCGCCGTTGCCGGGGAGGCGATTGTGTTTGATCCTACCACCCTAGCTATTTCTTTCTTTTTGTTTTATTTCTTTATTTTTTATCTAACCCTTCCATTTTGCTAATCACTTCTTTGAAACTTTGTTTTCCCGTGCATGTACACGAGATCCACTGCGGACCCCATAGATATATTGTTTGATCCTGAGATCGAGCGTACATTGCGGAGAATCAGAGCGGAGAGGAGACCCGATACGGAAGGGAGGTTTATGAATGTTCGGGAGACGCCTGAAGAGTTAGCGGCAAGAATGGCGAGGATTATTTCCATTCGAGATAGGCTCCGGCCTAAGACTTCCTCCACGACCTCGTCCATAGCCATGCCGGAGTTGGCGGCCGACAAGAATTTTGAGTTGAAGACCAGACTTGTGGTTCTGATGCAGCAGGATCCATTTCATGGGAACGCCCGTGAAAATCCCCACTACCACATCCATCTCTTCCTATCAAAGTGCGCCACCTTCCAGATGCCGGGCGTCACCCTAGATGCCATCAGACTGTGCCTCTTCCCCTTCACACTAAAGGATAAAGATCTTTATTGGTTGAGGACGCAAGCCGAAGGAGTCATTACCACATGGGATGAGTTGGCGAGCGCGTTTATCGACAAGTTCTATCCGCCCTCTAAGACGGTAAAGATTAGGAGTACTCTCATGTCCTTCAAGCAAGGACCTCAAGAGACACTCTACGAGGCATGGGAGCGCTTCAAAGACCTGCAGCATCAGTGCCCCCACCATAGCATTACAGATTGGGAGCTCGTCCATAGCTTCTACAATGGTCTCCAACCGGGGACCAAGCAGATTATTGATGCCACGGCAAATGGGGCCATCTTATCGAAGACTCCCGACGAAGCTACGGCCTTACTTGAGGAGATGGCCTCGAACAATCAACAGTGGGGCGACGAGCGAGGACACTCTTCGTCCTTCTTGAAGCCATCTAGCATTTATGAGGCCAAGGCCGTGGCGGAGCTTGCCAACAAGTTTGATTCTCTCCACAAGGTAGTGGAGAGACTGGAGAAATATATTACGGAGCCCCAAGGAGCCCCTTCCACATCCACACCAACAAATCAAATGTGTGATTGGCAAGACCAATCCCAAGCTATGTATTTGGGAGGAGAACAAGGAGAGGGATCTTTGGAGCAAGTTCAATACGTCGCGGGGAACCAAGGATATTGGGCCAATCCGGCCGCTAGAAACCATCCCGGTTTCTCCTATGCAAACAATGATGGAGCATTGAACCCCCGCAACAACTACCTCATCAAGCTCGACCACAACAACAACAACAACAACAACATTATCTACCAAGGGGGCCACCGCAACAAAATCACCCACCAAGGCAACAAGTGGGACCCTATAGGCCGCCTGGATACAATCAAGGGTGGAGAAATCCAAACCCTCCACAAGCTCAACAACGTTCCGATTTTGAAGCTAGAGTGGAGGAGTTTATGGTCGAGCAGAAGAAGACTAATGCTTCCTTGAAGGCGGGCCAAGATTCCCTTGCAACCATTATAGGCCAAATCTCGGAGCAACTTGTGTTGCTCAATCGAAATAGTCAACAGTTGCCGGCTCAACCCGAGCAAAATCCACAGGGCACCACCGGACATATCAAAGCCGTGGTTGCAGTTACTACGAGAGGCGGGAAGGATACCACCCCCATCATGATTCCAACCAAGGAGCCCGTGGTGGAGAGAGTAGAGCCAAGTGAGCCGGTCATTGAAGTTGAGAGAGAGAAAGAGCCGCAAGGGGAAGAAAAGTCCAGAGCGGAGCGGCATATTGAGGAGCGCCGTTTTATGCCACCAATCCCATTTCCTCAGAGGCTAGCTAGAGCAAAGATGGAGAAACGGCTAGCCAAGTTTCTCGAGTATTTGAGAGGGGTAAGCCTCAATATCCCCTTCCTCGACGCTATCGTGGAAATCCCGACATACGCCAAGTTCTTAAAAGATTTGATTACGGGAAGAAAGATGAAGGAGAAAATCATGCTCGCTGAGGAGGGGACTTGGTTCACCAAGAGAGAGAAGGAGCCCGCCAAATTCAAAGACCCAGGGAGTTTCCGAATTCCTTGCACCTTAGGCGGCGTCCCTCTACAAAAGGCGCTAGTAGACTTAGGGGCTAGTGTTAGCCTCATGCCTCTCTCTATGTTCCGAAGACTAAACACCGGCACAGAATTGAAGCCTACCGACATGCGGATACAACTAGCAGATGGTCGGATTACAAGGCCGGTAGGGATCGCAGAGGACATCCCGCTACAAGTCCCGGTAGGCATATGTTTTCCATGCGACTTTGTGATCATGGATGTCAAGAAGGAGGGCGATACGTCACTAATACTTGGACGCTCGTTCCTCGCCACCGCCGGTGTCATTGTCGACGTACGTGAAGGGACTCTAACATTGAACGTCGGCAATATTGAAGTGGAGCTTCATATACCCAAGGCAATGAAACACATGCCTTACCATGAGGAGCTCGACTATATGGACCTCCTTGACGAGGTCATTGAGGAGGCGATCCCCCATTCCATCGGTGCACTATTTGAGGATGACTACGAAGAAGGCCCGGACTTGGGCCAAGAAGAAAAGATGGAGCACTCCCCCGATCTCTCCATGGAAATTGATGAAGGCGACGCTGATGTCGTAAGAATACGGGAGCTCTGCAAGCTCTCAAAGATGAAGACTGCGAAGAAAGCTCCACCGATACGGAAATCGGTGTCACCGGTGAAGCCGAGGCCCGGAGCAAGCACTAGCTTGGGGGAGCCACCCCCCAACACTACCCGAGACGAAAGATCACCGAGGAAGAACACGCTACCACAACATCCAAATCCAAGCGTTCTTCCCGATAAATTCGACGGGTGCATCTCATATGCACCCAATATCCAGCATTAAATTGAAAATCCAAGGGGGTCAAGCTCAAGACCTTAAACGAGCGCTTATCGGGAGGCAACCCGACGGTTATCGCTTTATTTTTACTTTGTTCTTTATTTTTTTTATAAATTATTAGTGTTTTGAGTCGTTTGCCTGAAAAATTCGTGATAACGGGTCCTATTTTTCTTTGACAGGAGAGGAGAAAGGGATATCTATCATTAGGAGGATGAACAAGGCGGTAAAGAGCGCTCCAGAGATGTGCTCGATGCTTAGGAGAAGGAAGAAATCACCTGGAGAAAGAAAAACAGAGATCAGAGCCCAAACGGAGCCAAACAGCAGAAAACAGGAGTCACTCGGCCGAGTAGAATATCCACTCGGCCGAGTACATAAGTTCGTCCGCCTGAGCGGCGCACCAACGAGGGAAGTCTGATGTACCCAACTCTCTGTTTCTTTTCTTGATTTCAGTATAATTGCCACTCGGCCGAGTATATGTCTTCACTCGGCCGAGTGAAACTGAAACGCTCCTAGGGCGAGAACTGCCGAGTAGCTTGTGCCACTCGGCCGAATGGACTTATTCCACTCGGCCGAGGATGGCAAAGCCACTCGGCCGAGTCGTAAGTGGGGAGGAGTTTTTAAAAATATTTCCGTTACGATCACTCGGCCGAGCGACTTAGTCCCTCGGCCGAGTCGTAACCACTCCTATATAAGGCGCTGCGGGCTCGGCGCGGAATTCGAAGCGACAAATTCTCATCACCCGAGCCCGTGCCCTGTCAACCCCCGACCGCTGCGATCTCACCCTCCACTCGCCTGATCGCCTTGCCCGCCACCGTGCTCGGCCGACCACCGCCGGCCGACACTGCCGCCCCTCCGCCCGAGTCGCCGCCGGCGATCTCACCGTCGGCCGAGCTCCGGTAACCCCAAAATCGCCCATTTTCTCCTTTTTCTTGTATTTTTTGACGATCCGTGCACTAAACGAGCCCCTAATTCAAATTAACTTCATTATTTATCTATTATACCCCTAACCCCCCATACATTTTGAATATTACTCGCTGATATCTCTGTTTGATGTGCAGGCTATATTGGGGAGCTTAGGGGAGCCAAGGGGAGCTTCCGGGGAGCGTTTTTGACTTCGTGGAGGCGGCGTCTTCGCACGCATCCACTATTTTTCTCTCGCGGTGTGTTACGGTCGTTCCACTTACTTTCGCACGCCGCATTTATTTCGCTTTTTGGTGAGCACCCGGGGCCCACATGCCGCCCCGGACACGGCCACGCACCAGGAGAGCTTCCGCCAAGCGGAAGCGGCCGGATGAGCCCGGCCCCTCCCACGAGATGGAGGACTCTCCTCCGCCTACACCACCTCACCCCGCACAGCCACAGCCTGCAGACCCCGTTCACCCCGCACAGCCACAGCCTGCAGTCCCCGTTCACCCCGCACAGCCACCCCTGCCGACCCACTGCCACCACCGGCTCCACTTGTCGGGCCGCTGGGGATTACGTTTCGAGACGACGCACACCGCGTCGTTTTTGAGCGCATTTCCCAGCGCTCGATTGTACCCTTCAGGTTCGCACACCTTGCAGACCTAGGACGCCTGGGGGTACTTGAGGGGATGCTCACGTTGTATGACAACGTGGGTTGGCGAGATTTTTTCCAAGTGTCGGCAGACACATTCGTCCGTCCGACACTTGAGGTGCTGAGTTCTATAGCCCGGACCGACGAGGGATGCTCGTTTAGGTTTATGGACCGAGAGTGCCAGGTCACTCTCGGTATGATGAGAGCATTCTTTTCGTGGCCCGATATCCTCGGGGCCGACCGTGGCTACGCACCCACTCACATCCCCCACCTTCCTTCGATTCCCATGCTTTCTGGGCCCGGATCACGGGTTTACCAGTTGCCTTTGACCCTAGTAGGGCCAAGGCCTCGGCCATCGTCCACCCCTGCCTCCGCATAGCTCAGCGCCTTATGGCGACTACTTTTTTGGCGAGGTATGAGCCTGGGACGATGTCCACGCCAGAGCTTTATATGCTCTATGCGATGACGCGCCCCAGAGTTCTAGCTAGGGGGAGTGACGAGTTGGTCCCCGCCGTCGTGATTGATATCGCGAGCTGGTTTTTGGACCGCATCATCGTATCGGTGGGCGCTCGCTCACTGATATGTTGCGGCGGTCTGATAACCCTGCTCGCCCTGATGACCGGCGAGGACCTACCGGCTGATTTGTGTCATTCTCCGGGCCCCACTTCACTATCTATAGACGTCATGGCCCGGATGAAGATGCTTCGTCCGCACGGCCAGCGGCACTGGGTTTGGTTGCACGGTCCCTACGGTGCTGACTACATGATCCTTCCGAGCCCAGCTCGGACACAGATAGGACCAGCACAGGTGGACTGGCTTCCGGCGATCGATCTCCTGATCCCTGCCGCCTACGTGCTTGAGGCCGAGGAGGCTGAGCAGGCTGAGCAGGCCCACGCTGCACACGCTGCACCCGTTGACCCCGTGGCCCCTCAGCCTGTGCCTGATATTTCTGCTGCTCCCGACACCACTGTCCACACTTCTGCCGGTGTCGGGAGTACACTTGCTGAGCCCACCACCACTCCCACCACAGCTGGCCCTCTGTCCGTTGAGCCCCTTTGCTCCGCACTACCCGAGCGCCCACCTACTTTTGTTGAGAGCAGAGAGCCTTCTTTCGCTGCCGTCGTGGAGACCATGGCCAGTATGATCTCCGCTGGGATTTCGCCTTTTGGACCCCCACACTGCCTCCCCAGCGGTTGTCACTTCTGTCTCCACCGTAGCCGTACTTTCTAAGAGTGTCGTGACGTCTGTTCCTACGTCTGTGTCACTGACCTCTCTTGCCGCCTCGTCGCCACTTTTATATTCCACTTCCACTGCTGCTGCTTCCACCTCACACCAGCCTGCGCCCCAGCCTCGCGCTGAGGCTGGGCCCCCACTTGTGATCACATCACCCTTCCTCCACATGCCCATCCACTACACCACCCGAGTCCGCCAGCCTCGTCCTGCACAGCACAGACACGTGCGTCCCTCTGCACCACCTCCCCCTGACACTGTACTTCAGAGCATTCGTGCTCTTGAGGGGGCGGTGAGTGGCCTCAGAGGTGACCTCAGGACCCTGTCTGCCACCGTCACCGCTATGGCCAGCCGCTTCGACCTACTTCCGGGCATTCACTATTGCCTCACTCAGATCCTCGAGCGGCTTCCTCGCGTACCGACCCTACCCACACCCACCCAGCGGGTACCCACCACCGCTCCTACACCCACACCCACAACCCCACCCACCCAGCAGACCGTTCCACGTCCACCACCACCACCACCCCTACCTCCGCCTCAGGACGGAGACGGCGCAACACCACCCTCTTAGGCACCCTTGATGCCATTGATCTTTTTTTTGCCGTCTTGCTGCCCGTCTCTGCTTGGTCCTGATGATTTTTGCCCAGCCCCCCTCCCCTCACTGTTTTTGGGTCCACATTTTGATCATATCTATCTTTATCATTTTTGGGAGAGAGGAAGCGACTTTTTGGTGTGACACTCTTATATCTGAGTCACTCCTATATCTGCATGCATCATGTCCGCATCATATTTTCATTTTGTTATTTTTATTTCTTTTTCATCATGCATGCATCCTCACCTACCCCTACCATTACACGTCTCTCAGTGTGCCACACTTTGCACATTGATGACACTGTGCACTTTAGCTTGGGGGAGTGAGTTCTCACGCTTTTTCGATTTACCACCTTTATTTTTAGTTTTTTCACGCCGTTTTCCGTACTTGCACTCATTTTCATCACTTTTTCTTTTTTTACCATGCATCACGTTTTTCTCATTTTCTTCGTGTGCCGCATTGTAAATAGTTTTATTTTTCCTTTTTATCTTTATTCCTTTCATCTCAAGCTAGAGATGACTTTTCTGTGATGATGATGACGTGGAGTTAGCTTTCTCTATATGCATGATATATTTGTCATGTCTTAGCTTTTATTTCTGATATCATATGCTATTATCTGCCTTGCATTTAGAGATAGTAACCCACATTTTTTTCGTATGAAAATGGATGAAATTCTATTATTAGCTGAGTCTGAATATTCATATGTATGCTATCGTAGAAAACACACCAAGATTCACGCATTGAATGCTTATATCTGGAGTACCGTTTTCTTTTCCTATATCACTTCTATTTGCATGACTTGTACACTTCACTTCAGGATGATTGATTGATGTTAGCTATGATAAATCTGGATTAGTTTGCTTTTTTGTGATCGAAACCGAGTAGATTAGATTACCCTGCTGAAGTTGTCATGCACGTCCTATAGAGTGAATTGAGAGACATATTTATTTCTTTCTCCACATATCTTGAACATTAATTCTCAATTTTAAAATCATTGATGAATCTCCCCTTAGCGATTCTAATATTTGGCATTTCCCCCGTTATTAAATTCCTAGCTCCAAATTTCCCAAACCAAAAAAGAAAAAAGAAAAATTCTTGTATATCCTTCTCTCTCTTTTGATTTGGGATCATTAAGTATATATGCTATTTAAAAAAAGAGAAAAGAAAGAAAAGAAAAGAAAAAGATTTGAGAAAAAGAAAAGAAAAGAGAAAAGAATCTCAATAAACGATCCCATCTCATATACTCTCTCTTTCTTCCCTCTTTTTGTTTTTATTTTTATTTTCTTTTGAATTTGGAGCTTCAAAAGAAATGGGGAACGTAAATATCGTTTTATATATATGCCACCACGCTTATAGATAAGCTTGGGGGGAGAATCCAATGGTGTGTGTGAGAGTGACTACCTGACGGTGCATGACAACCTAGGCTAAGTAATATTCTATACTCGGTGAGATTGTTTTAGCTTCACGAAATCCAGAAATCTACGCCTAGCACTCATTTCATGAAATCCACGCTTTTCTATTCTTTCTATTCTATTGTGTGATATTCCTATACTCCTCATAGAAAGCATTCAATTGAAAAGTGTGTGATCTGCGATATTGTATACCGCTTTAGATGATTCAGACAATGTTAATCTTAGAATTATTCCATTTTTCATGCTATATCAATATTCTTGGGTTTTCTATCTCTGTTTGCATTATTATACTATGATATCTAAATAAAAATCTCTGACATGTGGTTTACATTCGATGCAAGCTATATGAGTAAGCAAAACCCACGTCCTGAGAAAAATGATCTAGCAGCTTCCCTCTTCGCTTTCTTCTTTCTTCTTCGTTTTTCATTTTTCCGTTTTTTTCATCGTTTTCATTTTCTGAATCCACCGGGTTCGCCTTTTACTTATCTTCCTCGAGGACGAGTAAGAGGTAAGCTTGGGGGATTTTGATCACTCCGTATTTTACACCTTTTTCCCGCATGTTTGCATGCCATTTAGATCGCTCAAATCATGTTTTTCACGATTTATCGACAATATTGCGATACTTTTCACGATTTGTTGTTTTTGTCGTATTTCAGGAGATTTGGAGCGATTTGGAGTGATTCTGCGATACACCCACTCTGGAGTGTCACCGACGACTTCGCCGAGGGGTATTTTGCTATTGGAGAGGAGCAGAAGAAGAAAGAACGTCGTAGGAGCGACGAGGAGGCAAGAACATTCAGATTGGGCATTTTTAGCATCTCACTCGGCCGAGTGAAGGAGTCACTCGGCCGAGCATCGAGACCCCGCTCGGCCGGCCAGATCGGACACGCTCCAAGCAGCATATCAGCGTGCACTCGGCCGAGCATCAGAAGCCGACTCGACCGAGTGACGAAATCCCGTCCGCCCGAGTGGCACTCAGACGACGCCCATCAAAAAGTCCCGACTTACTGTTTTTCGTCAGTCTGAGCATCAGAAGCCCCACTCGGCCGAGTGGCAATTGCCGTCCGCCCGAGTGAACAAAGCCCATCGGCCGAGTGACTACAACTCACTCGGCCGAGTGACCCCCGAAGTGAAGACCCCCAAGACCCCAGACTTACTGGAAATCATCAGGGTCTATCACTCGGCCGAGCGACTTTTGTCACTCGGTCGAGTGAGCAGCGCTGCCTGTAGCGGAAATCACGATTTTGAAGCTACGCAGGGGCAGTTTGGTCACGAATTTTTGGGCAGTTTTGGGGGGTATTTAACCCCAGATTCTAACCTAGTTTAGAGAGCTTTTTTCTATTGCTTTTGGCAGCCTTTTTAGAGAGATTTTTTAGAGTTTAATTCTTGTGATTGGAGAGGAGAGAAAAGTGTTATTTTGTTGGATTCTTGGAAAGCTACATTGGTTTGTCTCCCTCTCTATTAAAAATCATATTTTTATTGCTATTTTGAATATTGCCATGAATTCTATTGCTATTTCAATTGATTGTTCTTCCATTTGCGATATGATTTGTGAGTAGTCTTAACGTCTTAGGGCGTGGGGATGAACCCTACGAGCCCAATTTCCGATTTGTGATGAATTGGTAGAACTATTGCTAGAATTGCTATTAGGGTTAGTTTGGGATTGATATAATACGGATAGCTAGGTGTTCATATCGATTGGGATTTGCAAGAGATTGGATCCCAATTCGATAGGAAACCCTAGAAATCCGAATTGGGTTGAAATTGAGTTTTCGAAGTATCGGTTTGCAAGAGATTGGACCGATACTATGATTCTCGGTTGCAATTCTATACCGATACCCGTTTGCAAGAGATTGGACGGGTAGGAACTATCCCAACCTAGGTCGTAGCCCGAGTTTGCACGAGAGTGGGCTCGGGATGCGATTGAATAATGATGTTGATCCTAATGCTAGCTTGCCTAGGCTAGGGTTTGCAAGAGATTGGACCCGAGCCTAGGTTTGCTATAGACCGGCAATAGTGCGAGAGCGTGAGCTAGGTTTTACATTTAGTTGCAACTAGTCCACCTGACATTCTACCCTAGCAATTGTGAAACCGATGAATCACAATGACGAGATACGGTGAGTAGCGGGGATTCCCTATTCCCTAGGCGTCTTTATTTGATTTTATATCTCTTTACATTGTTTGACGATTGTGACAACATCGCCGAAAGGCAATTTCATACTTTTCTGTCCCCATAGCCAGGTTATTCGGAGAAGGCACCGTCATAAGTCCTCCCTGTGTTCGATACCCGCTCGCCGCTACACCGTGCGCTTGCGGTAAAACTACACAGTCGCTCTTTAGGGTGTACGCCCGGGGCCGACCACTCTCTCTTTTGTGGCCCCGGGTATGTCTGAAGCGTTCGAGAAGAGGTTTGCCCGCTGCAAATCCGAGATCCTGAAGAGGTTTCCACTCTCGGGGATCGATTTTGAGGAGCTCCGGGTGTACTCCGACGACGAGGGTGAGACACGGGTCGGACCCTCGCCTCCGCCGGGAGCCCCCTCAGGGCCGACAGCGGGATGAGTGAGAGAGTGTTGTTTGTTCGGTCATCGTGCCGTTGTGTAACACTCCCCTCTCCTTTCTTTTCAGAAATTAAGTCTCCTTTTTCTGTCTAGGACCGCTTGTCTTCCCCCTTGGTATGTGTCCACTTTTTGGGACTTGCTGGCAATGAGGTGGTTGTCCTACCGGGGATGTTGCCCCTCATCCTTGCAGCATGTTTGGCTGACCGGCTGGCTGGGAGGTGCTATCCCTCAGGCTCACGGTCCGGTCGGCTCGCCCACATGCCGGGGGAGTTGACCCCGGCCTTACAGTGGGTATGGTTGGGCAGTTTGCTAGGGGTGCGACCCCGCGTCTTGTGACTGACCGAGGAGGCCGACCGCTGAAGTTGACAGATCGACGGACCGACCCGCTGGGGGAGTTGCCCCTAGCCTTACGGTCGGCCGGTTAAACGACCCACTGGGGGAGTTGCCCACAGCCTTACAGCCAGTTGGTGTCGTTCAGTCTGCTGGGAGGGCAACTCCCAGTCTGATGACAGATCGACGGACCGACCCACTGGGGGAGTTGCCCCAGCCTTATGATCGATCCACCCCCCTGGCCGACCAGGGGGGAATGGCCCTCGGCCTGTCGGCCGGTTGGGGGAGTCAACCCACTGAGGGTCTATCCCCTGGCCTTATGATCCTCTGCTCGGGTGCTCACCCCGTGAGGTCTCTCTCGTCCCGATTGAGTTTCCCCTAGGTCGCAAAATATGAAGGCAAAATAGGCTCAAACGGTTTTATTCGAGTAGAGAGATACATTCGCAGACGATCCCATTGATAATATTTGCGCAGGTGCTCGGCATTCCAGGTATGGGTGAGGATCTTTCCCTTCGAATTGGCCAGTCGATAAGTCGCGGGTCCGAGGACCTCGATGACTTTGTAAGGTCCATCCCACTTAGCTGCCAGCTTTCCTTTACGAGCGATCTCCGGGCTGAAGGCGGCTTTTCTGAGGACTAGGTCCCCTTGGCGGAAGCTCCTTCCCCTAACTCGGGAATTGTAATATCGAGCCACCTTCTGCTTCTGGCGGATGATGGTGGCCAAGGCCTACTCCCTCGCTCATCTAGGAGCTCCAGGCCGAGCTCCAAGCCTTTCGAGTTCCTTTCCTCGTCGAAGTGCTTTATGTGGAGGGATTCCTCGCCCACTTCGACAGGCACCACTGCCTCGGCGCCATACACGAGCATGAATGGGGTTTCTCCCGTGGCTTGTTTGTGGGTCGTTCTGTATGACCATAGTATCCCTGGAAGCTCCTCCGGCCAACTCCCCTTGGCGTCCTCCACCTTCTTGCGGAGGGGTTTTATGATGCACTTGTTGGCGGCCTCTGCCATCCCGTTGGTCTGGGGGTGAGCCAACAAAGCGAAGAGGAGCTTGATCTTTCATTCAGCGCAGAAGTCTTTGAACCCGACGGAGTCGAACTGTTTTCCGTTGTCCGTGACAATGGCTCGGGGAATTCCAAACCTGGAGATGATGGATTTCCAAACGAAACTCTTCGCCTTCTTCCACGTTATGGAAGCAAGGGGTTCGGCCTCGATCCACTTGGTGAAGTAGTCCACCGCCACGATTAGATATTTCCTCTGTCCTCGTCCCGAAATGAATGGTCCGAGGATGTCGAGCCCCCATTTCGCGAAAGGTATAGGACTGACAATTGGAACGAGTTACGACGGGGGGATGAGCTGAGTTTGGTAAATCTCTGGCATTCCTGACACCTTTGGACGTACTCCGTTGCGTCGTGGACCATGGTTGGCCAGTAATATCCTTGTCTCAGGATTTTCTGGGCGATCGTCTTGCCCCCGTGGTGATTTCCACAGATCCCCTCGTGCACCTCCCAGAGGACATAGTCAGCCGCTTGAGGACCGAGGTATTTGAGGTAGGGGAGGATATCCGTCTTCGTCCATTGTCTTTTGTAAAGTACTCCTTCGTGGATCACGTATCAGAGTGCCTTCCTCTCCAATGTTCGACGTTCGTCAGAGTCCGTCGGCACTTCACCATGAGAGAGGTATCGGACGAACGGTTCCATCCAGGTGGGGTCCCTGTCGATCGCCATCACCTCCTTCTCCTCTGTGCTGGGGAATTGGAGATTTTCCACGTAGATGGTGCTGCCCATCTCCTTGGTCGAGGAGGAAGCCAGTTTGGATAGAGCATCCGCGCGGGCATTCTCCGACCGGGGAAGGTGAAGGGCCTCAGCCTTCTTAAATTTGGACAGCGCGGTCTTGGTTTTGGCTAGGTAGCTCTGCATCGCCTCCTCGCACGCCTCGTAATTCCCCTGTAGTTGGTTGATGACGATTTTTGAGTCGCTGAGGAGTCGCACGGAGTCAGCCCGAGTTCTCTGGCCAGCCTCAGACCGTTTATCGCGGCTTCGTACTCGGCCACATTGTTGGTGGCCGGGAATTCGAACCGAAGCGCGTACTCTACGACACACCCCTCGGGAGATCGGATCGCAATCCCGGCTCCACTGCCTGACCGGGTCGTAGACCCGTCCACATGGACTATCCAAGTGTCCTGGTTCTCTGGATGACCAGTAAGAACGACATCAGTCGAAAGGAAGGAAAGGGGTTGGGTAGTTACCGTGGCCGAGTTTTCTCCAGAGGGGTTCCCACTTCTATGGTGCATTCGGCGATGAAGTCTGCCAGGGCCTGCCCTTTAATGGCCGTGCGTGGTTTGAACCGTAGGTCAAACTCGCTCAGTTCCACTCCCCAATTCAAAATCCTTCCCATTCGATCGAATCTCTTGAGGTTTTGGTCCAGCTGGGAGTCGGTAAGGACCAGTATCATGTGGGCTTGAAAGTAGGGCCGGAGTCGGTGGGCTGAGAGAACGAGGGTGTATGCCAGCTTTTCCATGGGCGTGTACCGCCCTTCCGCGTCCTTCAGGACCCGACTGGTATAATACACTGGCCTCTGCACCCCGCCGTCCTCCCTGACCAGTACCGAGCTCACTGCTTCTCCCGTACAAGCTAGGTAGAGGCTCAACGACTCTCCTTCCCGCGGTTTGGATAGGAGCGGGGGACTGCGGAGGTACTCCTTGAGTTCGGCGAACGCTTGGGAGCAATCCTCATCCCACTGTATCGTCTTCCTATTATCAGCCAGCTCCTCGATCGCTTTCCTCAGGGTCCTGAAGAACGGAAGGGATTTTTCTGCCGATTAGGATAGAAATCGCCCTAGAGCGGCGATGCGTCCATTCAACCTCTGTAGCTTCTTAATTGTCGTCGGCTCCCGCATGTTGATCAGCGTCTCGATCTTGTCAGGGTTAGCCTCGATGCCACGATTGGTGATCATGAACCCTAAGAACTTGCCCGCTCTCACCCCGAATGTGCACTTCGTGGGATTGAGGCGGATGTTGTGTCTCCGCAACTGCTCGAAGTTTTCCCTGAGGTCGGCGATGTGATCTCCCGGGTCCTTCGACTTGACCAACATGTCGTCGACGTAGACCTCCAGGTTCCTTCCTATCTGGGAGTCGAACACCTTGTTGACCATTCTCTGGTAGGTGGCCCCGGCGTTCTTTAAACCAAAAGGCATCTTCTTGTACCAGAAGGTTCCATTATCTGTCGTGAAGGCTGTCATCTCTTCATCCCGGGGGTCCATCTGGATTTGATTGTAACCGGAGTAGGCATCCATAAAGCTGAGCATTTCATACCCTGAGGCATTGTCCACGAGATGGTCGATGCGAGGCAAAGGGTAGCTGTCTTTAGGGCATGCTTTGTTGAGGTCGCTGAAGTCCACACAAATTCGCCACTTCCCGTTGGGCTTCTTGACCATTACGACGTTTGACAGCCACTCCGGGTACCGGACTTCTCGGATAAAGCCGGCGTCGCGGAGGCGCTCCACCTCCTCGGAGGCATCCTTCATCTTTTCGCCACCCAGATTCCGCTTCTTCTGTCTGACTGGCTTGAAATTGGGGTCGGCATTCAGCATATGTACAATCACTCGGGGGTCAACGCCGGGCATGTCATCGGGCGACCACGCGAAGACGTCAAGATTCGCCTCCAAGCATTCGATCAACCGGCCTCTCAAGTCCGAGCCCAGCCCCGATCCGATGGAGACGAATCTTCCTTCGACACTCGTGACCGGGATCTGCTCCGGCTCTTCTGCGGGTTCGGGTCTCAGACCATACCTCAGGTCAAGCGTTGCCATCGAGCCATCAGGTTGCTCAGTGGGCCTTTCGTCTGCTAGTTGGTAGCAGATCTTTAGTTTCCCCGCGTCGCCGTCGACTCGCTCAATCCCTCTTGGGGTCCGGAACCTGATTGTTCGGTGGAGAGTCGAGACCACCGCTCCAACAGCGTTGAGGAGCGGGCGGCCGATGATCCCATTGTACGCCAACCCGATCCTCAGCACCACAAACTCCACTGTCAGGGTCACCGAGTCAGGTGGGCCGCCGAGCGTGACCGGGAGGTGGATCGTCCCAACGATGGGTGTGGAGTGACCCGTGAAGCCCACCACGGGCCCCGAGCACAGCTCCAAGTCCACGTTCAGTAGCCCCATTCTTTCTAAAGTCGACATAAACTGGATATTGCAAGAGCTGCCGGTATCGACTAGCAGTCGCCGGACCACGGACGTGTCAATGACTACCGACACCACCAGCGCTTCGTCTGGCTGCGGCGGCTCCCTTGCCGCACCCGCCCCGTCGACCCGGAGGGGCGGCGATGGGCTCCTGTACTCCATATTGCGGCCCTCCTTGTGGTCGGTCCGAGGTTGTCCTTGCGCCCCGACCGGTTGCGGGTGCCGGGGAGCGACGATCCCCTCCCGCTGGCGGAGGCGGGTATCGACGTCCGACGCCGGGGCCTCGCCCCCCTTTCGCTTCGGAGGATGAAGCCGTGTCATTGTTGGTGTGGTTGTTTTACGTGGGTGTTAGCCGGATCCCACAGACAGTGCCAGATGTTTACGGGTGTTTTCTCACCACAGGATCGTTGACCAGGGATTGGGCGATCAACGTGGTCAAGGGGTCAGTTGAGAACCCTTGGGTGTGCCGAGCACACGTGCACGTCATACACCGTTAGGTTAGTTTACTAACGGTAGAGCGGTCGCAGAATCCTTAAGATAATTATATTTTGAAAAAAATCCTAATATTCCATAATTTAATAATAATGCAATAGTGTTATAATTTTAGCAATATGAAATACTGGGCGACAGGCCCATGACAAGGAAATAAAATAAATTAATAGTTTGAATAGGGCTGCAGGCCCAAAAATATTAATCATTGTAATATTTCATTTATATTTGGGCTGCAGTCCCATTTGCCCAAAATTAACAAATTAATTATTGCAATAAAATCTACTAGGCTTCTGGCCCTAAGAAGTCAAATTAAAATATTGTTAACATTTGGGCTGCATGCCCAGTGTCAACATTTTGAATTAACTTGGCTTCAGGCCGAATTAGTCAAATTAAAATATCATTAATACTTGTGCTTCATGCCCATTGGCAAAATTTTAATTGACAAAATAAGCTTGCAATTGGATTTACTGGGCTTCTGGCCCAATTGGGAAAACCCGAATAATAATTAATAATGCAAGAGAGATGTTTTACGTAATATCCAACGTTTAAGAGATTTAACAATTGAAAAGTAGCAGATAAAATAACATAATCCGTAATACTTGTGAGCTAGAGGCAGTCAGCAGGCCCGATAGCAAAAATAATAATCATATTAATTTGCAATTTGATTAACTGGGCTTCTGGCCCAAATTAGAAAGCAAAATTAATTATTAATCTGATTGGGGCTGCTAGCCCATAAGAAAAATAAAACTCATTTTCATTATTATGAACTAGGCTTCAGGCCCAATAAACAGCCCAACTAATTTATTATTATGATTTGGACTGTAGGCCCATGGGCTGTAATGTTCAAAAATTTAATTGAACATAAGCCCTACAACAAATTTTTAGGATATTTGTAAGGAAATATGAAAAGTCCCCAAACCCAGCATTTTAATTTTGTAAGGTAATTGAACCTGAGCTGCATCTAGTTTTTCCTTTTTACTATTCCCCACAAATGATACGAAAAGATGTCTGCATAGCTTGTTTTGGCTATTGCTGTTTGAATAACATGGCAATTCAGTGGATCTGATTACAAACTGCCATCAAATTGACTTAGTATTTTCTTTTAGGAGGAATTCAAAAAATAAAACTTCAAATAAATCATCCATTTGGTTGTTATATATATCCGATTATGGATTCTACGTCTGTTCTAGTCATTTCCAGAAGCATAGTCATCATACGCCAAATATTTCAAGTGGAATCCATGTTAAGGAACTATTGTTCAACTAGCTTAATTATATCATCAGGCTCCACTAATTTCAGTTAAACCAAAGTTTCGATAATCTGTGCCCTCAAACGTCATATTCGTCCAGGGGGAGATGAACTGGTTATGTAGGCTATTATCTGTTTTATTATTATTATTATTATTATGGTTTTAAAAACAGAATATAGCAGATTTAAACAAGCCCAAAGAAAGGCTATGTAAAATCATAGTAAAATATTTGTTTGTAATTATCTACGGGATCGATAAGTATTACCTCTAGATCAAAAATCTAGGGACGGTCGTAATAAGAAAAATCCGTAGATCGAAATCACGCTCCCGATACGCCTAAATGATCGTCGCAACAGCTCGCTGAAACGGATCGCCGCAAGCAGGATCGCCGCAATAATAGATTCCTTAGAGCGTGGTGTGGATAATTTGAAGGGTTTTATTAGGAAAAGCTCAAGGAAATTGAGAGCTAACGTGCTGATAACGTGTTAAGAGATAGTTGGAAGAAGAGCAAAATAAACTCTAAATTGGGAGTACCCATGGCATAAGCCATGGCTCTCTATATATTCATCCACTTTAGGAGTCCAAGGGACTCCCCACTAACTTAGTGGGGAGTAAATGGTGAGATGATGGGGTGAGGGAGGCCAAAGGCCTCCCTTAACTCACAACACTAATCACTTTCATTATTTTACCAATTACTTTATCTTTTCACCACTTTAATTATTTTACTAATTACTTCTTGATACTTTAATAATTACATTTAAATCTACTTAATTATGTAATTACTTTAACCCCTTACCTAAACGAAAACATACACGTTGCCTAACCAGGTTCCTCCCCCTAATAGATTAGTCAAAAGTTAGCTTTAAATTCCCTTTTATATAAAAAAAACACACACACACACACATTTCTTCACAATTAGTCAAGTTACCAATTAATACCTATCCTAATCTCAAACCTAATCCATGACTAAATCTACAGACAAACAAACACCAAATTCTGCATGGGACAAATAAAATTAAATTAAAGCTGAAGGAAACTTTGACTTAAGCCTTTCTAACTTTCATTACAATTCGTATAAATCGCTATGTTTCCTCTAATCTTCATCCCCACTTACAGATCAACAGAACAGCCCCAAATCATCATCAACCCAACCCAAATCACAACCCACAAACTTCAGCAAGCAAACCACCAAATCAGCCCCAAATCAAACCTATTCTTCAAATCAGAACCCAAATTCGAAATCAAACCCTTCTGCCCACAAATTCTTCCCAAAAACAACTTCCCAAACATACTCAAACTGAGATCGAAATCAATGTTTTTAAGAGGGGGAATTGAGAACTCGGATCTGATAAGAAACTTCAGAAACTCCAAAACCCTTCCTCCTTCCCCTTCCTCTTCCCGAGCCCCCACCAGCCTTGCACGCCGTCGGGAGCTGTTGCCGCGCGCGCCTACAACCAGCCGCTGTCGAGAGCCCGCGTGCGTCGACTGCAACCACCGAAGGCCGCGCTGCTGCTGCTGCGTCCCTGTGCATGCGCTGCCGTGCGCTGTAGGAGGCCGCCGCTGATGCGCCCTGCCGGAGCGCCGCCTGCAGGTCAGCCGAAGGCCGCCGCGCCGCTGGGGAAGCCGCCGTCTGTCGCCCCGATTGCGTGCGTGAGTTCACCCCCTCTCCCCTCTTGCACGAACATCCTTGCTGCAAACTTTGAAATGAAAAAAAAAAGATAAAGAAAGAGGCATTTGGCAGGGAGAAAGAGTAAAGAGAGAGTAAATTAATAAAGAGAGAACAACGAGAAAGTGACAGCCATAAAGAAGAGATAGGTTTAGATAAGAATGGGTTTATAATATTATAATAGGTGTATGAGTAGGTAGGACTATTGAATGACATGATACCCTTGTAATTAGTTTAGTAAAGTTAATTAGTAGGTTGTTAGTGTTAGTGTTAGTTTAAATTTAAATGACGATTTGTTAGATATTACTTAATTTCAGCATATTATTAAATCGTCAGATAATGTTATGTTAATAATATTAAATAAAATAAGGTGTATCAGGTTAGTTTAACACAATATAGACATCACCCTAGCCACAGAACCCAATAAAATTAGATGAACCCACTTCAGGGATTAACTTGATATTTTAATTATCTTGCAACGAATCTAATTCAGTGATTTGTTTAACCAAAATAGAGAACCGAAAGTACCAATACGTAGTACCCGTCAAGACGAACCCAACGACACCAAAATCACTGAGATCAGGCAAGTGTACAATTTATAGTGAATTTTTGAAGTTGGATGCTCATTTGGTCTTTTACTTGTAAAGTTGTATAGCTCAAAATCTACACGTGAAATGACACGTGAAATTTCTACCATGACATTCTTGACTAAAAATATGATCCAACGGCATGTAACTTGATATACCTTAGTTTAGAACAATAGCAAGAAAAGTTAGCTTTCTGTGTCACAATCGTTAAACTCTCATGTTCACCCCTTTTGTTAAATTATTGTGAATGCTGTTTCGACACTCTTGTAAACATGGAAAATGCTGTATAAAAATAAATTATTATATTATTTAATTGTTGCATGTCTTGGAATAACTAATAAATGTGTGACATCGTGAAATCGTGCGCCTCGAAGGTGAAATCGTGATTTTCGTGATGTCATGTGAGTTGACTAGGTGGGCTCGTGTTCCAGCACAAATTTGGGTGGGGTTAGGATTGAGCGGCCACTAGGAGTATAAAAGGGTACTCTCTTCAAGGACACCACCCATGCGGTGGGTTAGCGCCAATCACGGTAGGCCCCCGTGAGAAGGACGACTCACTCATCACGACCTAAAGGTGTGAATCCTATGATAGACGTGAAATGCTAACATGAAACTTGAAATTATTTTCTCAGTCATTGACATGCTAATGAATCAAAAGAAAGGTTTTACTTTACTTGTCAAACTGCTTAGAACTGCATGAAAGGATGTATTTTACTTTATAATCAGCATGTTTAATCTTGTTATCGTTATCTCAATTAATTTATTAATGCCTCTTAAATCCAGTATAAATTTGTATACCTTGCCTTGGGTTCTAACCTCTACTTGCAGATCCTTGCTGACATACATTCATGTTTTTGGATGTATGTCAGATACCGAGCTATAACACCAGGAGGACTAATAGAGATAGCTGAACCAGTGGACCAAGACTTGTTGAACTAGTGAACTTTCATTACACTTCTTTTCATTGTTGTACGGGTCATAAGACCCACTCTTCTTTTCTCTATTTGTTGCAATTCCGTTGAGACGTTTGAGATTGTAATAATATTTTACTTATCTGTGTTGTTTTGAGTAATGCAAGCAAGAACCTGTGGGATTTCACACAGACGCTTATTGTGTTAAGTCGGGGAGGAAAGAAAAGCAAAAGTACATCCTCCTTACTTGCACATGCGGACCCGTTCGCGTCCTCGCTCCCAAGCCTAATGGGAAGCAGGGCATGATAGCCCTCCAGTTTCAAATTGTCAGCCCTGGAGAAATACGACGGCTCGGGGGGACCGCGAAGAACATATTCTGGACTACAAAGGGATCATAAGGTTTCAGGGGGCTGACGACACTCTGCTCTGCCGTGGCTTCTAAACCACCCTTAAGAAGTCTGCCTGACAATATAGGACAGATAAAAACCGTCGCAAAAAAGACTATATTCGGACAATTTCCGTCCTTATTCCGTCCTACATCTTAATTAATTACCTCTAAGTAACTAAGTAATTAGTCTTAATTAATTAACTATTCCGTCATATATACGTCCGTTAAAGCGGTAAATTAATTAAGATTTCCGTCCTTAATCCGTCCTATATCCGTCCTACTGATTACAAAAAGGAAAAGGAAAATTTTCACTTCTCCGTCCTGAAGCCGTCCTATATATATCTTCCTAATTCTCCGTCCATTATCCATCCTAAAACCGTCCTATAGTTTTCTAAAAACTTTCAACCATCCGTCCTATATCTGTCTTATATCATATTAAAAGTTTGTTACACTCCGTCCTATACCCGTCCTATATGTGAATATGAAATTGGGTTCGTCCGTCCTATATCCATCCGATATTATTTTGTTTGGGAGTTAATAAACCGTCTTAATTCCGTCCTATATCCGTCCTAACGTAATAAATTAATTAAAAAAATCCACGGCTGGCAATAGCCGGCTGCGGTGTCGCCGTCGCCGTTGTTCGACGGTGTTCATCCCCAAACACCAAAAATTCATCAATATTCATATCCAAACATCAAAAATCATACCCAAACATAAAAAATTCATCAAAATTCATCAAAATTCATACCTAAAAATAAAAAATTCATCCCCAAACACAAACACAAATAAGTTTCAATTCATTAAACACAAAATTTAACACACATACCAAATAAAAACGAAATCAACAAAATTACAAGAAACAAAAAATCCCCAAACACAAATAAAATTACACTCATTCATCAAAATATAAACAAAAAGACAAATCAATATGAAAATATAAACAAAGAATCTGAAAAAGAATTGTAATCATACCTCTTTTAGTCATACAAGTTTTCCTAAACAAAAATCAAACAAGAATTGATTGTTAGTATTTATAAAACAAATAAAATAAATTTATAAGGAACAAAGAGCAAAAAACTTACCCATGACAGATTGGATTCTGGAAAGACAGAGATAAGAACAGTCGAGAAAAGAAAGTCGTAGTATTTATAGAAGATTGGATTCTGGGAAAGAAATGTCTCGTAGTAGTAAAGGACGGATTTAGGACGGAAATTAAGGATAAAGGACGGTTTCATAAGATTGATATTTTCGTATCCCGCCAAAAACTTTCATAAAGGATGGCAGGAGTCTAAAGTGTCTGTTATGGCTAGCATGTTGAACATTAAATCAGAAAGTAATATGTCAATTGATACCTTTGATCGCATGATGCAATTGTTGGTGCAATGTAACATAAATGCTAAATATGCTTTGAGTTACAAGGAAGCCAATAAGTTGATGGGTCAGTTAGGGTTAGGTTATGATAGAATCAATGCATGTCCAAATGATTGCATGTTGTACTACAAAGACTTTGAGAATGCTACTATTTGCCACATTTGTCGTCGTCATCGCTACAAAGATTCAGATGATGATTAAAAGAAAAGGAAGCATGTGCCTTATAAGTATTGCATTAACTTTCTCGTGATTCCTAGGCTGAAATAACTTTATATGTCAAGGAAGATTGCCAAAGACATGACTTGTCATTCTTGCATTCTTGCATAGAAGGGGAAATGAGACATCTATGTGATGGGAAAGCATGAAAGAAATTTGATAAAATGCATCACATGTTTTCTTCCGAGCCGCAAAATGCTAGATTGGATTTAGCAAGCGATGGATTCACTACAGAAAAATTGGACATTAGCCACGGACAAATCCGTGGCTAATACCCCAAAATCTGTGGCTAATACCCAATAGCCACGGATTTTTATAAATTCCGTGGCTATTGTTCCGTGAGAGAAAGTGGCGTTGCAAATGTGAAAAATCCGTGGCAAATGAAAGAAATTCCGTGGCGGAAAAGTTAGCCACGGAACTATAGCCACAGAATTTCCGTGGCAATTGTTCCACCTATTGCCACGACAAATCCGTGGCAAAAGAATATTTGCTACGGCAAAGTGCAGAAAATATTTCCGTGGTAAACTTTATTAGCCACGGATATTCCGTGGCTATTATTCCAACCTTTGCCACAGATATTCCGTGGCAAAAAGTTATTCATTACGGAAAATCCGTAGCTCTATATAACATAAGCCACGGAAAATCCATGGCTAATACGCAGTAGCCACGGTCAGTTTTACGGATTGTCGGTGGCTAATGGATATTAGCCCCGGATTGTCCGTGGCTAATGTTAAATTTGTTTTTTTAATTTAAAATATCAAAATATTACTCCGCATCAAAATTTTATTCTCATTTCAACCACTAGCAACATTCTCTTGATTCAAAACAACCTCCGAAACATTAATCAACATATTGCTAACAATAAGTATATTAGAAAACTTTCCAACATGTGTCAATATCAAAACATTCATAAACATATCCTCAAGCATCACTGTAAAATTTACAACAAATATACAAGATACACACCCAATCTCCATATACAAAACTCACTACCAACTCACACAACCAATCTTATATATACAAAAAAATTTAATTAAAAATCCCACAGCAAATCTCCTCCACTCACCGGCTCGCCACCTTCGTTTCCACCCTTCTGGGCCCTGTCATGTGTACGCAGTTCCTGAAAAATGTTCAAAAAATATGTATTTACAAATTCGCACATTTCATAAATAACAATGTTTTTCGCATAAATGATTCCAAAAATATGAGCATAAATGATACTAGACAATAGTGGAAAAGGCCCACTTAAAAATCAAGAGTTCCAAGTGGAGGGCAAATTTCTTCAAAATTTTCCTCTTATCATATGCATTAAAAACTCGTGTATTAACAATGAAACATTTTGGGGAGCAATAAAGCTGCCCACGACTGGTTACGTTCCTTTTTTATAAGAACATGTAGTGAAAAAGGATTCTTCCAAAGCAAATGAGCTCTCCAATAAATTCTACCTCACCTAAATTGGAATGAAAATACACGTAGAAATTTGCACTTCATCCAGTTGCAGGTTTTAAATTAAGCTAAGTGATCATTTATTCTTCACACCCGCTTTTGCAATAACTTTTGGACTCCACGAGGTGATCGGTCTGAAAATCTTAGTGTTCCCCCTAGCTCTATAGGTACCAGTGGAATTAGAGAGTGCATGACATCAGTTATGAGAGGTTGATAACTTGGTTCAGGTTGGACACATAAAACATCAACAGCTGCCACCTAAACGAAGTGCAAGATTAATAATGTTAGAAGCTGCTGTTCACAAGTAAATCATGATCATGAGACCATGGTGAAATCATCTAACTTGGTATAAGTGTTTTAAGTCCATCATATTTTTAATCGTCAGATCCACTATGCTAGGAAGCTTTGATCTGTTATTGAGTTGAGGTATGGCTTGCAAAAAATACGAATGATGTAATGCTACTGGAATTCTTTTCACATATAAGATTCAAATAAAGGAAATAAGTACCCAAGTGGCTATAGTTTGGCATTGAGATGGTGTCCATTGTTCAGCTGGTTTTCTTCCCATGAGAAGCTCAAGAAGCAGTACCCCAAAAGCATAGACATCACTGTTCTCAGTAAGTTTACCTGAAAACAATATTGTTAACTTCTAGTCAATGAGAAAAAGGGCAAAATAAATAGTAGGCACACATAATGCACAACTAGGGCAATAATCAACATCCTTGGGATGATCTTATTCTATGATTACTTTAAGAAAGAGTTGGCGTAGCTCATGTCCGGTGTGTTTCCATCTTTCTAGTTATAATTCCCGAAACATGATTATGTTCAAATATCACCTACATATTTATAGCACAAATGTAAATTAATGGGGATGCATTTTAGGTTAATGGGTTACAAATTAGCTCAAATAACTTGACATCATGTACATGGGAATTGTTTGGTGCAATAGATATCTTTGCATGCTTCAGTAAGCAAATTCTGTGATTAACCCTGCAAAACAAAATCGGCGTAGAAATAGACCAAATGCGTTCAACATTTTGGGTGTTCATAGACTCACCTACAAGATCTGGAGACACTTTCCCTTCAACTTGAAATGCTTTTGCAAAGGCCTGCAAGTTCCACTTCACTAGATAATCATAAATATATACATCCAGTATGCTTAGCACCTTTTTAGATCAAGCCTCTCATTTGCTGCTGTCACCATGTATTTGCTTCCATCTTTTAATTATATGTCGATGGAAATTGTCTCTTTATGATTAATTGATAAACTGACGAGGAATCCGAAATTGTTCAGGGATCAAATTCGTCGGAATATGCACCGGAAGAAATGTTGTTTATTTGGTTGCTTATACTCCTCTAAGAACAACAATTAATTAAGGTTATTTTCAAATCAATAGAAGGTGTAATAAGTCAAGGGACAGTTGTAATCTATCACATGCCAATCTGTAATATCACTTCCACATTTTGAAGTCATGATTGTAAATTTCAACCGATTAGACAACATATGAGCAATAAAACCAGAAATATAGTGTTGTAGAAAAATTGAGGAGCAGCCTTGGAGATTAGTTCTAGTCCAACAGAGACATGTCTAGTTAAATGGCATGCATTTATTGAAAATTACTTAAAGTACCATTTAGAATACTCTGTTGGGTACACTGGTAGTCTTTGAAGTGACAACCATGCCACTTATAACTTGCGGGCGCGATTCCTGAAACAAAAATTGAAATAAATAAGTATTTACTAAAATTAATAAACAAATAACTATTATTTGTTAGAGGCAAGATAGGCTTATTAGGATTCTGCAAACTAGTTTTTGGTAGGAATCATGTATATCAAATTTCCATCACAAAAGTGTATAGTACAGCTTACACAAGTAAAAATTTCGTGTACATATATAAGTTTTCAGTTTTTTTGGATGAAACCAAATCAAACGTAGCTCAAGTAAATTACTGACAATGATAACAAAATAGAAGCTCAATATTTCAATTGTAACCTTATATCAATCAAACGTATAGGTAAATTGAATACAGACATCCCCTCTCACTTGCACGGGGTAGATCCCCTCTCACTTGTATGGGGGAAGAGGCTTGTTAGATTTGCTGAAGTTGCTTGTAGCTCTGGCTATGATATCAAAACTAAACAATGGCAGCTCGGCATCGTTCCCTCCCTGGCCATCTGCATATTCCTTCAGTAAGATTTCAACGAACCTACACAAAAGAAATAATAAGATTGTAGCTAAAGATGAACTTTTGAATGTAATTTGTACCGTTCATGATTTCTTTTAAAAAGTTATAAAAATCAACCTTTTATTGTTGCATTGAACTTCCAGCACAAGATGATACATATGATCAGAAGACACACGAGTCGAGGCACAAATTATTACAAGTTGATTACAACAATTTATTGAATATTTGATAGAGACAGAGAGTTCTTCTGAATAACTTTCTCCGGCAATATAGTACTCATGGGATCTGAACTAAGGAAACCTCTTGAACCAGTATAGAATGAATGCATATGTATCGCTTGCATAATCAACAAACGCACATACAAAGAAATTAGCAAATTGAAATGAAAATTCAACGGTAACAATTATTCAAACGCAATTGAACGCAAATAGTAGATTCTACATCTCGACAATTAATTTCCCATGAATCAAACACTCAAGAATATATCTCATCCATTTTGAAGAATGTACAATGTATATATATCACAATTAAAAGAATAGAACACTTAAAAGAATACAATGTAGATATTTAGTCTGATGTATAGCCTTGTTAATGTGTATATATGATATCCCATATTCAAGGCAACACAACACATCATAATAAGTTTGAACTTGGATTTCCTTTTAAAAAGAAAAAAAGGAACAAAATAGGAAACGACTGATGTTTGATAAATTTTAGCAACGAACATACTCATGAACTTTAGCCCTTATTCTATTTGCTTGGGAGAAAACATCCATACACATGCATTTGTAGTACACGTGCAAAGAGAGAAAACAGCGCCAATTCCGCCATATATTCGAAGTACATGTGCAAAGAGATAAAACATCCATACACATGCATTTGTATACAAGGAATGAGACTGTTGCTCCCATGACTGGGGGTATGACCCATGAAGAAGTCACCCGTGCAAATGAACTCCAGAAAACATCGCCAATTCTGCCATAAACTAGGCCGAAGCCAACCATAGCTCCTACTATGCAGTAGGGGTGGACAAAGATCCGATTAAACGATTGAATCCACCCGATCCGATCCGAAAAAGTAGATCGGATATCCGATCCGATGAAAGTGACTTGTTATTAATAAGCAGATCTGACCGATCCGTTTGAAACTGATTCGGATTCGGATTTTAGTTTTCATCCGACAGAATGTGATCCGATCCGATTAGGTTTTGAGTGGATTGTGTAATTGTCTAAGTTCATCCGAATATCCGATTCTCAATCCGATCCGATTGTTTTTCACTACTACCTAAAAACCCTGAATCAATGCATCATGGCTATTGGTTAAGAAGACTAACAGACTCAATTGTATCCCCACATCGGCCCCATACGGTTCTCTAGACCCATGCAGATGCAGTGCCTCCTCGTCTCTCTCTTCTCTCACGTCTGTTCAGTTTTCATTCATGTAATGTACAACAGTTGATGCCAAAGTAGTATGAAGATATTGCAAACAGAGATAGCCTTTTTATGTTATTCTAGCAATTTGTATTTTGTAAGGATATTTCGTTTCGACATTGGAATTGACTTCAGTGTTTAAAAGTTAAACTTTCAGAATCTAATGAAACGAGTTACAAATTGTGGCATCAATAACTTTAAATTTTCAATAAAGCTAATATTAATCCGATCCGAATCGTATCCGATCCGAAAGTCTAATCATCCGAATTTTCAAATTAACTTTTTTTATTAGTGGATGCGGATCAGATTTTTCATCATCCGATTCAATCGGATCAGATGGTGGATTGAGGCATAATCCGATCCGAATATTCGGATGCCCACCCCTACTATGCAGTGTGTAGTGGATACTTTCCAGCCATAAAATGAAGCTACCTGTATGAGAAAAGTAATTAATTCATGTACACCGAACATTAAGATATGTGTTATGTCCACTTATGTAGCTATGTGATATATGAACATCATATTATTTATTCTATTATCTTCTCAACTTAATAATGTATCTTCTACAACCTGTTAATTTTCATTGCTCCATCCATGCCAATTTGCATGCCATTCTGCAAGCCCATTTGGTTTAGGTGAACTATAGAAATAAATCGAAGTTTGATATGTGCACATCAAGGCTCTCTTGAAAAGCTATGTGCCACAGCTTGTCACTATGAGAACAATAAGTAACAATTGATTCCTAATCCTAGCTGTGCTTATTCAATTCTTTGGGATAAAAAAGACTTGACCTTATTTTTCTAACCCAACGGATTTTTTCTGGTTATGAAGCTACTTTTTGACTAAAAATTTGTGTTATATAATAAATTTATAATGAAATCTAAACATACATTTTGGATAATAATCCAAAATATTTTAGCCATTTCGACTGCATGTGCAATCCAATGACTTATCTTCCAAGAAATCCAAAGCATTTTCACCCGAAATATCTAAACTAGCCCTAAAACAGGAAAAGGTGGAGGAGATTATAATAAAATAAAACTACCACAAAAGCGATGCCATAACGAAAAACAAGAAGCATTTAATTTCTGTTGTGAATCGATTGCACCGGTCTACAATGTTTCAAGAAACATAAAAATGAGCAACCGAAAAATCAAACTGGGTTTCAAGCAGGCTTACATGTGAAGATCCATAGAACCACGCCTATTAGTTGGCAGCCATCTCCTACGATGCCATCATCCCACGGTATCTTCATCTGTCAGAATTCAATTGGCATCTCCTCTTGATTGTTCAGCAGGACAATGAATTGCTACCAACCTAAAAACCATATCACACAAATTAATTGATTCAAATTTACTCGCATCAATAAGGTAACAAAACAATGGCAGACATAATGTAATATTCTGTGATATGGCCATTATATATCGTTAATTTACAAAGACAAGAGTAATATGTTGACGTTTATTTAGCGAAGTGAATGTATTATGCAATAGCATTTGCTGCGAACACATCTTCAGAAGTCATATTTCATTCTCCCGCTCTTTAATACAAGGCACATCATATCTCCTCCGAATCTTTCTCAGCATGTGTCACAATCACACAAGTAAGTGCATCCATGTTGCCAGGGTAGCTTGTTGCATTGCGGAGGAGCAGCAAAACAAGAAAAAATTCAACAAGTTTATATGATAGAATGAATCATGAAGAAAACTGACCCATATTGCTCACCTTCAGAAAACACTTCTTAGGAGGTTGACGTCCCCACGCTTTGGGTGCATGCAAGTGTGCAATGATAATGTGATTGGGGGCGTGAGATTTAAATATTTATAACTGTAAGCGCACGGTGTTGTAGTGTGGCTTGGGGGTCGAACACAGGGAGGCGTGGTTGCGCTTGTGTCAGAAGGGACCCGATTCACCCTATGGGTGACCTAGCCCGAATCGAATGATGGTTTGTCATGAATAGTAGATACGAGGTTAAACAATAATAAAGGAAATCTAGGACTTCGGTTTCCACCCTATCATATGATTCTCGCTAATACGGCCGACGGATAGGATAACGATCGGAATTAGGGTCTAGTGGTGAGACGTTGCCTCTAAGAGTGATACCATCATCCCATGGGCCCGATATTTTGGTCGGTGCCCAGGATGATACGCCGGACTACTCGGGTTCGGTCAGTGGGCATTCCCATGTCCATTAACACTGACCGACTCCGGGAGTGCTAAGCTCGCAACGATAACTCCTAACATCTCATCCTGCCGTTCCCACGCACTAGGATTCGATGCCTACTCTAAGGGCGTGAGCTATGGCTAGGGAGTCAACCGCCAAGTTTATTCCCCCTTGGCCCAACGGTCAAAGACGGTCTTTTTCCCGCCGATGACAATGAAACACCACGCGCAACCAATAGATTCCTATTCCATATCGATTTCCTAGTCCTATTGATGCATCAGGGAGAACCCACGAAGGGGTTTTCACCAAAATTCCAGATTGGAAAACTACTCACACATATTAGCTAAAAAGCAATCTAAATAAAAATCGACCATTAAAAACATAATCAGGCGATTGAAATGCAATAGTAACAATGCAATTAAGATAATATCAAAGTTTGGTTAAGATCAGAACACTTACAAATAACGAGAAAATTACAGCCGTCGCAAGAGAGAAAAACAGTAAAAAATACAACAGCCCCGTTTCTAGAAACCTAGGGCTTCTATTTATAGAAAACGACGTCACCCGATCGGTTGAAGTATCAACCGATCGGGTGAGCTGCTGTGATCTTCGGCAGCGGTCTTCAGAAACTTCACCCGGTCAGGCAACACGATCGGTTGGCGGAAGCAGCTCGTCGTTTGGATCTTGGTGTCATCGGGGGAAACGATCGGTTGATAAATCAACCGATCGTTTGGAAACATCGCCCAAAAGACAGTAAGTTGCGACGTTTTGACACGGTCAGCTGGCGGTCGGGTGAGCTCTCCGTGTCGTGTCTTCGGGGAATCGGCTACAGATGAACCGATCGGGTGAATATCACCCAATCGGTTGGAATTCGGCTTCAATTTCCCGAGAGGATTGTTGGGATGAACCGGTCTCCGTCCCGATCGGTTGATGCTCACATCGCTTCAGCGGCTGTCCGGGTCGTGCACGCGTGCATCACCTGATCGGTTAGCTGGGTCCAACCGATCGGGTGGGGGCTGAAAGATGGCGATATTCGTCGTTTGACCCCCTGGATCGTGTGTGACTCCTCCCGTTGCTCCGGGGACTTACGGTATCTTTGTTATATGTCCCCTATGCTGGCAAACTCCTACAAACACACAAAAACACAGAAAAGTGAAAGAAAACGAGAAAACACGAGAAAATGGATACGAGACGGTGGAAAATAACGGAAAAACACAAAGAAGACGTGCGTGGATATATAAAATATACACACACGTCAGAGGTACAATACACCGAATAGCTACTCGAAGTGCTACTTAAAGTGCTGCTACAGATTCATTCGAAGCATTCCCAGATGAATCCTAATAACAGTGCATATAATAATTAGCTAAAGAAAATTGATAGTACTGAAGATATAATCAAAATATAATCAAAATACTAACCAATGACAATTGTTATAAAAATGGCAATGTCATTCCAACAGTAGATAGTTTTGCAAAATACTTGAATCATCATATTTGAAAATAATAGTTCCATCAAGTATTACTTGAATCAGCATTCACAATAATAGGCTATCAATTAGCACTAAATTCATGCCAGATCAAACATTTGCCTCTATGGGGGAATTTCATCAAACAGTTGACATGCAAACGATGAACAAGAACGTAACATGTGGGCAAATCATAAACAAGAACGAAACATGTAAAAATACATGAAATCTGACAAAACCGAGGATATACGGATTTTAGGGCTTACATCTTCTCGTGGTGGAGGGCGAGTTGCTGGTGCAAGATAGATGTATGGCTGGTCGTAGTGGTCGTCGTTGAGCGATAAGAGGGGACTTTTGAGAGTTATTATATAAAGAAATCAAACCAGCAAGAGTTACTATACAAAGGGGAGGAGGAGGGGGGCAAAGGGGAGGAGGAGGGAGAAGGGAGGAGGAGGGGCCGGCGCCCCCACCTGCCCTTAGGGTTAGGATTAGGGTTTCAGGGCCGACCACCGTAAAACCTTAACCCTAAAGGAGATGAGAGATTAGGAGATATACCTTGTCGTCACCGGTTGCCGAGCCACCAGAGAGAGAGAGAGAGAGAGAGAGAGAGAGAGAGGGAGATGCAGCGAGAGCGCGGACAAGTAGAAATTAAAGCCCGCGCTCGCCCGCCTAACTTGGGGAAAATTTCACAGATAGCGAGGAAATAAAGTGTAACGGCCGGTACTCGCTATTTGTCATACGGCTGTGCGTATAGAAATTTCGAGTACCTGATTGGTTTTGTGCTTGGTATGTGAGTCGTGTCGTTGAGTCGATAGGGCCATAGCACCTTGGTTGCATCCTTAGCAAGCCAACCTCGACGTTTGCCCAAATTAGAATTACCGTCGCCTTTGGACCCCGTTTCCTTTATACGCTTTACGTGCACGTAGCCTTGTTCGTGCACGTATTTATTTTAGACCTTGTCCGTAACCGAACCCTATAGTGTGATATGTTGTTGTGACCCTCTCTGAGAGTATTAAAATTGTGGTGTTGATTCGGAACGTCATTTCACGGGTCGTTCTCCCACGATTTGACCTTAATTGACGAGACGTCACGATTTTCACTTTTGTCGTGAGGCCTTTCTATTTTTAATTTCGTTTCTCGTCGTCGAAATTGTGATCTGTCTTCTCTGTCTTCTGTCTCTCGTTGTCTCGGTCACCCCAGTATTTATTTCACAATTTTTAGGCTTCGTTTGACCTACCTTCACTTTTCGCCCAACCTATTGTTGGCTTAACCCTAATTTTAATTGATTTGCATCACTCTAAGTATTATATTATATTAGTCTTAATCTCCCCTTACTTAGCCTATCCATTAGTTGCTACTGGCCGCGCTCATACCCAGGTGTGAGGGAAGGCTATGTTTTTATATAATAATAACAAATTTTTCCCTATCAAAAACAACTAGCCTGTATACCCATCCTAGCCCACGTTTCCTATGGGGCGCCCCACTCCTTTGTGCTTTAACCCTTCGGCATGAGAGAGGAACCGGCCCATTAACTTCGTTCACAGGCCGTATACAAGAGAGAGGGCGTGGATTATAATAACAAATTCTTTCTAATTGAAAACAAACTCTACCTAGACTTTCTCTTCCCTCACGTGCTGCAGACCCTCCTTAGAAACCCAAGTCTTTTAAAACCCCGTGAGCCCTAGGTTGCTTTTCTCTCCGAGCAACCAAAAAAATAGAAGCCGTCGCCCCCATCCTTTGTTCACGCAAACCACATCTCGCAGCGCCGCTCACATCATCTCTCTGACTTCCCCTCCGACCCTGACCCATGCCCGTCGCCCCATGCTCCGACACCCTCATCACCGGCCCCTCGTCGGGCCTTCTCAGGCCAGCCCCGCCGTGTGGTCCCCCAGGCGACGTCTGGCAACGCACCGTGATGCCCACAGCACAGCTCGGGTCACGGCGGAGCCGCCCACGTCGCACAGGCCTCTCTCCGGCCTTAACTCGATGGTCGCCCCCGTGCACAGCCCTCCCCGCCGCTATTTCCCCGGTGCACAGCGCCCTCAGGCCGCTGCAGGGCCGTTCTTGTGCGACGGCAGCGCCTCCTAGTGCGCAACAGCGAAACCCCCGGTGCATAGCCCTCTCCGATGATCCCAAACCCCCGGCAGCCTTTCGCCGGCCTGTGCTCTCCCTTGGCACTCGTAGCAATGCCCAGACGCGTGGCTGTGCTCTTCTCCATGTGTGGTGACGTACGGCAACCCCGGGTTTGTTGTCGGCCCTCCTTCACGCTGCCGCGATGCCTCTCTAGCCCCTGTCCGCCGCTGACGTTACGTGGTAACCCCCGGTAGCTTCATAGAGGATCTTCTCTTCCTACGGTTAGTAACATTCGCTATAACCCGTTAATAACTATTGCTAATAGTTTTGAACCAATATAGACGATGATCAGATTTAATAAAATGGTGTTTGCATGATAGTAACATCAATAATGAAGTTAACTTGATGATCGGTGGAGTGGATATATTGTTTATACAATTTCTAGTTAACACGTTAGCCTTGTTGCTCTAGTAATTAGGGCCAACTTGCATAAAGTAACTCACATAGAACGAACTCATTAAAGAATCGCCTCGATCGATCAATGGACTTACTCTGCTGTGCACATAGGATAGATGGAATGATCGATCGAACTAGGTAGCATACCATAGGTCTGGTGACCCAAAGCGGGCCCAGTTAATCTGGCTTATCTTATGTCGTTGCCTGTGGATGTTAGAGTGCATGATTGTGATGATAGGATTATAGTACAGGTTCCGTAGATCCGTTGGTTGACCCTGACCCTGCTGGACTACATCCTTGCCGGAATCTTTCAGGCAAGGAATGAGATTTTAGTTACTGTTTTTATGCTTTTTCTAGAATTGATGTTAGAACTGCTAGATTTATTTCTGCAAAAATACTTGAAAATGATCACATGTTACTTTCTGCTCGAACCCACTTTTAAGATGCAACATAAACCTCACATGCTAATTAATAAGCCAGACATTATAATTGTGTGGATCTTCATAGAAGATCACAGGCGTGGGCCTCTCCTATACGGAGGTTGGCACTACTCTTGTGGAGCGTCTGCTGGCTAGCCCAGAGACGGCTCGCTTACGGACTTGTGGAGCGGTTGTTGGCTCGTCAGGAACATCTCGCTTACGGATAGTTAATCGATGACGGGGGTGACCATTGAGGACTGGTGCTCCCCAGCTTTGGCTCACTCATGACTGGTATGTTCCGGTATGATACGTAGTATCATTCATGATTAATGTTTTGTTTCGGATCGATGACGGGGGTGACCATTGAGGACTGGTGCTCCCCAGCTTTGGCTCACTCGTGACCGGTGTGTCCTGGTATGATACGCAGTATCATTCGTGATCCTTGTCTTGTCTCGTGTCTAGATGGAGCGTTTGTTGTCTCGTGTCCATAACACAAACGACGCGCGGGTGGGGTTGGACAACAAAGTCTAGCTAGGCCTGGGGGGTATCTCCCCTCCGCCTACGCAGCTTGAGTCCTTAGGCTTTATCTTTGTATCGTAGTTGATGCACTCCTGTTTGCTTCGCAGGGATGCATTCCGGTCGTTTGACCTTTTCTAGACTTGGACAATCTGACCAGATGGACACCCCTGGCATATTGACAGAACTACATGAACAACTTTTAGATGATCTGACTAGATGGACACCCCTAGCAGATCGATTAGAATAACCATTACTTATTTCCTGCTTTCTAGGACTGCATGTGTAGTTTGTCATTTAAATTCCATTTAGTACTGCTAGAATTGTATAACTGCATCAACTTATGGTCTCATTAGTTCGTTGCTGACATGTGTTTTGCACATGTCACAGACTTGACCGAGCTGCCACAACCTGAGGACCCCAGCAGACTCTTTCCTCTTTAGTTGCCTCTAGTACGTACAGTTTTAGTCTCTATGTTAAACTCTTTGTTGGTTACCTTCTGCGTTTGAATAATATCTTATTTTACTGCTATTTCTATTGTTTCATGCTAAATCGTTCGATCGGACCTTCCCCTCCGCATCATAACTTGCCTTAGACGCTTATTGGACCCCGAGCCTCAACGGCTCTAGTCCATTCGGGCTGGCCATGCCTCGCTACCCAATCTTTTGGGAAGCGGGGCGTGACAGGTTTTGTGGTGGCCCATGCAGGTCTTGATCGAATGATTTATCGAAACAATAGTGTTGCAGTAACTATTCAAACAACCAACAATATTCGAGTCTAACACAAGTTAGTTAGGTTTAGACTAGTTCCTTGGCCCCCTCTAGTTTGGATTTGAGTGAGAATACAGGAATAAGATGAAGTTTAAAGTGATGTATTTCTAACACACTGGATGGTTATAAGGTTGGATTCTCGACTTGACAAAGAACCATGGAAGTGAGAACATGGAATCGAGGGAATGAGATCGACTCTTAGTATGCTACTCGTGATAGAAGTGTGGTGATTAGAAGTCTTGTCTTAACGACTAAAGGCGTAGACCTATATCGATTAAGTGAAATGTTATGCATCGGATATTATGAGCATATTTATATATAAGCCGAGTAGCAACAGTATAACATGGGTTTTGAATCAAAAAAAACTAATTCGAGGATAGCAATGTGGTTGAAGTAAATAATGTGATCATTAGAGATGAACAGAAAAGATTCAGAGTGATAATGTGATGACGAGATTGATCTTATGATGGATTGTATAAGATCGACAACATGATCTGTTTTGGACACAGTGATTTTAAAGGAATTAAGGATCTTGGGAATGTCATGGGAGTTTCAAAGTCGACTGTTCGGATGCGCATCGAGTGCGTACTGATCACTGGATTCCAGTTACAGCTTACGAAATGGTGAAAGGCGATGACTTCTCCAGATCATGCGGATGGATTATAGTCAACAGTGACTAGCAGTTTAAGTGTCAATGAAAATTCTGGATCAAGTCAAGTGAGCATGTTTGGTTTTACGAGTGCTCAATGATCAGGAAATATGGGAAAAGAGTTAGTAGATTGCCTTGGTTGTTTGGATTGAAAAGGAAATCGTAAGTAAGTCTGACGCCCGAAAATCTAGAATTGGTTGGTAGTTTCACTTTAGAGATTCCTAGAGTCAGCTGAGCCAAGAACCAATTGAAGCGGAGAACAACAGGATCATTATAACAGGTTCTCATGAACGGGCTTTTGAGTTGGAAATTTTATTGGTGTTTAAAATGATTGGGACCAGCTAATTAGGGCTGGTTAGTTGGAGGTTGTTTAACCACCCTAGATGTCAAATATTGGAAGTGTCTGCACATTAGAGCCTTGTGTTTGTTCTGCCTTCCCCGTAGATCCATGAGGAGGATTACCCGGCTCGTGTGAATATATATCATTGTCGGGCATGCTTAGTATTATTACTTAGGTATATGTGAGCTTATGGATGAATAATGGAATATGTGTATTGCGATGAATGTAATGATTATGTGTATATAGTACATGAATAAGTATAGATACTTATGTAAGATAATAGGTGTGAATATATAATGCATGTGAATACATATAAGTCTTAGTGTTCCCTCGAGTACGAGTGGACATGCTTATAGATATTAGGATAAGAATGTGTTGCGTGATTGTATATACGTATATATGGGATAAGTATGAATTACATGTTCTGATGTGTGAATGATTGTATGGTGATGTCTAGCTATTTACTAAGGCTACATATGATGAGTCGTGTCATATAGATATATATGAGTGTGTGTATAAGTACATAGATTGTATATTGTTTGGTATGTATCTTGGAGTCTCACTCGAGAGTGAGTGAGTATGCTCAGTAAGTATTTTATAATGTGGTTGTGGTTTGCGGATGTGAGTATAGTGTTATATATATCCGTGCATGATAGGATATGATGAATGTAGTTATATAGGTGTTTGTGCTGGGTTACGCTACGCACCTGGACGTGCGTAGCTACACCATATATAGATACATGTTTATTCTATAGTTATGAATGAAGGGTTTACATGTTTGAATGAGTATGTGTTAGTTAAACTAGGAGTGAAATGTGCTATATGCATAGTTATTAGGCTGGATGCATTGTGTTTGTAGGAATAGATTAACATGATAGTGTGATTATGTATTGCTTGTAACAAGAAATTGCTTGTCATTTGGTGTTGTGGCGAATAGTTATAATATAGCTAAGTATTATTGTTATGATTGATGTGTTGAATGTATACTAGGGGATATACCTTTTGTAGGTTATATTGAGTAGATATATGTATTTTCGGTTTTAAATTCGTGATGAATTTAAATACCCTGTTTAGTATATGTGTACTATATATAATACAATGGTTGTATATGACGGGGTGATTATTGAATGTTGGAATATGATTGTGCGTATGTATGGATGAGCGGAGGCACTTCCATGAGTTAGAAATGTATGCATGAATAATATTAACCTAGCTATAAGTACAAGATATAATGGTTGGGAAATAATTGATGTATATTATTGCTGAGCATGTATATAGATAGATGTATTAGGTTATATGTTGGTTGAAGTACTGTGCTAGGAATGATCGGGGTAGTTACTATAGTTAACTAGAAGAGTCTAGCCATGCCTGAAATTAGGAAAGTCCGAGGACAGACTTTATTCTAAGGTGGGTAGAATGTAACGGCCGGTACTCGCTATTTGTCATACGGATGTGCGTATAGCAATTTCGAGTACCTGATTGGTTTTGTGCTTGGTATGTGAGTCGTGTCGTTGAGTCGATAGGGCCGTAGCACCTTGGTTGCATCCTTAGCAAGCCAACCCCGACGTTTGCCCAACTTAGAATTACCGTCGCCTTTGGACCCCGTATCCTTTATACGCTTTACGTCCACGTAGCCTTGTTCGTGCACGTATTTATTTTAGACCTTGTCCGTAACCGAACGCTATAGTGTGATATGTCGTTGTGACCCTCTCTGAGAATATTAAAATTGTGGTGTTGATTCGGAACATCATTTCACGGGTCGTTCTCCCACGATTTGACCTTATTTGACGAGACGTCACGATTTTCACTTTTGTCGTGAGGCCTTTCTATTTTTAATTTCGTTTCTCGTCGTCGAAATTGTGATCCGTCTTCTCTGTCTTCTGTCTCTCGTCGTCTCGGTCACCCCAGTATTTATTTCACAATTTTTGGGCTTCGTTTGAGCTACCTTCACTTGTCGCCCAACCTATTGTTGGCTTAACCCTAATTTTAATTGATTTGCATCACTTTAATTATTATATTATATTAGTCTTAATCTCCCCTTACTTAGCCTAGCCATTAGTTGCTACTGGCCGCACTCATACCCAGGTGTGAGGGAAGGCTATGTTTTTATATAATAATAACAAATTTTTCCCTATCAAAAACAACTAGCCTGTATACCCATCCTAGCCCACGTTTCCTATGGGGGCCCCACTCCTTTGTGCTTTCACCCTTCGGCATGAGAGAGGAACCGGCCCATTACCTTCGTTCACAGGCCGTATACAAGAGAGAGGGCGTGGATTATAATAACAAATTCTTTCTAATTGAAAACAAACTCTACCTAGACTTTCTCTTCCCTCACGTGCTGCAGACCCTCCTTAGAAACCCAAGTCTTTTAAAACCCCGTGAGCCCTAGGTTGCTTTTCTCTCTGAGCAACCAAAAAAAAGAAGCCGCTGCCCCCATCCTTTGTTCACGCAAACCACATCTCGCAGCGCCGCTCACATCATCTCGCTGACTTCCCCTCCGACCCTGACCCGTGCCCGCCGCCCCGTGCTCCGACACCCTCATCAACGGCCCCTCGTCGGGCCTTCTCAGGCCAGCCCCGCTATGTGGTCACCCAGGCGACGTCCGGCAACGCACCGCGGTGCCCACAGCACAGCTCGGGTCACGGCGGAGCCGCCCACGTCGCACAGGCCTCTCTCCGGCCTTAACTCGATGGTCGCCCCCGTGCACAGCCGTCCCCGCTGCTATTTCCCCAGTGCACAGCGCCCTCAGGCCGCAGCAGCGCCGTTCTTGTGTGACGGCAGCGCCTCCTAGTGCGCAGCAGTGAAACCCCTGGTGCATAGCCCTCTCCGATGATACCAAACCCCCGGCAGCCTTTCGCCGGCCTGTGCTCTCCCTTGGCACTCGCAGCAATGCCCAGACGTGTGGCTGTGCTCTTCTCCGTGCGTGGTGATGTATGGCAACCCCGGGTTTGTTTTCGGCCCTCCTTCATGCTGCCACGATGCCTCTCTAGCCCCTGTCCGCCGCTGACGTTACGTGATAACCCCCGGTAGCTTCGTAGAGGATCTTCTCTTCCTACGGTTGGTAACATTCGCTATAACCCGTTAATAACTATTGCTAATAGTTTTGAACCAATGTAGACGATGATCAGATTTAATAAAATGGTGTTTGCATGATAGTAACATCAATAATGAAGTTAACTTGATGATCGGTGGAGTGGATATATTGTTTATACAATTTCTAGTTAACACGTTAGCCTTGTTGCTCTAGTAATTAGGGCCAACTTGCATGATAACTCACATAGAACGAACTCATTAAAGAATCGCCTCGATCGATCAATGGACTTACTCTGCTGTGCACATAGGATAGATGGAATGATCGATCGAACTAGGCAGCATACCATAGGTTTGGTGACCCAAAGCGGGCCCAGTTAATCTGGCTTATCTTATGTCGTTGCCTGTGGATGTTAGAGTGCATGATTGTGATGATAGGATTATCGTACAGGTTCCGTAGATCCGTTGGTTGACCCAGACCCTGCTGGACTACATCCTTGCCGGAATCTTTCAGGCAAGGAATGAGACTTTAGTTACTGTTTTTATGCTTTTTCTAGAACTGATGTTAGAACTGCTAGATTTATTTCTGCAAAATACTTGAAAATGATCACATGTTACTTTCTGCTTGAACCCACTTTTAAGATGCAACTTAAACCTCACATGCTAATTAATAAGCCATTATAATTGTGTGGATTTTCGTAGAAGATCACAGGCGTGGGCCTCTCCTATACGGAGGTTGGCACTACTCTTGTGGAGCGTCTGCTGGCTAGCCCAGAGACGGCTCGCTTACGGACTTGTGGAGCCGTTGCTGGCTCATCCAGGAACGTCTCGCTTACGGATAGTTAATCGATGACGGGGGTGACCATTGAGGACTGGTGCTCCCCAGCTTTGGCTCACTCGTGACTGGTACGTTCCGGTATGATACATAGTATCATTCATGATTAATGTTTTGTTCGGATCGATGACGGGGGTGACTATAGAGGACTGGTGCTCCCCAGCTTTGGCTCACTCGTGACCGGTGCGTCCCGGTATGATACGCAGTATCATTCGTGATCCTTGTCTTGTCTCGTGTCTAGATGGAGCGTTTGTTGGCTCGTGTCCATAACACAAACGACTCGCGGGTGGGGTTGGACAACAGAGTCTAGTTGGGCTGGGGGGTAGCTCCCCTCCGCCTACGCAGCTTGAGTTCTTAGGCTTTATCTTTGTATCGTAGTTGGTGCACTCCTGTTTGCTTCGCAGGGATACATTCCGGCCGTTTGACCTTTTCTAGACTTGGACAATCTGACCAGATGGACACCCATGGCAGATTGACAGAACTACATGAACAACTTTTAGACGATCTGACTAGATGGACACCCCTAGCAGATCGATTTGAATAACCATTACTTATTTCCTGCTTTCTAAGACTGCCTGTGTATTTTGTCATTTAAATTCCATTTAGTACTGCTAGAATTGTATAACTGCATTAACTTATGGTCTCATTAGTTCGTTGCTGACATGTGTTTTGACATGTCACAGACTTGACCGAGCTGCCACAACCTGAGGACCCCAGTAGACTCTTTCCTCTTTAGTTGCCTCCGGTACGTACAGTTTTAGTCCCTCTGTTAAACTCTTTGTTGGTTACCTTCTGCGTTTGAATAATAACTTATTTTACTTCTATTTCTATTGTTTCATGCTAAATCGTTCGATCGGACCTTCCCCTCCGCATCATAACTTGCCCTAGACGCTTATTGGACCCCGGGCCTCAACGGCTCTAGTCCATGCGGGCTGGCCATGCCTCGCTGCCCAATCTTTTGGGAAGCGGGGCGTGACATAAAGGGGCAGTGATAGCAGGAGCAATTAGAAATTAAAGCTCGCGCTCGCCCGCCTCACTTGGGAAAATTTTTGCAGATAGAGAGGAGAAAAGGGACAGCGAGAGCGCGTGGAAGTAGAAATTAAAGCCCGCGCTTGCCCGCCTCACTTAGGGAAATTTTCGCCCACAGATTTGTGGCAGATGTGAATCTGTCACATAATTTCCGTGACGGCTTGTAGTGACCTTGAGCTATGAGGAATAAACACTAGGGGGTGAATAGTGTTTTATAGAATTATAAGGAATTTACGCCAAATAAAACCCTAATTAACCAACTAATGCGGAATGAAAGAAGTGATCAACAACACAAGGAATAATGCAATGCAAACATGCAATCTATTTTGGTTCGGTGCCACCCAAGTCTCCCTGACTTGTTCCCGGTGCCCTAATCCAGCAACACCCGGATCTCCTCCGGAAACTCTAGGAAAACCACTAGAGCTTCCTTTAGCCCACTTGCGGAAACCCCACAAGTGCAATCGACCTACAATCGATGTCTGTGTATCCCACAACCCGGGAACACGCAAATACCTTAATCCCACAACTAGGGACTAAGAACACTCTCACAAACCGAGAGCAAATCTTATAAATCTTGACTCCCACAACTTGGGATCAAGCCAACCCTCTCTACAACCGAGAGTATACAACAATTATGAAGTATAGAGAATGAAATTTAAAGCTCTTACCACAAAATCCTATGCCTTAAGAAATACTTACCAATATAGGGCAAGAGTGGATTTTGAGGAAGATGAGATCACAAACCCTAGCACCACCAAGATGATCAGCAAGAGATGGCTTATGGTGAAGATGCTGGTTGTGATTCAAGCTCTTAGCTAGAGGAGTTCACAAAGATTGAAAATCTCTCTTGAGAAGTTAGGGCTTCAAAGAGAAAGAGAGAGATTTTCTTGCAAGAGAGAGAGCTTGGAAATGGATAGTGAATTCTCTTCTATTAGGTCTGAAATAACTCTGATAATGGACCTCGTTTCTAGCTTGAAACGAATCAGGTTTATATAGAAAGAATCAAGAAAAGTCGTGGTCAAAAATCTCCCAACGGTCATATTTTCGAGCAGCTTAATCGGTCTAAGAAGGATCACTGACCGATTAGTTTTGCAACTAGTCGGTCGGTGAACCTTCTTGGACCGACTAGAAGGTTGACAGTGAAGATGGTGAAATCAAGAGATAGAACTAGTCGGTCTAAGAAGAAACATCAACCGACTAGTTTGATAACTAGTCGATCGGTGAGCCTTCTTAGACCGACTAAGTAGTCATCAGTAACGAAGTCGAATTTCACAAGGAGAACTAGTCGGTCTGAGAAGGATTCCCAACCGACTAGTTGGACAACTAGTCGGTCAGTGAACCTTCTTAGACCGACTAATTAGTTAACAAATAGGCTTGAATAAATTAGGATAACTAGTCCATCTGAGAAGGATTTCCAACCGACTAGATCGTCATCTAGTCGGTCGGTGAACCTTCTTGGACCGACTAATTGATCAACAGTGAATGGGCTGAAACAAGCAAGGATGTCTAGTCGGTTCAAGAAGGATTTTCAACCGACTAGATCGTCATCTAGTCGGTTGGTTCTTCTACTTGAACCAACTAAGATGCAAACGAAGCCAAGAAATGAAGCGAAAAGCTTCGGGAAAGTTTCTAAGGGCTTCTAAGTCAATCCTAGAGATAAGATGATAGTTATGAAGATTTCTAGGCAAGTACAACTCAAGGCTTAACATTCTACTAAATCGAAGCTAGAAGACAATAAAAGTAAACACGACAAACCGTCTTCAAAGCTTCAACATGAAGATTCTGAATCCCTCGACTTCAATAAAACTCCTTGAGCTTCAACGAAGCTCCAGGCACAACGATCACGCATTCTGAGGAAGTCTTGGGTCTTTTAGTTGAATGACTTGAATATCTCCAACGTCATAGTCTTCGAAGCTTTTGACTCATCCATTCCTATCTTCTCTTTGGATTGAATTTCCATTCATTTGTTGATGCCATTGGCTTGAGGTTTGAGGTAGCCTTTGAGTTCTTCAAGCCAATGCTTCACCTTTGTTGATCTACCAAGTCCTCCACTTGAATCAACACGTGTAGTCACTTTTGATCTTCGTGAATCTAATTGGTGACTTTTTAGCTAACCGCAAACACATGAGTTAATCCCAATGATTTGTGTTTGATTATCATCAAAATCAAGGTGGAGAGTCCAATACTCAACACGGCTGACAATCATTTCCCATGGAATTTTCCGTGGTAGGTATTCCATGGCGAATATTAGTCATCAGCCACGGAACATTTGTCACGGATAATTCTGTGGCAAATGACTAAACATTTGCCACGGATACCATCCGTGGTGGATAATCCATGGCTAATGGACAGTTTTCCAATAGTGATTCAATCCTGTCAAACACTCACTCCTGTGTCCTAATGGTCTGCGATGATAACACCTTACAATATACCCCCATGATTGTGCATGAGGAAAGAAAATATTTTCTTAAATGACATTTTTCCAAGGCCAGTAAAGGAGAAATGCAGAATATTGACGTGTATTTATTGCCTTTGATAGATAAACTGAATGCATTATGTAATGGCTGGGTTCAGGTGTATGACACACATTGGAAACAAAATTTCACAATGCAAGCGACACTTGTGTGGACTATTAGTGACTTTCCAGCATATGGAATGTCAGCTGGTTGGAGTACGCACTGGAGGTTAGCATGTTCTTATTGTATGGAGAATTCAAATGCATTCTATTTAGAGAATGTGAGATAAAGTTATTGGTTTGATTGTCACAGCACACATTTACTAGCTGGCCATACATACCACTGATAACAATATCATTTTCTTAAAGGTAGACGTGAGCTCGACATTGCTCCCCTTCGATTGCTCACACATGTTAACTCTTTACCAGCAATTCAATTAGGAAACGCCTTTAAAAAAGTTAACATTCCCGACTTTAGAGGTCAGCACAACTAGACCAAGTAGAGAATATTCTGGGAACTTCCCTATTGGAAACATAATCAAGTTTGTCACAAGTTAAATGTGATGCACATCGAGAAAAATGTCTTTAATAATATATTTAACACTATTTTAGATGTGAGTAGGAAGACAAAAGACAATGTTGTATCACATCTTGATTTGGCCATGTTTTGCACCCGACGAGAGTTACATCTCATTACAAATGACAAATGAGGACGGCTACAACTAAAAGCAGCTTACACACTTAATAAAGAAGATCTTAGGTTGTGTTGTGCATGGGTTAAGAAATTGAAGTTCCCTGATGGTTACACATCAAATATATCCAAGTGTGTGAATTTACAACAGTGTAAACTTTTTGGCATTCAATGCTTACTCCTGATCGGCTTACATGGCATGCTTCCTAATTCTATATGGGAGTAAATCATCGAGGTGTGTAATTTTTTTAGTGAGTTGTGTTTTACAGTTTTTCATGCGAATGATATCAGACGCTAGAGATGAGTACTGGGGAAACCATCTGTAAACTTGAGAAGATATTCCCTCCATAATTCTAAGGTGTTATGGAACATTTGGTGATGCAGTTGCCATACAAAGAAAGGTTGGAGGACCAGCGCAATATACATGGAGGTATCTGTTTGAAAGATACTTGTATGGTCTTAAAAAGGTTAAAAGCAAAGCACATGTAGAAGGTTCGATAGCAGAATCTTACAATATTGAGGAAATATCAACTTTCAGCTCATTCTAATTTTGCTTAGACGTGTTGACTCGTTGGAATAACCCTCCAACAAATGATGATATGGGTGAAGTGGATGCAATGGGACGCTTAAAAATATTTATTGATCCATGGCAATCAAGTGGAGAAAATGTAGAAAGGTATTTGGCTGATCGTGAGTACAAGGCAGTCCATTTATATGTACTGAAAAGTTGTGAAGAGACTGAGAAATTCATCCAGTAAGAGCTGACTACCCTCTTAATTAATTTGTATTCTTTACATGTTCATTTTGTTGAGGCTTATGATAATATCAATTTCCAGTGCATGAAATTTGATGAAGAGGTAGCCCTCTCGAATCCACATCTTTTAAATGATGAGAAGCTAGCAACGCAAGTCGAGAATTTTGCAAAGGGGTTGCAAGATCACACATGTTGAATTTGTGTATTAATGCCAAAAACTGTGTCACTTGTTTCTATTTGAAAAGCTAGTCAAACCTTTACATATCCTTTGTATGTTAAATAGGTAGATGATCTAACTAATGAGAGGTTGATCAATGAATAAAGCAACTTAGTTGTGGGCCCGTATGTACGAGTGAAATGTTACAATAGTTACTTAGTGAATAATTATTGATTCCACACCTAATAATATGACAGAACTAAGAAGACTATGAATGACGGAATCATGGCGAGAGGGAGTTAGTATAGCCAAAATAACAAGAACTTTTATCGCGTTCTTGAGGAAATAGTGTGGTTGATATATTGTGGTGCTAAAAATATGATCGACCTATTCAAGTGTAGTTGGTTCGACATATCAAGTTGAGAGATGTCAGTTCATCAAAAGCATGTCATTATTGAAATTAAAAATAACAGACATTTAGCAATGTATGATCCATTCATTCTAGAAGAACAAGCAGAGCAAGCGTATTACACGACATACCCAGGAGCAATGAAAAATAAAACTTTGAAGGATTTATTTGTTGTATGTAAAGTTAGACTGCGTAATGATTGTAACGGATTATGTGAGAAGGAAGATGAAACCAATGTCAACCACAATGTATACCAAGAAGAGGAATCACGACATTGTAATGACATATATGAAAACAATGTATCTAGTATTAGTGGAGATTGTTAAGACCAAAATTGACTGAAACAATTGAGATCCTGACGTGGATCCTTTATTATTGAGTTGGAGCCTCGTCAGTCGGTTGATTGGGACCATAGATTGAAAGAACCAGGGTCATTGGTAGATGGTGGTTGGCTTGCAATGCTTATTCGACCCTCGAACGGATCGAGCGTCGGTGGATCGATGTTGAGAAGCTCATGTGTGACAGTCTCATAGGATCGAGACTCGATGATCTGCACCACAAGGAGGTGTCAGGAGGGTCGGATCTGGGTCCCGACCCAAATCTTCTTCGATGCTTAAGTTAGAATGGAATTTTAAAGAGGGAGGGAGCTTGGAGCAGTTGAGATCGACACACAGAGGCTCGTCTCTGGTCTGGCATTGAAAGCTCTTTTGTGGAAGAAATATATGATGAAGTATGTAATCTCAGAGTATCAGATCTCGTACCTCCCTATTATGTCTGTCTCCCCTGTATTTATAGACCTCCGGGGTCCCTTCGGTGACATTGGGAGGATAACGGTAACCAATTATGGTGCCACGATCTTCACCCTTTAATGGGGGTAACCGTCGTCCACGTTCCTGCTATTTATGAGCTCACCTTCAATCCCATATTCAATTGGTGGGAGTGCAACGAGCGATTGGTAAGTGGGCTTTGACTAGGTTAGCTTTAGGCCTCTTTAGTGGGCTCAGCAGGCCACAGTTGCTCGTCGAACGAGCCCCCTCGAGTGTCGGTCCGATGACTCAACAATGGACCCATTGTTCGACCTCAGATAATTTGCCTATTGTGGTCAAGAGACGTTACATCACATTAATGTCGCACGCAGTCGAGGAATTAATACTATTTAAGCATGTCTAATTACTTTTTGTAAGATTGGTATTAGCTAGATATGGTTTCAAGTGGTGGCTGTGTCTAGATATCACCTCAATCGTATAAGATTTGTTGGAAACCTTCACTTTGATATTGATATCCCAACCTCATCCTGACATCCATTGGCTATGGTGTCTAGATCAGCAAGGGTAGACATAGAGCCGGTGACGAAGTCATCAACCGTAGAGAGATCAACATCATCCACATAGTCCTTAAAAATATATCACTTGACGTGCATGTATCTTTTACTATGTTGTGGTACAACAAAAGCAAAAGATGCTACGTACGGAAACTTTTCTATTACCAACAAACACGTATGCAACATGCATAAGTTGAGCTTCAAAAAACTATAAAACTTTGACGAATCGTGATCAAAGAACTAAAATCTTTGACGAGTTGAGCACGTAGCTTAGGTGCGACACTCTCGTAGGATCAAGACTCGATGATCTGCACCACAGGGATGCGTCCGGGGGGTCGGATCTGGGTCCCGACCCAAATCCCCTCCGATGCTTAAGTTAGAATATTAGAACTTAAGAGAGGGAGGGAGCTTAGAGCGGCTGAGATCGACAAACAGAGGCCGTCTCAGGTCTGGCGTCGAAAGCTCTTTTGTGAATGAAATATATGATGAATTATGCAATCTCAGAGTATCAGATCTCGTAGCTCCCTATTATGTCTGTCTCCCCTGTATTTATAGACCTCCGGGGTCCCTTCGGTGACATTGGGAGGATAACGGTCACCAATTATGGTGTCACGATCTTCACCCTTTAATAGTGGTAACCGTCGTCCACGTCACTGCTATTTATGAGCTCACCTTCAGGGTTCGGGTTGGGTCCTTTCCACGTTGGACGATTTGATCGTCGAACGCGTGATCTACGGCTTTGATTGTATTAATTGCCCCTCAAATTACTTGTTTTCCCCATTTAATAATCCATCTTAACGCCGTTAAACACCAGAATTCAGTTGCTCCTTCCCTCTTCCCACCTCTGCCCCATCTGTGCCTTCTCTCCTCCCGCCTCCGACCCAACACCTCCCATGTTTCCGTGCTCTTTTTGTCTTCCATCCAAATTCTCCAATTGATGATATAACTGAGTGTAAGTTAAGTTTGCTGATTGAATTGACTATAGCAGGGAAAAGAGGGGATGGGGCGTGGCTGGGGTGGGGGCAAGGCCGGGGGGGCATGGAAACATGGGAGGTGTTGGGTCGGAGGCGGGAGGAGAGAAGGCGCAGATGGGGCAGAGGTGGGAGGAGAAAAGGAGCAAACGAATTCTGGGGTGTAACGGCGTTAAGATGGATTATTAAATGAGGAAAACAAGTAATTGGAGGGGCAATAAATACAATCAAATCCTACGGCGCGCTGATCACGCATTGAATGATCAAATCGTCCAACGTGGAAAGGACCCAAACCGAACCCCACCTTCAGTCCCAGGTTCAATATAGATAGTATTGATTTTGTTTTAATGAATATTTGGCCCTAGAGCATATTTTGAGTCACTTAGACAAGCAAGATCGATTTTGTTTTGATAAACATCTAGCAACAGACTGTTTACGCATGGCTAATTACTTTTCCTAAGATTGGTATTAGCTAGATATGGTTTCAGGTGGTGGCTGCGTCTAGATATCACCTCAATCATAAAAGATTTGTTGGAAACATTCACTTTGGTATTGATATCCCAACCTCATCCTGACATCCATTGGCTAAGGTGTCTAGACCACCAAGGGGAGAAAAAGAGCCGGCGACGAAGTCACCAACCGCAGAGAGATCAACATCATCCACATAGTCCTTCAAAATATATCGCTTGACGTGCATGTATCTTTTACTATTTTGTGGTACAACAAAAACAAAATAATCAACGTACGGAAACCTTTTTATTACCAACAACACATGATATGCAACATGAAGACGTTGGGAATCAAAAAACTAAAGTCGGTTTTAAATCTCGTAACCAGAACAGTGGTAGATACAGGTAAAGGTCACATTTATATATAATATTTAATACTACAGAAACCATTCTATTAATATTTAATACCAACAGCATGCAAACACACATACGGTGCATGCTTATTTGAACCAAGTTTTATTAATAATAGGAAGAAGCTGCTGAGAGCGTGGATGGACAACTGATTGCCAATCCATCGCCTAGTTGTCGGAGTAATCGACAGTACGGAATTGAGCGAGTAGCCTGTCCACCGTCTTCCCGTCAACTTGGAAGGCCTTTTCAAGGACATGAGCAGGGACCGGCGGCTGCGACCCGAACACCGCATCAGCAACGTTAACCCTCCCTGGGTTCTGGCCGCCAAAGGCCGCAAGCGCCACGGCGTTGGTGCTGTCAAGATTGAGCTGGAAGTGGGTGAGACCTTGAGGGAAGACAAAGATGTCACCCTTGCGAAGAACCTTGGCGAAGAGTTTGTAATCGGGGCCGGACGTCACGAATGCGGCATAGAGAGATCCTTCCAGCACGGTTAGGATCTCGCTGGCTCGTGGATGGGAGTGAGGAGTGTTGAGTCCATAGGGTGCAAAGTCGACTCGAGCTATGCCGACGCCGAGGGTGTTGAGGCCTGTTATGTTGGCGGCACCGAGTAGGGTGGCGTCAGCCCCCTGCGGGTTGTTTGTGTCGCCTGGCTTGTCGAGCCCAGAGAAGAAGAAGTCGTCGGCCGTCACCCTTTCCGGGTCCTTGCACGCAAACCCATTCACAGATACTGCATGCATGCAACACGGACGGACGCTGGTTAATTAGAGTTACGCAATTGCCGATACTAGGAAAAGCTTTCATTAATCCAGTATGGTTTTAATCTGCTACGTACAAAGAAGTCTAAGAAATTAATCTTCGTTAAGCATTGATTAAAAGCAAATTAATTTTAAGCAGTACCTCTGGACGTCACGTCGGCGACGCAGAAGTCCTGCAAAGGACTGGGATCAGAAGCGAATGCATGAGAGAAGGTGAAGGCAAGGAGAGCGAGGAAATGGATACTGCAGCCACCCATTGCCATTTGCAGAACTGATGAGAACCGGAGCTAGCTCTGAGTGTCGATGTTCAATGGGGGACGTCGTAGGTTTAGTATATATACCCAGTGAAATGGAGACGAGCCACCTTAATTCTTATGCTCAACATCATGCATGACGTCTTGGTTACAAATTCCTATTGGCACATGCAACAAATGCATTGTGAACAGAGAGTTTTATTTTGTTTTTTCATCCCAAATTTTATCACCATTTTCGTGCCGATAATTCAAAGAAGCCGTACCCTACCACCCTGAAATGGGAGACTTGTCTATTTTTATTAGAGCGATAAGAAAAAGATGGGCGTACCCCCAAGAGGAGAAACGTCTAAGAATTCAGTGGTTTTGCCTCTCTCTTTTTCATAGAAGAACCCACATAGTCTTTTTTGGTTGCGGATTGTGTGCGGTGTGGGAATAGATGGACCCTCAAAAGTATATGTCATGTCTAACAAAACACAAATACAACTCATGTACATGCCAAACAAGAGACAAACAAGAGTGTAAACATGAACATACCTTAATTTGATGATATATCTATATATCTATTCTATATTTGATGAAGAATTTGAATGATGTCCTACTAGGACAAGTGATTAGGACAAATGGGCTTATGACTAGGATAAGGGCTTGATGACTAGGACTGTGAATTTGAACGTTGTCTGCACTGTGCTTAAAAGCATATACATTTCCTTGGTGTATACGTATGTCGTATATGGTACGAAAATGTCTTTCCCACCATAGCTCCATGGTTACCATATTTTACTAAGAAAAACAAATATAACTCTAAAATATGGGGGTGCAAGAAATCAAATATCTTCCAGCTTGAACATCTTTCTCAAATCAGCAATATCCATATGCCCACTGCAACATCTCCCAGCTCGAACATCTGCATATCCCAAGATCAGTTTTAGAATGACATCTCAACCAACAATCAAATGTACGAGCTTGCATCATCTATGTAAAATGTTGGATACCTGCAGATTATTATGTTTAATGTAATCGCATATTCTCTTCACAACATCAGAGTGTGGTAAAATGCTTGGTTCTCATTGAGGCATTCCATCAAACAGGCTATGTGCAAGTTGTCCCATTAACAAGGGCTTGAACTCACAAACAACCTCTGGCGCAATCAAATCCTCAAACTCAAACCCATGAATCGACCTCTCTAAACTCAAAGCAAACAACCCAGCAACCCAAAAAAAGAAACATGTATTTCTCTCACGAAAAAAAATAGAAAAAGATTGAAGAAGAAGAATTGAGCTGACTTTGTGAAAAATAATCAAAGATGGCAAATTTAAGATCAAAGATCGCTGCTTTATCAAAGATCAAAACTGTATAAAACACTTATCAGGAGATGGGGTGAAGGAGGAGCAGCCGCTTGAAGGAGCGAGAGGACGGAGCAGCCCGATCTGGACGCGTGAGAGGAGCTCTCAAGTGAAACCCTAGACTGGATCGCTAGGCTTTGGGGTGCTGAGATTATGGTGGAGCTCTGTTGGAGGAGAGACGGAGAGGGTCGAAAGCTTCGTGCGAATTGCGTTCTGAGCGAGAGAGGGGTCGCATGGCATCGGCGTAATTTTCACGAAGTTTTCGATCGAAATGAGTCGAGTCCCAAGTGAAGCAGACATGACCGCACGATCAGATCGGACGGTGGAGAACCAATTCTGCACAGATAAGATACCTGGGGCTGTGCACATGCACAGTTTACCCCATATATATATATATATATATATATATATATATATATATATATATATATATATATATATATATATATATATATATATATATATATATATATGAGGGAAATGTGCCTAAGAATGACCTCGGGTAGAGATACCTGAGCACACCCCCGCTGTTCGGGGGTTGTGAGTATTTTTTTTTGAAATTTTTTTTTTCCGTAGGTAGATATACTTGTTATGTAGCTCCCCACAAAATTTCAGCTCGATCCGACACCGTTTGAGCCTCCGTTCATCGATTTCAAAAACGTTGCGCAAAACTGTCCAGAATTTGGACAGTTTTGCGTAACGTTTTTGAAATCGATGAACGGAGGCTCAAACGGTGTCGGATCGAGCTGAAATTTTGTGGGGAGCTACATAACAAGTATATATACCTACTGCAAAAAAAAAATTTCAAAAAAAAATACTCACAAACCCCGAACAGCGGGGGTGTGCTCAGGTATCTCTACCCGAGGTCATTCTTAGGTACATTTTTTGCTATATATATATATATATATATATATATATATATATATATATATATATATATATATATATATATATATATATATATATGGGTAAAGTGTTCCTAGGGTGACTCCTTAGATGAAATCTAAGGAGTCGCCCCCATTTTCCCTCATATCCCACAATTTTTTTGGATTTTATTTTTCATGGGGTTGTTGTTCAACTCATGGATGATCAACATACCAAAAATCAAGCCATTCCAATACTTTTAGAGCCATCATCTACCCCTTGCAACTTCAACGGTCTGAAAACGTGCTGAAAACCCCATGAAGTTGCAAGGGGTAGATGGAGGCTCTAAAAGCATTGGAATAAATTGATTTTTGGTATGTTGATCATCCATGAGGTGAACAAGAACCCCATGAAAAAAAATTCCGAAAAAAAATGTGGGATATGGGGAAAATGGGGGCGACTCCTTAGATTGAATCTAAGGAGTCACCCTAGGAACACTTTACCCTATATATATATATATATATATATATATATATATATATATATATATATATATATATATATATATATATATATATATGAGGAGGGATCAAATGACCCCCAAAAATAACCCCTATCAAAAATCCTATGCCCCATATTTTTTCGGAAGATCGGAACCGTTCATATTGATCTCCACCCTCTAAATACCTGACCCACCAATTTTCAACCCGATCCCATGTGTTTTGCCCGTTCATTCATCCGACCCAAATTTAACGGTTTCGCATGAACAAAACTTTTGCGAATGGTTGATGAATGGGCAAAACACATGGGATCGGGTTGAAAATTGGTGGGTCGGGTATTTAGAGTATGGAGATCAAGATGAACGGTTCGGATCTTCCGAAAAAATGGGGGGAATAGGATTTTTGATGGGGGGTTATTTTTGGGGGTCATTTGATCCCTCATATATATATATATATATATATATATTCGGGTGCGAAAAAACCCGTGCGAAAGCCGTGCGAAAACTTTTTTTTTATTTTTTTGAAATTTTTTTTCAAAAATTCTTTTTTTGATGTTTAATCCATACAATTATATACCCCAGGGAAAATAATGGGTGAACCCGTTGGGGATTAGAGCACCCATCCACCCGTTACAAATTTAACGGTCTCAAAACGTGCGAATTTGATGAAATGTCTTGATCGAATGCCAAATGACATTATTTCTCAACCATTATTTTTTGAGGAGGGTATAACAACATATAATGAGGGTGGAAAAAAGAATTTTTGAAAAAAAAATTTCAAAAAAAAGATAAAAACATTTAACTTTGAAAAGATAAAAACATTTATCTGTCCACAGTTTTGCGTAACGTTTTTGAAATCGATGAACGGAGGCTCAAACGGTGTCGGATCGAGCTGAAATTTTGTGGGGAGCTTCCTAACACGTATATCTAACTACTGCAAAAAAAATTTCAAAATAAATACTTTTAGGTCGACCAAAATGCGGACAGCGCTGGAAAAATTTCCATCGCTGTCAGCTCTTCTCCATTTTTCACTATATATATATATATATATATATATATATATATATATATATATATATATATATATATATATAATAATGGCTATCATACGTCATATGAAAGCCTCTCTCATACGCCCTCTCACATAAAGCATCCAAGTATAACCAAGTACAAGCCCATGTGGGCTTGTACTTGGGTGCTATATGTGAAAGGGCGTATGTGAGAGGCTCTTATATGGCGCATAATACCCATTATTCTTATATATATATTTATATATATTTATATATATATATGGGTAAAGGGATCCTAAGGTGCCTCCTTAGATCCAATCTAAAGAGGCGCCCCCAATTCCCCACATCTCACACATTTTTTTTGAAATTTTTTTCATGGGTTTATTGTTCACCTCATGGATGATCAACATATCAAATTTCAAGGGATTTCAATACTATTTGAGCCACCATCTACCTCTTGCAACTTCGTGTGGTTTTAAGCACGTTTTCAAACCGTTGAATTTGTAAGGGGTAGATGGTGGCTCAAAAAATATTGGAATATCTTGAAATTTGTTATGTTGATCATCCATGATGTGAACAATAACCCCATAAAAAAATATTTCCAAAAAAATTGTAGGAGATGTGGGGAAATGAGGGCGCCTCCTTAGATTTTCATCTAAGGAGGCACATTAGATACCCTTTTTCATATATATATATATATATATATATATATATATATATATATATATATATATATATATATATATATAACATTTGACAACAATTTTTGAATCCTAGGGCTGACTAGGACAAGATAAAAAGTGGCTGGGATTTGATCTTGATAAATCAACAGTTGAGATGATGTTTAGAGAAAATTTTGGGAGGGAAAATATTAACTTTCAAAACCGGAATGGGTCATGGATCGCTGACATGGCATGGATTTAATGTGATCTTGTCACATGGATCGATGACATGGCAAGCAATCAAGGGCTGTGATGAAATCTATTTTTTGTTTTAGCTTTAATTGCAGCAGTGCTACTTCTTTTGCATTTAATTGCCCATTTTCGTCATAGCACCTGACCCAAAAACACCCCATCACCTTCCCATTAAAAATGGTCTCTTCTTTCCTCCAAACTTGAAGATCTCAAAGAGAAGCTCTCCTTCCATCTGCTTCCATCCATTTCGTTTTTAGTGATGTAAGGTCTATCCTTTTTCGTGATCAAAGAGAAGCTCTCCTTCCAGTTTGTTTTTAGTGCGTGGTGTGCACGGCGTGGATCCGACAGCCGGAGAACCACATTTTGGTGATCTATGGCAGGTCGAGGACCGCCACCTCTCCTGCTTGCCTTGAGTCTTTGCTATCTGCTGGTCCCATGGTTTCTTTCTTGCTCTCTCAGTCTGTTGTTGAGTTTTAGTTGCTGTGTGGTTTTCTTAATGAATCAATCAGCCGGTTTTGTTGCAGGCTAGATTTTAGATTTGCGATTAGGGAAGAAGGCGGTGGCCCCTTATGGTTCGCGGTTTATCCCAGTTGAGATTAATTTGTATGTTCTACTCCCAGTGGGTGCAAGTGAGTGCTAATATCACACACTCACCAAAAAAGATTTAATTTTTGGTGTGGTTTATATGTAGCTTGAGCTGATCAATTAGAAAAAATCATTATAACAGTTCTCTTTCCATCTGCTTTCTATTTGGTGCATTTGATTTCTTTTTTTTGGGTTCTATTAGGTTTGCAGATTTCGGAATCAGGATGAAATGTGGGAGAAATCAAACCACCTTGGGGATAGCTCGTAGTAACGTGATAGCCATCTTGGGGATGTAGCCCTGAAACCAAACCACCTTGCAATAAGGAAAAAGTGGCCTTATAATCTGCGACCCAGCCCAAGCATCATGAAGAGTAGGAGATTTAGAAATCCAGGACCAAGAATCATCACCAGAAGTCAAAGAAACGGTATCAATAATGTGACGGACGGGAAGAAGAGTGCTGCTAGCCACCCATCTCTCATCAAACCAATAATCACTGACCATATTCCCCTCTTCCCCAATAGGGACATCATAGGAGTCACTAAGAGGGCCACCAGGCAACCAATTATCATACCAGAAGAGAGTAGATGCCCCATCTCTGACATTGCGTTTGGTGAGCTTTTTGGTGAACTCTCGGCAGTGCAAAATATATTTCCACGTACCAGATTGCATAGGATGAGACTTAGCCAGATACAACCCCTGTTTACTCATATACTTACTCCTCATGTAGGAAGCCAAGATCTCCCCATGTGTAAGCATACGCCATGTCAGCTTTATACCATAAGCATTATTCAAATCCGTGAACTTTCTAATCCCCACATCTCCTTCCTGCTTGGTCAAACACATGTCATCCCACGCCCATTGTAATGACCCCAAAATTCACATACGTGTATTAATACGTATTCTTGGACGTATATAGATGCGTATAAATTTTTGGGAGTCCTTATGTATTTTATTTAATTTTGTCAAGCTAAATATTATTTTTAAATAATTTGTATGACATGATTTTATTAAATGAAGTATATGGTTGGAATACTAATGTCTTGATGAGTAAGTATTGCATGTGTATTAAGTGTGTATAATTATTTTCTAAAAGACAAATCCTAATTTTTCCTAAGTGACACTGTAACGACCACTTTTCGTCGTACGTTGTTCGTGCACGTGCTTTTGGCCGTGCACGTGTTTGCTTTAGACTATATTTGTTTGTGAACACTTTTGTGTGATAGGCCGTTGTGAACGTCTCTGAGAGTATTAAATAGTGGCACTATTTTGAAACGACGTTTCTCGAGGCGTTTTCCCACAATTTAATCTTACTCGATGAGACGTGACGATTCTCACTCTTGACGGGAGACGTTTCTATTTTTAGTTTCGTCGTCCGACGTCGAATTTGAGATCCGTCTTCTTAGTTAGCTCACATTCATCATCACGATCACCCCGATATTTATTTTATAATTTTTGGAGTTTATTTGACCACCTTTATATTTTTAACAAGTTTTATATTATTTTTAATAATTTATTTTTAAATTAATTTCGGCCAAATAAAATTTATTTGAGTTTAAAACGTTTTAAAGAATTTTTGAGCCAATTTCCAGCTCATTTGGACCAGGTCAAATCCTAGATTGGATTGGAGAAGTTTGAATTCAAATTTCAAATCTTTTTGAATTCTAATCCTATTAGATTTAGCCCTAGACCAAGTCAACCCACCTATACTATATAAACAACCCCTAGCAAGTCCTATTTTCGAAAGAAATTAGCCCTAGCCTCTTCCAAAGTCATTTTGGACGTTGCGACGAATCGTCGCAACGTTGCGACGTTCAGCACCCCGCACGACCGAGGAAATCCCCCGCATTCGCCCGCTCCGACCGGTCGCCCCGCCCGCATCCAACGCCGCCCGCATCGCAGCACGTCGCCCCGCTGCAGCTGTGTTCGACCGAGAGATCCTCTCGGTCTGACCGAGAAGCACAGCCCCGCATCGCCGCTCCCGTTCACCCGCTCCGCTCCGTGCCCGACCGACGCTCCCGCCCGCATCGTCCCATGTCTGACCGAGCGGATCGCCCGCCTCCGCAACGTTGCAACGATTGCAACGTTGCAGCGCCGCTTCCCCGCATCCAGCCGCTGTGACCGACCCGCCCCAAGCGCCCGACCGATGGCCCTCTCCGCACCCGCCACTGCGACCGATCCCGCAGCTGCACAAGCCCCGTTCCCTAGTGTCCGACCGAGGGTTTCTCCCGCATTGGAGGGGTACGACCGACGGCCACTTGTCGCAACCCCGCACCCGTCGCACCGCTTGCCACCGTGGGCCCCCCAAGTTCTCCAGAGTTATTGTGGGTCCCCCAAAGGCCCCTAGGAGTACTGTGGGCCCCACCAAGGTGCTTGCTCGTCGAGGATTCGTCGCGTACGACGTCGTCGCACGTCGTAGCCCGTCGTCGCACGTGCGAGCTTTGGAATCTGGAACCGTCGCCCCGGTTGAAGCCCTGAATTTTCCAGCGAGGAATATATTTTGGAATCAGGAATTGGAGCGCGTTCTATTATTCCAACCCCCGGCGTCGCTACCCGACGCCGGTGTAGCTTTCGCGTCGTGTTGAGGTAACGTTTCGCACCCCTAGGACCCCCAACCCAATTGCATGCTAATCAAGACTAAAATTGATGTTTTTAAAGTATTTTAAATGTTTTAAATTCACTAATCAAGATTAATAATATGGACTTTAGGCCGGTGGACTTTGCACGTAGGATAATTGTGATTCTTGGACTCATTGGACGCTGTGCTCAGACGTTGTACTTACAGGCAAGTGAAACTTGCCAACTCTTGTGTAGGGCCATATTTTTAGGCCACTTTCTTGTTCCTAGCGTAAAAGAGACTAGTCAGTGAAATGATAGCTGGCTAGACGCCTACTTGATCTAGTTTGACAACGAAACTAGATCCGTCACCTAATTAATCTAGCTTGACAACGAAGCTAGATCCAACCCTTAAACTTGTTGTTCATGCATACTAAACTGTCACGTTTACTTTCCTTACCTGTACGCACTTTTAACTGCCATGCATTGCATCTTACATGTCATCCCAGTTGATTGTTGCATTCGTAGCACACGCTACAATACTTGTACTCCTTGAATACTACTTCCGGGGGAAACGGGCCTCATGTGTTGGTCAAAAGCCAATGCCCGGGTTCCCTGGACCGGCTAGGTGCACCCCTACGCCATACTTGTTTACACACTTCCTGGCTCGTGGACCAGAAGCGGGCCTCATGTGTTGGCCAGAAACCAATGCCCGATACACGTGGAGGGGTAGGGATAAACGGTTACTTGAGCTAGGAGCTGGCCGTGCAGCCACTCTAGCCAAAGAACGGAATCTCTGTGCACGAGGTGCTTACTTTTCTTGTCTTGTACTTGTCTTGTGAATGTCATGCCATGCTCGTACTTTACTTTACTTTACTTTACTTTACTTTACTTGTTGCACTCCTTACCTTAAACTGCCATGTCAATACAACATGCTAGAACTGCTAGGTTGCTTTACTTTTACCACCTTTCAGTTTCACTTGCACAAGTCTTCCAGACTTGCTGACATGTGCCCCTTGCTCTTTTGGGTGCCACATGTTAGACCCTGAGCCAGAGACCGTTGCTGAGTACGTGATGTGTTGCTGACGCGGAGTCTGAGCCCATGATTGCCCAGGAGGATTTTGGTGGACCCGGTGACCATGCTTTGAGTTTCTGGTTGAGCTTTATGTTGTTTTAGGCCTTTTGTTAGTTGTTGGTGCGTAGCACCGTTGTTTTGTACTTGTACTTTTGTTGGCCATGTTTGGGCCTTTAGTCTCTTTCTTTTAGCCTGGTGGCTTTTTCTGCGATGTTGGAAACTTATTTTATGGATATTCTGAGATGTTTCTTTGTCTCATTTCATTATTATTATCTTTGTTTCGTTCGCGTTGCAAGGACCTGCAGTTTTAAGTTTGATTGACGCTTATCGGACTTGCAGCTTTGTAGCTTCAAGTCTGAGCGGACCTTCTCACGCTTCGCCTCCATATTTTTGGGAAGCGGGGCGTGACAGACACCTCACCCTTTGATGTGTCAATAGCTCCTTGATCCTTACCTAACCCAAGGCTTGGTGGCATACTTAGAGGATTTTAGGGAGATGAGGTGGCTACTCTAAGAATAAGAAAGAAAGGTTTCATTCACTCACTCTCTCCCCAAAGATCAGACCGAATTCATCTCTTTCCGTTGCTTTCTCTTAGACATTAGGGGGACTGAGTACCCATAGGGCTACGCCACCCTCACTCTGCACACCCCCGTAGCATCCCTGTCGTCATTTGGGTTCTGTTGCTCATTCTGGGAGCTTGTGAAGGAGAAGAGAAGGAGAAGGAGAAGGTTTGAAGAAGGAGGAGCCATAGGGATTTGGGCTACCCCCTTGTCTCTCATCACCCCTGAGGTAGGATTCCATCTCCAACTAGTATTAGAGTTGCATGCTTAGTTTCATGGTTTTTGTTGACGTTTTACCTTTTCTTATGTTAATCCTGAGATTTGTATGGTTGTGCGCGGTGAGCAATCCTGAGATTTGTATGGTTGTGCGCGGTGAGCAATCCTGAGATTTGTATGGTTGTGCGCGGTGAGCAATCCTGAGTTTGTATGGTTGTGTGCGGTGAGCAATCCTGAGTTTTGGGTGGTTTTGTGCGGAGAGCAAATCTGGACAGATTTACATGCTGATTGTTTTGCTTAGTCCTCCCAATCTAGAATTGAGTTTGCTCTGAAATTTTTATGGTTTAAAGATTGGACTGTTATCTATAACTTTCATGTTGAGAACTTTTACTAATTCGGCCTGTAATTAGGATTAATAATTCCATATTTACAACATGTATGAATTTCATCTAGTCTTGACACAGTTTGGCAAAACGTAGATCAGTCTCTACACACTCCATAGAAATTGATGAACTTAGTCTCGTTAGAAAGATAACAACTTTTTCTACAACTTTCTGTGAGTGCACATTTTCGAGATTCTAACTGTAACATGTCCTAAACTAGTAATCTTTACAGCTCTTAGAATCTGTCTGAAAAACAGATTCTACATGTCTCACCAAATAATTCACCATAAATCACTCAGTTCATATTTCTGCATGAAACTTTATAGGTGAATTCAGAACAACTATATCTACAACTTTCATTTGTATTGTATATGCATGTTTGATACAAACATTATGGATAAATGTGCTTCTTAATTTGACTGTTCTGTTTTTCCAGCAAGCTGAAAGATTTGAATGTTGTTTTAAGCTCTTGTTGAGGTTAAACTTGCCATTAATGTTCTTAATCATTTCTGTTACATGATGATATGTGGTTTATGTTCTTGGCAATGCAAAATGATGATGTGAACATGGTTATACGTTTTATGAGAAATGAGAAAGGGAATGCACAAGGCGATGCATGTCCCAAATATGTGATGAACTGTGGAAAGAAAAGAAATGGAAGATGTTATGTTTCATGAAAATGACTAAGTCCTCTTAAAGGAGGGTGACATGGGGTTTGGGGGAAACACGGGTAAATTAAAGGAGTTAAGGAGCGGACAGATGACATGAATTCTCACCCGCTGTATCACTCCCGGAAGGGCGAGTTGAAAGGGTTAGAGAGGCCGCTGGTGTACCCGTGATGCACCATGACGGTAATTGATGGTTTACTCCGTTTGTCCCACAGAAAAACCGAGCAGGTCTCGCTCTAGTGCCTTGCCCCGTTCGGGCATAGAGTTGCGAGAGGCCCCCTCCGGTGCCCGTGTTGCTGGTTGGGGTACCACTTTTCACCCACCCTGGGTGAAGTCCGACTCCTTAAGGTCCTAAGATTTATCCGGGTTCCAAAATGCTAAGCAATGAATTAATTGTTAATCATTATTACTCTTGTAGCAATGGTAAATGTATGCGTTGTTTACTTGTGTTTCTTTACTATGGTTCTTTTATGTTGTATATCATTGTTGTACACCTTACATGTTGCACGTGCACGCTTTCACATGTTCATAAGTATAGTTGTTACTTCCTTTACTACAGTAGATGTTTATGCCATGACATACACTCTGCCTGTTCACGTGCACCCTTTCTACACTTCATGTAAGGACTAGTTGAGATATGGAATTCCTACTGGGTCACGCGTTGACGTGCCCCACCGTTGACTTTTCAGGTTGGTTCTTTGAGTTGGAGGCCCCTTGACTCAGTTGGTTGGAGTTGCGGGTTGTGAGAAGTGTGGTTGACTTGGGAGTGGTGTTGTACTTGGGTGAGATGTGAGTTTTTGTACCTTATTGAGATGTGGGTAATATTGTATATGGATTTGTATAAGGAAGTTGTATACGAACAGTTTTATTTATATACATCAGTGCTTGAGTTGTTGGTTCTCTTGTGTTTTGGGTTGACTGGAATACTATATGTACTATCCCAGCAGTGCGCAGTGGACCTGCTTGTGTTTGTAATTTCGTATTTTCTTCGTAGCACCCATCTCTTTAGGAATACCTGATACGGATTCTTACTTATCCGGTATCCCGGGGAGCGGGGCGATATACAATACAAATGAAAGTTGTAGATATAGTTGTTCTGAATTCACCTATAAATTTTCATGCAGAAATATGAACTGAGTGATTTGTGGTGAATTATTTGGTGAGACATGTAGAATCTGTTTTTCAGACAGATTCTAAGAGCTGTAAAGATTACTAGTTTAGGACATGTTACAGTTAGAATCTCGAAAATGTGCACTCACAAAAAGTTGTAGAAAAAGTTGTTATCTTTCTAACGAGACCAAGTTCATCAATTTCTATGGAGTGTGTAGAGACTGATCTACGTTTTGCCAAACTGTGTCAAGACTAGATGAAATTCATACATGTTGTAAATATGGAATTATTAATCCTAATTACAGGCCGAATTAGTAAAAGTTCTCAACATGAAAGTTATAGATAACAGTCCAATCTTTAAAACATAAAAATTTCAGAGCAAACTCAATTCTAGATTGGGAGGACTAAGCAAAACAATCAGCATGTAAATCTGTCCAGATTTGCTCTCCGCACAAAACCACCCAAAACTCAGGATTGCTCACCGCACACAACCATACAAACTCAGGATTGCTCACCGCGCACAACCATACAAATCTCAGGATTGCTCACCGCGCACAACCATACAAATCTCAGGATTGCTCACCGCGCACAACCATACAAATCTCAGGATTAACATAAGAAAAGGTAAAACGTCAACAAAAACCATGAAACTAAGCATGCAACTCTAATACTAGTTGGAGATGGAATCCTACCTCAGGGGTGATGAGAGACAAGGGGGTAGCCCAAATCCCTATGGCTCCTCCTTCTTCAAACCTTCTCCTTCTCCTTCTCTTCTCCTTCACAAGCTCCCAGAATGAGCAACAGAACCCAAATGACGACAGGGATGCTACGGGGGTGTGCAGAGTGAGGGTGGCGTAGCCCTATGGGTACTCAGTCCCCCTAATGTCTAAGAGAAAGCAACGGAAAGGGATGAATTCGGTCTGATCTTTGGGGAGAGAGTGAGTGAATGAAACCTTTCTTTCTTATTCTTAGAGTAGCCACCTCATCTCCCTAAAATCCTCTAAGTATGCCACCAAGCCTTGGGTTAGGTAAGGATCAAGGAGCTATTGACACATCAAAGGGTGAGGTGTCACTTAGGAAAAATTAGGATTTGTCTTTTAGAAAATAATTATACACACTTAATACACATGCAATACTTACTCATCAAGACATTAGTATTCCAACCATATACTTCATTTAATAAAATCATGTCATACAAATTATTTAAAAATAATATTTAGCTTGACAAAATTAAATAAAATACATAAGGACTCCCAAAAATTTATACGCATCTATATACGTCCAAGAATACGTATTAATACACGTATGTGAATTTTGGGGTCATTACATCCTACCCACCTTAAAATAAAGTCCGTCCTCGGACTTTCCAACTCAGGACATAACTAAGGGTGAATAGAGATATATATGGTCAATCTACCCCAAACTTATATATAAACACATTCATATATAATCACTTATATCATTTCACAATACACAAATTCATGGTTTGTACAAACATACACACGTATATATATATATATACATATATAGACATACGACCTTGTATGTCTCCTAGCATATATCCAAGCACACATATACATGTCATCACATAAAGTCTCATACAACAATATCAATACACATAGATACTCACCTAATGATATATCTATCCAAACACTGGTGTAAGCGTATCCACTTACAGCCATACATATATCATATACTCATCACATATATCAACACATAGAACTAATATTCTTAAGACATAGCCACACATACATGGGTGGAACTCAAAGATCCACACATGCTTCTGCACACTCTACATGTGCATACATCACATATAGTATATAACCACTACACAATATAACTATACACTACATGTACCTCAATCAATTATATAACCCAATTATACACAATACTCATAAGTCAACCATATATTAACACATATACTTCAAATACAATCACATAGCCATATAATCATTCGTACATATACCATAGTCATATGTACATGAGTATATCATCTCAATATGCTCGACAAGCCATATTCAACATTTATAGAGCTACAGACGTATAGGTACACATACATACACACATAGATATATACACACATTCTTATTCAATCAACACTCTAGTGTCTATCCTCAGGGCTCTATACCTCAAACTTCTGATATCGGGGCTATATCTTAAGGCGGAACTCCTACCCACCTTAAGACCAAACTACCTCTGGAACACTACACGCACTACCCTTACACAGCCGCAGTGCGGAGACCTGCATGGGCCGTCACCTATAACGCCCCGCTCCCCGGGATACCGGATAAGTACGAATCCGTATCAGGTATTCCTAAAGAGACGGGTGCTACGAAGAAAATACGAAATTACAAACACAAGCAGGTCCACTGCGCACTGCTGGGATAGTACATATAGTATTCCAGTCAACCCAAAACACAAGAGAACCAACAACTCAAGCACTGATGTATATAAATAAAACTGTTCGTATACAACTTCCTTATACAAATCCATATACAATATTACCCACATCTCAATAAGGTACAAAAACTCACATCTCACCCAAGTACAACACCACTCCCAAGTCAACCACACTTCTCACAACCCGCAACTCCAACCAACTGAGTCAAGGGGCCTCCAACTCAAAGAACCAACCTGAAAAGTCAACGGTGGGGCACGTCAACGCGTGACCCAGTAGGAATTCCATATCTCAACTATTCCTTACATGAAGTGTAGAAAGGGTGCACGTGAACAGGCAGAGTGTATGTCATGGCATAAACATCTACTGTAGTAAAGGAAGTAACAACTATACTTATGAACATGTGAAAGCGTGCACGTGCAACATGTAAGGTGTACAACAATGATATACAACATAAAAGAACCATAGTAAAGAAACACAAGTAAACAACGCATACATTTACCATTGCTACAAGAGTAATAATGATTAACAATTAATTCATTGGTTAGCATTTTGGAACCCGGATAAACCGTAGGACGCTAAGGAGCCGGACTTCACCCAGGGTGGGTGAAAAGTGGTACCCCAACCAGCAACACGGGCACCGGAGGGGGCCTCTCGCAACTCCATACCCGAACGGGGCAAGGTACTGGAGCGAGACCTGCTCGGTTTTTCTGTGGGACAAACGGAGTAAACCATCAATTACCGTCATGGTGCATCACGGGTACACCAGCGGCCTCTCCAACCCTTTTCAACTCGCCCTTTTGGGAGTGATGCAGCGGGTGAGAATTCATATCATCTGTCCGCTCCTTAACTCCTTTAATTTACCCGTGTTTCCCCCAAACCCCATGTCACCCTCCTTTAAGAGGACTTAGTCATTCTCATGAAACATAACACTTTCCATTTCTTTTCTTTCCACAGTTCATCACATATTTGGGACATGCATCGCCTTGTGCATTCCCTTTCTCATTTCTCATAAAACGTATAACCATGTTCACATCATCATTTTGCATTGCCAAGAACATAAACCACATATCATCATGTAACAGAAATGATTAAGAACATTAATGGCAAGTTTAACCTCAACAAGAGCTTAAAACAACATTCAAATCTTTCAGCTTGCTGGAAAAACAGAACAGTCAAATTAAGAAGCACATTTCTCCATAATTTTTGTATCAAACATGCATATACAATACAAATGAAAGTTGTAGATATAGTTGTTCTGAATTCACCTATAAATTTTCATGCAGAAATATGAACTGAGTGATTTATGGTGAATTATTTGGTGAGACATGTAGAATCTGTTTTTCAGACAGATTCTAAGAGATGTAAAGATTACTAGTTTAGGACATGTTACAGTTAGAATCTCGAAAATGTGCACTCACAGAAAGTTGTAGAAAAAGTTGTTATCTTTCTAACGAGACCAAGTTCATCAATTTCTATGGAGTGTGTAGAGACTGATCTACGTTTTGCCAAACTGTGTCAAGACTAGATGAAATCATACATGTTGTAAATATGGAATTATTAATCCTAATTACAGGCCGAATTAGTAAAAGTTTACAACATGAAAGTTATAGATAACAGTCCAATCTTTAAGCCATAAAAATTTCAGAGAGAATGCAATTCCAGATTGGAAGGACTAAGCAGAACAATCAGCATGTAAATCTGTCCAGAATTGCTCACCGCACAAAACCACCCAAAACTCAGGATTGCTCACCGCACACAACCATACAAACTCAGAATTGCTCACCGCGCACAACCATACAAATCTCAGGATTGCTCACCGCGCACAACCATACAAACTTAGGATTGCTCACCGCGCACAACCATACAAATCTCAGGATTGCTCACCGCGCACAACCATACAAATCTCAGGATTAACATAAGAAAAGGTAAAACGTCAACAAAAACCATGAAACTAAGCATGCAACTCTAATACTAGTTGGAGATGGAATCCTACCTCAGGGGTGATGAGAGACAAGGGGGTAGCCCAAATCCCTATGGCTCCTCCTTCTTCAAACCTTCTCCTTCTCTTTCTCTTCTCCTTCACAAGCTCCCAGAATGAGCAACAGAACCCAAATGACGACAGGGATGCTACGGGGGTGTGCAGAGTGAGGGTGGCGTAGCCTTATGGGTACTCAGTCCCCCTAATGTCTAAGAGAAAGCAACGGAAAGGGATGAATTCGGTCTGATCTTTGGGGAGAGAGTGAGTGAATGAAACCTTTCTTTCTTATTCTTAGAGTAGCCACCTCATCTCCCTAAAATCCTCTAAGTATGCCACCCTCTAAGTATGCCACCAAGCCTTGGGTTAGGTAAGGATCAAGGTGCTATTGACACATCAAAGGGTGAGGTGTCACTTAGGAAAAATTAGGATTTGTCTTTTAGAAAATAATTATACACACTTAATACACATGCAATACTTACTCATCAAGACATTAGTATTCCAACCATATACTTCATTTAATAAAATCATGTCATACAAATTATTTAAAAATAATTTTTAGCTTGACAAAATTAAATAAAATACATAAGGACTCCCAAAAATTTATACGCATCTATATACGTCCAAGAATACGTATTAATACACGTATGTGAATTTTGGGGTCATTACATCCTACCGACCTTAAAATAAAGTCCGTCCTCGGACTTTCCAACTCAGGACATAACTATGGGTGAATAGAGATATATATGGTCAATCTACCCCAAACTTATATATAAACACATTCATATATAATCACTTATATCATTTCACAATACACGCATTCATGGTTTGTACAAACATACACACGTATATATATATATATACATATATAGACATACGACCTTGTATGTCTCCTAGCATATATCCAAGCACACATATACATGTCATCACATAAAGTCTCATACAACAATATCAATACACACAGATACTCACCTAATGATATTTCTATCTAAACACCGGTGTAAGCGTATCCACTTACAGCCATACATATATCATATACTCATCATATATATCAACACATAGAACTAATATTCTTAAGACATAGCCACACATACATGGGTGGAACTCAAAGATCCACACATGCTTCTGCACACTCTACATGTGCATACATCACATATAGTATATAACCACTACACAATATAACTATACACTACATGTACCTCAATCAAGTATATAACCCAATTATACACAATACTCATAAGTCAACCATATATTAACACATATACTTCAAATACAATCACATAGCCATATAATCATTCGTACATATACCATAGTCATATGTACATGAGTATATCATCTCAATATGCTCGACAAGCCATATTCAACATTTATAGAGCTACAGACGTATAGGTACACATACATACACACATAGATATATACACACATTCTTATTCAATCAACACTCTAGTGTCTATCCTCAGGGCTCTATACCTCAAACTTCTGATATCGGGGCTATATCTTAAGGCGGAACTACTACCTACCTTAAGACCAAACTACCTCTGGAACACTACACGCACTACCCTTACACAGCCGCAGTGCGGAGACCTGTATGGGCCGCCACCTATAACGCCCCGCTCCCCGGGATACCGGATAAGTACGAATCCGTATCAGGTATTCCTAAAGAGACGGGTGCTACGAAGAAAATACGAAATTACAAACACAAGCAGGTCCACTGCGCACTGCTGGGATAGTACATATAGTATTCCAGTCAACCCAAAACACAAGAGAACCAACAACTCAAGCACTGATGTATATAAATAAAACTGTTCGTATACAACTTCCTTATACAAATCCATATACAATATTACCCACATCTCAATAAGGTACAAAAACTCACATCTCACCCAAATACAACAACACTCCCAAGTCATCCACACTTCTCACAACCCACAACCTCAACCAACTGAGTCAAGGGGCCTCCAACTCAAAGAACCAACCTGAAAAGTCAACGGTGGGGCACGTCAACGCGTGACCCAGTAGGAATTCCATATCTCAACTAGTCCTTACATGAAGTGTAGAAAGGGTGCACGTGAACAGGCAGAGTGTATGTCATGGCATAAACATCTACTGTAGTAAAGGAAGTAACAACTATACTTATGAACATGTGAAAGCGTGCACGTGCAACATGTAAGGTGTACAACAATGATATACAACATAAAAGAACCATAGTAAAGAAACACAAGTAAACAACACATACATTTACCATTGCTACAAGAGTAATAAGGATTAACAATTAATTCATTGGTTAGCATTTTGGAACCCGGATAAATCTTAGGACCTTAAGGAGTCGGACTTCACCCAGGGTGGGTGAAAAGTGGTACCCCAACCAGCAACACGGGCACCGGAGGGGGCCTCTCGCAACTCCATACCCGAACGGGGCAAGGTACTGGAGCGAGACCTGCTCGGTTTTTCTGTGGGACAAACGGAGTAAACCATCAATTACCATCATGGTGCATCACGGGTACACCAGCGGCCTCTCTAACCCTTTCAACTCGCCCTTCCGGGAGTGATACAGCGGGTGAGAATTCATATCATCTGTCCGCTCCTTAACTCCTTTAATTTACCCGTGTTTCCCCCAAACCCCATGTCACCCTCCTTTAAGAGGACTTAGTCATTTTCATGAAACAAAACATCTTCCATTTCTTTTCTTTCCACAGTTCATCACATATTTGGGACATGCATCGCCTTGTGCATTCCCTTTCTCATTTCTCATAAAACGTATAACCATGTTCACATCATCATTTTGCATTGCCAAGAACATAAACCACATATCATCATGTAACAGAAATGATTAAGAACATTAATGGCAAGTTTAACCTCAACAAGAGCTTAAAACAACATTCAAATCTTTCAGCTTGCTGGAAAAACAGAACAGTCAAATTAAGAAGCACATTTCTCCATAATTTTTGTATCAAACATGCATATACAATACAAATGAAAGTTGTAGATATAGTTGTTCTGAATTCACCTATAAATTTTCATGCAGAAATATGAACTGAGTGATTTATGGTGAATTATTTGGTGAGACATGTAGAATCTGTTTTTCAGACAGATTCTAAGAGATGTAAAGATTACTAGTTTAGGACATGTTACAGTTAGAATCTCGAAAATGTGCACCACAGAAAGTTGTAGAAAAAGTTGTTATCTTTCTAACGAGACCAAGTTCATCAATTTCTATGGAGTGTGTAGAGACTGATCTACGTTTTGCCAAACTGTGTCAAGACTAGATGAAATTCATACATGTTGTAAATATGGAATTATTAATCCTAATTACAGGCCGAATTAGTAAAAGTTCTCAACATGAAAGTTATAGATAACAGTCCAATCTTTAAACCATAAAAATTTCAGAGCAAACTCAATTCTAGATTGGGAGGACTAAGCAAAACAATCAGCATGTAAATCTGTCCAGATTTGCTCTCCGCACAAAACCACCCAAAACTCAGGATTGCTCACCGCACACAACCATACAAACTCAGGATTGCTCACCGCGCAAAACCATACAAATCTCAGGATTGCTCACCGCGCACAACCATACAAACTGAGGATTGCTCACCGCGCACAACCATACAAATCTCAGGATTGCTCACCGCGCACAACCATACAAATCTCAGGATTAACATAAGAAAAGGTAAAACGTCAACAAAAACCATGAAACTAAGCATGCAACTCTAATACTAGTTGGAGATGGAATCCTACCTCAGGGGTGATGAGAGACAAGGGGGTAGCCCAAATCCCTATGGCTCCTCCTTCTTCAAACCTTCTCCTTCTCCTTCTCTTCTCCTTCACAAGCTCCCAGAATGAGCAACAGAACCCAAATGACGACAGGGATGCTACGGGTGTGTGCAGAGTGAGGGTGGCGTAGCCCTACGGGTGCTCAGTCCCCCTAATGTCTAAGAGAAAGCAACGGGAAGGGATGAATTCGGTCTGATCTTTGGGGAGAGAGTGAGTGAATGAAACCTTTCTTTCTTATTCTTAGAGTAGCCACCTCGTCTCCCTAAAATCCTCTAAGCATGCCACCAAGCCTTGGGTTAGGTAAGGATCAAGGAGCTATTGACACATCAAAGGGTGAGGTGTCACTTATGTAAAATATTAGGATTTTGTTTTTTAGGAAAATAATTATACACACTTAATACACATGCAATACTTACTCATCAAGACATTAGTATTCCAACCATATACTTCATTTAATAAAATCATGTCATACAAATTATTTAAAAATAATTTTTAGCTTGACAAAATTAAATAAAATACATAAGGACTCCCAAAAATTTATACGCATCTATATACGTCCAAGAATACGTATTAATACACGTATGTGAATTTTGGGGTCATTACACCCATAGATGATATTTGCCCCAAATGAATTTTCTACAGATGGAGGTAAGAGATCGTAACACAGACTTAGGAATGCGGAAGGCCTGCTTTATCAAAGATCAAAGATCAAAGATCGCTGCTTTAAGATCAAAGATCAAAGATCGCTGCTTTAATCTAAGATGGCAAATTTAAGATCAAAGATCGCTGCTTTATCAAAGATCAAAATTGTATAAAACACTTATCAGGAGATGGGGTGAAGGAGGAGCAGCCGCTTGAAGGAGCGAGAGGATGGAGCAGCCCGATCTGGACGCGTGAGAGGAGCTCTCAAGTGAAACCCTAGAGTGGATCGCTAGGCTTTGGGGTGCTGAGATTATGGTGGAGCTCTGTTGGAGGAGAGACGGAGAGGGTCGAAAGCTCCGTGCAAATTGCGTTCTGAGCGAGAGAGGGGTCGCATGGCATCGGCGTAATTTTCACGAAGTTTTCGATCGAAATAAGTCGAGTCCCAAGTGAAGCAGACATGACCGCACGATCAGATCGGACGGTGGAGAACCAATTCTGCACAGATAAGATACCTGGGGCTGTGCACATGCACAGTTTACCATATATATATATATATATATATATATATATATATATATATATATATATATATAGGTGGGATCAAATGACCCCCAAAAATAACCCCCAAAAATGACCCCCTATCAAAAATCCTATGCCCCCCATTTTTTCGGAAGATCCGAACCGTTCAACTTGATCTCCATCCTCTAAATACCTGGCCCACCAATTTTCAACCCGATCCCATGTGTTTTGCCCGTTCATCAACCATTCGCAAAAGTTCTGTTCATGCGAAACCGTTAAATTTGGGTCGGATGGATGAACATGCAAAACACATGGGATCGGGTTGAAAATTGGTGGGTCAGGTATTTAGAGGGTGGAGATCAAGATGAACGGTTCGGATCTTCCGAAAAAATGGGGGGCATAGGATTTTTGATAGGGGGTCATTTTTGGGGGTTATTTTTGGGGGTCATTTGATCCCTCCTCATATATATATATATATATATATATATATATATATATATATATATATATATATATATATATATATATATGGGTAAAGTGTTCCTAGGGTGACTCCTTAGATTAAATCTAAGGAGTTGTCCCCATTTTCTCACATCTCCCACAATTTTTTTTGAAATTTTTTTTCTTGGGATTGTTGTTCACCTCATGGATGATCAACATACCAAAAACCAAGTCATTCCAATACTTTTAGAACCCCCATCTACCCCTTGCAACTTTATGTGTTTTTCAGCACGTTTTCAGACCGTTGAAGTTGCAAGGAATAGATGTGGGCTTTTAAAGTATTGGAATGACTTGATTTTTGGTATGTTGATCATCCATGATGTGACCAACAATGCTATGAAAAAAAATTTCAAAAATAATTGTGGGAGATGGGAGAAAATGGGGGCGACTCCTTAGATTTAATCTAAGGAGTCACCCTAGGAACACTTTACCATATATATATATATATATATATATATATATATATATATATATATATATATATATATATATATATATATATATATATATATATATATATATATATATATATATATATATATATATATATATATATATATGCAAAAAATGTACCTAAGAACGTGCGCAGGTAGAATTACCTGCGCACACCCCCCTCTGTTCGGTGTTTGTAAGTATTTTTTTTTGAATTTTTTTTGCAGTAGCTAGATATACTTGTTATGAAGCTCCCCACAAAATTTCAGGTCAATCCGACACCGTTTGAGCCTCCGTTCATCGATTTCAAAAACATTGCGCAAAACTGTCCAAATTCTGGACAGTTTTGCGCAACGTTTTTGAAATCAATGAACGGAGGCTCAAACGGTGTCGGATTGACCTGAAATTTTGTGGGGAGCTTCATAACAAGTATATCTAGCTACTGCAAAAAAAATTTTCAAAAAAAAATATTTAGAAACCCCGAACAGAGGGGGCGTGCGCAGGTAATTCTACCTGCGCACGTTCTCAGGCACATTTGCCCCTATATATATATATATATATATATATATATATATATATATATATATATATATATATATATATATATAGAGTGATCTTCGGTTGCGAAAAATCCCGTGCGAAAGCCCGTGCGAAAACTTTTTTTTATTTTTTTGAAATTTTTTTTCAAAAATTCTTTTTTTGATGTTTAATCCATACAAATATATACCCCAGGGAAAATAATGGGTGTACCCGTTGGGCATTAGAGCACCCATCCACCCATTACAAATTTAACGGTCTCAAAACGTGCGAATTTGATGAAATGGCTTGATCGAAGGCCAAATGACATTATTTCTCAACCATTATTTTTTGAGGGGGGTATAACAACATATAATGAGGGTGGAAAAAAGAATTTTTGAAAAAAAATTTCAAAAAAAAGATAAAAACATTTTCGCACGGTGCGAAATGTTCTCATTTGAAAATTTTCCTATATATATATATATATATATATATATATATATTCTATAAAATGGGATGTTATCAAGAGAAATTGGATAAGAGAAATTGAACAAGAGAAATTGGATAAGAGAATTTGGACAAGAGTATATACATCTATTCTATAAAATAGGGATGTTATCAAGAGAAATTGGACAAGAGAAATTGGATAAGAGAACTTGGACAAGAGTATATACATACATACATACATCTATTCTTTAAAATATGAATGTTATCAAGAGAAATTGGATAAGAGAAATTGGTCAAGAGAAATTGGATAAGAGAATTTGGACAAGAGTATATCTATATTACATTTGACAGAGTTTTTTGAATCCTAGGGCTGACTAGGACAAGCTGACTAGGACAAGTGAGGGGGATAAAAAGTGGCTGAGATTTAATCTTGGATGATGAACGGTTGGGATTAAAAATTCAGATGAATGGTTTGTATTTTTGAGTTTGTGTGGGGCCCATTTCTTTTCGTAACTTGCCATTTGACTTGGGAAAGCAAGTCTGCTTTTGGGGGAGAGCAATAGGCTTTTTTGGGGATAGCAACAACCATTTGATTCTAAGATATTTTCCAAGACAGCAACAGACATTTAATTGCAGGAGAGAGAGGAAGAGAGATAAAAGGGGAAGATTGCCTAAACTATGCATCTCAACAGGGCCGCACCACGCAGGGCCGCACCAGCCGCCGACGATGAACCACCACGACGCGTTGAGCACGGCCGCGGTAGCCGGCAGCCCGAGCCCCAGCCTCAGTATAAACATCCAGCTGAAGAAGGTGTGCAGCACGACCCCGGCCGCCGTTATCCACGTCATGACCATCATCTTGCTCTGCGCCTGGAGGAACTTCTGGATCGGGAAGTTCGCCGTGTACGCGTACAACTGCGGGATCATCCATATCGAGAACCTCCCCGCGGCCTCCGATATGTTCTCCTGCTGTCCGATGGAGCGCAGGATCGGCCCAGCGAATACGTAGAGAGGTGTGAGCAGGATGGCGATGGCGGCGAGGATGACCCAGTACCGCTGCATGTAGACGCCGAGCATGTCGTACTGCCACGCGCCCCATGCCTGGCCGTATAGCGTCTCCAGTGCGCTTCCCATGCCCAGCTGTTGAGATGCATAGTTTAGGCACGATGTTTAGCGAGAGAGGAATAGTGCTAATTCGTTTGTTTCTTGAGCTGTTCTTAATTGGGATTGAAATTTGTAGATAACAGATGGGAACAAGCTTGGGCAATGTTAATTTGACTGTTAAAAAGGAGCAGAAACATTATTCATTCGATCCATTTAGCAATGCACAATGTTACATTTTTTGGAGCATGACGATGTGATTGTTTTAAGAGTTTGCTTTGTGTGTGTATTGGAGAAGGGAGTTGCTACGCGCACAGGCTGTTTTACTCGCGCACACAACCATTATTTACAAATTTGCTATTTACTCCCGCTCGCACACATGCCACTTATTTACAAGTTTGCCACTCAAATCTACCCACTATGCACAACCATTCACAAATTGTATTTGTTGAACAATGACATGAATGATTTTACATGTATTTGTTGTGAAATTTACTCAATTTATTTCATGTTATTATGTGTGCATGCATGGCTCTTTAAACTATTATTGGATGGTACATGATCTTAGCATTTTTTATGACCATCCGCTATAAGTCGTTTGTCGTCATTGTATCAATCTGCAACTGTATAAATCTGCGTATTTTGCAATCGGGGTGTGGCTCGATCATTGTATGACCAGCAGCTATGAGTATTTTTTCAGTCGGGTCATGGCTCATCCATTGTTTGGTGGAACTCAAATTTTGAGGGAACTAAAATGTTTGGTGGAACTCCAATTTTTGGTGAACTAAATTCTCTGGTAGAACCAAATTTTGGGGTAACAAAAACTGTTGGTAGAATTAAATAACAACTATTGCACTTTAATAATTTTTTTTCGTTTAAATTTATGGGATTCAAGCTTTAGATGGGAAAAAAAAATTTTGACTATCGATTTTTGTGTGAAACTAAATTCTCTGAAAAACTAAATTTTGGGTTGAACTAAAATTTTTTGAACTCGAAAATTTTGCTGGGAGAACCCTACAATTTTGGAGATGAACTAAATTTGGATGGTACTAAATTTGTTGAGGAACTAAGATTTTTGTTATTAACTTAATTCCTTGGGATGAGCAAAATTCTTGGGGAACTAAGTTTTTGACATGGGAATATCTTAAATGAATCGTGCCCTACGGGCACGGGTTATGACTAGTACATACATACATATATATATATATACATACATATATATATATATATACATATATATATATATACATATATATATATGTATATATACATATATATATGTGGGTAAAGTGTTCCTAGGGTGACTCCTTAGATTAAATCTAAGGAGTCGCCCCCATTTTCCCTCATATCCCACTATATTTTTGGATTTTATTTTTCATGGGGTTGTTGTTCACCTCATGGATGATCAACATACCAAAAATCAAGCTATTCCAATACTTTTAGAGCCCACATCTACCCCTTGCAACTTCAACGGTCTGAAAACGTGCTGAAAAAGCATGAAGTTGCAAGGGGTAGATGGGGGCTCTAAAAGTATTGGAATGGATTGATTTTTGGTATGTTGATCATCAATGAGGTGAACAACAACCCCATGAAAAAAAATTCCGAAAAAAAATGTGGGATATGGGGAAAATGGGGGCGACTCCTTAGATTGAATCTAAGGAGTCACCCTAGGAACACTTTACCCTATATATATATATATATATATATATATATATATATATATATATATATATATATATATATATATATATATATTCCCACATTTTTTTTCGGAATTTTTTTTCATGGGGTTGTTGTTCACCTCATGGATGATCAACATACCAAAAATCAATCCATTCCAATAATTTTAGAGCCCCCATCTTCCCCTTGCAACTTCATGGGTTTTCAGCACGTTTTCAGACCGTTGAAGTTGCAAGGGGTAGATGATGGCTCTAAAAGTATTGGAATGACTTGATTTTTGGTATGATGACCATCCATGAGGTGAACAACAACCCCATGAAAAATAAAATCCAAAAAAATTGTGGGATATGAGGGAAAATGGGGGCGACTCCTTAGATTTAATCTAAGGAGTCACCCTAGGAACACTTTACCCATATATATATATATATATATATATATATATATATATATATATATATATATATATATATATATATATATATATATAATAAAAGAGGGATGTTATCAAGAGATATTGGATAAGAGATATTGGACAAGAGAAATTGGATAAGAGATATCTATATTATAAAAGAGGGATGTTATCAAGAGATATTGGATAAGAGATATTGGACAAGCGAAATTGGATAAGAGATATCTATATTATTAAAGAGGGATGTTATCAAGAGAAATTGGATAAGAGATATTGGACAAGAGGATTTGGATAAGAGATATCTATATTATAAAAGAGGGATGTTATCAAGAGAAATTGGATAAGAGATATTGGACAAGAGAAATTGGATAAGAGATATCTATATTATAAAAGAGGGATGTTATCAAGAGATATTGGATAAGAGATATTGGACAAGCGAAATTGGATAAGAGATATCTATTATATAAAAGAGGGATGTTATCAAGAGAAGTTGGATAAGAGAATTTGGACATAAGAAATTGGATAAGAGATATCTATATTATAAAAGAGGGATGTTATCAAGAGAAATTGGATAAGAGATATTGGACAAGAGAAATTGGATAAGGGATATCTATATTATAAAAGAGGGATGTTATCAAGAGAAATTGGATAAGAGATATTGGACAAGAGAAATTGGATAAGAGATATCTATATTATAAAAGAGGGATGTTATCAAGAGAAATTGGATAAGAGATATCTATTATATAAAATAGGGATGTTATCAAGAGAAGTTAGATAAGAGAATTTGGACATAAGAAATTGGATAAGAGATATCTATATTATAAAAGAGGGATGTTATCAAGAGAAATTGGATAAGAGATATTAGACAAGAGAAATTGGATAAAAGATATCTACATTATAAAAGAGGGATGTTATCAAGAGAAATTGGATAAGAGATATTGGACAAGAGAAATTGGATAAGAGATATCTATTCTATAAAAGAGGGATGTTATCAAGAGAAATTGGATAAGAGAAATTGGATAAGAGAAATTCGATAAGAGAATTTGTACAAGAGAAATTAGATAAGTGATGAGATTTTGAGAGATAAGAGAAGAGGTAGGGAATTTTGTGGGTAGATTTTGAGAGATAAGAGAAGAGGTGGGGAATTTTGCACATACAATCCCGGGTTTTGCATTTTTGCCACTGGACCCTCCCCACACACACGAGAAGAGGGGAATTTTGCACATACAACCCCGGGTTTTGCATTTTTGCCACTGGACCCTCCCCACACACACGAGGATAATTTGATGCAACATGAACTTTGATCCAACATGAACATAATGCCTCATTTTTTGTCAAATTATCCATAATGCATTTTCATGTGACATACATTTTGAATATAATATATGTCATGAAATTATCCATAATGCATTCATGCAACATGAACAAATTTCAGTAGCTAATTTCAATTAACTACAGAATGCAACATGAACATAATACAAATTGTCAAAAATTCATTCATTAGAGTAGCTAATTGTCAAAAGTTCATGTTGCATCAAAGTTCATATTTGCTCAAAAAAATGAATGCAACATGAAAATTGAGTAGCTAATTTCAGTAGCATGAATGCAATATGAATGCAGTTTCAGGACATTTTCATATGCATTAGCAGGATAATTTGATATGAATTAGTTTTTTAGGACAATGTAAGCAGGATAATTTGACATGAATGCCAATTTGATATGAATTAGTTTCAAATGCATTTGATATGAAACTAATTAGCTTCAAATGCATTTGATATGAATTAGCAGGATATAATTTGATATGAGTAGCTAATTTGAGTAGCTAATTTCAGTAGCATGAATGCAACATGAATGCAATTTCAGGACAGTTTCAAATGCATTAGCAGGATAATTTGATATGAATTAGTTTTTACAGGACAATGTAAGCAGGATAATTTGACATGAATGCCAATTTGATATGAATTAATTTCAAATGCATTTGATATGAAACTAATTAGCTTCAAATACATTTGATATGAATTAGCAGGAAATACTTTGATATGGGGTAGCGAATTTGAGTAGCTAATTTCAGTAGCATGAATGCAACATGAATGCAATTTCAGGACAGTTTCATATGCATTAGCAGGATAATTTAATATGAATTAGCTTTTACAGGACAAGTTCTGGGTTGTTGAAGATGTTGTTCACATCTCCCCATTGAATATCCCATATTGTTCACATCTCCCCCAAGCTTACTGAAGATGGTGTTGTTGAAGGCAAAATCGGAGCTGAAGAGATCGGTGGTGGACGATAATTTATTGGGGAATAGTACTCTGAGTCAAGTTCGAATGAGTTCTGGGATGTTTATCAGTAAAGGAAAGGTTTGTATTCCTTTTTTAAATTCGTAATTGAGTGCGTAATCTTGCGAAGCTTTCCTAATTTTTTAACCGAAAGCTTTTTTAAAACATATTCCTAATTTTTTAACTGAAAGATTTTTTTAAAACATACATGATTCTATTGTTGCTGGAATAAAGGATAAAATTGATGCATGGACATTTCTTCCAAAAGGTGAATTGTCTTAGCCTATGATTTGATGATATTCTCTGTCATATGTTTATCTGTGAAGATCATAAATTAGCTGTATTTAGTAGGAGCTTTAAGATCTCAGGTTATAAGTTGAAACACACAATACAATATTATAATCTATCAAACATATCATGACTATCAATGAGAGATAATCCATGAACTGAACTGAACTGTATGAGTAGCTTTCCAATGTATAAAGAGAAGCTGTCATCCAATTTCTGGTTATATGGTCACTTCCTGAAAGTAGAGTCACATATCCCTTTGTTCCTCCTATGGAATAAAACTGATAGTTATAGCAACTCATATCCAAAAGTTGATTATGTGATGCATAAACTTTGTGTTGAGATAAGCATTTGCCTTGCGGTTCAAGGCCGTTTCAATGGTTTAGATAATGGAATTGTATATTTCAAGGAAATGCATTGCACATTGATACCAAGAAACTAAAAAGCAGCTCCAAAGAGAGTACATGTTATATGAACAAAATCTTGAGAATGTCTAGAAACCAGAATAAGTGGATAAAACATAAAAGGGGATGGGTCAAGTGTTAATAGGGATCTGATGTATAGGTAGATACGTCATATATATATATATATATGAATGGATAGTGGAATGCTGGTCACAGATACAATACACAAAAAAGGGAACGCGAAGATGATACAGGAAACATGGGCGGTAAGGTGTGATCAAAGCTTTATTGTTGGTTTGATACATTTTTCCATTATTTCACACGCTTTCAAACATCAGATATGAAGGCAGAAGAAACTTCTTTGCTTCTATTGCTATCAGCATCACATACCCATAAAGAACCTTTAATATCTACAAGTTTCCACTTCTGTAACATGCTCGGGAAGAGATTTTTCTTCTTCTTCTTCTTCTATATGCAAGCAGACAAGAGCTAGCATGCGCAGAAATGTGCCAGATCAACAAAGCTCATGAGCCGACAATCTAAAACCAGGTTACTGATGAATTGGATGGGGAAAATGTTTCATATGACTAGCACCATCACTAAGAGATGTGGCATTATATGATTTCATTGAGAAGAAGACTGATACTGGTCCATTCAGCTCATGCAATGTTTGCCTCTATGCTTGGTCATAAATCATTTTTTCAGCAAGATACATGCAAAGGTTGAAGTTTATTCATCAATTGAGAGAAATTTATTGGAGAATGAACTATTCTTGGAGCATGGATAGTAGTTGTTGACCGCGGGTTTAATAGTAGTTAGAAGGTGAGCAATAGATGAAGATCTCGAGAAAGGTTTACTTTTTTTCTATTTCCAGTACGGATGAGGTTCCTCCCTGAAACAGTGATGGCGAATGATGTCCAACGCTGCGATTCATGTAGGCATAATTCTTTATATGGTCAAATGCACTGCATTAGGAGACCGGTTAACGCGCTCCTAATGCAGTGTTCCTAGATATGATGCCTTTCTTAAACCGGTACTATCGGATAAAATTCTGAACTAATTTGACGACACCGACCGAACCAATTTCTGGCCAGATCCAGTGTTGCTAGATATGATGCCTTTCTTCCAACCTCAGCTGCCATCTCCCATCATTGTTGCTCAAACAACTATGGTTCTCCCTTCCGACCATTGCTCAACTCTTAGATGACTCTCTTCTGCACATTTGACCCCGAAATATTATTTTTTATATTTTAATGAATATTTTGGCTCTTCATTTGAATTTGGTGTTTTGGCTATTGAAGTTTGGCACCTGATTATTTAATCTCTTTGGCTATTGGTTAGTTTGGTATCTGCACTCAGGAATAAGAAAGAGATTGATATGGCATAAATGAATTTAGTCATCAGATCCACCTCGGTATAGTATTTGCTTGACCTTTCACACTTTGCATCAATGTTTCCTGTTAGTAAAAACACAAACTCAGGGAACTTAGCGAGAAGTCAGCACTTGCCACAGAGGTTCTTTGGTGATTCTGTAACGACCCGCTCTCGGGGGCCCGTTACTTATTTGGTTTATTCGCAGGTTCCGCAGTTTACCAGTGAAATCAGCATAGTCACAACTCAGAGATGTACCACAATACTCAAACCAGCGTACAGACGTTATTACAGTCCAATTTAAAGTACAACAACAACCAGCACTCTCTCTCACAAATACATGAAGGAAGTACTGAAAGGAAATGCGGAGAAAGAAATACACTGTACAACACACACACCAACAGAAAAGTAGCTAAAACTCTGCAGCCTCTGGGTCAACGTAGGCTCCTCGAACTCTGGGGCAATCGCCTCGATCAGGTCTTTGTCTGCCGGTGCCATAAATGGAACCGAAGGTAAGTCACAACAATTCTAGCGATAGAAAAAGAGGAGTGCACAAATATGGAGCAGTCTATAGTAAACAAGCGCGGTAAGTAAAGTAAGGACAGACAAGCATGCAAGTGCGATAAGTAAAGTACATCAAGTCAAGCATGCAAGGGTGACAAGTAAAGTAAAGGTGACCGAGCGAGTACGACTAGTGACGTACAAGAATAACTAAGACGATAGCAATGACAATAGCAATAGGGAGAGTAATTGTGCCTAGCCTAGTTTGTGACTTATAACGGGAAGTACAGTGAGCAACCAAGAGGCCAACTCTTGCCGCGGGTGCTACCCGGGCGAACTATGCTATGAATACTATGAATACTATGCAATAATCTCTGAGAACTGTGCAATAATCTGTGATCTGTGATGGTTGTCACCGGCACTGTTATGGGTTGCTAGAACCCGCACGGTGACAACAAAGTCTGGACTAGTCGCTCCCGCACTTCCGCAATTATAAGTTACCCCAAAACCCAGTGTCTGTGCAGGTTACCGTACTTTGCAATTTTACCAGTCATTTACTGTTCTTACATTTCCAATTACAATCTTTCTGTCAAGCAATGTCAATAATCTGTTCAGGTCAATAACTGTTCCGAGACTAGGTGTCAAGTCCTATGTTCATACGAGTACACTATCTATATTTCTAAGGGTAGAATTTACTGTGACTTACAATCTTCGAGGTGGTGGTAGTGATCCAGGACTGGATCTAGTGTCGATGCACGAGATTTGCTACCTGTAAACACAAGAGATAACTAGTTAGAGAATACCCTATTTTCTTATTTTTTTAAGTTGAGTGTCTGATTTTAAAACTGGTTAAAACGCCGATAAAAAGGGTCCTAAATTTTTATATAGACTATATATGATAAAAATAGTTTTACTGCAAAAGAGAATATTTTTCTGAAGTCTATAGTAATTTTTATAATTTTTAGAAACTCAAAACTAGCTTTAAAACCCAAATTATTTAAGTGACGCGTATCTTTCGTAATTTGTTCCGGGAGCAATCCTAGTCGGAATTACTCGAATGAACAGTCAAAATGACCGTCTCGAAGTTTACTTTCACATATAATTTTATCACATATTATTGTGAGTGAAAACAACGAGTTACGATTTTTAGAAAGATTTATACGTATTTAAATTTTAGGTTCAAAAAACGATTCTGGGAAAAGTAGGCGTCTGCTCGCAGTGAGACTAGCGCCATTGGGTCTGAAATATCGTTTCGGATTTTCTGGAGCTATCCCCACATTTTTCTGGGTCCTAGATTTCAAGTTATGGGTTTAAAACCATTTAACCCTATTTAATAATTATTAAAAACTGAAATTACGAAACTAAATCCGTATTTACAAGTTTGCCATTGGGCAAACTCACGCATCCCCCGTTTACCTTCGTCGGAGGGGGAGGCTTTGGCGGCGGTGGCCGGAGGGCTTGGTGGCGGTGATTGACGTCCCGTGGCGGCGGGAGCTCGGCTGCGGGTGTGCGGCCTTGAGGCGGAGGCGAGTGAGTGAGAGAGGGAGACGGGGCGGCAGGCACGGCAGAGGCGCTCGGGGGAGAGCTCGGGGGTCGACGGCGAGGCTTCGGGGTGCTGTGGGCGTCGTCGGGCGGTCGGGGGCGAGGAGGCAGGGGCGAGCGGAGCGGGGGCTCACCGGCGGAAGGCGGGCGGCGTGGATCGTCGGCGGAGAGAGGGCGGGGTCGGAGCTCTGGCGGCGATGTCGGAGGGCGGTCGAAGCGCTCCGGGGCTTCGATCGGCGATGGTCGGGGCGGTGCTGCGAAGGCGGCCGGCGGCGGTACGAGGCGGCGGCGACGGAGTTCGACGGCGACGGCGGCCGCTCGTGGGGTGCTTCGGAGGAGACGGCGGGGTAGGGGTGCTGCGTTTCGAAACAGAGAGAGAGAGAGAGAGAGAGAGAGAGAGAGAGAGAGAGAGAGAGAGAGAGAGAGAGAGAGAGAGAGAGAGAGGTGAATGAGTGAAAGAGAGTTTGAGGGAGAGAGACAGGGTTAGACGAATTCAGAGAGCCTGGGTTAATTCAAAAACGAAATGGGAGAGAAAGGATACTACGTTTGTGATCCAGGGAGAGAAGCTGTGGGTTTGTGTTTTAGAAACGAAGGGGGAGGGAAATATATAGGTGTTAGGAAAATTCGTAAAGTAATTAATAAAAACAAAATAATAATATTAATAATAACTGTTGTAATGAGTTGGAGGGTGGGTGTTGGATCTCACCCATCTCTTACGGTGGGTTAATGGAGGGTGGGGATATGGAAATGATTAGGGGTAGATCTAGATTTAATAGGGGTAAAGTAATTAGGTAACAGTAATTAGTAAAGGTAAAAAAAGATCATTAGTGAATGTAATTAGCAAAGCGGTGAAATACAGACACGTTTTCACAAACGACTCCGAAAAATTATGAAAACATACCCACGGGATCGTATCGACGCGAGGAGCGCGGATACAAGATCCGTTCTGGGATTTGAGCTACGGAAATACTAGTTTTAGGCCAAAACATTTAGAAAGCGGGTTTACGGGTTCTATGCTGAAATGATGTCAGAAAATTACGAAATTAATGTGGGAAGCCCTAAATGATCATATGATGCTACCGTAGAAGTTTGAAAACATTTTGGGAATGTTTGAATCGAAAATAAATTCGTTGAGCCAAAACGGTAATTATTGGAAATGAATTTTTATCGAAACGTTTTTGAGTATATGAGGAAATCTGAAGCTGCTGAAATACATTATGATAAGTCTAGTGCTCTAAAAATTTTTTTAAAAGAATTTTTGAAATCAGTTTTGATATACAACTCCTAACTAACCATTATAAAGAAGATTTAGAATAAAAATACGTTAAGTACGTATTTGAAGTGTTTGAAAAATACAGGCCGTTACATTCTACCCTCCTTAAAATAATTCCGTCCTCGGAATTCAGAAGATCGGTAATCGCCTAAGCAATTCAAACGATCGACCGGAAGGTTTGACGAACGACCACGACATAGGAAAATAAGTTGTTAATAGCATGAAATAAAACGTGATATCACATCATTAAGAAAACAAAAGACGAATACATGAATATTTACTATTGACATCACAATAGCTATTATAATAGCTACGATGATATACTGATTGCAAATGAACGAGTATAATATCAAAAGCAATAATTAATACCTCCAATCACCTGGTCGATGGCTTCGACATCTTCTGGGATCATCGTGTAGGCCTGTCGTTGCGGAGGAGGTGGTAGGTGGGAAAAGGATACAAACACATGGAAAATCGGTTACAAGATGAAAGTAGGGTCTAGAAGAGACACACGAGCTCAAGAAGGATGCAATAATGCAACAGCCTACACGTCGGGTCTGGCTCGATACTCCACTGGTCCTTCTGATCGGCTTTTGCTGAGGAACATGAACTTTGGATGATTGGGTATATCGATTTCTACCCTCCTTTGACGACACTCAATGGTGGCATGAAATGATCTCAACCAGTTCATCCCAAGAAGTCGGCAAAGAGATCTCGTCTACAAATCACAACAGATCATTGGAGGCATCCGCTAGCTACCGGTAGTGAACCGCCAGCGGTCTCGACCTTCCAACGGGAGTCAGAGGTTCAACAGTGGTAGCATGTGTTTGAACGAAACGACTGGCCAAGAAGCAATGTGTAGCTCCTGAGTCGAACAGTGTGAGGGCAGGTTTACCGGCTATTAAGACGGTACCTACCGTGATGAGAATCAAGTCTAAGCTTACGATTTCTAAATATTAGAGTATGTAGCTTAGTGAAAAATCTCATACCTGTGATTACTTGGCTCGTATCTTCGGCTTCTTCCACTGTCATGGTATAAGCTTGGCGTCTCTGGGGCGCCTGTCGTCGTCTGCTGGTACACTTGCTGCTGAGGAGGGAGTAGTTGATGTTGCTGAGCAGATGATGGCGGTCGCTTCCGTTGTGGAACTCGAACTTCTGGTGGTCGAAAATTCGAACGCTACTCTCCGTAGCCAGAGTTCAAGCGTAGAAAGATTCTAAGAAGGTCAATCGAAAGGTCAACAAGCTAAAAGAAGGGTGATAGTGAAGAAGATCGATGGCGTTACATAATCATGATTCACATCCTTGCGGTCCAGCGGACACGGTCAGGGAAGTGACTAAGCTAGGATCACTTATGCCCAGTCTAGCCAGGTCGATCCACAGACTTTAGCCAAGCACATTGACCGGTATCATGGTCCATTGAAGGAAGATTATCATTCATACGAGTGCCACCGATACAAAAGATTTTTATTAATAACTAATTAAGCCTATCAAAATTTAGGTTTTGTTAATGGCTTTTATTAAGGCCAGACATGTCAACTCCATTGGGGCTCTTCGAAGTGTTCCCGTCCATCTTTCGAGTGTCAAACCTGCATTCATAGAAAATGTCAGCTTAGTCGAGTATCGTATATGATACATCCTGGTTTCACTATACTGTTCACGAGGTATTTTGCACGGACCTGCGTGGGCAGCCAAAACTGTAACGACCCGCTCTCGGGGGCCCGTTACTTATTTGGTTTATTCGCAGGTTCCGCAGTTTACCAGTGAAATCAGCATAGCCACAACTCAGAGATGTACCACAATACTCAAACCAGCGTACAGACGTTATTACAGTCCAATTTAAAGTACAACAACAACCAGCACTCTCTCTCATAAATACATGAAGGAAGTACTGAAAGGAAATGCGGAGAAAGAAATACACTGTACAACACACACACCAACAGAAAAGTAGCTAAAACTCTGCAGCCTCTGGGTCAACGTAGGCTCCTCGAACTCTGGGGCAATCGCCTCGATCAGGTCTTTGTCTGCCGGTGCCATAAATGGAACCGAAGGTAAGTCACAACAATTCTAGCGATAGAAAAAGAGGAGTGCACAAATATGGAGCAGTCTATAGTAAACAAGCGCGGTAAGTAAAGTAAGGACAGACAAGCATGCAAGTGCGATAAGTAAAGTACATCAAGTCAAGCATGCAAGGGTGACAAGTAAAGTAAAGGTGACCGAGCGAGTACGACTAGTGACGTACAAGAATAACTAAGACGATAGCAATGACAATAGCAATAGGGAGAGTAATTGTGCCTAGCCTAGTTTGTGACTTATAACGGGAAGTACAGTGAGCAACCAAGAGGCCAACTCTTGCCGCGGGTGCTACCCGGGCGAACTATGCTATGAATACTATGAATACTATGCAATAATCTCTGAGAACTGTGCAATAATCTGTGATCTGTGATGGTTGTCACCGGCACTGTTATGGGTTGCTAGAACCCGCACGGTGACAACAAAGTCTGGACTAGTCGCTCCCGCACTTCCGCAATTATAAGTTACCCCAAAACCCAGTGTCTGTGCAGGTTACCGTACTTTGCAATTTTACCAGCCATTTACTGTTCTTACATTTCCAATTACAATCTTTCTGTCAAGCAATGTCAATAATCTGTTCAGGTCAATAACTGTTCCGAGACTAGGTGTCAAGTCCTATGTTCATACGAGTACACTATCTATATTTCTAAGGGTAGAATTTACTGTGACTTACAATCTTCGAGGTGGTGGTAGTGATCCAGGACTGGATCTAGTGTCGATGCACGAGATTTGCTACCTGTAAACACAAGAGATAACTAGTTAGAGAATACCCTATTTTCTTATTTTTTTAAGTTGAGTGTCTGATTTTAAAACTGGTTAAAACGCCGATAAAAAGGGTCCTAAATTTTTATATAGACTATATATGATAAAAATAGTTTTACTGCAAAAGAGAATATTTTTCTGAAGTCTATAGTAATTTTTATAATTTTTAGAAACTCAAAACTAGCTTTAAAACCCAAATTATTTAAGTGACGCGTATCTTTCGTAATTTGTTCCGGGAGCAATCCTAGTCGGAATTACTCGAATGAACAGTCAAAATGACCGTCTCGAAGTTTACTTTCACATATAATTTTATCACATATTATTGTGAGTGAAAACAACGAGTTACGATTTTTAGAAAGATTTATACGTATTTAAATTTTAGGTTCAAAAAACGATTCTGGGAAAAGTAGGCGTCTGCTCGCAGTGAGACTAGCGCCATTGGGTCCGAAATATCGTTTCGGATTTTCTGGAGCTATCCCCACATTTTTCTGGGTCCTAGATTTCAAGTTATGGGTTTAAAACCATTTAACCCTATTTAATAATTATTAAAAACTGAAATTACGAAACTAAATCCGTATTTACAAGTTTGCCATTGGGCAAACTCACGCATCCCCCGTTTACCTTCGTCGGAGGGGGAGGCTTTGGCGGCGGTGGCCGGAGGGCTTGGTGGCGGTGATCGACGTCCCGTGGCGGCGGGAGCTCGGCTGCGGGTGTGCGGCCTTGAGGCGGAGGCGAGTGAGTGAGAGAGGGAGACGGGGCGGCAGGCACGGCAGAGGCGCTCGGGGGAGAGCTCGGGGGTCGACGGCGAGGCTTCGGGGTGCTGTGGGCGTCGTCGGGCGGTCGGGGGCGAGGAGGCAGCGGCGAGCGGAGCGGGGGCTCACCGGCGGAAGGCGGGCGGCGTGGATCGTCGGCGGAGAGAGGGCGGGGTCGGAGCTCTGGCGGCGATGTCGGAGGGCGGTCGAAGCGCTCCGGGGCTTCGAGCGGCGATGGTCGGGGCGGTGCTGCGAAGGCGGCCGGCGGCGATACGAGGCGGCGGCGACGGAGTTCGACGGCGACGGCGGCCGCTCATGGGGTGCTTCGGAGGAGACGGCGGGGTAGGGGTGGTCGCGCCCCGGCGTACACGTCCCGAGGCGACGGTTGTAGTTTTACCGCAAGCGCACGGTATAGCGGCGAGCGGGTATCGAACACAGGGAGGACGAATGACCGTGCTTGCTCCTAATCAACCTGGCTATTTAGAGGGATAATTGCCTTGGGCGATCCTGTCACAATCGTCAGACAAAAGTGCGAAATATCAAATCAAATAGAGAACGTCTAGGGAATGGGGAATCCCCACTACTCACCGTATTTCACAATTGTGGTTCGCCGGTATCGAAATCGCTAGGATGAGAATTCGGATGAACTAGTTGCAACTAAATGTGGAACCAGGCTCACGCTCTCGCGCTGTTGCCGGCCTATAGCTATCCTAGGTTTGGGTCCAATCTCTTGCAAACCCTAGCCTAGGGAAGCTAGCATTAGGATCAACATCATCGTCCAACTGCGCACCGAGCCCAATCTCTTGCAAACTCGGTCCACAATCTAGATTAGGATAGTTCCTACCCGTCCAATCTCTTGCAAACGGGTATCGGCACGGAATTGCAACCGGAGATCCTAGCATCGGTCCAATCTCTTGCAAACCGATACTTCGAAAATCCGACTCCAACCCAATTCGGATTTCTAGGGCTTCCTATCGAATTGGGATCCAATCTCTTGCAAATCCCAATTGATGTGAATACCTAGCTATCCGTAGTAATTCGATCCCAATCTAATCCCTAGTAACAATCCTAGCTCAATTTCTACCGATTCAACACAAATACGAAATTGGGCTTGTAGGGTTCATCCCCACGCCCCAAGACGTGGAGACTACTCACTAATCATAGCAATAGCACAATAATTAGCAATGAAATAGACAATGGAATTCATCACAACAATGATATAAACAATAAAAATAGAGTTTTTGTGGAAGAGAAGTGCAAACCAATGTAGATCTTCAATCAACCCAACAAAAATCCAAGTTTTTCTCTTCACCAATCACAATTAATAAAACTAAAAAGTAGATTCAAAAAGCTGCAAAAAATCTGAGAGGAGGCTCCCAAAACTAGGGTAAAAACAGAGCTTAAATAGCCCCAAAAATCGTCCAAAAATCCTGACCAAAACGCCCCTGCACAGCCTGTTTTCCGCAAATTTCGCTACAGGCAGCGCATCGCACTCGGCCGAGTGACAAAAGTCGCTCGGCCGAGTGAAAACCCTGTAAATTTTCCAGTAAGTCGGGGACTTCAGGGGTCTTCAGTTCGGGGGTGGCTCGGCCGAGTGAGTTGTCGTCACTCGGCCGATGGCTTCACTTCACTCGGGCGGACGGAATTTGCCACTCGGCCGAGTGGGTCTTCTGAAGCTCAGATGGCCAAAAAACAGTAACTTCGGTCTTTTTGAGGGCCTTCGTCTGGGCGCCACTCGGGCGGACGTGGTATCGTCACTCGGCCGATGTGGTCTCCGTCGCTCGGCCGAGTACACATGGAAGTCGTGTCTGAACGGGTCGGCCGAGCAGTGTCTGGCTGGTCGGCCGAGTGGCTCCTCCACTCGGCCGAGTGGGACACAAAAAATGCCCAAACTGGTCGTTTTGGCCTCCTCGTCGCTCCGGCGACGTCCATTCTTCTTCCGCTCCTCTCCAACAGCAAAATACCCCTCGGGGAGGTCGTCGGTGGCCGTCTAGATTACACGCATCTCGAGATCACTCCTAATCGCGCCAAATCACCTGAAATGCGACAAAAACAACAAATCGTGAAAAGCATCGCAATATCGTCGATATATCGTGAAAAACATAATTTGGGCGATCAAAATGGCATGCAAACATGCGGGAAAAGGGTGTAAAATAAGGAGTGATCAAAATCCCCCAAGCTTGCCTCTTACTCGTCCTCGAGGAAGATAAGTAAAAAGCGAACCCGGTGGATTCGGAAAACGAAAACGGCGAAAAACGAAAAGAAATGAAAAACGAAGAAGAATGAAAACCAAACGAAAATAAAGAAAGAAAGAAAGAAAGAAGAAGGATGCTAGATCATTTTCTCAGGACGTGGGTTTCACCTACTCTTATAGCATGCACCGAGTGAGAAATACATGTCAAAGAATCTCATTTTGATATCATAGTAGAATAGTGCAAGTAGAAAATAGAAAACCCACGAACAACGGTATAATCATGAGAAACGGAATGATTTTAAAATTAACATCGCCTGAATCATCTAAAGCGGTATACAAGTCTCAGATCACACACTTTTCAATTGAACGCTTTCTATCTGGAGTATAAGAGTATCACATCATAGAATAGAGAGAATAGAAAAGTATGGGTTTCATGAAATGAATGCTAGGCTTAGATTTCTGGATTTCGTAAAGCTAGAAACAATCTCACCGAGTATAGAATATTACTTAGCCTAGGTTGTCGTGCAATGTCAAGTAGTCGCTCTCTCACACATCAATGGATCTCCTCCCCCAAGCTTATCTATAAGCGTGGTGGCACAAAAATATTTACATCCCCATTTCTATATAGCTCCAAAGGCAAAGAAGAGAAAGAAGAAAGAAAGAAAATAAGCGAGATGGGATCTTTTATTGAGGATTTTTTTCCTCTTTTCTCCTTTTTTTTATCAGATTTTTTTTTAATCATATATACAATGATCCCAATTCAAAGAGAGATAATGATATACGAGAATGTTCTTCTCTCTTTTATTATATATATATTTTTTTTGGAATAAGAGATTTGGAGCTAGGAATTAATAGCGGGGGAAATGCCATAAAATAGAATCACTAAGGGGAGATTCACCAATGATTTTAAAAGTAGAGAAATGTTGTTCAGGATTTGTGGAGAAAGAAATAAATATAACTCTCGGCTCACTCTATAAGACATGCACGACAACTTCAGCATGGTAATCTAATCTACTCAGTTTCGATCACAAAAAAGCTAACTAATCCAGATATATCATAGCTAACAATCATTCAATCATCTGGAAGTGAAGTGTACAATTCATGCATATAGAAGTGACAAAGGAAAAGAAGTCAGTACTCCAGATATAGGCATTCAATGCGTGAATCTTGGTGTGTTTTCTGTGATAGCATACATATGAATATTCAGGCTCAGCTAATAATAAAATTTCATCCATTTTCATGAGGAAAAAGTGTGGGCTCTTATTTCTAAATGCAAGCGAGTCATAGCATATGATATCAGAAATGAAATCTAAGACACGACAAATATAGCATGCGTATAGAATAAGCTAACTCCACGTAGACATCATCACAGAAAATTCATCTCTAGCATGAGATGAAAAATAAGGAAGAAGTAAAGATAAAAGGAAAATAGAACTAAGCAATGCGGCACACAGGAAAGTAAGGAAAACGTGGTGCATGGCAAAACAAAAGGAAAATAACGAAAAATGAGTGCAAAAGTGAAAAGCGGTGTGAAAAACTGAAAATAAAGGTGGCAAATCGAAAAAAAGAACGTGAAAGCTCACTCCCCCAAGCTAAACGGCACAGTGTCCTCAATGTGCAAAGTGTGGCACACAGAGAGACAAGCAATGTGAGGGGCAAGTGAGGATGCATGCATGATGGGAAGAAAAAAATATGAAAAAAGGAAAAGTAAGAAATGAAAATATGATGCGGAAATGATGCATGCACAGCTAGGAGTGATACGAAAATAAATATGGCACCCAGAACTCTCCCTCTCTCCCAAAAAAGATATATATAGATGTGATCAAAAATGAGAATCCCAAGTAGATATGATATGATATGCACAAATAGATATGATCAGAAATATAATCCCAAAATAAGTGAGGGGAGGGGGTGGACAAAAGTGCATCAGGACCCAGCAGAGATGGGCAGCACAACGACAGGAATGGATCGAGGCATCAAGAGTGCCTAAGAAGGCGGTGCCGCAGCGTCTCCGTCCTGAGGCGGAGGAGGTGGTGGTGGTGGTGTAGGCTGCTGAGCTGGGGTGGGCGTGGGAGTGGAAGCAGGTCGAGCGTGTGTGGGAGTGTGTGTGGGAACCTGCTGGGTGGGTGGGGGTATGCGCGGGAGACGCTCTAAGATCTGTGTCAGGCAGTAGTGGATCTGAGGGATCAGGTCAAAGCGTCCAGCCATCGTAGAGACGGTGGAGGACAGGGTCCGAAGGTCTCCTCTAAGACCACTCACCGCCACCTCAAGAGCACGTATGCTCTGCAGTACAGTGTCGGGCGGGGGTGGTGCAGAGGGACGCACCGGTCTAGGCTGTGCAGGGCGAGGCTGGCGTACGCGTGTGGAGTATGTAACGGGCTCAGCAGGGAATGGGACAAAAGGGGCCGCGCCTGGAAAAGTGGGCCTGGCCTCGGTGTGAGGCCGGGACACCGGCTGGCGAGAAGTGGAGGCAGCGGCAGCAAAGGAGGAGTGCAAAAGAGGCAACGAGGTAGCCAGAGAGGTCCGTGGCACAGACGTGTGGACAGACGCCACGACGCTCTCGGAGAGTAAGGCGGCGGTGGAGACAGAGGAATCTCCCGTAGGGGCAGAAGTGTGCGGTCCAAAAGGTGTAACCCCAGCGGAGATCATGCTAACCATGGTCTCCACGACCGAAGTGAACGAGGGCTCTCCGCACTCGACTATGGTCGGCGGGCGCTCGGGGAGTGCGGAGCAAAGGGGCTCCACGGACAGAGGGCCTGAGGTGGCAGAGGGAGTGGTGGGGACAGCCTCGGAAGTGGTGACAGTGGTGGAAGTGGGCTCAGCAAAAGTACTCGCGACACTGGTAGAGGTGAGGACAGAAGTGTCAGGAGCAGCAGAAACGACATGCGTGGGCTGAGGGTGCGCAGGGGCGGCGGCGGGCTCGACAGGGCGTGCAGCAGGGTCTGCGGGAGCAGCCTGGGCAGCGTGTGCGGCGTGGCCCTGCTCGGCCTCCTCGGCCTCGAGCAAGTAGGCGGCGGGGATGAGGACATCCATATCTGGGAGCCAGTCTACGTGGGCCGGTGCAATCTGGGTCCGAGCAGGGCTCGGGAGAATCATGTAATCGGCCCCATAGGGGCCGTGCAACCAGACCCAGTGACGCTCACCATGCGGACGCAACATCTTCATCCGGGCCATAACGTCTATCGACAAGGAAGTGGGGCCCGGAACGCGTCGCAGGTCGTCGGGGAAATCCTCGCCGGTCATAAGAGCCAGCAGGGTAATCAGGCCGCCGCAGCATATCGGTGAGCGAGCGCCCACCGATACAATGATGCGGTCTAAGTACCATGCCGTGATATCGATCACGACGGCGGGGACAAGCTCATCTCCATCCCTAGACAGAGCTCTGGGACGTGTCATCGCATAGAGCATGTAAAGCTCTGGCGTAGACATCGTGCCCGGCTCATATCTGGCCAAAAAGGTAGTCGCCATGAGGCGCTGGGCAATGCGTAGGCAGGGATGTACGATGGCCGAGGCCTTGGCCCTACTAGGGTCAAAGGCGGCGTGTAGACCCGTGATACGTGCCCAGAAGGCACCGGCGTCGAAAGAGGGTGGAGGGATATGTGTGGGGCCATAACCGCGATCGGCTCCGGGGACTGCTGGCCAAGAGAAAAATGCTCTCATCATATCGAGAGTGACCTGGCACTCTCGATCCATGAACCGGAATGAGCATCCCTCATCGGTCCGGGCGATAGAACTCAAAACCTCAAGTGTCGGACGGGTAAAAGTATCCGCCGACACCTGGAAAAAATCTCGCCAGCCCACGTTGTCGTACAACGTGAGCATCCCCTCAAGTACCCCCAGGCGTCCTAGGTCAGCGAGGTGTGCGAACCTGGAGGGTACGATCGAGCGCTGGGAGATACGCTCGAAGACGGCGCGGTGTGCGTCGTCTCGGAACGTAATCCCGAGCGGCCCGACCAGTGGAGCCGGTGGTGGTGGCTGTGGATCGGCGGGGAGAGGCTGTGCGGGCTGTGGGTGCGCTGCAGGCTGTGCGGGGTGTGCGGGGCCTGCAGGCTGTGCGGGGTGTGCGGGGGACGGTGGAGGAGAGTCCTCCAACTCGTGGGAGGGGCCGGCATCATCCGACCGCTTCCGCTTGGCGGAAGCTCTCTTCGACCGCGGCCGTGTCCGGGGCGGCATGTCTGCCCCGAGCGCGCGCCAAAAAAAGTGAAAAGTGCGGCGTGTGCACAAAGAGTGGAAAGAGTTTACACAAACACGCCGCGAGTGCTAAGTAGTGGAAGCGTGCGAAGTCCGCGCCTCCACGAAGTCCTGAGCAGCCCGTAGAAGCTCCCCTGAGCTCCCCTAAGCTCCAAAAAGCAACCTGCGCATGGAAAAGCGATATCAGCGAGTAATAATCAAAATGTATGGAGCAATAGGGGTATAACAGATAGATATGGGAATTGATTCGGGTTAGGGGTTCGATTAATACACGGATCCTCGAAAACTACGCAAAAAGAGAAGAAAATGGGCAAATCGAGCTATACCGGAGGCGATCGAAAACGAGGTCGCCGGCGGCGACTCGGGCGGGGCGCGGCGTCGGTCGGCCGGCGGTGGCTGGCCGAGCGGCGGCGCGCGCGGGCGTGGTCGGGCGAGTGAGGGTTGGGCGAAGGGGAATCGGGCGAGGGTAGGCGAAGGGGCGCGGGCGGATTTGGGAATTTAGATTTCGAAATCCGCGCCCCTTCGTCACTTATATAATAGAAAGTTACGACTCGGCCGAGTGACGTGGTCACTCGGTCGAGCGAGGCAATAGAAATTTTTTTCCCGATATCGCTTCGGCCGAGTGGCTTTGCCAGCCTCGGCCGAGTGGAGTAAGTCCATTCGGCCGAGTGACCCAAGCTACTCGGCAAGACTCGCCCTAGGAGGGTATCCGTTTTACTCGGCCGAGTGAATATATGTACTCGGCCGAGTAGCAGTTATATCGAAATCAAGAAAATAAACAGAGAGTTGGGTACAGCAGACTTCCCTCGTTCGTGAGCGGCTCGGCCGGACGAACTTCTGGACTCGGCCGAGTGACTAGTATACTCGGCCGAGTGAGCCTTGTATTCTGCTGTTTGTCTTCGTTTGGGCTCTAAACTCCGTCTTTCTTCCTCCAGTCGATTTCATGCTCCTCCTAGGCGTCGAACGCCTTCTTTGGGCGCTCCTCGTCGCCTCATTCATCTTCCTCATGATGGGTCTACCTATCTCCTCTCCTGTCAAGAAAAATGGGACCCGTTATCACAAAATTTTTGGCGATCGACTCAAAACACTAAAAAAATTTCTAAAACGAAAATAAAGAAAAACGAAAATAAAGCAAAAACCGTCGGGTTGCCTCCCGACAAGCGCTCGTTTTAGGTCGTGAGCTCGACCCCCTATAATTTTCAATCAATGCGGGATGTTTGGGGCATATGAGATGCACCCGTCAAACTTCCCGGGGAGCGCGCTTGGATTTGGACGTGGCGGCGTAGCGGTCTCCCTCGGAGGTCTCCTATCTCGAATAGTGTTGGGGGGAGGCTCCCCCAAGCTAGCATTTGCCCCGGTCAACGGCTTAGCCGGCGATGCCGATTTCCGTACCGGCGGAGCTTTCTTTGGAGACTTTGATTTCGAGAGCTTGCAGAGCTCTCGAATCCTTGCGACATCAGCGTCGCCTTCATCTTCATCAGCGGAGAAGTCGGGGGAATCATCATTATTGTCCTCTTGGCCTAAATCCGGGCTTTCATCCAATTCTTCATCAAAAAGGGCACCAATTGAGTGAGGAATCGCCTCCTCTATCACCTCATCAAGGAGGTCCATATAATCGAGCTCCTCATGGTAAGGCATGTGCTTCATTGCCTTGGGAATGTGGAGTTCCACCTCGATGTTTCCGACGTTTAAGGTTAAGGTACCTTCGCGCACGTCGACGATGACTCCGGCGGTGGCGAGGAATGGGCGCCCAAGTATCAATGAGGTGTCTCCCTCCTCCTTAATGTCCATGATGACGAAGTCACATGGCAAGCATATTCCACCCGGGACTTGAAGTGGGATGTCTTCGGCAATCCCCACCGGCCTTGTTATCCGTCCATCGGCTAATTGAATGCGCATGTCGGTGGGTTTCAACTTTGTCCCGGTGTTAAGCTTTAAGAACATGGAGAGGGGCATGAGACTCACACTAGCCCCAAGATCGACCAACGCCTTTTGAAGAGGCACGCCGCCTAACGTGCAAGGAATCCGAAAACTCCCCGGATCTTTAAATTTTGCCGGCTCCTTTTCTCTCTTGGTGAACCAAGAGCCCTCCTCGGCTAGCATGATCTTTTCCTTCCTCTTTCTCCCCGAAATCAAGTCCTTCAAGAATTTGGCATATGTGGGGATCTCGATGATGGCGTCAAGGAAGGGAATATTTAGGCTAACTCCTCTTAGATACTCGAGGAATTTTGCTAGCCTTTTCTCCATTTTCGCTTTCGCTAGTCTTTGGGGGAATGGGACCGGTGGCATGAAGCGCCTCTCCTCAATTAATAGCTCCGCCCTAGAATTCTCCTTGTCTTGTGGCTCCTTCTCCTTTTCAATCTCAACTACCGGCTCAACCGGCTCCACGCTTTCCTCCACGGGGTCCTCAATAGGAATCATGGCGGGGGTAGTGTCCTTCCCGCCTCTAGTAGTAACGGCAACTACGGCATTGATGTGGCCCGTGTTGCCCCGTGGGTTTTGCTCCGGTTGCGCCGGCAATCTTTGAGTGTTCCGATTGAGCAATGCCAATTGCTCCGATATTTGAGCCACTACGGTGTTAAGGGAGTCTTGCCCCGCCTTCAAAGTAGCATTCACCTTGTTTTGCTCGACCATGAACGCCTCCACTCTAGTTTCGAAATCGGATCTTTGTGGAGCTTGTGGAGGGTTTTGGTTTTGATTCCTCCACCCTTGGTTGTATCCGGGAGGCCTATAAGGTGGGACTTGTTGCTTTGGTTGGAAGTTTTGTTGTGGAGGTCCCCTCGGCGGATAGTATTGTTGTTGGGGTGGTGGTGGTCGAGCTTGATTAGGCGGTTGTTGCGGCGGGTTCAAAGCTCCTTCATTGTTGGCGTAGGAGAATCCCGGGTGATTTCTTGCGGCCGGATTGGACCAATACCCTTGGTTCCCCGCAACATATTGCACTTGCTCCAAGGATCCTTCTCCTTGCTCTCCTCCCGAATACATGGCTTGAGATTGGTCTTGCCAATCACTCATTTGGCTTGCCGGCGCGGAGGTGGAAGGGCTTCCTTGGGGCTCCGTGATGAATTTCTCCAATCTTTCCACCACCTTGTGGAGAGAATCAAATTTGCTCGTAAGCTCCGCTACGGCCTTTGCCTCGTAGATGCTAGTCGGCTTTAAGGAGGACGTAGAGTGTCCTCGCTCATCGCCCCATTGTTGGTTATTAGAGGCCATCTCCTCTATTAGGGCCGTAGCTTCCTCGGGAGTCTTTGACAAGATTGCACCATTCGCCGCGGCATCAATAATTTGTTTGGTCCCCGGTTTGAGACCGTTGTAGAAGCTGTGCACTAACTCCCAATCTTCTATACTGTGGTGCGGGCACTGGTGCTGCAAATCCTTAAATCGCTCCCAAGCTTCATAGAGCGTCTCGTGTGGTCCTTGCTTGAAGGACATGAGAGCGCTCCGGATCTTCACCGTCTTGGATGGTGGATAGAATTTATCAATGAATGCATCCGCCAACCCGTCCCAAGAGGTGAAAACTCCGTCAGCTTGCGTCCTCAGCCAATAGAGTGCTTTGTCCTTTAGCGTGAAGGGGAAGAGGCGCAGTCTGATGGCATCAATCGGGACCCCCGGCATTTGGAAAGTGGCGCACTTCGACAAGAATGATTGGATGTGGTAGTGGGGGTTCTCGTGAGCGTTCCCATGAAAGGGGTCTTGTTGCATCAAAACCACCAATCCCGTCTTTAGCTCGAAGTTCTTGTCGGCCGCCAACTCCGGCACGGCGATGGATGACGTAGTAGAAGAGGTTTTAGGCCGAAGCCTATCGCGAATAGAAATTATTCTCGCCATTCTCGCCGCCAATTCTTCGGGAGTTTCCCGGTTGGTCATAAACCCCCCTTCCGGATATTGTCTCCTTTCCGCTCTGAGTCTCCGCGCGGTACGTTCGATCTCGGGATCGAATAATAGGGCTTCGGGGTCCGCCGTAGATCTCGTGTACATGTACAGTGAAAACAGAGTTTCAAAGAGATGATTAGTACCGTGGAAGGGTCAGGTAAAAATAGCAAAGGAAATAATAATGGTAAAAGAAATAAAATAAAAATAAAATAAAAGAAAGAAATAGCTAGGTGAAAAAGAATCAAACGCAATCGCCTCCCCGGCAACGGCGCCAAAAACTTGGTCGCGCCCCGGCGTACACGTCCCGAGGCGACGGTTGTAGTTTTACCGCAAGCGCACGGTATAGCGGCGAGCGGGTATCGAACACAGGGAGGACGAATGACCGTGCTTGCTCCTAATCAACCTGGCTATTTAGAGGGATAATTGCCTTGGGCGATCCTGTCACAATCGTCAGACAAAAGTGCGAAATATCAAATCAAATAGAGAACGTCTAGGGAATGGGGAATCCCCACTACTCACCGTATTTCACAATTGTGGTTCGCCGGTATCGAAATCGCTAGGATGAGAATTCGGATGAACTAGTTGCAACTAAATGTGGAACCAGGCTCACGCTCTCGCGCTGTTGCCGGCCTATAGCTATCCTAGGTTTGGGTCCAATCTCTTGCAAACCCTAGCCTAGGGAAGCTAGCATTAGGATCAACATCATCGTCCAACTGCGCACCGAGCCCAATCTCTTGCAAACTCGGTCCACAATCTAGATTAGGATAGTTCCTACCCGTCCAATCTCTTGCAAACGGGTATCGGCACGGAATTGCAATCGGAGATCCTAGCATCGGTCCAATCTCTTGCAAACCGATACTTCGAAAATCCGACTCCAACCCAATTCGGATTTCTAGGGCTTCCTATCGAATTGGGATCCAATCTCTTGCAAATCCCAATTGATGTGAATACCTAGCTATCCGTAGTAATTCGATCCCAATCTAATCCCTAGTAACAATCCTAGCTCAATTTCTACCGATTCAACACAAATACGAAATTGGGCTTGTAGGGTTCATCCCCACGCCCCAAGACGTGGAGACTACTCACTAATCATAGCAATAGCACAATAATTAGCAATGAAATAGACAATGGAATTCATCACAACAATGATATAAACAATAAAAATAGAGTTTTTGTGGAAGAGAAGTGCAAATCAATGTAGATCTTCAATCAACCCAACAAAAATCCAAGTTTTTCTCTTCACCAATCACAATTAATAAAACTAAAAAGTAGATTCAAAAAGCTGCAAAAAATCTGAGAGGAGGCTCCCAAAACTAGGGTAAAAACAGAGCTTAAATAGCCCCAAAAATCGTCCAAAAATCCTGACCAAAACGCCCCTGCACAGCCTGTTTTCCGCAAATTTCGCTACAGGCAGCGCATCGCACTCGGCCGAGTGACAAAAGTCGCTCGGCCGAGTGAAAACCCTGTAAATTTTCCAGTAAGTCGGGGACTTCAGGGGTCTTCAGTTCGGGGGTGGCTCGGCCGAGTGAGTTGTCGTCACTCGGCCGATGGCTTCACTTCACTCGGGCGGACGGAATTTGCCACTCGGCCGAGTGGGTCTTCTGAAGCTCAGATGGCCAAAAAACAGTAACTTCGGTCTTTTTGAGGGCCTTTGTCTGGGCGCCACTCGGGCGGACGTGGTATCGTCACTCGGCCGATGTGGTCTCCGTCGCTCGGCCGAGTACACATGGAAGTCGTGTCTGAACGGGTCGGCCGAGCAGTGTCTGGCTGGTCGGCCGAGTGGCTCCTCCACTCGGCCGAGTGGGACACAAAAAATGCCCAAACTGGTCGTTTTGGCCTCCTCGTCGCTCCGGCGACGTCCATTCTTCTTCCGCTCCTCTCCAACAGCAAAATACCCCTCGGGGAGGTCGTCGGTGGCCGTCTAGATTACACGCATCTCGAGATCACTCCTAATCGCGCCAAATCACCTGAAATGCGACAAAAACAACAAATCGTGAAAAGCATCGCAATATCGTCGATATATCGTGAAAAACATAATTTGGGCGATCAAAATGGCATGCAAACATGCGGGAAAAGGGTGTAAAATAAGGAGTGATCAAGGGGTGCTGCGTTTCGAAACAGAGAGAGAGAGAGAGAGAGAGAGAGAGAGAGAGAGAGAGAGAGAGAGAGAGAGAGAGAGAGAGAGAGAGAGAGAGAGGTGAATGAGTGAAAGAGAGTTTGAGGGAGAGAGACAGGGTTAGACGAATTCAGAGAGCCTGGGTTAATTCAAAAACGAAATGGGAGAGAAAGGATACTACGTTTGTGATCCAGGGAGAGAAGCTGTGGGTTTGTGTTTTAGAAACGAAGGGGGAGGGAAATATATAGGTGTTAGGAAAATTCGTAAAGTAATTAATAAAAACAAAATAATAATATTAATAATAACTGTTGTAATGAGTTGGAGGGTGGGTGTTGGATCTCACCCATCTCTTACGGTGGGTTAATGGAGGGTGGGGATATGGAAATGATTAGGGGTAGATCTAGATTTAATAGGGGTAAAGTAATTAGGTAACAGTAATTAGTAAAGGTAAAAAAAGATCATTAGTGAATGTAATTAGCAAAGCGGTGAAATACAGACACGTTTTCACAAACGACTCCGAAAAATTATGAAAACATACCCACGGGATCGTATCGACGCGAGGAGCGCGGATACAAGATCCGTTCTGGGATTTGAGCTACGGAAATACTAGTTTTAGGCCAAAACATTTAGAAAGCGGGTTTACGGGTTCTATGCTGAAATGATGTCAGAAAATTACGAAATTAATGTGGGAAGCCCTAAATGATCATATGATGCTACCGTAGAAGTTTGAAAACATTTTGAGAATGTTTGAATCGAAAATAAATTCGTTAAGCCAAAACGGTAATTATTCGAAATGAATTTTTATCAAAACGTTTTTGAGTATATGAGGAAATCTGAAGCTGCTGAAATACATTATGATAAGTCTAGTGCTCTAAAAAATTTTTTAAAAGAATTTTTGAAATCAGTTTTGATATACAACTCCTAACTAACCATTATAAAGAAGATTTAGAATAAAAATACGTTAAGTACGTATTTGAAGTGTTTGAAAAATACAGGCCGTTACAGATTCAGATGGATATAGTGGTGCCTGATGAGGTACCTAAAGATACAAAATTGATAGATGCATCAGTGCCTAATGTAAGGAAAGAAGATCAGGATTCATGAGCAAACTACCATCAAAGTCAGGCCAATCAGAAAGGTAGATTTGTTACTACCTCATAAAAATTTATGTGATTAAAAATATTTTAGTTTTAAATGAGGTTAAGGTGGTTTTCTGTGATGTAAAACATGGATTCTATCATGTTACGTTGTAGCTGTTGTTGAGTCTAACAGTTTGGGAGCCTTTGTTTGATGTCAATAAAGTCCCATGAACATATTCTATCATGTGATTTTTCTATTTACTTTTTAATTGTCATTCTTCTTATTGTATTCTGGTGCATTCCATCCATTTGAGAAATTGCTGGTTCCGGCATGAATGCTAGAGTTATTTGGGTTTATCTATTGATGTTCTTGAGTAGGTTCCATATTTTATTATAAGCTTAATTGCAGTGGGATTCCATACAGTTGCAATAGTTTCTATTTTTCCTCATTTTTTTCATTTTAAGTGTTGATGGTTATGTTTGATGGTGGGATAGTGCCAGAAGTTGCAATCCTTACTTTGGTTCAAGTGAATTATCTTAATCATCATCGCGATTTAATTGATTGGAAACTTTTGTTATTTATCTGAATATTTTGTTCTAATTATAGAGATTTGCTTAATGGCTCAAAATTCTGGAGATTTCCAAATGATTTTTTTTGAATTATTGAGAGATTCAAGTTATGGTTTTTTTTCACTTGATCAATATTTAAACTCATGTTGAGTTCTGCTTATAATTTCTTTGGTAGATACACTTTTCAGTGTCTTTTGTGTTTAATTTTTTGACATTGGAAGCCTGAAATGCACATAAATTTTTTGATGCATATGTATTTATGTCAGATACTGGGATCTAATTCTATATTTCTCTTTCACCAACATTATAGGATTTCATATATAAAGATGATACAAGACAATTAATTTAGACAACATCGGGAGGGAAAAACCACAATTAGATATATTACTTGCATGTGAATGATGAACCTGGTTGTATTTTAACATCCCTTTTTTGCGATATGTATCTTATCCTATGCTTAGTTCTAGGTTGTCGCATCAAAACTTGAGCCGAGTCCAATCTAACATCTGACTATAATTCACCACTAAAATTCACTAACGTAGATTGTCCAATCATTCATGGATTGGTCTTCGACTCTTGAAATTCATAAGAATAACATTGACTGTGTATAATTGTAATCTTTCCTTTAACATTAGAAATAGGAGTATGCAAGTCATGGTGGAGATGACATCAGTGTCACAATGTTACTATAGTAACAGATATGGTTCCTCCAGTTATAGATTGTCTTCAAGATGATATCCCATGATGAACTTTGTTTGGTGAGAGTATGGAAGGAATAATTAATGAATTAGAAAGGGGGAGGACAAGTTGTATTTAAAGGATCTACAACTACTGTTGCTGATTAAGAGGGTGATCTTCGAGTTGATGGAGGGAGGTCGACTCGTCCTCGACCGGAAGAGGCGCTCGACGGCCCCTCTCCGACCGCGTCGCCGTTGTAAGTGAGGGAGATCTGAGCTTCCGACGAGTCGGACGGAGGGTGGGCGAGCTCCCATCGTGCCGGTCCATCTGCTGCCTCTATCACCTTGCCGTTGATTTCCCATACCCGTGTTTGAGTTGATGCCGCGTCTCCGTTGATCGGACGAAGCGTAGCTGCCACGATCTCAGTCGATCGACGCTTGGGAGTCTCGATCTCAGTTGGATGATGCTTACTACATCCTCCTCGTCAAGTTGTCCCCTCTTAATCAGCAACAGTAGTTGTAGATCCTTTAAATACAACTTGTCCTCCCCCTTTCTAATTCATTAATTATTCCTTCCATACTCTCACCAAACAAAGTTCATCATGGGATATCATCTTGAAGACAATCTATAACTGGAGGAACCATATCTGTTACTACAGTAACATTGTGACACTGATGTCATCTCCACCATGACTTGCATACTCTTATTTCTAATGTTAAAGGAAAGATTACTGTTACGCCTATTTGGCCGAAGCCCGAAGACACGAGCCCAGAAACCCGACTACCGATCAGAAGCCCATCTGCGAGATCAGGCCCGCCCGACAAGGCCCCCTAGAGGACCCCCGAACGTCGATCCGACCCGACCCCGAAAACGCGCAAGTCACTCGCCCACTCCAGCGATAACCGTTCCCCCAGGCCCGCTACCACTTAATGGCCGTTATGGGGAGGTGCTGGGATGGCGCAGGGAGCGGCGATGGGGAGGCGGATTGAGGGGGCACGATTGGGGACGGACGAGGGACGTGCGTCGTGGGAAATCACAAAGAGAGGCCTATAAAAGGACTAGAAGGACGACTGGACAAGGGACCGAATCTCAGGTAACAAAACCTAAGGTACTCCATCAACGACCTAGTTCCCCCACTTCATCTCCTTCCCCCCGCTCACGCCGGAGGACGTCGTTCCGATCTCCTCACGAGTCGAACCGTCCCCGCCGAGCCTGCTCCTTCAGATCGTCATCTGACTTAGGCATCGGAGGGGATTTGGCCGGAACCAAGGTCCGGCCTCCCTGACGAGTGTTCTCGTCTGTTCAGGAGGACGTCAGATCCACGAGCCGAGGCTTCCCCTCCGCTCCACGCCGGTCGCGCATCAAGCGAGACGACCGAGGCTACCCCTCGTCGTCCAACCGACCGAGGCCGAGCGCATCCATCCGAGCCGAGGCTTCCCCTCCGCTCCGCCGGCCGCGCATCAAGGCAAGGCGCCGAGGCTTCCCCTCGTCGTCTGACTGTCCGAGGCCGAGCATCTCACACCGGGCCGAGGCTTCCCCTCAGTCCCATTGAGGCCGAGGATCCAGACCCGGACCAGCTGACGTGTTCCACGTCGTCTGCATCACCGATTCGAGTCGCGTCTACACGTGCTCGACGCACCCAAGGGACTCAAACCAGCCCCTTGACCACGTTGACTGGGCAGACCACGGTCAACGCTTCTGTAGTGAGAAAACACTCTGAAACATCTGGCGTCGTCTGTGGGATCGAACTATCCCACAAAAAACAAACCACACCTGCAATGACACGGCTTCACCCATCACGGCGAAGGGAGGGCAAGGCTCAGGCACGAGGCGACAGGGCCCGCCATGGTTGGCAAGAGAGGGCCCGGGCCCAGCGCGAGGAGGACCATGAGGAGAAGACCAGGAAACCCTCGCCGGCCCTACCGGTCGGGAGGACAGGCACGACAGTAGCAGCGCGCAGGTCGGATGTAGCTTTGGTGGTGTCGGTAATCATCGACACAACAATGGTACGGCGACTGCTCGTCGACACTGGCAGATCCTGTGACGTCCTCTTCATGTCAACCCTGGAGAAGATGGGGCTACAGAAGGAAGACTTGGAACCTCGCTCGGGTCCCGTGGTAGGGTTTACAGGTCATTCCACCCCCATCGTCGGCACGATCCGCCTCCCAGTAACACTTGGAGGCCCACCAGACTCAGTGACCCTGGCGGTAGAATTCGTCATATTGGGGATCGGGTCGGAGTACAACGGAATCATCGGCTGACCCCTTCTCAACGCCATCGGCGCGGTGGTCTCGACCCTTCATCAGACTATCAAGTTCCGAATGCCAAGGGGAATGGGGCAGGTCGAAGGCGACGCGGGGAGACCGAATACCTGCTACCAACTGGAGGAGGAAGGGCCCGAGGATCGTCTAGTCGACAGATGGCCGCGCTCGACTTAAGGAGCGGGCCGAGACCCGCCCCTGTGGAGGAACAAGAACAGATCCCGGTCACGGACGTCGAGGGCAGGTTCGTCTCAATCGGGAGAGGGCTAAGCCACGACCTGAGGAGCCAACTGGTCGAGTGCCTAGAGGCGAACCTTGACGTCTTTGCTTGGTCACCAGAGGATATGCCCGGCGTAGATCCCCAGGTGATCGTCCACCAGATCAACGCCGACCCCAACTTCAAGCCGGTCAGGTAGAAGAAGCGAAACCTGGGTGGCGAGAAGATGAAGGCGGCCTCCGAGGAGGTAGAGCGCCTTCTCGACGTCGGCTTCATACGAGAGGTCTGGTACCCGGAGTGGCTATCGAACGTGGTGATGGTCAAAAAACCCAACGGAAAGTGGCGAATGTGAGTGGACTTCAGTGACCTCAACAAAGCCTGTCCCAAGGACAGCTACCCCCTGCCGCGCATAGACCACCTTGTGGACAATGCTTCGGGTTATGAGATGCTTAGCTTCATGGACGCCTACTCAGGGTACAATCAGGTCCAGATGGACCCCCGGGACGAAGAGATGACAGCCTTCACGACGGACCGGGGAACCTACTGCTACAAGAAGATGCCCTTCGGCTTGAAGAACGCCGAGGCCACCTACCAGAGAATGGTCAACAAGGTTTTTTACTCCCAGATCGGGAGGAACCTGGAGGTCTACGTCGACGACATGCTTGTCAAGTCGAGAAAGCCGGAGGACCATATCGCCGACCTCCGTGAAACCTTCGAGCGGTTGCGGCGACACAACATCCGACTCAACCCCACGAAGTGCACGTTCGGGGTAAGATCCGACAAATTCTTGGGATTTATGATAACTAACCGTGGCATTGAAGCTAATCCTGACAAGATCGAGGCATTGATCAATATGCGGGAGCCGACGACGATCAAAGAACTGCAAAGGCTGAATGGGCGCATCGCGGCCTTGGGGCGATTCCTATCCAAATCGGCGGAGAGATCGCTCCCCTTCTTCAAAGTTCTGAGGAAAGCGATCGTGGAACCATCAGACAATAGGAAGGCGATACCATAGGACGAAGACTGCTCCAGGGCGTTCGCAGATCTCAAGGAGTACCTTCGCAGCCCGCCTCTCCTGTCCAAGCCACGAGAAGGGGAGTCGCTAAGCCTTTACCTGGCACGCGCGGAGGAAGCGGTGAGCTCGGTGCTAATCAGGGAAGACGGTGGGGTGCAATGGCCGGTGTACTACACGAGCCGGATCTTGAAGGGGGCGGAGGTGCGATACTCGCCCATGGAGAAACTGGCGTACGCCCTCGTTCTCTCAGCGCGAAGGCTCATGCCCTACTTCCAAGCCCACACCATATTGGTCTTGACCGACTCGCAATTGGAGCAGAATCTCAAGAGATTCGATCGAATGGGAAGGATGCTGAACTGGGGGGGGTGGAATTGAGCGAGTTCGACCTCCGATTCAAGCCACGCATGGCCATCATGGGGCAGGCCTTGGCCGACTTCATCGCTGAATGCACAACGGAAGGAGAACACCCCCCCGGAGGAAGAAGGCCCAGCAACGGTAATCGCCCAGCCCTTATCTTTTCTTTCGGCTGACCACCTCCACCCTGTCCAATCAGGAGTCCCAGGAGCATGGATAGTCCATGTGGATGGATCGACAACACAGTCAGGAGGCGGGGCTGGGATCGCGATCCGATCTCCGAAAGGGAACATCATGGAATACGCGTTGCGGTTCAAGTTCTCGGCCACCAACAACGTGGCGGAGTACGAAGCGGTGATCAACGGCCTGAGGCTGGCCCAGGAGCTCGGGGCCGAGTCCGTGCGCCTCCTCAGCGACTCGAAGCTCATTGTCAACCAGCTTCTGGGAAGTTACGAGGCGCGGGAGGAAGCAATGCAGAGGTATCTCTCCGTCGCCAAAGCGGCGCTGTCCAGGTTCAAAAGCGCGGAAGTCTTACATCTCCCACGATCGGAGAACGCACGGGTAGACGCGTTGTCGAAGCTAGCCTCGTCCTCGACCAAGGAGCTGGGCCGCACCATTTACGTGGAGAACCTGCAGTCCCCCAGTACGGAAGAGCGGGAGTTGATGGCGATCAACCAAGATCCCACCTGGATGGACCCGATCATACGGTACCTCACTCATGGGGAGGTACCGACGGACTCGGACGAGCGTCGGACCCTGGAAAGGAAAGCGCTCCGATACGTGATCCATGAGGGGACGCTCTACCGAAGACGCTGGACGAAGGCGGATGTCCTCCCATACCTGAAATGCATTGGACCGCAGGAAGCCGACTACGTCCTACGGGAGGTTTGCGAAGGGGTCTGCGAAAATCACCACGGGGGCAAGATGGTCGCACAGAAGATCTTGAGGCAGGGATACTACTGGCCGACCCTGGTCCAGGACGCAACAAACTACGTCCAAAAGTGCCAAGAATGTCAGAGGTATGCCAACCACACCTCAACTCCCCCGTCGGAGCTCATCCCTATCGTGAGCCCCATCCCCTTTGCGAAATGGGGGCTCGATATCCTCGGACCATTTAAGCCGGGTCGGGGGCAGCGGAAGTATCTGATTGTGGCGGTGGACTACTTTACCAAGTGGATCGAGGCTGAACCATTGGCCACCATCACGTGGAAGAAAGCGAAAAGCTTCGTATGGAATTCCATCATCTCCAGATTCGGAGTGCCACGGGCCATCGTCACAGACAACAGGAAACAGTTCGACTCCGCGGGGTTCAAAGACTTTTGCGCGGAATGGGGGATCAAGCTCCTCTTCGCCTCTGTAGCGCACCCCCAGACCAATGGGATGGTGGAAGCAGCCAACAAATGCATCATAGAGCCCCTCCGAAAGAAAGTGAAGGACGCCGAAGGAAACTGGCCAGAAGAGCTCCCCGGGATACTCTGGTCATACCGGACGACCCACAAGGAGGCCACCGGTGAAACCCCGTTCATGCTTGCCTACGGGGCCGAGGCGGTGGTACCGGTCGAGCTGGGTGAAGAGTCTCTCCGCCTCAAGTGCTTTGACGAAGACAGGAACTTGCAAGGCCTGGAGCTCGGTCTGGAGCTCCTCGGCGAGCGGCGAGAGCAAGCCCTAGCCACCATCATCCGACAGAAGCAGAAGGTGGCCCGATACTACAATTCTCGGGTCAATGGAAGGAGCTTCCACCTTGGGGACCTGGTCCTCCGGAAAGCAAGCTTTAACCCAGATATTGCTCGCAAAGGGAAGCTCGCGGCTAAATGGGAGGGACCCTACAAAGTCATCGAGGTCCTCGGACCCGCAACCTACCGTCTAGCCAATATGGAGGGGAGGATTCTCACTCACGCCTGGAACACGGAACACTTACGCAAGTACTTTCAATAAATGTATTGTTTATCTACGAAATAAATTTACTTAAGATTGTTCCTCTCCAGATAAATGTGTTCGCAAGAATCCCACTCGGGACAAGGGAAGACTCGCCCGATAGGACGCCTGCTAAGCGAGCGCCTAGCAAAAGGATATACAAAGAGTCGTACGAGGAGGCCGAGGGGCATTCCCCTCCCTCAAACGTCTCCGGGGGCGCCCGTGGAGCCACATGCCGGCTGTTAACTTGGGACGCCCCCACGCTCCGTTTCGCCGACAGGGTGCACCCGGAGATCCTTGAAGTTGACTCCCGAGAGCGGGAACTTCTTCTGGATCTCGGATTGGCAACGGGCGAAACCCTTCTCAAACGCCTCAGCCAAGGCGGACTCAACAAAGGAGGTGGCATACTCCTCCACCACGTCTTGGGCGATCTGGGACGGATCCACCCCCTCAAGCTCACGCACCCGAGCCTCCAAGGTCTCGATCTGGCGTTGGTGCTCCGCCCTCTCCACCTCGATCTCCCGGGATCGCTCGTCGAGTTGAGCAAGGAGAGCCCTCTCCCGCTCCTCTGCCGCCTCCAGACGACTGGAGAGCTCCAGGGCCTCGGGGGCAGCAACGGAGACGGGGATCTTGTCAGCTCCCCCCGATGTGTCGGCGCCTCCCAAAAGCTCGGCGACCCGTGCCTCGGCCTTTGACTTTGCAACCAAAGCCAAGGCTCTCTCCCGGTCTGTCTCTTCGAGGGCAGAGGACAGCTCAGTTATGCGGGTCTCCAAGGACATGACTCGCGCCTCATCTAAATGACCTGCCTCCCCCTCATCACCGCGGACATCAGGATCTCGCCCGGCATCGGACTTGGCCTTGGGGAGCGCCGCAAACTGGCGCCTCATCGAGAGTCCCACCGAGGACAACTGCACCAAGGCAACAAAGGTAAGACGGCGAAAGCAGCTAGGGGGAGGACAAGCAGAGACACTCTACCTGTTGGCCGGCCTGAATCACGAAGGTGGCCAAACAGTCGCCTCTGACTCCATCCAGCGCAGCCTGATCAGGAGGGAGGCAACAATTCTCGGCCACTCATGCGGCAGCTCCGCGGCTCGAAAATACCGACTCCTCCTCCCCCACTGGGAAGCGTGGACGAAGAAGGCCTTCCCCTGACGAAGGAAACTCGCCCGGGTCGGAGCGGAACACGCCTAGATACCGATCATAGGCATCTGGGAGAGGACCGCTCGGGAGAGGCGAGGGGCCAACCCACGGCCAGGTAATCTCAACGGGGGCAGGTCGGTGCTGATCAACGGATGGCGGGACGTCAACTTCCTCGACTCCCTCGCGGACCCTCTTGGAAGACTCCAACAAGGGGATGGAGGAAGATGGCCCCTTCTTCCTTTTGGAGCCAACAGCTGAGGTCACGACCCGCTGCTTCTTCCGGACCTCCAACACATGGTCACTCTTATGCGGGCCCGGACCCGGGGCCAGCATGTGAGGTCTGGCGGGAGAAGAACCGAGAGGGAATCCACCTGCACCCAAAGAAGAAGTAAGAGGCCGAGAAGAGCCAGAGCAACCCCGGGTGGCGAATGTTCGGAGAACTTACCCAAGGGCCACACCGTCTTGCGCAAGTTATGGTTGCTGAAGATGACGTCGATCATCCGCTCCCTCGAAGGAATCGCCAGCAGGGCCTTCACCGTCTGCAGCTCGGCGGCAGTTGGATCACCCAGGTCAAGGATGACCGCGTCGGCCGCTCCCCAACGAAACGGGAAAGGTACACTCGATGGGAACACAACAAATACGTACTCCCCCTTCCAACGCTTCAGGGAGCTCGGCAGCCCTAACACAAGGCTCATCTTCGGGCGGGCACTGATGTAAATCCACGCCCCCGACTGGTGATGACTCATGCGGTAGAACTGGACGAAGAGACGGAGGGAGGGCACCACTCCCCTCAGCATGCAGATGACAACGAACCCGACGAGGAGCCCGATGGCGTTGGGGCAGAATTGGCACAAGCCCACGTTGTGGGCTTGAAGGAACTCGATGATAAAGGGGTGGAGCGGGAAACGGAGCCCGAAGCGGAAGCACTTCTCGTACACTCCAACCTCGTTGGGACTGGGAAGGTAGATCCGCTCGTCGGACCCAGGAGCACGACCCGAGTAAGGCGGAAGCAGGTAGGCGGAGCGCATACTCCCGATGGTGGTGGCACAGACTGACGAAGGCCACGCTAAGACCTCTGGAGGCACCCCTGAAAGTTCGCCCCCTTGCCGACGAATCGCCGAAGAAGGACTACCTGTCGGGTTAGGAGTGGCATCACGCTCCGGTCGACCTGAACCAGTGGCAGAGGAAGACGACATGGGACAGAGCTCGAGCAGGATCAAGATCAACACAAAGGAGAGGATGACGGGATGGCGGCTCACAACCCACCCAGCTTCTCTACCAAAGATGACCCCGCGAACGGTGGGGATAAACCCGCAGTTACACGTGGCAACATCAGGGGACCGACGGCGCTTCGGAACCCGCGTCTTAAAAGTATCGAACGGACCAACTCATGATGATGCCCAATTAATGAATCGGCTTCGACTGACGAGCCCGTCGAAATCGGTGGAAGTCACATCGGCCGAGCCGAACCGGCCGAGGCCGATCGACCCGACCAATGGGGGCAAATGTTACGCCTATTTGGCCGAAGCCCGAAAGACACGAGCCCAGAAACCCGACTACCGATCAGAAGCCCATCTGCGAGATCAGGCCCGCCCGACAAGGCCCCCTAGAGGACCCCCGAACGTCGATCCGACCCGACCCCGAAAACGTGCAAGTCACTCGCCCACTCCAGCGATAACCGTTCCCCCAGGCCCGCTACCACTTAATGGCCGTTATGGGGAGGTGCTGGGATGGCGCAGGGAGCGGCGATAGGGAGGCGGATTGAGGGGGCACGATTGGGGGTGGACGAGGGACGTGCGTCGTGGGCAATCACGATGAGAGGCCTATAAAAGGACTAGAAGGACGACTGGACAAGGGACCGCATCTCAGGTAACAAAACCTAAGGTACTCCATCAACGACCTAGTTCCCCCACTTCATCTCCTTCCCCCGCTCGTGTCGGAGGACGTCGTTCCGATCTCCTCACGAGTCGAACCGTCCCCGCCGAGCCTCCTCCTTCAAATCGTCATCTGACTTAGGCATCGGAGGGGATTTGGCCGGAACCAAGGTCCGGCCTCCCTGACGAGTGTTCTCGTCTGTTCAGGAGAACGTCAGATCCACGAGCCGAGGCTTCCCCTCCGCTCCACGCCGGCCACGCATCAAGCGAGACGACCGAGGCTACCCCTCGTCGTCTGACCGACCGAGGCCGAGTGCATCCATCCGAGCCGAGGCTTCCCCTCCGCTCCGCTGGCCGCGCATCAAGGCAAGGCGCCGAGGCTTCCCCTCGTCGTCTGACTGTCCGAGGCCGAGCATCTCACACCGGGCCGAGGCTTCCCCTCAGCCCCCTTGAGGCCATGGATCCAGACCCGGCCCAGCTGACGTGTTCCACGTCGTCTGCATCACCGATTCGAGTCGCGTCTACACGTGCTCGACGCACCCAAGGGACTCAAACCAGCCCCTTGACCACGTTGACCGGGCAGACCACGGTCAACGCTTCTGTAGTGAGAAAACACTCTGAAACAATTACAATTATACACAGTCAATGTTATTCTTATGAATTTCAAGAGTCGAAGACCAATCCATGAATGATTGGACAATCTACGTTAGTGAATTTTAGTGGTGAATTATAGTCAGATGTTAGATTGGACTCGGCTCAAGTTTTGATGCGACAACCTAGAACTAAGCATAGGATAAGATACATATCGCAAAAAAGGGATGTTAAAATACAACCAGGTTCATCATTCACATGCAAGTAATATATCTAATTGTGGTTTTTCCCTCCCGATGTTGTCTAAATTAATTGTCTTGTATCATCTTTATATATGAAATCCTATAATGTTGGTGAAAGAGAAATATAGAATTAGATCCCAGTATCTGACATAAATACATATGCATCAAAAAATTTATGTGCATTTCAGGCTTCCAATGTCAAAAAATTAAACACAAAAGACACTGAAAAGTGTATCTACCAAAGAAATTATAAGAAGAACTCAACATGAGTTTAAATATTGATCAAGTGAAAAAAAACCATAACTTGAATCTCTCAATGATTCAAAAAAAAATCATTTGGAAATCTCCAGAATTTTGAGCCATTAAGCAAATCTCTATAATTAGAACAAAATATTCAGATAAATAACAAAAGTTTCCAATCAATTAAATCATGATGATGATTAAGATAATTCACTTGAACCAAAGTAAGGATTGCAACTTCTGGCACTATCCCACCATCAAACATAACCATCAACACTTAAAATGAAAAAAATGAGGAAAAATAGAAACTATTGCAACTGTATGGAATCCCACTGCAATTAAGCTTATAATAAAATATGGAACCTACTCAAGAACATCAATAGATAAACCCAAATAACTCTAGCATTCATGCCGGAACCAGCAATTTCTCAAATGGATGGAATGCCCCAGAATACAATAAGAAGAACGACAATTAAAAAGTAAATAGAAAAATCACATGATAGAATATGTTCATGGGACTTTATTGACATCAAACAAAGGGTCCCAAACTGTTAGACTCAACAGCAGCTACAACGTAACATGATAGAATCCATGTTTTACATCACAGAAAACCACCTTAACCGCATTTAAAACTAAAAGATTTTTAATCACATAAATTTTTATGAGGTAGTAACAAATCTACCTTTCTGATTGGTCTGACTTTGATGGTAGTTTGCTCATGAATCCTGAACTTCTTTCCTTACATTGGGCACTGATGCGTCTATCAATTTTGTATCTTTAGGTACCTCATCAGGCACCACTATATCCATCTGAATCACCAAAGAACCTCTGTGGCAAGTGCTGACTTCTCGCTAAGTTCCCAGAGTTTGTGTTTTTACTAACAGGAAACATTGATGCAAAGTGTGAAAGGTCAAGCAAATACTATACCGAGGTGGATCTGATGACTAAATTCATTTATGCCATATCAATCTCTTTCTTATTCCTGAGTGCAGATACCAAACTAACCAATATCCAAAGAGATTAAATAATCAGGTGCCAAACTTCAATAACCAAAACACCAAATTCAAATGAAGAGCCAAAATATTCATTAAAATATAAAAAATAATATTTCGGGGTCAAATGTGCAGAAGAGAGTCATCTAAGAGTTGAGCAATGGTCGGAAGGGATATCCATAGTTGTTTGAGCAACAATGATGGGAGATGGCAGCCGAGGTTGGAAGAAAGGCATCATATCTAGCAACACTGGATCTGGCCAGAAATTGGTTCGGTCGGTGTCGTCAAATTAGTTCAGAATTTGATCCGATAGTATCGGTTTAAGAAAGGCATCATATCTAGCAACACTGCATTAGGAGCGCGTTAACCGGTCTCCTAATGCAGTGCATTTGACCATATAAAGAATTATGCCTACATGAATAACAGCGTTGGACATCATTCGCCATCATTGTTTCAGGGAGGAACCTCATCCGTACTGGAAATAGAAAAAAAGTAAATCTTTCTCGAGATCTGCATCTATTGCTCACCTTCTAACTACTATTAAACCCGCGGTCAACAACTACTATCCATGCTCCAATAATAGTTCATTCTCCAATAAATTTCTCTCAATTGATGAATAAACTTCAACCTTTGCATGTATCTTGCTGAAAAAATGATTTATGACCAAGCATAGAGGCAAACATTGCATGAGCTGAATGGAGCAGTATCAGTCTTCTTCTCAATGAAATCATATAATGCCACATCTCTTAGTGATGGTGCTAGTCATATGAAACATTTTCCCCATCCAATTCATCAGTAACCTGGTTTTAGATTACCGGCTCATGAGCTTTGTTGATCTGGCACATTTCTGCGCATGCTAGCTCTTATCTGCTTGCATATAGAAGAAGAAGAAGAAGAAAAATCTCTTCCCGAGCATGTTACAGAAGTGGAAACTTGTAGATATTAAAGGTTCTTTATGGGTATGTGATGCTGATAGCAATAGAAGCAAAGAAGTTTCTTCTGCCTTCATATCTGATGTTTGAAAGCGTGTGAAATAATGGAAAAAATGTATCAAACCAACAATAAATCTTTGATCACACCTTACCGCCCATGTTTCTTGTATCATCTTCGCGTTCCCTTTTTTGTGTATTGTATCTGTGACCAGCATTCCACTATCCATTCATATATATATGACGTATCTACCTATACATCAGATCCCTATTAACACTTGACCCATCCCCTTCTATGTTTTATCCACTTATTCTGGTTTCTAGACATTCTCAAGATTTTGTTCATAAAACATGTACTCTCTTTGGAGCTGCTTTTTAGTTTCTTGGTATCAATGTGCAATGCATTTCCTTGAAATATACAATTCCATTATCTAAACCATTGAAACGGCCTTGAACCGCAAGGCAAATTCTTATCTCAACACAAAGTTTATGCATCACATAATCAACTTTTGGATATGAGTTGCTATAACTATCAGTTTTATTCCATAGGAGGAACAAAGGGATATGTGACTCTACTTTCAGGAAGTGACCATATAACCAGAAATTGGATGACAGCTTCTCTTTATACATTGGAAAGCTACTCCTACAGTTCAGTTCAGTTCATGGATTATCTCTCATTGATAGTCATGATATGTTTGATAGATTATAATATTGTATTCTGTGTTTCAACTTATAACCTGAGATCTTAAAGCTCCTACTAAATACAGCTAATTTATGATCTTCACAGATAAACATATGACAGAGAATATCATCAAATCATAGGCTAAGACAATTCACCTTTTGGAAGAAATGTCCATGCATCAATTTTATCCTTTATTCCAGCAACAATAGAATCATGTATGTTTTAAAAAAGCTTTCAGTTAAAAAATTAGGAATATGTTTTAAAAAAGTTTTCGGTTAAAAAATTAGGAAAGCTTCGCAAGATTACGCACTCAATTACGAATTTAAAAAAGGAATACAAACCTTTCCTTTACTGATAAACATCCCAGAACTCATTCGAACTTGACTCAGAGTACTATTCCCCGATAAATTATCGTCCACCACCGATCTCTTCAGCTCCGATTTTGCCTTCAACAACACCATCTTCAGTAAGCTTGGGGGAGATGTGAACAATCTGGGATATTCAATGGGGAGATGTGAACAACATCTTCAACAACCCAGAACTTGTCCTGTAAAAACTAATTCATATTAAATTATCCTGCTAATGCATATGAAACTGTCCTGAAATTGCATTCATGTTGCATTCATGCTACTGAAATTAGCTACTCAAATTCGCTACCCCATATCAAAGTATTTCCTGCTAATTCATATCAAATGCATTTGAAGCTAATTAGTTTCATATCAAATGCATTTGAAATTAATTCATATCAAATTGGCATTCATGTCAAATTATCCTGCTTACATTGTCCTGTAAAAACTAATTCATATCAAATTATCCTGCTAATGCATATGAAACTGTCCTGAAATTGCATTCATGTTGCATTCATGCTACTGAAATTAGCTACTCAAATTAGCTACTCATATCAAATTATATCCTGCTAATTCATATCAAATGCATTTGAAGCTAATTAGTTTCATATCAAATGCATTTGAAACTAATTCATATCAAATTGGCATTCATGTCAAATTATCCTGCTTACATTGTCCTAAAAAACTAATTCATATCAAATTATCCTGCTAATGCATATGAAAGTGTCCTGAAACTGCATTCATATTGCATTCATGCTACTGAAATTAGCTACTCAATTTTCATGTTGCATTCATTTTTTTGAGCAAATATGAACTTTGATGCAACATGAACTTTTGACAATTAGCTACTCTAATGAATGAATTTTTGACAATTTGTATTATGTTCATGTTGCATTCTGTAGTTAATTGAAATTAGCTTCTGAAATTTGTTCATGTTGCATGAATGCATTATGGATAATTTCATGACATATATTATGTTCAAAATGTATGTCACATGAAAATGCATTATGGATAATTTGACAAAAAATGAGGCATTATGTTCATGTTGGATCAAAGTTCATGTTGCATCAAATTATCCTCAAATTATCCTACTAATTTCGGTAGCATGAATGAATGCAACATGCAACATGTACATTCAAAAGTTCATGAATGCAACATGAACATAATACAGATTTGCATTCATGTGAGTGCTCATTTAACTCAGATAAAATGTAAACACAAATAAATGAGCACTCATGTGACATAAACTCATGTGACATAAAAATGTAAACACAAATAAATGAACATTACATAACCAAAATATACCCTGGAACTAAAATCCTATTACTATTAAACATGGTTTGTCACATGAAAATGCATTATGGATAATTTGACCAAAAATGAGGCATTATGTTCATGTTGCATCAAAGGTCATGTTGCATCAAATTATCCTGCTAATTTCAGTAGCATGAATGAATGCAACATGCAACATGAACATTCAAAAGCTCATGAGTGCAACATGAACATAAGACAGATTTGCATTCATATGAGTGCTCATTTAACTCCAGATAAAATGTAAACACAAATAAATGAGCACTCATGTAACATAAAAATGTAAACACAAATAAATGAACATTACATATCCAAAATATATACTGGAACTAAAATCCTATTACTGTTAAACATGAATGCAACCAGGCAAAGATATCACTAACACAGAGGCATCAAGAACACAATCTCTTAAAACACACCTGTGATAAGATATTTCGAACAGTCAAGTATCGACTTCCAGAAATGCTTGTGCAAAACAGGAATTATGTAATCACATATTAGAAGTGAAGCTTTGCATATAATTCAGATTTCAGCTATCTCAGTTTCTGATGGCTCATGCTTACGATACTCCATGCAATTGCATTTTGCCGGATTGAGCAAAAATTGTATGTGGGTCTTTGACAGAAAATATTTGAAATCCAAACCACACAGAGGCACAACAATGAAACTATCAAAAAGCTTAACTGAACATTGAGGCACAACTCATCTAACTATTTAAACATATGAGAAAAAATGTATTAAATTCATTGGAATGAGGAGTAAAGCTTGATTTTCTCAGTGGTTTGCTTTCATAATATTCATTTGTATCCTCACCTCACCCATTAGATACCGGTCGAATTTGACTGCTGACTTTGGCAGCAATACTCCACCTGCAATTAATGTTGAATTGCATAAGATATGAGAGAAAATTAGATCAAAACCGACATCAATTCTTCAATAAAATTCCACATAACAAAATTAAAATTTAATAAAACCAGATTTTTTGGGATAAAGGTTAAGATGAGCTTAACTGCACTCAAATTCAGTCCTGAAAAAGAAAAAAAATGGTAAAATTAACAAAAATTTCTACCCACATCATTAACTAATACAGCCCATCCCAAAATTTCCATTGAAGCAGACAACTCGACGCTGACCTCTTTCAGATTCTTTAGCTTGGAGGATTCAATCGTTCAAGTTGAAGTCTTTACCGAAATTAAAGGCAAAAAAAATTGAAATTCCCCAAAGTCCTCTCACCAAATTTCCCCAAACCCCCAATACAATCGCGTCTCTTTCAACACATCAAAGAACCAAACAGATTTTTTGCAGAAATCAAAGCACACAGGAAAGAGGTGGACTTGCGATCCTACCTGCTCCTCATCCGAACACTGCAAGCACGCCAAGCCAAGAGGTGGACTTGCGATCCGGAAGTCGTCGATCTAGGGCTTGCCTTCGCAGTCATCTGAACCTGGGCCACACAACATTTATTCACCATCAATCTCAGCTCTGGACCAGTCGGGTTCTTCCTCGACCGACCCAACGGACTCCGGACGGCCTGAGTCTAAAGAGAGCGCAAGATCATCCCGTGGGTCTTTGGGGGAGAGAGACAGAGAAAGAGAGATGCCCCAAATTTTGGGCGGCTGATGGTTTTCACAAAGTTTTGGGTTTTCAAAATTTTAAGTTTTACAATCAAATCCCCCCCAAAATTTAAAAGCTTCCCCCCAAAACTTTCAAACTCAATTTCTCTTCACTTATCCAATTTCTCTTATCTTATCCAATTTCTCTTATCTTATCCTCTTAATAACATCCCTCATTTATACCCAATTTCTCATCTCTTATCCAAAAACTCTTATCCAATAACCCATGATAACATCCCTGTTTTATTATATATATATATATATATGTATGTATGTATGTATGTATGTATGTATGTATGTATGTACTCTTGTCCAAATTCTCTTATCCAATTTCTCTTGACCAATTTCTCTTATCCAATTTCTCTTGATAACATCCATATTTTAAATAATAGATGTATGTATATGTATGTATGTATATACTCTTGTCCTAGTTCTCTTATCCAATTTCTCTTGTCCAATTTCTCTTGATAACATCCCTATTTTATAGTATATATACTCTTGTCCTAGTTCTCTTATCCAATTTCTCTTGATAACATCCCTATTTTATAGTGTATATATATATATATATATATATATATATATATATATATATATATATATATATATATATATATATATATATATATATATATATATATATATATATATATATATATATATATATATATATAACACCCCAATTTTATTGTTATTCTTGCCTACGATGCCCACTTTATGGTTTACTTGATGAGAGGAATAAATAATCCGAAAATAGGTGTTAATTCAAGATAATCAACACTTCACCATTCTTCTCCATACATGTAAAGGTAAGGCCTCCTCCTTATATAACTCATTCCATCAAGGAGTTATAATAACTAACTTTGTATTTATTGTTAGGTTGTTTTTCTGTTGCTTTAAGTTGGCATTAGTGGCACTAAATCTAGAGAGTTCAGTTTGTGGAATCAAAATTGTTTTGAGCAGTTTGAGCAGTCATGTTGCACATAAATGTTGCAACATTATGTACAACATGCGGGATCTAGAGTATAGTTTCGTATGAAGATATGCTGTTTTGGTTTGCAGATCTGTCTTGCTGATTTAGATCTGATTAATTTGTAGTCTAAGATCTCGGGGTTTCTGCATTGGTCGATGAAATATCTTGGTGAGATGTTTTTGTTTCTTGTTGCCTGAATTAGTACCTTAATTGATGGGAGTAGATTTGTTGAAATCATTTTACCCGAATGGTTCAATGACTCCTTGATCTATGTGATTTCTTACCCGAACTGATCCTAGATATATTGGCGGAATATATGCATTAAAGAGGAGGTTATTTACCTGGAAATAGTGGTTACAAGATCGGTTGAAGATATGTGCGGTTGAAGATTCTATATCTGAATGGTTTCAGATCTTGTATTATTGTTTAGATCTTCTCCAGATATTCTGTTGTATGCTGTTATGAATAAGATCTGCTGACAATGTGATTGATGGTATCAATTCATAAATATGGTATGAAATATCTTATTTATTGGCCATGTTGTATGTTATGTTGAACGTTATGATACAACATAATGTCCAACATGCTGTGTCAGAAGGCTGGAATCGAATGACAGACTTCAACAATTATCAAAGGTGGATTACTCCAGATCTTTCTATAATCTCTTTTAGGCATTTTGGAATATTATGTTGATTGAAAAGTGTTGAAGATACATTTGAAAGTTGCAATCTCTCGGTTTTATTATTGAATCGGTTAGAGAGATTCTTGCCCACAATATTTTATTCATCGGATCCATGGAGATACGCGGAACCACTTGCCTGAAGTAGTTCCGAAAATTGTGGGCTGTCGAACCACATCTGATATGATTGAACGACCTTCCCTATTGGCCCGCAGATTGAGGGGGAGCGGGATATACAAGGGACATGTGGTTTTGCAGCTAGGGCACGGCTTTTGTGAAAGACGATCAAAGAATTCCCGGAGGGAGGCCGACGGCTACCAGAGGTAGGAGTCAAGGGAATTGATTCTAGTCGGCGGTGCAAGGGGATCTTGCGGTTTTCTACTTCCGGAGACGGAGGCCGACGATTACGCACGTAGGGATCAAGGGAGTTGATCTAGTCGGTTGTGCAAGGGGATCTTGCATGCAAGGAGAGCTTGCACAAATTACTCCACTGGGTTGATTGAGATCACCCCTAACGGTTTGTATTGAGGGGAAGGTTGTTCCCCCTAATAAAACATGGTATTAGTGGTTGTAATCATTAATATTTAGTGGAGTTATTTGATTTCCTGGGCGAGGCCCCGAGATGTAGGTGTGCGCACCAAACTACGTTAACAATCTATACCAAGAAGAAGAATCACGACATTGTACTGACAGACATAAAATCAATGTAGATGGTATTTATGGGATGAAGGTAATGCACATGAGTTTTTTGTGTCCCTGCGTTTTAGACGAAGTTAAAGGGGAACAAGTAGTCGAGCAAGAGGAGGATGGATTCATTGATGATGAAGATGAAAATGCAGAGTATGAAGATGATGTTGATGAATATGAATATGAAGACATTGATGAAGCTTGAAAACTTACTGTTACTTCAATTATCCTTTCATTTGGGCACTCTACCATTTTTTTTCTTTTTCCTTTTTCATTTCTCCTTGTCCTACATTGCTCTTATTTGCTTTGCCTTGAGTGGTCTCATGTGTGTTGTATATGCAAGATTTGATCATGATTCTCTCTCTAATCTGTCTTCTTTTTAATACACAGATTCAAAGGGTGTTTTTTTCAATTTATCCTTTTTTGGCTTAGTTTGGCAACACCGTTTTAGAGTTGATGATGATGATCTGCCAAAAAATTTAAATCTCATATTATATGTCAAAATGTCAAACTTATATGGTATGATCAGAATATACTTCTTTCTAGTGAACATAGCGCGGCGAGCTCGAGTGGCCTGCATTTGTGCAGGCAACCAGTTTGCATACATCCTTTGTCACATGATTAAATTAGGCTGAGCCTCCTCCAACTCACCTACTCTATACCTTTTAGAATTTCTTTCATGCGAGTGTCGTGCCACTTACTATCCTGTAAAAAGGAAGTTGTCAATTGGTGCAGTATTTTATCATTTTTGTTCATTTAATAAAGGAATCAAATTGCAGAAATAGATGCATATATATTCTCTTCAAATGCCATCAATCTTTGATATGATACTTAGTTCTTATAATTTTCTGTGAGTGTCATATAATTATTCGGGTCATATGCATATGCCTGGGGCTGTAAATCTTTATGGGTGTGTTTGGTTTGTGGGAAAAGGAAAGAAAATGAAAGAAATTAAGAAGGAAAATGATTTTCCATTGTTTGGCTTAAAAGAAAAGTGAAAAGAAAAAGAAAATGAAGGAAAAGAGTGGAAAATAAATAGTAAAACTTTTCTTTCAAGTTTTCCTCCTCTTAACCCAAGGAAAATGATGGAAAAGAAAGCAAAACTAACTATTCTCACGTTCATTCATTTGTGTTTTTACAAATATAATTAGTTGCTATTTTTAATGAATTCATAAATAATTCATGAACTTTTTCGAAAAATTATGGATGAATTTTTCAAAAAATCAGGAATCATTATCAAAATTTTACACATGAATTATTTAAAATTCGCAAATTATTCAAAATTCGCGAATTTTCCTGAATTTTTCAAAATAGTATGTAAATAATTCGGAATTTTTTTTAAAATCATGAATATTTCATATATTTTTATTCATTAATTTGTTCGAAAAATCAGCGAATAATTCATGCAAATAAATAATAAATTTTCGAAAAATTCGTGTAATTTTCGCGTTTTGCTTGAAAAATTCACGTATTATGCACGAATTTTTCTAATAGCTTGCAAAATATTTCCAACGTTTTTATATAATTTGTAATTTATTTATGTATTATTTAATATCAAATTATTTACGAATCATGATATTTGTAGGATTAGAGAATTATTCGTTACAATTTGTAAATTATTTACTAATTTTCTGAATTATTCAGAACAACTAACAAATTTTTAATTTATTATGAGACTAAATACATCTTAAAATATTTACGCAAATTATTCATAAAGTTAGCAAATAGACCTCTTAAATTATTTAGCAAACCCCTCTTAATTTTTTTTCATTTTGAATTAATAACATAATGGAAGAAATTTCCTTATTTTCCTTTCAAATTTCTTCAAAATTTTCTTTGGTAACCAAACATGAGAAAGAATCTCATTTCATTTTCATTTTCATTTTCTTTCCTTTTCATTTCCATTTCACTTTTCTTTCGTACATTTTCTCTGAATCCAAACACACCCTATATGTTTAAAATAAAAATGACGCTCTAAAAAGCGATCTTGAAATATATCATGTATGTTAATATCATATGCACCTGTTTCATTTCTGACATGTAGTACATACATAATTTAGTTATTTATATGTGATGAGCAAATGATGAATTTATGATGCATTGGACATGTGCCAAGTGTTGGAATATTTAGGCTTGCAATGCATATCCAATGAGAAAATCTGCTTTAGATCATCCCAATTATAAACCATATTGTTACGACTACTATCGACGGGCCCGAATTACGACGGCCCACGGCCCGACCTCAAAGGAGAAGCCCACTAGAGAAGACGAGCCCGCCCGAAGGGGGCCCACGGACGGAGCGGGAGGCCCAGCCACCTCGCCCTCGGGTACACCCAACTGGCCCCCATTCGGCCAGATTAACCGCCCCTTTGAATCCGCGATCCCATGATGGCCATTAACGGACCCGTTAATGGGCCACCCCACGACAACGCGCGAGTGGGAGGAGGCGGAGGCGGATCGTGGGGACGTGAGAAGAGGCAGTACATGGGGCAATCGCGGAAGACCCTATAAGGGGAAGGCCAGGACGACGGAATAGGGGATCGAAACTCAGGTAACCAACACAGAGGTACTCCATCAACGACCTATGCTTTCGCCACTCCATTTGTTCCCTCCCCCAAAACTCGCGCCGCTTGGGTTGACGTTCCGGCTTCCACACAAGCCGGATCTCCCCCACCGAGTATCCTTTCAGACCCTGATCTGACTTAGGCATCGGAGGGGCTTTGGCCGGAACCTAGGTCCGGCCTCCCTGACGAGTTTCTTCATCTGTCCAGGAAGAAGACATACGAGGCGCCGAGGCTATCCCTCAGCGTCGGTCGGCCATCACCGTCGCAGTCGTCAGGTGGGCGACTGATCAAGTACTGACCAACTCGCAAAGCACCGAGGCTACCCCTCGACGCGGATACGGCCGAGGCCGAGAGCGATCCAGCCGAGGCCGAACGCGACTCACCGAGCCGAAGTTTCCCCTCAGCTCCGCAGCGTCGAGAACAAGCGGGCTCGGCGAACCCAAGGGACCCTCAAGTCGGCCCCTTGACAACGTTGACCATACAGCCAACGGTCAACGAGCTGTGGTGAGAAAACACCCGTAAACATCTGGCGCCGTCTGTGGGAACACGAACAAAGCCCACGTAAAACAACCACACCGACAATGACACGGCTCCGCCGCGGGGGGCGGAGAAGAGGCGCGGCCCCGGTGGAGGGCACTGACCCACCCCGTGGCAAGCGAGGCAAGGCCACGCCTCCCATGCATGCGAACCGGGCGACGAGCATGGATCGAGCAGAAGACAGTGTAGAGGAGACCGGCGGCCGTCCAGTAGCTTCCCGGGGCTGTAGGATCGACAGAACGCGGGAAAAGCCGGGATCGGGCGAAGCGCTGGTGGTGTCCCTAATCGTAGATACCTCCGTGGTGCTGCGGCTACTAGTCGACACCGGCAGCTCATGTGACATCCTCTTTACATCGACTTTAGAAAGGATGGGGCTGCGTGGCGAAGACTTGGAGCCATGCACAGGGCCCGTGGTTGGCTTCACGGGACATTCTGCACCTATCATCGGGGCGATCCACCTCCCAGTCACGCTAGGGAGAGCGCCCGATTCGGTGACGCTGACGGTGGAATTCATTGTGCTGAAAGTCGGCTCGGTGTACAATGGCATCATCGGTCGCCCCCTCCTCAATGCTATCGATGCGGTAGTCTCGACGCTCCACCGGACAATCAAGTTTCAGACCCCGAAGGGGGTCGGGCAAATCAATGGCGACACGAAGGGAGAGAAGATATGCTATCACTTGGCAGACGAGAAGGTCGTCGAGGGGCTGGGCGGTCCAATGGTCTCTCTCGACCTGAGGCACAGACCGAGACCTACCCCTGCAGAAGAACAAGAGCAGATCCCCGTCACGAGCGTGGAGGGGAGATTCGTCTCCATTGGGTCGGGGATGGATCCTGACTCGAAGTGCAAGCTGGTCGAATGCCTGGAGGCTAACCTGGACGTCTTCGCGTGGTCGGCCGAGGATATGCCTGGCATTGATCCCCGGGTGATATTTCATCGTTTGAACACCGACCCCAACTTCAGACCCGTCCTGCAGAAGAAGCAGAACCTAGGCGGTGAAAAGATGAAGGCAGCCTCTGATGAAGTACAGCGACTCCTCGACGCCGGTTTCATCCGAGAGGTCTGGTACCCCAAATGGCTGTCCAACGTGGTAATGGTCAGAAAACCCAACGGGAAGTGGCGGATGTGTGTGGATTTTAGTGACCTCAACAAGGCCTGTCCTAAGGACAGCTATCCACTGCCGCGGATCGACCACATCGTGGACAGTGCCTCAGGATACGAGATGCTCAGCTTCATGGACGCCTACTCTGGGTACAACCAGGTCCAGATGGATCCTGATGATGAAGAGATGACGGCTTTCACAACGGACCGAGGGACCTTCTACTACAAGAAAATGCCCTTCGGATTGAAGAACGCGGGGGCAACCTACCAAAGAATGGTCAACAAGGTGTTCGACTCCCAGATAGGAAGAAACCTGGAGGTCTATGTCGACGACATGCTGGTGAAGTCGAGGGATCCTGCGGACCACATTGCCGACCTTAGGGAAACCTTTGAACGGCTACGAAGGTACAATATTCGGCTCAATCCTGTGAAATGCACGTTCGGCGTGAGATCCGGCAAATTCCTGGGATTCATGATCACCAATCGCGGGATCGAGGCCAACCCCGACAAAATTGAGGCACTAATCAACATGCGTGAGCCGACAACCATCAAGGAGTTGCAGAGGTTGAATGGCCGTGTCGCTGCCCTCGGGCGATTTCTGTCCCGGTCGGTGGAAAGATCTCTCCCGTTCTTCAAGACTCTGAGGAAGTCAATCGTCGCGCCAGCCGACGAGAGGAAGACAATACAATGGGATGAGGACTGCTCCCGAGCCTTCGTCGATCTCAAAGAGTACCTCCGCCGCCCACCACTCCTTTCCAAACCGCGAGAGGGGGAATCGTTGAGCCTGTATTTAGCCTGCACGATGGAAGCTGTGAGCTCGGTACTGATCTGGGAAGACGATGGGGTACAGAGGCTGGTATACTACACCAGTCGCATCTTGAAAGATGCTGAGGGGCGGTACACGCCAATGGAGAAGTTAGCGTATGCCCTCGTCCTCTCGGCCAGATGACTCCGACCCTACTTCCAGGCCCACACGATACTGGTCCTAACCGATTCCCAGTTGGAACAGAACCTCAAAAGGTTTGACCGCATGGGAAGGATGTTGAACTGGGGGGTCGAGTTGAGCGAATTCGACCTGAGATTCAAGCCCCGCATGGCCATCAAAGGACAGGCACTGGCCGACTTCATCGCCAAGTGTACCATTGAAGAAAGAGCCTTTGCGCCGGGAGACGTCTTGGAAACGGTAACGAACCAACCTTTGTACTCACTTACGACTGACATCAACTCGGCTGGCCACTTAGGCGATCAGGACACATGGATTATTCACGTGGACGGCTCGACGACCCGGGCTGGGAGCGGAGCCGGGATCACGATTCGGTCTCCCGAGGGGAACGTCATCGAATACGTGCTTAGGTTCGAGTTCCCGGCCACCAACAACGTGGCCGAGTATGAGGCCGCAATAAACGGCTTAAAGCTGGCCCGAGAACTCGGAGCTGAGTGCGTACGACTCCTCAGTGACTTGAAGCTCATTGTCAACCAGCTACAAGGGAGCTACTGGGCACACGAAGGAACGATGTAGGACTACATGGCCATGGCCAAGACTGAGATGTCCAAATTCAAAAGGGCCGAGACCCTTCACCTCCCGCGGTCGGAGAATGCCCGAGCGGACGCACTGTCCAAACTTTCTTCTTCCTCACCCAAGGAGTTGGGTCGCACCGTCTACATAGAGAACCTCAGGAGCCCCAGCACGGAAGAGAAGGAGGTAATGGCGATTGACGGAGACCCCACCTGGATGGACCCGATCATCCGATACCTCACCCTTGGGGAAACGCCGACCGATGTGGAGGAACGTCGAACCTTGGAGAGGAAGGCGCTCCGGTATGTGATGCACGAAGGAGCCCTCTACAGAAGACGGTGGACAAAGAATGACATCCTCCCCTACCTTAAGTGCCTCGGCCCCCAGGAAGCTGACTACGTCATCAGGGAAGTGCACGAGGGCACCTGCGGGAACCACCATGGAGGCATAACAATCGCCCAGAAGATCTTGCGGCAAGGGTACTACTGGCCGACCCTGGTACGTGACGCGACAGAGTATGTCCAGAGGTGCCAGGAATGCCAAAGGTTCGCCAGTACCGGGTCCATTCCCCCTTCAGAGCTCATCCCAATCATCAGCCCAATACCTTTTGCAAAGTGGGGGCTCGATATCCTGGGACCGTTCACGACGGGCCGAGGGCAAAGGAAATACCTGATCGTGGCCGTGGACTACTTCACCAAATGGATCGAAGCCGAACCTCTAGCCTCAATCACCTGGAAGAAGGTAAAGAGCTTCGTGTGGAAATCCATCATCTCCAGATTCGGAATCCCCCGCGCCATTGTAACCGACAATGGGAAGCAATTCGACTCAGCTGGGTTTAAAGACTTCTGCGCCGAGTGGAAGATCAAGTTACTCTTCGCCTCGGTGGCGCATCCCTAGACCAACGGGATGGCCGAGGCCGCCAATAAATGCATCATAGAGCCTCTCCGCAAGAAGGTAGAAGGCGCCGAAGGGAAGTGGCCTGAAGAACTTCCCGGGATACTCTGGTCTTATCGAACGACTCACAAACAGGCTACAGGTGAGACCCCATTCATGATTACTTATGGCGCAGAAGCAGTAGTCCCGGTCGAGGTGGGCGAGGAGTCCCTCCGCATCCAACATTTCGACGAGGAAAGAAACGTCGAGGGTTTGGAGCTCGGCTTGGAGCTCCTAGGTGAGTGACGAGAGCAGGCCTTGGCCACCATCATCCGATAAAAGCAAAAGGTGGCACGCTACTACAATTCCCGCGTCAAGGAGCGGAGTTTTCGCCAAGGGGATTTGGTCCTTAGAAAAGCGGTCTTCTGTCCAGAGGTCGCGCGCAAAGGGAAGCTGGCATCCAAGTGGGAAGGTCCCTACCGGGTGATCGAAGTTCTAGGACCTGCTACCTATCGGCTGGCAACCCCGGAGGGAAAGGCCCTCACCCATTCCTGGAATGCTGAGCATCTGCGCAAGTATTACCAGTAAAGCTTACGGGATCGCCCGCGAATGTAACTCTTTTTCCCCCATGTTCAATAAATTGATTTGATCTTACTTTTCTCTTATGGCCTGGCTACGGAAAAGTATTACCATCATCCGGGATGGGCCAGCCTCTAGGCAAGGATAGCCCTCCCTTCGAACGAAACAAATCAAACCGATCGTAAGGCTGGGGGCAACTCCTCCCACAGACCGGCGAACCGACCGACCGTGAAGCTAAGGGCAGCTCCCCGGGCGGGTCGGTCGTAAGGATGACCTCAGAGATCGGCCTCAGTGGCTAGTCGCAAGACATGGGGTCGCTCCCCAGGCCGACTAGCCAACTAAGCCGGGGGCAACTCCCCCGCTATGGCTGCACGAGTAACCGAGCCGAGGGCAAATACCTCGGCCCGTCGGCACGCCAACTGAGCCAGGGGCAACCCCCCTGATGCGGCGGCACGATAAACCGAGCCGAGGGCAAATCACTCGGCCCGTCGGTACGCCAACTAAGCCGGGGGCAACTCCCCCGCTACGGCTGCACGATTAACCGAGCCGAGGGCAAATCACTCGGCCCGTCGGCACGCCAACTGAGCCAAGGGCAACCCCCCTGATGCGGATGCACGGTAACCGAGCCGAGGGCAAATCCCTCGGCCCGTCGGCATGCCAACCAAGCCAGGGGCAACTCCCCTGATGCGGCTGCACGGTAACCGAGCCGAGGGCAAGTCCCTCGGCCCGTCAGCACGCCAACCAAGTCGGGGGCAACTCCCCCAATACGAATGCACGTTAGACGAGCCGAGGGCAACTCCCTCGGCCCAATCGGCAGGAACACTGACTCTTCCCCGTCAAGAACTCCAAAGAAGGCTCCACCCCAAGGGAGGAGATAAGAAATAACAAGCAGGGGGAAGACACTTTACTTTTGGGAAGTATGAGGGGCTACACCAAAAGGCCCTGGTCATGAAGAACTTAAGGAATAGGCTAGGGTTCTAGACACTCCCACCCTCGTCTTCTCGGGGGACCCCCTCAAGATCATCGGCGGGAGAAACGTCGGACCGTGCGGGGATCTCTTCCTCTTCATCGGAGTGCGCTTGAAGCTCCTCGAGGTTGATCACCGCTTGCGGGAACTTCTTTCGAATCTCGGCCAGACAGCGGGCGAAGCCCTTCTCGAACACCGAAGATGTGGCCTTAGTGACAAAGGAAAGGGCGTATTCCTTCACGGCATCCTGGGCAGCCTTGACAAGTTCCACCTCCTCTAGCTCACGAATCCGACCCTCGAAATCGGCTACCTGTCGTTGGTGTTTAGATCGGATCATCCTGATCTCTTTCGATCTCGATTTGAGCTGAGACAGGAGAGCTCCCTCCCGCTCTTCCGTCGCCTCCAGCAGGGCATTGAGTTCTTGGGCATCAGCCGTGATGAAAGGACCCGGATCGGCGCCCGCCACAGGCACTGTGCCAGGGGCCGCGGTGAGCGCGGCAATTCGCTCCTCGGCCTTGGACTTCTCGACCAAAGCCAAGGCTTTTTCCTGGTCCGACTTTTCCAAGGCAGAGGAAAGCTCAGCCACGCGAGATTCCAGGGACTTCACGAGCGCCTTGGACAAGTGGTCGGCCTCCTCCTCGCCTTCCCGGGCTCCCGGAACGGGCGCCGCGTTCGTCTCAGCCTGGGAGAGAGCCACAAATTGGCACCTCATCGAAAGGCCAACGGAGGATAGCTACACGAGAGAGGCGGGGGTAAGGTGAAGGTAGCAGCAAAAGATTGGGTTAGGGAAGAAAACCCACCTGTTGGCCCGCCTGCACCACGAAAGCGGCCAGACGGTCGCCACTGCCCCCGTCCAAAGCGGCTCGATCCGAGGAGAGGCAGCAGTTCTCAGTGACCCGCGCTGCCACACTACAGCCGGAAAAGACCGACTCACCCGCTCCAACAGGGAAGCGGGGACGGGGAAAATCCTCCTCTCCCGGAGGTAAGTCTGTAGGGGGGAGCGGAACGCACCTAGATACCGCTCATATATATCGGGGAGAGGGTCCGGCCGCGGATAGGAGGGGCCAGCCCATGGCCAAGCCTCCTCGACCGAGGATGACTGATTCCGGCACTGGGGCAATGAAGCACTGACCTCCCCGACGGGGGTGCGGATCTTTTTAGGGATGCCATGCTGGGAGGAAGAGGGGACTTTCATCTTCAACTTCTCAACACCAGCCGCCGGACGGTCAACAGATTGTTTCCTCCGGACTACCAGCACATGATCCCCTCTCCGGGAGGCAGGATCCGGAACCCCGACTTGGGGAGGAAGGACAAAAGGACTGGAGGGAAACCCACCTGCACAGGGGAAAATCATCATCAACCAACCCTACCAGCCACAGAATAGTGGCCACAGAGCACTACCTTCGGAACAAGGAAGGGCGGCAAAACTCACCAGCAGGCCACGTGGTCTTCCGCAGGTTGAGGTCAGAGAAGAGAACGAAGACTTTCCGATCGCCCGGTGGGATCGCCAGCAGGGCCTCCACGGTCTCAAGTTCAGCCATAGTCGGATCACCCAGCTCTGGAGCCAGCGTCACGTCAACGCTCCAGTAAGTCAGGAAATCCATATCCGACGGGCCGACGATGAAGAGATACTCCCCCTTCCAGAGCTTGACGGAGCTCGGCAGCCCCAGTATCAGGCTCTTCAAGGGCCGAGTGCTAATGTAAATCCAGGCCCCCGACTGATGGCGGCTCAGACGATAAAATTGGGAGAAGAGTCGGGGGGAGGGGACCACCCCCTTCTGAAGGCAAAGCACGGCGAACCCAATGACGAGCCCGATCACGTTGGGGCAGAACGGGCATAGGGCCACACGATGAGCACGTAGAAACTCAACAATGAAAGGATGAAGGGGGAACCGAAGCCCAAATCGGAAGCACACCTCGTACACCCCGACCGCCTTCGGACCCGGAAAGCAGATCCGCTCGTTAGGCTCTGGGGCTCGGATGGAGTATGTGGGTAGAAGGTAGCGGTCACGCACATCTCCGACGGAGGTGGCACAGAAGGAAGAAGGGCATCCCAGGACCTCTGGAGGCACCACTAAGGGGTCACCCTCCTGACTACCAGCCGTCGAGCCGAGGCTATCAGACGAGTCAAGACGGACAACATCCTCTGGACGACCCGAACCGGGGGCAGGAGAAGACGACATAACGAGGAGTTGGAGCAGGATTAGACAGAGGAGAAGCTGAAGGAAGATCTGGCCTCGTTCGACTAACGGATGTCGGCGCACCCTTCCTAGTGCCCTTTGAATGACCCTGCAATCGATGGAGATAAATGCAAGGGGCACGTGGTGGAATCTAGGCGGCGGCTACGCTTCGTAAACTACACCAACGGGAGTTCAAACGGAGCAGTAATAATGACCCCCATTTAATAGCGGAACCTCGACAGACGCACCCGTCGGATCATGAAAGGGTGACATCACCCGAACCAAACTGACGGAAGCCGAACGGTCCGGGCGATGGGGGCAATTGTTACGACTAATATCGACGGGCCCGAATTACGACGGCCCATGGCCCGACCTCAAAGGAGAAGCCAACTAGAGAAGACGAGCCCGCCCGAATGGGGCCCACGGACGGAGCGGGAGGCCCAGCCACCTCGCCCTCGGGTACACCCAACTGGCCCCCATTCGACCAGATTAACCGCCCCTCTGAATCCGCTATCCCATGATGGCCATTAACGGACCCGTTAATGGGCCACCCCATGACAACGCGCGAGTGGGAGGAGGCGGAGGCGGATCGTGGGGACGTGAGAAGAGGCAGGACATGGGGCAATCGCGGAAGACCCTATAAGGGGAAGGCCAGGACGACGGAATAGGAGATCGAAACTTAGGTAACCAACACAGAGGTACTCCATCAACGACCTAGGCTTTCGCCACTCCATTTCTTCCCTCCCCCAAAACTCGCGCCGCTTGGGTTGACGTTCCGGCTTCCACACAAGCCGGATCTCCACCGCAGAGTATCCTTTCAGACCCTGAACTGACTTAGGCATCGGAGGGGCTTTGGCCGGAACCTAGGTCCGGCCTCCCTGACAAGTTTCTTCATCTGTCCAGGAAGAAGACATACGAGGCGCCGAGGCTACCCCTCAGCGTAGGTCGGCCATCACCGTCGCAGTTGTCAGGTGGGCGACTGATCAAGTACCGACCAACTCGCAAAGCACCGAGGCTACCCCTCGATGCGGATACGGCCGAGTCCGAGCGCGATCCAGCCGAGGCCGAACGCGACTCACCGAGCAGAGGCTTCCCCTCAGTTCTGCAGCGCCGAGAACAAGCGGGCTTGGCGAACCCAAGGGACCCTCAAGTCGGCCCCTTGACAACGTTGACCATACAGCCGACGGTCAACGAGCTATGGTGAGAAAACAACCGTAAACACATATCATGATGGGTTCAGTGTGTCGGTCAAGGTTACACCAAAAAATTGAATCATCAGCACACAACAAGATTTAAGCAATACTTGTATCATTAGCACACACCAAGATTTAAACCAACACTTGTGATGCTCTTTCTACAATTGGCTTTACGACAATAAAGCTATTTTCTTTTAAATGTTTGGATTGATGTCACAATTGTATCTATAAATATACACCATTAAGTGGGTTGCAAAATCTGATAAAATCTTCCATCTGAAGGTTCTTTCTTCATAAGAAAATACATGCATGCATGTTCGTTTGGTGTATGCGGTATCACGATCCATAAAATTCCTGATGTACTATTTTTTGTGATGGTAGAAACATGGTTGTCAGGTTTACAAATATTCTTTTGGTGAGATCAACTAGAAACCTGATTTTATTTGATGTAGTCCTCCAATCAAATTGATGCATCTATTTTACTACACTATCAGTTTGATGGTAACCATATCAAGACGTTTACTTACTATTTGACTCTTTGTATCACACTTGTGGACATGTCCTGCATATACATCAGAAGCATGCTCATTTTTATTATAAAGAGATCAGAAGTTTTTTGTTGCATTCTGTTAGTTCAGTACTTAAGTACGACAAATAAAACACAAAGATAAAACATAAACACCAAGGAGACACTCAAGACTTGGTAACGCAGTTCGGTGCGCACACCTACATCTGCGGGGCCACGCCCAGAAAATCAGAATACTCCACTAAAATAATCAATGAGTACAATCACTAATTATCGCGATTCTATTAGGAGGAACAACCTCCCCCTCAATACAAACCGTGATGGGGTGGTCTCTACTAACCCATGGAGTATTCTCGGCAAGCTCCCCTTGCCCGCAAGCTCCCCTTGCACAACCGACTAGATCAACTCCCTTGATCCTACGTGCGTAGCCGTCGGCCTCCTCTCGGAGTTCTTCAATCGTCTTTTGCCAAAGCCGTCCTCCGCAAAAGCGATAATCAATTCAAACCAACTTCCAACTTTTTAACATTGCTCTACAAAGTTGTTATGTGGTTAGCCAACCATTCTTCTGGTAAAATCACTGAGGATTTTCCGAACAACCCAAGAGCAGCAAGGCGAGATAGATCAGATAAGAAAAGATCTTCAGCAGTCGAAACTAAACTGAACCCGAATAATATCTTTTTCCAACATACAAACCGCTTCAGCAAATATAACTGAGAAAACCACCCGATCCAAACTGAAGGAGAGGATCTGAAACCATTTAACACGATAGCTCCTATCTTCAAATTAACAACGAGCCTTATCCTCAATCAACCGTTAAAATCAAACAGCAACAAAGAAATCCACGGGAACAGATCTCAGAAGATAGAATAGCACGTTCAACATTTTATATGACATTTTGTACAACATTTCATAAACATTCATATGTTAGTGGATCTTTCATACCTCGGTTGTGGTTTGATCCTTTCATTCACCTTCGTCAGAAAATCTTATGCATACCTGCATCCAACAGCGTATCTGGAGAAGATCTAAATAATACTGTAAGATCTGAAACCATTCATTTAAAAAATCTTCAACCGCACTTATCTTCAATCGCACATACCATTCAGTTATGAAACCAACCAGATTTTGTAACCACTATATCCAGGTAAGTAGCTTCCTCTTTAATGCTAAATATCCACTAATATTTCTAGGATCACTTCGGATACAAAATCTCATATTCAAGGAACCAACGAATCTATTTCGGGTAAAAAGATTAAAACAAATCTCATGCGGATATTTTGCCCATAGATTAAGGAACTATTTCTGGTAAATAAAACCAATAAATCTCAGCAAATATTTCCTTCCATCAATTTAGGAACAAACCAGATTCTCAAAAATTCTCAACAACCCTCCATCAATTAAGGAACTAATTCGGGTAAGAAGGAGTATAAAAATCTCACCAATATCTGAAATCAATCAAATCAGGAACCTCCGATATTCTAGGCTACAAATCAGATCTGAGATCACCACGACAGATATGTAGACCAAAGCAGCATTTCTGTATACGAACAACTATTCCAGATCCCGAATGTTGAACATAATGTTACAACATAATGTTCAACATTTTGCTCAAACAGCTCAAAAACAATCCAGATTCCACAAACGGAGCTCTCCAGATATAGTGCCACTAATGACAACAAATATCAGCAGAAATTCAACCCTAACAATCTCCCCCTTTGGCATTATGTGGCACAACCCAAAGCAAGCGTCATACCTTGCACGCACATTCTCCCCCTTTGAGCCACAATAATCCAAAACACATTCTCCCCCTTACTAGAACAACCCGAGCAGTGACCACCTCAAAAATACAGCCAAATTATTCAGAAAAAAAACACCACATTCTCCCCCTTTCAGCTAGCCTCACAAATCCAAAAGAAAAATTCAGAAAAACTCAACCGAGGCACATCCAGAGGCTCCTCTGTCTCTCTTAATAACAAATAAAATCTCAGGCACATCGGAATAAGAGAAGGAACACTGTACCTCACATCTGACAGTAGTGTGACGAATGAAATGATGTCCAGGGTAGAAGTCGAGTTCTGAGGGGCCGAAAAGTAGTTGGAGAATTGAAAACATCGGTGGTGTTGACAGAGGGTACATGCGAAGATCCAATGGCACCGGTGGAGGAAGAGCAGTGAGCAGAGCGGCGAGATAGCACTCGGATAATTTTGGAGGAAGATTCATGAGACTTTGGCGCATGTTGCTCACAGTGATTATCGAGGGGAGATGTCGAGTCTGGTGTCATAACATCTGCAGCAAAATTGTTCTGTGTTGTATCTAATGTTAAAACATTAGTCACAACATGAAATGCTTTCTCTGAAGCTGTTGTGTTCTTGCTGTATAATTTAGACTTTCTGACCCATTGCTTCTTCATCTTCATATCAGGGTGTCTAACATTTCTTCCTTCTGACCAATGTCGCATGCGGCTGAAGCAGTTTCTCTCGGTATGGCCTTTAAACTTGCAGTAACTGCACACAGAACGATCACCTTTTATACCTTTAATCTGCCTCTTCTTTTGATCATGGCCATTGTGTTGACCCATTCTTTCAAGTTCTTTGGTAACTTGACTTCTTCTTTCATCAGACACATTATAAAAAGCTCCTCTATTGTATCCCACTCCTGTGCGATCTCCAGAAATCTTACCCATGTTTAAGATATCATCCAGTTTTGCTTTTCCAGAATTCCACTTCTCCAATGTGCATTCAGCTTTCTCTGCCCTAAGAAGAACATTTCTGAAGTTTCTTTCCAATTCTCTACAGTTTCTCTCAGCTTTCAGACATTCGATTTTGACATCCTCCTTCTCTTTCTTCAGTCTATCATTTTCCTCCTTCAGGACTTTGTTGATATTACAGATTTGCATCCATTTCTCAAACATCATCTGGTATGCTATACGGATATCATTGTCACTCACTTCCTCATCGCTGTCAGCTTCAGAATCTGATTCGGTAGTAGATGTTGTACATGATGTTGTACATAATGTTGAACATAATGTTGTAACATTCTGTCTGACATTGGCTAGTTTGTTGCAATCAGGTCCCTTCTTCTGAGAGGCTGCGAGGGCAATGTAATTACTGATGATGTCCTCATTTTTAACACTCCCATCAGAATCATCTTCACTCCAGGTACTAGTCGAGGATGTCCCTTTCTGCTTCTTGAGGGTATTGGCACATTCAGCTTGTATGTGTCCAAAACACTCACATTCTCTGCACTGTATCCCTTTGCCTTTGTTCTTGCCTGCAGAGGGAAGTTTTTCCCGTGCCGAATTGTTACCAGATCTGAAGTTTTGACCCTTGTTGCATATCTTCCTCATCATTCTGATGAAATTCTTAGTTAGCAGATCACTGTCATCATCAATATCCGTGTCATTTTCATGCTTAGATGTTTTACTGACCTCAACCTTTAGAGCCACCCCTTTATCCCTGTGGTTCGGCTTCAGATTCATTTCATAGGTCTGAAGAGATCCCATGAGTTCATCCAATCTCATGGTGGATGTGTTCCTCACTTCTTCAATGGCCACAATCTTCGCAGAGAACTTATCGGGTAGGGATCTCAAAGTTTTTTCAACCAACTTCTTTTGAGAGTACTTCTTCCCCAATTGAAATGCCTGATTAGATATATCACGCAGTCTCCCATTGAACTCAGCCACAGTCTCATCATCATTCATCCTGAGATTTTCAAATTGAGAAGCTAGCATCTGGAGTTTGGAAGCTTTTACCGTACTTGTTCCTTCATGAACATTCTGGAGAATATCCCATGCTTCTTTGGCATACTCACATGTAGAGATTAATTTGAATTGCTCTTCGTCGACAGCGGAAAAAATAGCATTAATTGCTTTAGAATTGCACAAGGCCGCATGTTCTTCAATCCGACTCCAGTCTCTTGCCGACTTGAGGTGTTCTTCACCATCTTTGTCAATTTCGGTAGGCGGTGTCCATCCTTCACTGACAGCGATCCAGGCCTTCTCATCAATGGACTTAATGAATACACGCATCCGAGACTTCCAGTAAGTGTAATTTGTACCAATGAGCAATAGAGGACGAACAACGGAGGCACCTTCTCGTGTAGCCATGATTCAAGTACTGAAATCCAAGATCACACCTTCTTTGTAACAAAGATACACGGGTGACCTGCTCTGATACCAATTGTTAGTTCAGTACTTAAGTACGACAAATAAAACACAAAGATAAAACATAAACACCAAGGAGACACTCAAGACTTGGTAACGCAGTTCAGTGCGCACACCTACATCTGCGGGGCCACGCCCAGAAAATCAGAATACTCCACTAAAATAATCAATGAGTACAATCACTAATTATCGCGATTCTATTAGGAGGAACAACCTCCCCCTCAATACAAACCGTGATGGGGTGGTCTCTACCAACCCATGGAGTATTCTCGGCAAGCTCCCCTTGCCCGCAAGCTCCCCTTGCACAACCGACTAGATCAACTCCCTTGATCCTACGTGTGTAGCCGTCGGCCTCCTCCCGGAGTTCTTCAATCGTCTTTTGCCAAAGCCGTCCTCCGCAAAAGCGATAATCAATTCAAACCAACTTCCAACTTTTTAACATTGCTCTACAAAGTTGTTATGTGGTTAGCCAACCATTCTTCTGGTAAAATCACTGAGGATTTTCCGAACAACCCAAGAGCAGCAAGGCGAGATAGATCAGATAAGAAAAGATCTTCAGCAGTCGAAACTAAACTGAACCCGAATAATATCTTTTTCCAACATACAAACCGCTTCAGCAAATATAACTGAGAAAACCACCCGATCCAAACTGAAGGAGAGGATCTGAAACCATTTAACACGATAGCTCCTATCTTCAAATTAACAACGAGCCTTATCCTCAATCAACCGTTAAAATCAAACAGCAACAAAGAAATCCACGGGAACAGATCTCAGAAGATAGAATAGCACGTTCAACATTTCATATGACATTTTGTACAACATTTCATAAACATTCATATGTTAGTGGATCTTTCATACCTCGGTTGTGGATTGATCCTTTCATTCACCTTCGTCAGCAAATCTTATGCATACCTGCATCCAACAGCGTATCTGGAGAAGATCTAAATAATACTGTAAGATCTGAAACCATTCATTTAAAAAATCTTCAACCGCACTTATCTTCAATCGCACATACCATTCAGTTATGAAACCAACCAGATTTTGTAACCACTATATCCGGGTAAGTAGCTTCCTCTTTAATGCTAAATATCCACCAATATTTCTAGGATCACTTCGGATACGAAATCTCATATTCAAGGAACCACCGAATCTATTTCGGGTAAAAAGATTAAAACAAATCTCATGCGGATATTTTGCCCATAGATCAAGGAACTATTTCTGGTAAATAAAACCAATAAATCTCAGCAAATATTTCCTTCCATCAATTTAGGAACAAACCAGATTCTCAAAAATTCTCAACAACCCTCTATCAATTAAGGAACTAATTCGGGTAAGAAGGAGTATAAAAATCTCACCAATATCTGGAATCAATCAAATCAGGAACCTCCGATATTCTAGGCTACAAATCAGATCTGAGATCACCACGACAGATATGTAGACCAAAGCAGCATTTCTGTATACGAACAACTATTCCAGATCACGAATGTTGAACATAATGTTACAACATAATGTTCAACATTTTGCTCAAACAGCTCAAAAACAATCCAGATTCCACAAACGGAGCTCTCCAGATATAGTGCCACTAATGCCAACAAATATCAGCAGAAATTCAACCCTAACACATTCCATTGCTTCTTTTAGTTCACTTCATTTTACAATTGACTCCTATGTAGTTTGCATCAAGATACTTATGCATGTGTGTTGTATATGCAAGATTTGATCATGACACACACACACTCTCTCTCTCTCTCTCTCTCTCTCTCTCATCCGTCTTCTTTTTTGTACATAGATTCAAGGGGTGTTTTTTTTGCAATTAACCCTTTTTGGCTTAGTTTGGCAACATTGTTTTGGAGGCAATGATGATGATGATCTGTTAAAAAGATTACATCTTATTTTTGATAAAAATGACGAGCCGGGCTAGGATGACCTGTAATATTGCACGCAACCATCTCAACCATTTTGCATTCTTCGTCACATGATTAAATTGGATATGTCTGAGCCTCCTCCTAATTTTTAGCAATGTACATATATAATTATTATTTGTATTCAACACTCATTCACATGTTTTTTTTGAAATTTAACCTTTTTGACTTAGTAGATATTGCAGGATATATATATCTATGTTTGCTTCATTTACCCTGGGCAGCTGCCCAGGGCAACGCGGACGTAGTTCCGCCCCTGATCATTAGTGAAGATATCAAGAAATTCCTACACTTTCACTGACTAGACAAAAATTCCATCAATGAAAGATACACTTTCGCTGACGGAAAGAATAACCTATTAGTGAAAGCTAACGTGTCGTAAAGCACCAACTGATGACCTAATACTGACTGAGTAAAGGTCCCGTCAGTGAAATGTGCACTTTCACTGACGGAACGAAAATGCCATCAGTGAAAGAGTCCCATACTCACATGGTTTCACTTAAGAAGGTCATTTTCGTTAGCAAAAGATTACCGCACCACCCTCCCTCGAAATGGCACCAATATAAACACTAACGACTACTCCAGGGCCATCACTGGTGTTACTTTCATTGACGGTTTTAATTTGGCATCGCTGAAGGTCTACCCTTTAATGACAGGTATTAGAGCCGTCATTCAAAATCCGTCATTAAAAGCCATTTTTCTTGTGGTGAGATTGCGTTAGCTTATGATAAACGAGCATACATCTTAGATGCAACCCCTTCTTATGCCACAACTGATAAGTCCAGTACAAAGAAAGAGTTCTTCAAAGTCTAAACTCCGGATTGTGCCACTACCAAGTGCCTCATATTGACCTCTATAAGTAATGAATTGCAAAGTATGCATGAGAACATGAATGTTCACTCCATATTTCTCTATGTAAAAGAGTTATATAAAGAGAAATCATGAATCGCAAGAATCGAGACTTTGAAGAAATTGTTTCATTCGAAGATGGCAGCTGATACATCAGTCCAAAACCATGTCATTAAGATGGTTAGTCATTGGAAGAGTTGGGGTTTATCATGGACAACGGAGTAACATAATTCTCCAATCTCTTTCTAACACTTTCTCTCAGTTCATATTTATTCGACAAAAAAGAATACCCACTTCTTTTAAGTTTATTTTAAAAAAAATTCTTCATCTTAAAAAAGCTTTGATGGTGATAATCATGCTTCTTGGAGGCATGCATATTTGAACTTTACCCAAATCACATTATATTTTTATTTATCCTAACTATGTTTGAAATGCATTCACTACAATTAGTAGTTTTAGCAATTAGTTTTTTTTTTGTTTTGGTTTTTTTAAATTACATGTTGCATCATCTTTATTTTCGCAAAGGGCAAAAATAAATCTTGGTTATGTTGCTATACACACACACGCTCTCTCTCTGTCTCTCTCACAAAGGAAAAACTACAAATAGAAAATGATGAGCAGTATGTAAGAAATTTGTGATTCAGTACGTATGTGTAATCAAATAAACACAAAGATAGAACACAAGAACCAAGCAACGACAACCAAAACTTGGCAACGTAATTCGGTGCACACACCTACATCTGCGGGGCCACGCCCAGAAAATTAGATTATTCCACTATAAAATATCAATGAGTACAATCACTAATATCAGATCTATACTAGGAGAAGCATACTCCCCTTCAATACAAACCGCGAGGGGTGATCACAGCCCCGTGAAGTAATCTATGCAAGTTTCCCTTGCACAACCGACTAGATCAACTCTCTTGATCCCTACGTGCGTAGCCGTCGGCCTCCGTCCCCGGATGAAAAAAACCGCAAGATCCCCTTGCACCACCGACCAGAGTCAACTTCCTTGACTCCTACACCGTCGGCCTCCCCCCGGAGTTCTTTGATCAACTTTCACAAAAGCTGTGCACCTAGCCACTAATCTTCGCAACCTTTTCAATCCCTCTCCCCCTCAATCATAGAGCGGTTAATGAAGTTTGCTCGATCAAATCAGAGAAGATTGGCCACCCACAATTAACGGAACCAAGCTAGGAAATAGTTCCGCCAAATCTTCTAAAAATAGCAACAACAATAAGTGGGCGAGATTCTCTCCAACCGAATCAACAATAAAAACGAGAGAATAATAGCTTCCAAATATATCTTCAGCGATTCCTCAATCACAGCTACCTATACCAGAATAGGTTGAAGATACTATAAAAATATCTGCAGCAATCAATCTTCAAAATACTCCCAACCAACAGATCTGTGAGATATTTACTTCCTATTGCAAACCAACATCCCCTCAATTTAGCAACTGATTTAGGAAGGGCTTTCCAAATATCTCTCATGCAAATATTCCACAAGCAATTCAGGAATCCCCAACATTCTAGGCAGCAAATCAGATCTGAATCAGTAAGATAGATCTGCAAATCAAAACAGCATTTCAGATCTGCAAATCAAAACGACATTTCTTCATACGAATCATACTCCAGATCCCGCATGTTGTACATAATATTGTAATATTATGTTCAACATCTGATCAAACTTCTCAAAAATAATTTTGATTCCGCAAACTGAGCTCTCCAGCTATAGTGCCCCTAATGCCAACAAATATCAGCAGAAATTCAACCCTAACAAAATTTATGAGACTCTTTAATCCTATTAATCATTGTATGCACTATATTTATATATGCATATAAGTATAAGTATATATTGTTAGAGGAGGGATCAAATGACCCCCAAAAATAACCCCCTATCAAAAATCATATGCCCCCCATTTTTTTCGGAAGATCCGAACCGTTCATCTTGATCTCTACCCTCTATATACCTGACACACCAATTTTCAACCCGATCCCATGTGTTTTGCCCGTTCATCCATCCGACCCAAATTTAACGGTTTCACATAAACAGAACTTTTGCGAATGGTTGATGAACGGGCAAAACACACGGGATCGGGTTGAAAATTGGTGGGTCAGGTATTTAGAGGGTGGAGATCAAGATGAACGGTTCGGATCTTACGAAAAAATGGGGGGCATAGGATTTTTGATAGGGGTTATTTTTGGGGGTTATTTTGGGGGTCATTTGATCCCTCCCCATATTGTTATGTCATTTGACATGTTATAACTATATAAATGTTACTATAGTTATCATGACTACGTAGGTAGTTATTATAACTCCTTAATGGAAGGAGTTATATAAAGAGGAGTCCTTGCCTACACAAATATGGTGAAGAATGGTGAAGTGTTAATTATCTTGAATTAATGCCTATTTTCAGATTAGTTATTCTGTCCATCAAGGAAACCATAAAATGAGTCTTGTAGGCAAAATAAAAAATAAAATCGAGGGGTTTTCCTCATATATATCATTAAAGGAAGGTATGTTCATACTTACTCTCTTATTAGGCATATACATGAGTTCATTTGTATTTTGTTATTCATGACATAGAGTATTAAGAATCCATCAATTCCATAACTGGTATTAAACTTTGTTATGGTTCTTATTTTCACAATCCATGTCTTATTAATTTTCATGCTTTAAATAAATTTTTATTTCTACTATCTTTGATCCAGTAGAAATTATTATAGTTATAAGAAATAAGCATGATGAAAGTAGAATATATGTTGGTATTAAAGTTTTTGAATACAAATTATCATAAAACTTATGTAATAGCCATGGCATCCATGAGTTTAGTAGTGATTGGAATTTTTATACTATGACAACATGATTTTAGTCACTTGTCCGTTTTTATTAGCATGTGTATAATTAATCATTATGATAATCATGATATTTAGTTTAAATAATTGGCTATACTCTATACGAGATTAGCTTTAGTGCTCTACTCTTAGAGACTAGCCTTAAATTTATACTCTACTCTGTAGGAGATTGACTTTATGGTTCTACTCTATAGAGATTAGCATTGGCATTGTGCTCTACTCTATATGATATTAGCATTAATGCAATGCTCTTCTCTATAGAGATTAACCTTTGAAATAATATCTTACTTTATACGAGATTGGTTTTTAATGTATTTTAATTTTGCATATCTGATCTTATATATTCCTTTATATGTCAAAATTTTGGTAAATTTTATATTTTCATCGGAAAAAAACTTTTCATTCACTACATAAAATTATAGTTCTATATTATTTGGATCAAGCAAACTATAAATATAAATATTAGTAGTAAGAATGTTTTTGAGTGTTGTTAGTATTTAGACATGACTTTTAAAGTGTGCATATTATATCTAAGTCATGTGATAATTATATATAAAACAAATAAAAGTTTGACTCAGAATAGTCAAGTATCCATTCATAAAGTTATTTGCATAAGATTGTTTGCAAAGTTATTTGTAAAGTCTAAAAGTTATTAAAGCTTCTTAAAGAAACATTTACGTTGATCATTAAAGTGTAACTATTAAATTCTAGCCATAAAGTATAGTTGCAATATTGTTATGATATAAAAATATTAATAGAATTATTTGAGTCAAGTGGGAGAATGTAAGAAATCAATGCTTATATGTGACTCTTCAATCCTATTAATCATTACATAATATATACTTATATATGCATATATGTATGAGGATATATTGATATGTCATTTGACATATTATAACTATATAAACGTTCACATGGTTATTGTTTCAGGGTGTTTTCTCACCGCAGTTTGGTAGTATGGAGGGTCGGAGGTTGAAATTTCCACGTGAGTCACGTGCGTCCTCCGAGATCGGGTAGTGGTATGTTCGCTCGATCGAGAACGCACGGACCCGTGCGTCGGTATTCCAAAGGGTAGCTTCAGGGGAACGACGGCCTCCTCGAGTGGAAAGACAAACGAGCTCAGGATCGAGTTCGCTTGGCTTCGATGGATGAGGCACCGAAGGGTAGCTTCTGCAGGGTGAAGTCTCCTTGACCTACACAGACGAGAAAGCTCGTTCGGGGGGTCGAACCTTGGTTTCGACCAAGTCCACTCTGATGCCTAAGTCAGATCTAATCTGAAGGATTCTCGGTGGGATTGAGTACGGTTCACGGAGAGACCAGTATACCAATCCTCAGGCCTAGCTATGGAGGAGAAATATGAGGTGGAAGACAAGGTCGTAGGAGGAAGAATACCTGAGTGTGCAGTATTCAGAATTCGGTCCCATGGTGTCTGGTTCTTCAGGTTTCTTATAGGAGTCTCTCCAGCCACGTCCTCTTGACGTCCCCCCATCTCACCCCATGTACCCGCCACTTTTGTTGTCCCTTGATGGGCCATGAAGGTGGGCATAATGGGGCTCTTGAATGGTGATGAAGGTGTGCGCAATTCGGGGGAGCGGTTATCTCAACCTACAAGGGTCAGCGGCTTCCTTCGCGTCAGTCCAGCACCGGCATGACTCGAAGTGTTTGCGGGGCTTTTAGGCTGAGGCCTAATCCTGTCCAAGCCCATAGGCTTGGATCATGGGCTCTGCCCGTTCCGTCTTGGCCTGTTTTGATAGGGTTGTATCAATTGCCCCCCCCATCGCTTGGGCTATTCAAATTTTGACGGTTCAGTCCAAGAATGTGATTCGTATAGATCTGACGGATGCATTAGTCGAGGTGACGCATTAAATAGAGTCCATCGTGGCAATGCCAGGTTGGAATTCTCCCACTCTTAGGGAGCAGGAATCGAAGTGCTGCCTTCTACGAGATGTTACCATTGTCCCCCTTTGAACGGCTTGGATTTGAAGTTGCCTTCACTATAAAACTGTGGGGTTTTGGATTCTCCTTTTTGCGCTTCCTGATTTGGTTTCCGCTCTCTCTTTGTTGGCGAGTTCCTCTAATTCAAACTTCGCAAGGTAATCCCCTTCTATTGCTTCTGCTTTTGATTTGCTCGATTAGTGATGGCATTGAGGATAGGAACTCTGTTGTCTGAGTCCAACGGCTCCTCTAACCCCATGTTGCTCCCTGATAAGGGCAAGGGTCTGTTATTTGTTGATTTGGCCCAACGAGGGGATCCATCTGGAATGGGAGAGTCCGATGTCCCTTTGGTGATCCTCGAGTCGACTTCCACCGTCATCTATTCCACTGCTGAGAGAATTAGGGCGGAGTACCTCTTTCACCAATATGGTGTTTGGGTGCCTTTTGCGGATGAGAGGATATGTTTCCCCAGGAACCGCGAGGTCGAGGTGTATATTGAGATGTTCCAGACGGGGATTCGCTTTCCCCACCACCCCTTCATCATTCGGGTCCTGGAATTTTTGGTGGTGGATTTGTGCCAACTGACTCCGTACTCGGTCCCGGCTCTAGTTGGCTTCATCATGAACTGCCACATGCCTGGGTTGGAGCCGACCTTGCTGCTCTTCCTCTACCATTTCAGAGTTTGGGCTGTTGCTCAGGGGACATGGCTTCATATTTGCCCCAGGGCAGGCAGGGAATGTCTACTGGGTTTGCCCCGCTGGGTCGGTGATTGGAAGAATGACTATGTCTTCGTCACTTTCCCAGAGGATGATGTAATCTTGACAAGTTGGGGGAGCTTGGGGACTTACAAGCTAATGTTAAACCTTTCTGAGTCCGATCGGGCCGTAGTCAGGCTTTTGGCAGGCTTGTCTATAGGAGAGAGATTGGTCTGGCCTCTGTTGGACATCCTCTTACTTAAGAGCATCTTGTGGTCTCCTGGTAAAGGTGCCTTTTAGATTTTGTTTTCCTCCCTTGCTTACCATGTTTTTCCCCTCTTTTGTAAAGATGGCGGGTCGGAAGTTCAGCCGTGACATGCACCTCATCCGTCGAGTGGCTCTGAGCGCTCAGGGTAGTTCCTCTGGTGTCACGCCCCGCTTCCCTAAAATGGAGGCGAGACGTGAAAAGGTCCGCATGAGAGTGGAGCTGTGAAGCCCCAAACCCGATAAGCGTCAATAAAACATAAGCAGGTCCCTGTAACCACAACGGAACAACAATAATAACACAAGGAGAGACAGAAATAAAATCTCATATCTCATAATTTGTCCAACATTAAAAGTAAGTTCAACATCCAGAAAAGCCACCAGGCTAAAAGAAAGAGTCTAAAGGCCCAAAACAAGGCCAACAAAAGGAACAACGTAACAAAGTATAGGTGCCACGCACCGACAACAAAACAGCAGTCTAAAACAAAAGGAAAGCTCAACGAAGACACTAGGACTGGTCCCCAGTGTCCACGTACTCCTCGCCAAACACAGGCTCGGGCACGGCGTCCGCAAACACCTCGTCCTCAACAACGGACTCAGGCTCGAGATCTAACATGTGTCACCCAAAAGAGTAAAGGGGCACATGTCAGCAAGTCTAAAAGACTTGGGCAAGGAAACTGAAGGTAAGGTAAACTAGCAACCTAACAGTTATAGTATGATGCATGGCATAACAAGTATCGCATGGAAATAACAAGGGAAGCACAAGTAGCAAGTAACAAGTGGTAGTTGTGACATGTAATGTCAAGTAACAAGTACAAGGGATCACTCAACGAGTGCCCTATTGCCCGCAGGCTGTGTTCAAGTATAAGTCAAGTAAATCACGTCAAGTAAACATGTCGTGCACAGAGATTCTGCCTGTTGGCTAGAGTGGCTGATCGGGCCAACTCCTAAGCTCAAGTGACCGTTTATCTCTACCCCTCCCACGTGTGTCGAGCCAGGGCATTACCCCCGAACACGGAATGCTCGCTTCTGGGACACGAGCCAGGAAGTGTGATTAACACGTATGGCGTAGGGTTATGCCCACGTATAGTGGGTGCCTAGCCGGAAACTAGTAGGTCGGGCATTGGCTATCAACCAACACATGGCCCGCTTCTGGAACACGAGCCAGGAAACACAAGTATTGTAGCGTGTGCTACGAATGCGATATACAACATGGATAGCATGGATGACAATGTATTCGCGTACCGATAATCAAAATTAAACATGACATGGTAGTTGTGCAACGTTGTAAACGACGGTCCTAGCTTCGTTGTCAAGCTAGTCCTGGAATTGCGCCTAGGCGAGTATCATTTCGTCGCCTAGTCTCTTTTACGCCTACAACAAGCAAATGGCCTAAAACATGGCCTAAACCCTAAGTGGCAAGTTTCACTTGCCTAGCACCGGGGATGACGATCACGAAGGTTCGCCTCATGGATGCTAATCTACGGGGAAGTCGCTGTTATGGAGAAACAATCATCAAAACAACAAGTAATTTCATTAGGGTTCCACAAAACATAACGGGTTATGAAAACATCAAGAGATCGATTTATTACCGTGGGGAAGCGGAAGAAACACTCCGGAGAACCTAGGGTTCAGATCTGGAGGTGGATGGAGAAGTTTGGAGAAATAGGGTTTTTGGGGGATTTTGGGGGTTTAATGGAGATTTGAGGAAGATGAGAGGTAGAATGTGATAAGGGAGGGTTTGGATGATGGATTTTGGGCTTGGGATGAAGGAATAAGGGTTTGAGGTAGTAGGGGGCTCAATGGGGGAGAAATTAGGGTTTTAGGTCGTGAGGAAGAAGAAGAAAACGTTTGGAGGGGTATTTATAGAGTTTGGTGGCGGCTAGGGCAAAACTAGGGTTTCCTGCACTGCTTAGTCGGTCAAAGAACAACTGTTGACCGACTAGTTTGGGAACTAGTCGGTCGGTTGAACAACGCAGACCGACTAAGTGTAAACAGTAGCTCCAGTCGAAAACCTGAACTAAGAGTTAGTCGGTCAAAGAACAACTACTAACCGACTAGTTTGACATCTAGTCGGTCGATGAACGTTCTCAGACCGACTAAGAGTAAACAGTAACTAGTGTCAAAAATAGATAATGAGTTAGTCGGTTAAAGAAGCATTGCTGACCGGCTAGTTTGCAACCTAGTCGGTCAACCAACGTTCTTAGACCGACTAACGATAAACAGTAACTCCTGAATAATTTAGAAAGTCCGCTAGTCGGTCCACGAAGGCTTGCCGACCGACTAAATCGTCATCTAGTCGGTCGGTTCCCCTTCTTACACCGGCTAACGTGCACCAAAAGTTCCGAAATAGAGCGCGAAGCTCCGGGATCGATTCCTAAGACTCCTAGGCTTGATCTAACAATAAGATATGACCGATATGAAGCCCGTCACGAATGACTTACTCCGAAATCGACGATCCTAAGGAAGAAATGAGAAAACACGACGAAACGATCGAAAATGAAAGCTACGGAGACGAAAACCACATATATAGAGAAAATCCTTCAAAACATATAATATAATATAATAAATCCAGATACATGAAAACCAGTCGTTACATCCTCCCCAACTTAAGAAAAATTCCGTCCTCGGAATTTCCCAACACTCACGTGTCCGGGAACAAAAGTGGGAAACGCTCTCGCATCTCATCCTCATTCTCCCAAGTAGACTCTCCGGGCGAGCAGTGTCGCCACATCACCCTCACAAGATTGACAACCTTGTTCCGAAGTGACTTCTGACGCCTGTCCAGAATCTGCACTGGATGTTGGTCATACGTCATGTCGGGGCGAACTGTAATCTCCGAAAAATCCACAGCATGAGATGGATCGCTAATGTATCGACGAAGCTACGACACATGGAAAACATTGTGAACTCCTTCCAAAGATGGCGGCAAGGCTAAGCGATAAGCTACCTCGCCAACCCTCTCCGAAATGTCAAACGGTCCAATGTATCGCGGGCTCAACTTCTCTCGCTTCCCAAAACGAATCACACCACGATTCAGGGAAATCTTCAAGAACACATGGTCGCCCGGCTGAAACTCCAAAGGACGACGTTTAGCATCCGCCCAATGCTTAAAACGGTCCTGAGCAATCCTCAACCTCTCCCGAATGTTCCTGACAATATCCATAGCCTCCACAATCATCTCAGGTCCCAACAGCTCCCGATCACCAACGTCATCCTAACTCAATGGCGATCGACATTTCCTCCCATAAAGAGCGGCGAAAGGCGCCATGCCAATGCTCGCCTGGAAGCTGTTGTTGTAAGAAAACTCCACCAGATGTAGATGGTCCTCCCACGAACCCTTGAAATCCAACATGCACGCCCTCAGCATGTCTTCCAAAATCTGAATCGTCCTCTCGGACTGGCCATCCGTCTGTGGATGGTACGCCGTGCTGAAACTCAGAGCGTACCCAAACTCTTCTGCAAACTCTGCCAGAACTGAGATGTGAACCTCGTGTCTCTGTCCGACACGATACTCACAGGGACTCCGTGAAGTCGCACAATCTCCTGCATGATTCACGTTACATCACCATCCAAACTAGGAAAAGGAAATAAAAACGGAGAGTAAAAGAATTTTACCTCCATATATCTCCTCGCTAGCACCTCAGTGGACTGTCCCACTCGGAATGGAATAAAGTGCGCGGATTTGGTCAATCGATCTACGATCACCCAAATCGCGTCATTCTGCTTCGGACTCCGAGGTAGTCCAGTCACTGATCGCGCCCCGGCGTACACGTCCCGAGGCGACGGTTGTAGTTTTACCGCAAGCGCACGGTATAGCGGCGAGCGGGTATCGAACACAGGGAGGACGAATGACCGTGCTTGCTCCTAATCAACCTGGCTATTTAGAGGGATAATTGCCTTGGGCGATCCTGTCACAATCGTCAGACAAAAGTGCGAAATATCAAATCAAATAGAGAACGTCTAGGGAATGGGGAATCCCCACTACTCACCGTATTTCACAATTGTGGTTCGCCGGTATCGAAATCGCTAGGATGAGAATTTGGATGAACTAGTTGCAACTAAATGTGGAACCAAGCTCACGCTCTCGCGCTGTTGCCGGTCTATAGCTATCCTAGGTTTGGGTCCAATCTCTTGCAAACCCTAGCCTAGGGAAGCTAGCATTAGGATCAACATCATCGTCCAACTGCGCACCGAGCCCAATCTCTTGCAAACTTGGTCCACAATCTAGATTAGGATAGTTCCTACCCGTCCAATCTCTTGCAAACGGGTATCGGCGCGGAATTGCAACCGGAGATCCTATCATCGGTCCAATTTCTTGCAAACCGATACTTCGAAAATCCGACTCCAACCCAATTCGGATTTCTAGGGCTTCCTATCGAATTGGGATCCAATCTCTTGCAAATCCCAATTGATGTGAATACCTAGCTATCCGTAGTAATTCGATCCCAATCTAATCCTTAATAACAATCCTAGCTCAATTTCTACCGATTCAACACAAATACGAAATTGGGCTTGTAGGGTTCATCCCCACGCCCCAAGACGTGGAGACTACTCACTAATCATAGCAATAGCACAATAATTGGCAAAGAAATAGACAATGGAATTCATCACAATAACGATATAAACAATAAAAATAGAGTTTTTGTGGAAGAGAAGTGCAAACCAATGTAGATCTTCAATCAACCCAACAAAAATCCAAGTTTTTCTCTTCACCAATCACAATTAATAAAGCTAAAAAGTAGACTCAAAAAGCTGCAAAAAATCTGAGAGGAGGCTCCTAAAACTAGGGTAAAAACAGAGCTTAAATAGCCCCAAAAATCGTCCAAAAATCCTGACCAAAACGCCCCTGCACAGCCTGTTTTCCGCAAATTTCGCTACAGGCAGCGCATCGCACTCGGCCGAGTGACAAAAGTCGCTCGGCCGAGTGAAAACCCTGTAAATTTTCCAGTAAGTCGGGGGCTTCAGGGGTCTTCAGTTCGGGGGTGGCTCGGCCGAGTGAGTTGTCGTCACTCGGCCGATGGCTTCACTTCACTCGGGCGGACGGGATTTGCCACTCGGCCGAGTGGGTCTTCTGAAGCTCAGATGGCCGAAAACAGTAACTTCGGTCTTTTTGAGGGCCTTCGTCTGGGCGCCACTCGGGCGGACGTGGTATCGTCACTCGGTCGATGTGGTCTCCGTCGCTCGGCCGAGTACACATGGAAGTCGTGTCTGAACGGGTCGGCCGAGCAGTGTCTGGCTGGTCGGCCGAGTGGCTCCTCCACTCGGCCGAGTGGGACACAAAAAATGCCCAAACTGGTCGTTTTGGCCTCCTCGTCGCTCCGGCGACGTCCATTCTTCTTCCGCTCCTCTCCAACAGCAAAATACCCCTCGGGGAGGTCGTCGGTGGCCGTCTAGATTACACGCATCTCGAGATCACTCCTAATCGCGCCAAATCACCTGAAATGCGACAAAAACAACAAATCGTGAAAAGCATCGCAATATCGTCGATATATCGTGAAAAACATAATTTGGGCGATCAAAATGGCATGCAAACATGCGGGAAAAGGGTGTAAAATAAGGAGTGATCAAAATCCCCCAAGCTTGCCTCTTACTCGTCCTCGAGGAAGATAAGTAAAAAAGCGAACCCGGTGGATTCGGAAAACGAAAACGGCGAAAAACGAAAAAAAAATGGAAAACGAAGAAGAATGAAAACCAAACGAAAATAAAGAAAGAAAGAAAGAAGTAGGATGCTAGATCATTTTCTCAGGACGTGGGTTTCACCTACTCTTATAGCATGCACCGAGTGAGAAATACATGTCAAAGAATCTCATTTTGATATCATAGTAGAATAGTGCAAGTAGAAAATAGAAAACCCACGAACAACGGTATAATCACAGAAACGGAATGATTTTAAAATTAACATCGCCTGAATCATCTAAAGCGGTATACAAGTCTCAGATCACACACTTTTCAATTGAACGCTTTCTATCTGGAGTATAAGAGTATCACATCATAGAATAGAGAGAATAGAAAAGTATGGGTTTCATGAAATGAATGCTAGGCTTAGATTTCTGGATTTCGTAAAGCTAGAAACAATCTCACCGAGTGTAGAATATTACTTAGCCTAGGTTGTCGTGCAGTGTCAAGTAGTCGCTCTCTCACACATCAATGGATCTCCTCCCCCAAGCTTATCTATAAGCGTGGTGGCACAAAAATATTTACATCCCCATTTTTATATAGCTCCAAAGGCAAAGAAGAGAAAGAAGAAAGAAAGAAAATAAGCGAGATGGGATCTTTTATTGAGGATTTTTTTTCCTCTTTTCTCTTTTTTTTTCCTCTTTTTTTTTTGACAATCATATATACAATGATCCCAACTCAAAGAGAGATAACGATATACGAGAATGTTCTTCTCTCTTTTATTATATATTTTTTTTTGGAATAAGAGATTTGGAGCTAGGAATTAATAGCGGGGGAAATGCCATAAAATAGAATCACTAAGGGGGGGTTCACCAATGATTTTAAAAGTAGAGAAATGATGTTCAAGATTTGTGGAGAAAGAAATAAATATAACTCTCGGCTCACTCTATAAGACATGCACGACAACTTCAGCATGGTAATCTAATCTACTCAGTTTCGATCACAAAAAAGCTAACTAATCCAGATATATCATAGCTAACAATCATTCAATCATCCGGAAGTGAAGTGTACAATTCATGCATATAGAAGTGATAAAGGAAAAGAAGTCAGTACTCCAGATATAGGCATTCAATGCGTGAATCTTGGTGTGTTTTCTGTGATAGCATACATATGAATATTCAGGCTCAGCTAATAATAAAATTTCATCCATTTTCATGAGGAAAAAGTGTGGGCTCCTATTTCTAAATGCAAGCGAGTCATAGCATATGATATCAGAAATGAAATCTAAGACACGACAAATATAGCATGCATATAGAATAAGCTAACTCCACGTAGACATCATCACAGAAAATTCATCTCTAGCACGAGATGAAAAATAAGGAAGAAGTAAAGATAAAAGGAAAATAGAACTATGCAATGCGGCACACAGGAAAGTAAGGAAAACGTGGTGCATGGCAAAACAAAAGGAAAATAACGAAAAATGAGTGCAAAAGTGAAAAGCGGTGTGAAAAACTGAAAATAAAGGTGGCAAATCGAAAAAAAGAACGTGAAAGCTCACTCCCCCAAGCTAAACGGCACAGTGTCCTCAATGTGCAAAGTGTGGCACACAGAGAGACAAGCAATGTGAGGGGCAAGTGAGGATGCATGCATGATGGGAAGAAAAAATATGAAAAAAATGAAAAGTAAGAAATGAAAATATGATGCGGAAATGATGCATGCACAGCTAGGAGTGATACGAAAATAAATATGGCACCCAGAACTCTCCCTCTCTCCCAAAAAAGATATATATAGATGTGATCAAAAACGAGAATCCCAAGTAGATATGATATGATATGCACAAATAGATATGATCAAAAATATAATCCCAAAATAAGTGAGGGGAGGGGGTGGACAAAAGTGCATCAGGACCCAGCAGAGACGGGCAGCACAACGACAGGAATGGATCAAGGCATCAAGAGTGCCTAAGAAGGCGGTGCCGCGCCGTCTCCGTCCTGAGGCGGAGGTGGTGGTGGTGGTGGTGTAGGCTGCTGAGCTGGGGTGGGCGTGGGAGTGGAAGCAGGTCGAGCGTGTGTGGGTGTGTGTGTGGGAACCTGCGGGGTGGGTGGGGGTACGCGCGGGAGACGCTCTAAGATCTGTGTCAGGCAGTAGTGGATCTGAGGGATCAGGTCAAAGCGTCCAGCCATCGTAGAGACGGTGGAGGACAGGGTCCGAAGGTCTCCTCTAAGACCACTCACCGCCACCTCAAGAGCACGTATGCTCTGCAGTACAGTGTCGGGCGGGGGTGGTGCAGAGGGACGCACCGGTCTAGGCTGTGCAGGGCGAGGCTGGCGTACGCGTGTGGAGTATGTAACGGGCTCAGCAGGGAATGGGACAAAAGGGGCCGCGCCTGGAAAAGTGGGCCTGGCCTCGGTGTGAGGCCGGGACACCGGCTGGCGAGAAGTGGAGGCAGCGGCAGCAAAGGAGGCGTGCAAAAGAGGCAACGAGGTAGCCAGAGAGGTCCGTGGCACAGACGTGTGGACAGACGCCACGACGCTCTTGGAGAATAAGGCGGCGGTGGAGACAGAGGAATCTCCCGCTGGGGCAGAAGTGTGCGGTCCAAAAGGTGTAACCCCAGCGGAGATCATGCTAACCATGGTCTCTACGACCGAAGTGAACGAGGGCTCTCCGCACTCGACTATGGTCGGCGGGCGCTCGGGGAGTGCGGAGCAAAGGGGCTCCACGGACAGAGGGCCTGAGGTGGCAGAGGGAGTGGTGGGGACAGCCTCGGAAGTGGTGACAGTGGTGGAAGTGGGCTCAGCAAAAGTAGTCGCGACACTGGTAGAGGTGAGGACAGAAGTGTCAGGAGCAGCAGAAACGACATGCGTGGGCTGAGGGTGCGCAGGGGCGGCGGAGGGCTCGACAGGGCGTGCAGCAGGGTCTGCGGGAGCAGCCTGGGCAGCGTGTGCGGCGTGGCCCTGCTCGGCCTCCTCGGCCTCGAGCACGTAGGCCGCGGGGATGAGGACATCCATATCTGGGAGCCAGTCTACGTGGGCCGGTGCAATCTGGGTCCGAGCAGGGCTCGGGAGAATCATGTAATCGGCCCCATAGGGGCCGTGCAACCAGACCCAGTGACGCTCACCATGCGGACGCAACATCTTCATCCGGGCCATAACGTCTATCGACAAGGAAGTGGGGCCCGGAACGCGTCGCAGGTCGTCGGGGAAATCCTCGCCGGTCATAAGAGCCAGCAGGGTAATCAGGCCGCCGCAGCATATCGGTGAGCGAGCGCCCACCGATACAATGATGCGGTCTAAGTACCATGCCGCGATATCGATCACGACGGCGGGGACAAGCTCATCTCCATCCCTAGACAGAGCTCTGGGACGTGTCATCGCATAGAGCATGTAAAGCTCTGGCGTAGACATCGTGCCTGGCTCATATCTGGCCAAAAAGGTAGTCGCCATGAGGCGCTGGGCAATGCGTAGGCAGGGATGTACGATGGCCGAGGCCTTGGCCCTACTAGGGTCAAAGGCGGCGTGTAGACCCGTGATACGTGCCCAGAAGGCACCGGCGTCGAAAGAGGGTGGAGGGATATGTGTGGGGCCATAATCGCGATCGGCTCCGGGGACTGCGGGCCAAGAGAAAAATGCTCTCATCATATCGAGAGTGACCTGGCACTCTCGATCCATGAACCGGAATGAGCATCCCTCATCGGTCCGGGCGATAGAACTCAAAACCTCAAGTGTCGGACGGGTAAAAGTATCCGCCGACACCTGGAAAAAATCTCGCCAGCCCACGTTGTCGTACAACGTGAGCATCCCCTCAAGTACCCCCAGGCGTCCTAGGTCAGCGAGGTGTGCGAACCTGGAGGGTACGATCGAGCGCTGGGAGATACGCTCGAAGACGGCGCGGTGTGCGTCGTCTCGGAACGTAATCCCGAGCGGCCCGACCAGTGGAGCCGGTGGTGGTGGCTGTGGATCGGCGGGGAGAGGCTGTGCGGGCTGTGGGTGCGCTGCAGGCTGTGCGGGGTGTGCGGGGCCTGCAGCCTGTGCGGGGTGTGCGGGTGACGGTGGAGGAGAGTCCTCCAACTCGTGGGAGGGGCCGGCATCATCCGACCGCTTCCGCTTGGCGGAAGCTCTCTTCGACCGCGGCCGTGTCCGGGGCGGCATATCTGCCCCGAGCGCGCGCCAAAAAAAGTGAAAAGTGCGGCGTGTGCACAAAGAGTGGAAAGAGTTTACCCAAACACGCCGCGAGTGCTAAGTAGTGGAAGTGTGCGAAGTCCGCGCCTCCACGAAGTCCTGAGCAGCCCGTAGAAGCTCCCCTGAGCTCCTCTAAGCTCCAAAAAGCAACCTGCGCATGGAAAAGCGATATCAGCGAGTAATAATCAAAATGTATGGAGCAATAGGGGTATAACAGATAGATATGGGAATTGATTCGGGTTAGGGGTTCGATTAATACACGGATCCTTGAAAACTACGCAAAAAGAGAAGAAAATGGGCAAATCGAGCTATACCGGAGGCGATCGAAGACGAGGTCGCCGGCGGCGACTCGGGCGGGGCGCGGCGTCGGTCGGCCGGCGGTGGCTGGCCGAGCGGCGGCGCGCGCGGGCGTGGTCGGGCGAGTGAGGGTTGGGCGAAGGGGAATCGGGCGAGGGTAGGCGAAGGGGCGCGGGCGGATTTGGGAATTTAGATTTCGAAATCCGCGCCCCTTCGTCACTTATATAATAGAAAGTTACGACTCGGCCGAGTGACGTGGTCACTCGGCCGAGCGAGGCAATAGAAATTTTCTCCCCGATATCGCTTCGGCCGAGTGGCTTTGCCAGCCTCGGCCGAGTGGAGTAAGTCCATTCGGCCGAGTGACCCAAGCTACTCGGCAAGACTCGCCCTAGGAGGGTATCCGTTTTACTCGGCCGAGTGAATATATGTACTCGGCCGAGTATCAGTTATATCGAAATCAAGAAAATAAACAGAGAGTTGGGTACAGCAGACTTCCCTCGTTCGTGAGCGGCTCGGCCGGACGAACTTCTGGACTCGGCCGAGTGACTAGTATACTCGGCCGAGTGAGCCTTGTATTCTGCTGTTTGTCTTCGTTTGGGCTCTAAACTCCGTCTTTCTTCCTCCAGTCGATTTCATGCTCCTCCTAGGTGTCGAACGCCTTCTTTGGGCGCTCCTTGTCGCCTCATTCATCTTCCTCATGATGGGTCTACCTATCTCCTCTCCTGTCAAGAAAAATGGGACCCGTTATCACAAAATTTTTGGCGATCGACTCAAAACACTAAAAAAAATTTCTAAAACGAAAATAAAGAAAAACGAAAATAAAGCAAAAACCGTCGGGTTGCCTCCCGACAAGCGCTCGTTTTAGGTCGTGAGCTCGACCCCCTATAATTTTCAATCAATGCGGGATGTTTGGGGCATATGAGATGCACCCGTCAAACTTCCCGGGGAGCACGCTTGGATTTGGACGTGGCGGCGTAGCGGTCTCCCTCGGTGGTCTCCTATCTCGAATAGTGTTGGGGGGAGGCTCCCCCAAGCTAGCATTTGCCCCGGTCAACGGCTTAGCCGGCGATGCCGATTTCTGTACCGGCGGAGCTTTCTTTGGAGACTTTGATTTCGAGAGCTTGCAGAGCTCTCGAATCCTTGCGACATCAGCGTCGCCTTCATCTTCATCAGCGGAGAAGTCGGGGGAATCATCATTATTGTCCTCATGGCCTAAATCCGGGCTTTCATCCAATTCTTCATCAAAAAGGGCACCAATTGAGTGAGGAATCGCCTCCTCTATCACCTCATCAAGGAGGTCCGAGAGATCGTGCGACCGCTCTTTAAGCAAATATACTCTATTGATTTCGCCCGTCGGGATCCCCTCGGAATAGTGTTTTAGCCTTTGCCCATTTACTTTGAATGTGGTACCTTCCTTGCTTTCCAACTCGAAAGCTCCTCCCGGTTGTATGTGCTTGATGGTGAAAGGTCCCGACCAACGTGACCTCAACTTACCGGGAAATAGTCGGAGTCGGGAATTGTAGAGCAAGACCTTGTCTCCCACCTTGAAGTCCGTGACAGTTATGCGGGCATCGTGGAAAATCTTGGTCCTTTCCTTGTAAATTCTCGAGCTCTCATAGGCGTCTCTTCTTATTTCATCAAGTTCGTTGATGTCCAAGAGTCGCCTCACCGCCGCATTCTTATAATCGTAGTTAAAGGTCTTGATGGCCCAATATGCACGGTGTTCCAACTCTACCGGCAAGTGGCAAGCCTTCCCGTAAACTAGGCGGAACGGTGTGGTACCGATGGGGGTGCGAAAGGCCGTGCGATAGGCCCATAGAGCATCGTTTAACTTCATTGACCAATCCTTTCTAGACCGATCTACGGTTTTCTCGAGAATTTGCTTGATTTCTCTATTTGAGACTTCTACTTGGCCGCTTGTCTGGGGGTGATAAGCCATTCCAACTCTATGATTTACCCCGTACTTTTTTAGCATTGCTTCAAACTTGTTCTCTATGAAGTGGCTTCCCCCGTCGCTTATCAAGGTACGCGGCACTCCAAAGCGCGGAAAGATATTTTGCTTGAAGAATTTGGAGACGACCCTAGCATCATTAGTAGGGGTGGCAATAGCTTCAACCCATTTGGAGACATAGTCAACGGCCAATAGGATGTACTTGTTGCCATTGCTCGACGGAAAAGGCCCCATGAAGTCTACTCCCCAACAATCAAAAAGCTCAATCTCCTGGATGGGTCTCATCGGCATCTCATTGCGCTTGGAGATATTCCCGGTCCGTTGACATCTATCGCAACCCTTCACAAAAGCGTGAGTGTCTTTAAACATTGTGGGCCAGAAGAATCCGCTCTGCAGGATCTTAGCGGTTGTCTTAGAGGCGGCATGATGTCCCCCGCATGGTAGACCGTGGCAATGCAAAATGATAGACGTTGCCTCCTCCTTAGGAATACACCTACGAATGACATTATCTTTGCATATCTTGAAAAGGTAAGGATCTTCCCAAAAATAGCTACGGACCTCATGCATAAATCTCCTCTTTTGTTGCGTGGACATCCCATGCGGTTTGATTCCGCACGCCAAGTAGTTGACGAAGTCCGCATACCAAGGTACTTCCTCGGCCCTTACCGCATATAGCCTCTCATCAACGAATGTGTCGTCAATAGGTAAGCTCTCATCCTCCTTGTCGCGAATGAGCCTGGATAAATGATCTGCCACGACATTGTCTGTACCCTTCTTATCTCTGATCTCTAGGTCGAATTCTTGCAACAAGAGTATCCACCTAATCAACCGGGGTTTGGCCTCCTTCTTGTTTAAAAGATACTTCAATTCTGCGTGGTCGGTGTGGACAATCACCTTGGAACCGAGGAGGTAGGAGCGAAACTTCTCTATAGAATAGACGACCGCTAGAAGCTCCTTTTCGGTAGTTGTGTAGTTTTTCTGTGCGTCGTCCAATGTCTTGCTTGCGTAGTATATCGCATGAAGCTTCATATCTTTCCTTTGTCCCAATACCGCTCCAATGGCTTGGTCGCTAGCATCGCACATTAGCTCGAAAGGGAGGCTCCAATCCGGCGGTTGGATGATGGGCGCTGAGACTAGCGCTTCCTTCAAGGTGTTGAAAGCTTGCAAGCATTCTCCTGAAAAGTCAAAAGGAACATCTTTAGCGAGTAAGGAAGTAAGTGGTCGGGCAATCGAGGCGAAATCCTTAATGAAGCGGCGGTAAAACCCCGCGTGACCAAGGAAGCCTCTAATGCCCTTGACATTAATAGGAGGAGGAAGCTTTTCGATTACCTCAATCTTAGCTTTATCTACCTCGATTCCTCTTGAGGAAACAAGATGTCCGAGAACTATACCTTCCGCGACCATGAAGTGGCACTTCTCCCAATTGAGAGTGAGGTTGTTTTGTTGGCACCTTTTTAGGACTTTAGTGAGATTTTCCAAGCAAGAGTCAAACTCACTTCCATAAACCGAGAAATCATCCATAAAAACTTCCATAATATTTTCAATATAATCGGAAAATATGGATGTCATACATCTTTGAAATGTGGCGGGAGCATTACAAAGGCCGAACGGCATCCTACGGTATGCGTAGGTGCCATAGGGACAAGTGAAAGTTGTCTTTTCTTGGTCATCTTCGTGCAAAGGGATTTGGAAGAAACCCGAATACCCGTCTAGATAGCAAAAGTATTTATGGTTCGCGAGGCGTTCAAGCATTTGATCGATGAATGGCAATGGGTAATGATCCTTTCGGGTGGCTTTATTGAGTCTCCTATAGTCAATGCACATTCGCCATCCCGTGACAGTGCGCGTGGATATTGGCTCACCTTTGTCATTTTTTATGACAGTCATCCCTCCTTTCTTGGGGACGACGTGGACGGGGCTAACCCATCTACTGTCAGAGATAGGATAAATTATACCGGCTTCAAGCAATTTTAGGATTTCCTTTTTAACCACCTCCTTCATGTTCGGGTTCAACCGCCTTTGAGGCTCTATGGAGGTGGCTTCGGTATCCTCCAAATGGATCCGATGCGTGCAAAGCCTAGGGCTTATTCCCTTTAGATCGGAAATAGTGTATCCCAAGACATCTTTGTGGCTCCTAAGGACGTCTAGGAGTTTTTCAAGTTGATCTTGTGTGAGGTGGGAATTTACTATCACCGGAAAAGTCAATTTATTACCCAAGAAGGCAGACCTTAGATTCGGCGGTAATTGTTTAAGCTCTACCTGAGGTGGCGCTGCTTCTTCCACCTTTTCAGCTCTCATGAATTCGGCTCCTTCCTTGTCATCCTGGTTTAGCTCATCTTCAGGTGGAATGCTTTTTTGTGGTGAGTCGGACTCGCTACTTAGTGAGGATGAGGCATCGAAGTAGGCGCCCTCTGATTCAGTGCTAGCATCGCCAAAACCTTCACTCTGCTCCAGTTCGTACCTGGAATCAAGAAACACATCAGACGATTCATAAAAACAAGAGTGAGCGTCATAAAGTGTAACATCCTGAATGTCGGTTTGCTCGAAGGGTTCTTCGGGAGCATAGTGCTCTTCGACATTTGCTCTATTGTCTTCGAAATGCAATTTGTCGTCGACCACGTCAACTCTGACATTGCCTCCGATAGTCCCTTCCGGGGAGATTTGGTCCATCACAAAGCTAGCAAATAGTTGTTCGTCGGGGTCCGTGATATTGATAGCAAATGCTCCGGTAGTGTGGACCTCGTCGACAAGCTCCTTAAGGAGGCCTGTGAAGGTGTCATAGTCTTCTCGACTGAGTTCTATTGTTGGCGTTGCATCCCCCATTCTCCCTGTTAAGATCTTATGCAAAATGCGGGGAGAATGTGCAAATAGGGCTACGAATGAAGTTAGGATAAGATAGAGAGGGGAGTAAAGGAAGAAAGTAAGAAGAAATAACCGGGTGGTCGGTGCTGAGCGCCGTCAAAACGCATTCCCCGGCAACGGCGCCAAAAACTTGATCGCGCCCCGGCGTACACGTCCCGAGGCGACGGTTGTAGTTTTACCGCAAGCGCACGGTATAGCGGCGAGCGGGTATCGAACACAGGGAGGACGAATGACCGTGCTTGCTCCTAATCAACCTGGCTATTTAGAGGGATAATTGCCTTGGGCGATCCTGTCACAATCGTCAGACAAAAGTGCGAAATATCAAATCAAATAGAGAACGTCTAGGGAATGGGGAATCCCCACTACTCACCGTATTTCACAATTGTGGTTCGCCGGTATCGAAATCGCTAGGATGAGAATTTGGATGAACTAGTTGCAACTAAATGTGGAACCAAGCTCACGCTCTCGCGCTGTTGCCGGTCTATAGCTATCCTAGGTTTGGGTCCAATCTCTTGCAAACCCTAGCCTAGGGAAGCTAGCATTAGGATCAACATCATCGTCCAACTGCGCACCGAGCCCAATCTCTTGCAAACTTGGTCCACAATCTAGATTAGGATAGTTCCTACCCGTCCAATCTCTTGCAAACGGGTATCGGCGCGGAATTGCAACCGGAGATCCTATCATCGGTCCAATTTCTTGCAAACCGATACTTCGAAAATCCGACTCCAACCCAATTCGGATTTCTAGGGCTTCCTATCGAATTGGGATCCAATCTCTTGCAAATCCCAATTGATGTGAATACCTAGCTATCCGTAGTAATTCGATCCCAATCTAATCCTTAATAACAATCCTAGCTCAATTTCTACCGATTCAACACAAATACGAAATTGGGCTTGTAGGGTTCATCCCCACGCCCCAAGACATGGAGACTACTCACTAATCATAGCAATAGCACAATAATTGGCAAAGAAATAGACAATGGAATTCATCACAATAACGATATAAACAATAAAAATAGAGTTTTTGTGGAAGAGAAGTGCAAACCAATGTAGATCTTCAATCAACCCAACAAAAATCCAAGTTTTTCTCTTCACCAATCACAATTAATAAAGCTAAAAAGTAGACTCAAAAAGCTGCAAAAAATCTGAGAGGAGGCTCCTAAAACTAGGGTAAAAACAGAGCTTAAATAGCCCCAAAAATCGTCCAAAAATCCTGACCAAAACGCCCCTGCACAGCCTGTTTTCCGCAAATTTCGCTACAGGCAGCGCATCGCACTCGGCCGAGTGACAAAAGTCGCTCGGTCGAGTGAAAACCCTGTAAATTTTCCAGTAAGTCGGGGGCTTCAGGGGTCTTCAGTTCGGGGGTGGCTCGGCCGAGTGAGTTGTCGTCACTCGGCCGATGGCTTCACTTCACTCGGGCGGACGGGATTTGCCACTCGGCCGAGTGGGTCTTCTGAAGCTCAGATGGCCGAAAAACAGTAACTTCGGTCTTTTTGAGGGCCTTCGTCTGGGCGCCACTCGGGCGGACGTGGTATCGTCACTCGGCCGATGTGGTCTCCGTCGCTCGGCCGAGTACACATGGAAGTCGTGTCTGAACGGGTCGGCCGAGCAGTGTCTGGCTGGTCGGCCGAGTGGCTCCTCCACTCGGCCGAGTGGGACACAAAAAATGCCCAAACTGGTCGTTTTGGCCTCCTCGTCGCTCCGGCGACGTCCATTCTTCTTCCGCTCCTCTCCAACAGCAAAATACCCCTCGGGGAGGTCGTCGGTGGCCGTCTAGATTACACGCATCTCGAGATCACTCCTAATCGCGCCAAATCACCTGAAATGCGACAAAAACAACAAATCGTGAAAAGCATCGCAATATCGTCGATATATCGTGAAAAACATAATTTGGGCGATCAAAATGGCATGCAAACATGCGGGAAAAGGGTGTAAAATAAGGAGTGATCAGTCACGAAATCCATAGTGATGTGTTGCCACTTCCACTCCGGAATCGGAAGCGGTTGTAGCAACCCGGCCGTACGCTGATGCTCCGCCTTCACTTGCTGGCAAACCAAACACTTGGCTACACTCCGAGCCACACTCCTCTTCATGCCATGCCACCAAAAATTCAGACGAAGATCCTGGTACATCTTGGTGCCACCAGGATACACAGAATACGGCGAACTGTGTGCCTCCACCATCAACTCCTCTCTAATATCTCCAGCTGGCACACACAACCTGGATCCAAACCTCAGCGAGCCATCCTCATGAATCAAAAAGTCAGTCCGCAGACCGGCTTCAACCTGCCCCCGAATCTTCACCAGCTTCGGATCCTCAGCCTGGCCAGCCTTGATCCGATCCACCATTGTCGACTGTATCTGCATACACATCAACGAAGAAGCCTCCCCGGGAAGAACAATCTCCACACCAGACTCGCAAAAATCCTGCTGTAATCTCCACTGCGAGGTCAAAATCATTGCCGCGGGAAGCCTACTCAGCGCATCAGGAACCACATTCACCTTACCAGGGTGATACTGCAAATCAATCTCATAATCTGCCATGAGCTCCAACCATCGATGCTGTCGCATGTTGAGCTCCTTCTTAGTAAAAATATACTTCAAGCTTTTGTGATCGATGAAAATCTTCACTTTCTCACTCAGCAGGAAGTGCCTCCAAATCTTAAGAGCAAACACAACAGCAGCCAATTCCAAATCATGCGTCGGGTAATTCTTCTCATGAGCCTTGAGCTGACGAGACGCATAAGCCACAACATGCCCGTGCTGATGCAACACACAACTGAGACCCTTGCCAGAAGCATCGTAAAAGATCTCAAATCCACCACTGCGATCAGGCACAGCAAGAACAGGGGCAGTCGTCAGTCTCTCCCTCAGAACACCAAAAGCATTCTCACAATCACCCGACCAAAAAAAGCAACATCCTTCCGCGTCAACCTGGTCATCGGCTCGGCAATACGGGAAAAGTCCTTAATGAAACGCCGATAATAACCAGCAAGTCCAAGGAAACTCCGAATCTCAGATGCAGACGACGGAACATGCCACTCTCTGATGGCCCTAATCTTCTCGGGATCCACTGAAATGCCATCTACAGTCACCACATGCCCAAGAAAAGCAACTCTATCCAGCTAAAACTCGCACTTTGAAAACTTAGCATACAACCGATGCTTCCTCAACATCTCCAACACCGTCCTCAAGTGCGATGCATGCTCTTCCTCCGACCTCGAATAGATCAGAATGTCGTCAATAAAGATAACGACAAACTTATCCAAAAATTCGTAGAAAATCAGGTTCATCAGATTCATGAAAACTACGGGTGCGTTAGTTACGCCGAAAGGCATAACCACAAACTCATAGTGTCCATACTTCGTCCTGAACGCTGTCTTCGGAACATCATCCTTCTTCACCTTCAACTGATGGTAACCACTCCTCAAATCCAATTTAGAAAACACCCTCGAACCTCCAAGCTGATCAAAAATATCATCGATGCGAGGCAACGTGTATTTATTCTTGATGGTCACCGCATTCAACTCCTGATAGTCCACGCACATGCGACGCGAACCATCCTTCTTCTTCACCAACAACACCGGTGCTCCCCACGGAGACACACTAGGATTGATGTAACCATTCTGCAAAAGCTCATCCAACTGCTTCCGCAACTCTTCCAATTCTGCAAGTGCCATACGATACGGCGCCTTCGAAATCGGCTGCGCTCCCGGAACAAGATCAATAGAAAATTCCAAAGCTCGATCCGGTGGCAAACAAGACATCTCCTCGGGGAAGACGTCATCAAAATCTCGCACCACAGCTGGCCTCTCCAGCTCCATCTGCATAGCCACAATTTCCACCGGCCTGGCTTGAAATCTGACAGGACCAAGCGAACTGCTACCTCGACTGAACTCAAACACTGGATGTCCGGGAATCTCGAACACCACCTTCTTCCTCCGACAGTCAATCGTAGCATAGAAACTCGCAAGCCAATCCATCCCAAGGACCGCATCGTAGTTAATGATGTCGTGGACAATGAAATCAGCACAAAGCTCACGTCCACAAACCACCAACGGGCAAGAATTGCACTCACGATGCACCGAGACCACACCGTTCCCTGTGACGACATTCCAACTCTTAGGAAGAGAGGACGTCGACAAGGAATGCTTCTCCACGAAGCTCCGAGAAATAATGCACATCGATGCACCAGAGTCAAAGAGGACTCGTGCAGGAAACGTGCACACCAAAACCACACCTAACAAGCAATTAACAATCAAACCCTAGTCTAGCAAACAATCATGCCCAAGCAAACAACACAATCTAGCAATCAAAACCAGCTAGAAAAGTAACAGCTAGTCTGAGGATTACCTGTGATAACCTCATCCACAGCCTCGCTCTCCACAGCGGTCATCAGAAAAGCCTGCCTCCTCGGCAGAACAGCCTGCCGAAAGGCCTGACTCTGTGGAACAAGAGCTGCTCCACGTCCAGCAGGAACAGACGCTCGCTGCTGCAACGACTGTGCTGCAACAGGTGCCCTCCAAGGCTGCTTCGACCTCGGACAATCCTTCATGGCATGAGTAGGATCCCCACAGACGACACACTGGCCCAGGAATCTCCTACACTGATCCTTGACGTGCCCGGTCCTACCGCAGAAATGGCAAGTCTTCAGAATAGGCCCTCCTGGCCTCTTGAACTGAGCTGGCTGATTAGGCTTGAAACCAGGCCTAACCATCACTCTGGCCTGCTCTATAGGCCTCTTCCCAGCATCAGAAACATGTCCTCTCCTCTGACTCAGGTTCAGCTCCTGCCTCCTGGCAGCGACCAGAACCTTCTGATAAGAGTCCAGATCGGAGGAAGACACAAAACTCTGGAGCTCCAAAGCAAGTCCCTGCAGGAACCTCTGAGCCCTCTCATCAGCATCCTGCACCATCTTCGGTGCGAACCGGCTCAGCCTAGTGAACTCTTGGTGGTACTGGTCCACCGTCAAGCTCCCTTGCTTCAGATCAATGAAACGCTGCAACATCTCCTTCTTAGCAGCCTTCGGAAAGAACTCCTCATCAAACCTGGACTTAAAGGTAGCCCAAGCTATCGGCTCCACCAACATCTTATCTTCCGCATCCCACCAGTTCCGAGCATTATCCTTGAGTTGCCTCTTCGCCAAATCAACCCATCCAGCCAGGGTGATCTTGGCCATCCTCAGATTATCCTCTATGTTCCGAATCCACTCATCGGCAGCTAGAGGACCCTCAGACCCATCAAAATATGCGGGACCCAGCTCCCGAAATTGCTTCGCTCCTGGCTCGGAGCGAGGGGCCTCCGGAGTCGCCCGAGGAGCTCGACCAGCCGGAGCATTCTGGACTTGCAGGAGCACGCCTTGCTGCACCTGCATCATCTGAAGCATCATCCGCATCATCTCCCCGTTGGTGGGTTCCCGCTCAGGCTCCTCATCATGAGGGGGCGCACCACTACCTCCACCACAGGTGATCCGTCTTCCTGCCATCTAGTGACACAGAAAACGAAACAATTAGACTCATAGCTTATGACTCGGACGTCGAACTTAGTTTATTGGACATTCTAATATTATTATCGCTATTCCGATAATCGCATTTACAGAAGGACCTGCATGGGCCACCAACAAAACCTGTCACGCCCCGCTTCCCTAAAATGGAGGCGAGACGTGAAAAGGTCCGCACGAGAGTGGAGCTGTGAAGCCCCAAACCCGATAAGCGTCAATAAAACATAAGCAGGTCCCTGTAACCACAACGGAACAACAATAATAACACAAGGAGAGACAGAAATAAAATCTCATATCTCATAATTTGTCCAACATTAAAAGTAAGTTCAACATCCAGAAAAGCTACCAGGTTAAAAGAAAGAGTCTAAAGGCCCAGAACAAGGCCAACAAAAGGAACAACGTAACAAAGTATAGGTGCCACGCACCGACAACAAAACAACAGTCTAAAACAAAAGGAAAGCTCAACGAAGACACTAGGACTGGTCCCCAGTGTCCACGTACTCCTCGCCAAACACAGGCTCGGGCACGGCGTCCGCAAACACCTCGTCCTCAACAACGGACTCAGGCTCGAGATCTAACATGTGTCACCCAAAAGAGTAAAGGGGCACATGTCAGCAAGTCTAAAAGACTTGGGCAAGGAAACTGAAGGTAAGGTAAACTAGCAACCTAACAGTTATAGTATGATGCATGGCATAGCAAGTATCGCATGGAAATAACAAGGGAAGCACAAGTAGCAAGTAACAAGTGGTAGTTGTGACATGTAATGTCAAGTAACAAGTACAAGGGATCACTCAACGAGTGCCCTATTGCCCGCAGGCTGTGTTCAAGTATAAGTCAAGTAAATCACGTCAAGTAAACATGTCGTGCACAGAGATTCCGCCTGTTGGCTAGAGTGGCTGATCGGGCCAACTCCTAAGCTCAAGTGACCGTTTATTTCTACCCCTCCCACGTGTGTCGAGCCAGGGCATTACCCCCGAACACGGAATGCTCGCTTCTGGGACACGAGCCAGGAAGTGTGATTAACACGTATGGCGTAGGGTTATGCCCACGTATAGTGGGTGCCTAGCCGGAAACTAGTAGGTCGGGCATTGGCTATCAACCAACACATGGCCCGCTTCTGGAACACGAGCCAGGAAACACAAGTATTGTAGCGTGTGCTACGAATGCGATATACAACATGGATAGCATGGATGACAATGTATTCACGTACCGATAATCAAAATTAAACATGACATGGTAGTTGTGCAACGTGGTAAACGACGGTCCTGAAGGATCCTGTCCAAAACAAAGTTAGGATCGATAATTAAAGTGGAGACTTACGCTTGCGTATGCGGAACGATAGTCTCGGAACTTTGCCTTCGGATTCGCCACGACGGATCGAGTCTTCTCACGAACGGAGTAAGGCTACTAATCCACAATCTAAATCTCTATTTTAGATTAAGAACTTGGAAGGAGGGAGAGGAAATATTTCTGCAGAGCTTCGCTATGAAGAAGATGCATGCATGAATTTCATGCAAAATGTGTAAGGAAAATGGCTACCCTTGGGTCTTATTTATAGCCCCCAAGGTAGTTATTTTAGGGTAAGTTGTTCCTTTGGAACAACTTAATTAAGGTGTACCATGATACATGGCACATTATAAGCTTAAGTTGTACCATATGCATGGTACAACATAAGCTTAAGATATTCCCCCTTTATTAGCCATATGTCGCATGCACTTATGCATATATAATGCGACTTTCCCGCTCATACAGAGATCCTCTCCGCAAGGGAACAGATTCCCTTTGCACATGACTTCGTGTGCGCGACGTTCGAGGTCCGTATTCCCTCGTACATCCCCCACAAGGTTGTACAAACGTCTTCCATATCCAACATCTCCCACTCACACTTGAGGGGATTGTAAGAGAACGTCTTTCCCTTAGTTCTTTCATCTATCATACCGAGAAATAGACCGTGCGACCGTCATGCGCGTAGAGTCTGTTGTTGTGCACTTGTTAGAGATACACAACGACCTCGAAGGTGAAAAGTTGAGTAGTTCAACGCATGCTTTACCCTAGATTATTTCTTCGCATTTCTTATAATTTATATTCAACAATTGAATCCCATCTGGATTACAATTGGCTGGCCAGCTTTGAATCATTAAAGTCTAAATGCGAATATGAAATCAATCTTCCTCTTCTTGTGAACCTTCTGATCTTGACTTGATTCGCTTTTCTAACGTGCCCCGCCGAGCCGAATTACCATAGCCCATTAGTAACACGCTAAGATAGCGATCATCTCGTCAAATCTAAAGGAACCAATTGGAGTCCTTGAGGGTAAGAGTTAAGACCCGTATGGCCTTTGAGTCTCACATAATAGCAAACACTATTGCTACTAACTCAGTGGTCGAAATGCATACGTGGTATGAACACGTACTACAACATCACTCCTTTCCCAGGGAGAGTATGTCTTAATGATGTTGTACGGATGAAAGATCAGACACCACAGTGCCTATCTTTTTGAGTCCCCTTACTACTCGTGAAATATTCACGGACTCGCATCCTGCATAAGACAGATAGGATTTTAAAAAATCCAATGAGATCTTTATATCCTTGTGATACAGATCTCAGATCTTTTGTAAGCATCCGTATGATGCAGATCTTTTATTCGACTATCTTGTTTAAGTCATGACTCTAAATCATTTGTCTAATGATTTTGACTTTAAACTAGTCTCATCTCTATCTTATCCATCTGATAAGATAAGGCGGTTGCTCATGTGAGAGAGCCAACCTTAATCTGTCCGACATACACAAAAAAATAGCTGAGACTTAAACACAAATGTATATAAAATCATTTGTAAGAAACTTGTATGCAAATTAAATTTTGATCTTCTATAGACATGGGAAATATTACATGATACAGCTCAGCACCTACGCATTCCCATAGATGATAAGTGTTTGAAAAACACATCTCTGGGGATCGCCTTAGTAAGGGGATCCGCTATCATCTCATGCGTGGATATGTATCCTATGTCTACTTCCTTCCGTTTATCATAATCCTTCGCAAACTTGAATCGAATGTCAATGTGTTTGGTCTTACAATGAAATTTAGGATCTTTGACATAGGCAATCGAAGCTTGACTATCACTGTATATAGGAACAGTGCTCGAGTCAGAGGCATTCGTCAGCCTGTCTAAGAATTTCCTAAGCCAAACAGCTTCTTGGACCGCCATGCTGAATGCTACGAACTCGGCTTCCATGGTTGATAGAGCGATGCAGGTTTGTTTCTTGCTGCTCCAGGATATTGCACCATTCCCGAGTAAGAAAACAAAGCCTGAGGTAGATCTTCGCTCGTCGAGATCACCCGCCCAATCAGCATCGGTATAGCCTTCGAGTCTCAAGGTATTGCCTTGATAGCATAACGCATAGTCCGCAGTCCCTTTGAGGTATCTTAATATCCTCTTCACCGCTTTCCAGTGTGCCTGCCCTGGGTTGGATTGGTAACGGCTTACCATACCAACAGCATAGCAAATGTCGGGTCTAGTACACATCATGGCGTACATCAGACTCCCGACAGCACTGGAGTATGGAACTTTTTCCATAGCTTTCTTTTCTTTTGGATCTTTGGGACACATCTCCAAACATAGACCCTCGCCTTTGCTTATTGGGGTATCAATTGGCTTGCTGTCCTGCATATTAAACCGTTCTAAAACTTTCTTTATATACGTCTCTTGAGAGAGAGAAAGAAGTTTCTTGGAACGATTCCTTGAGATCTTAACCCCAAGGATATATGCAGCTTCACCCATGTCTTTCATCTCAAAGACGGATGAAAGCCAAGCTTTGATATCCAATATAAGACGCTTATCATTTCCGGCTATAAGTATGTCATCTACATAAAGAGACATAATTATATACTTGTTTTTAATCCTCTTAATATATACACAATTGTCTTTGTCGAGCATGGAGAATCCATACGACAAAACAACTTCTTGAAAGCGCATATACCACTGCCTTGAGGATTGTTTAAGACCATATATGGATTTACGAAGTTTACAAACCTTATGTTTGTTTTCTTCTTGTACGAACCCGTTTGGTTGTTCCATGTAGATCTCCTCATCTAGTTCTCCGTTAAGAAAGGCAGTCTTTACATCCATCTGATGTAATTCGAGGTCCAAACAAGCCACCATTGCCAGAATTAAGCGAATCGAGGTAAAACGCACGACAGGAGAGAAAGTCTCTTCGTAGTCTATTCCTTCCTGTTGCGTGAAACCTTTCGCAACAAGGCGAGCTTTATATTTCTCGATGGAGCCATCAGCCTTATGCTTGATTTTGAGAACCCACTTGTTCCCAATGGCTCTACGTCCCTTAGGTAAATCAACCAAGTCCCAGACTTGGTTTGTTTTCATGGATTGAAGTTCTTCTTCCATTGCCGCTATCCATTTATCTTTAGCAGGGCATGTGACGGCCTGTTTGAAGTTTGCAGGTTCGTCATCATCTTGTAGTAATGTCATGAATGTTTGAGGAAATTCATCCTCAAATCTCAGAGGTGTTAGCCTCGTTCGATTACTACGTCTTGTTTGAGTTTGATCACTCCCACTTGGAATGACATCACTCCCACTTGGAATAACATCACTCCCACTCGGATTAGGATTGGTATCGTTCGTATCATCCATTGGTGAAGTTTGAAACGTATTTTCTTCTTCACCAAGGATTCTCCCACTCGAACGTTTCGATCCTTCTTGATCCCAAGTCTCAAACAAGGATAAGTCTTGACTTATCTCACCCTGTCTTGGAAACTCTTTTTCCAAGAAGACAACATCCCTCGATTCGAATTCTATTAGACCCCCATTGTCCTCTTGACCGACGAAAACATATCCTTTGGAGTTTTCAGCGTATCGGATGAAGATACACTTCCTCCCACGTGGCCCAAGTTTGCCATATTTGTGAGAGGATAAATGTGCGTAAGAGGCACAACCCCAAGGTTTTTAGAATGTTTAAGTCTGGAGTTCTATTGTTCCACAACTCATAAGGAGTAGAACTTACCGACTTCGAGGGTACACGGTTTAAGATGAATGCTGCCGTCAATAATGCGTCACCCCAAAAGGTGATAGGCAAATTTGCCTGAGACATCATTGATCGGACCATTTCCATCAATGTCCTATTTCTTCTTTCCGCAACACCGTTTTGTTGCGGAGTGTAAGGCATAGTTACCTGATGTACTATGCCTTTTTCATCACAAAGTTCCTTAAAACTTATTGATTGATATTCACCGCCCCTATCGGTTCGCAAAACCTTAATCTTGCGATCTAATTGATTCTCCACTAAACTCATATAGTTTTTAAAGCAAGCCAAAGCTTCACTTTTGTGGGATATCAAATAGATATGTCCGAAACGGGTGAAGTCATCAATGAATGTGATGAAATAGGACTTCCCGTGTCTTGTCTTAACATTCATTGGACCGCAAATGTCCGAATGGATAAGCTGTAATGGAACTTCGGCCCTTGTGCCAGTTCCAAACGGCTTGCGACAAGTTTTCCCTACAAGACAATGTTCGCAAGTTGACATTTCAACTTTTGAAACATTAGATAGCAAGCCACTTTTGGCAAGTCTATCCATTCTAGTTGGTCCAATATGACCAAGTCTTGCATGCCAACAAATGATTTCAGACTCAGAGTTAGAAGCATTTGTCAAATGAAAACTTTCATTAATGGAAGAAGCAACATCATACATTGTATTTAAAACAATTAATCCATTACAAACATTACCAGAACCAATCAAAGAATTATTACAAACAAGGTCAACATATTGTTTATAGAACCTCCACTCATAATCTAAAGACATTAACATGACCACGGAAACGATATTCCTTCTAATATCTGGAGCAAAGAGGACGTCGTGCAATAATAAAGTCCGGCCGTTGTCGAGAACTAGCTTGCATGTTCCGACGCCTTTGACTTCAACACGTGTGTTGTTGCCGACGTATATCCACTTTGTTCCTTGAGTTATCTTTCGATACTCTACGAAGAACCTTCTGTCCTTCGCAACGTGGTCTGTGGCCCCTGAATCAATCAACCAAAAATAGTTAGATTCAGCAAGAAACACGGAACTAGAAACACATATGTAACTAGCCCTACAAGTTACCTTCTCACTTCCATCCGTACACTTACGGGCGAAGTGACCGTACTTGTTGCACTTAAAGCACTTGATCTTCTTCAAGTTTTTCTTCTTTGAGTGCACATTCTTTTGCCACTTTTTGTTCTTTGTCTTCTTTGAGGTCTCCGGTTCTTGCTTACGTTCGTTCACAAACCTTAAGCGTTTCCGCTTATTTCCTCCATGTGAGGAACTAGCGGCCACGTGCACTTCTGCACTTGGTTTTGTGGCTTGAATCCGCTCTTCCTCGAGTTCGAGGTGTTTCGAAACATCGCTTAAAGTTTTAATGCATTCATTATGAGTGAGATGCATTTTCATGTTATCCCAGCTATCTGGGAGTGAACGAATGACCGCTTGGATCTGCTGTTCGTCAGACAGCGTAACACCTGCATCCTTTAATTCAGATATAAGATTCGCCATGTGGCGGAGATGCTTTTTTATAGAATGATCTCGCCGCATCTTGTACGAATCAAATTGAATATTCAAGGAGCGGAGTTTGGTAACCGAAGTTCCACCAAACTTTATCTCTAGCTCAGACCATATGTCTTTAGCTAGGTCGAATTCCCGAAATAGGCGCATTATGTCATTGTCCATCGCGGACAGTAACGTAATACGTGCTATTTTGTTCTTTCGAGTCCAAGTGTCATAAGCTTCCCGGTCCCTTTTGTGTTCGGCCGTATTGCCCAACTCAGGTTCTACCATTATGTTTTGGAGTGTTTCGAGCACATCTTGCTCCTCCAAAACATATTGGATCTTTATTGACCAAAGTTTATAATTGTCGCCGTTGAGCTTTTCACCTTTGTTAAGCTCTGCGACAATATTCTTAGAAGCGGTAGACATTTTCGATTCAAAAAACTGCAAAGAGAATGAAAAACACGATCAAAATTCTATGCATAAAGTTTCGATTCTTTAAACACTTGATAAGTTCCTTGGATGTGTTGAAATGTTACTCTAGAATCGAGAAGTTCACTACGTTCCCAACTACCATCTAGTAGTAACTTTCAAAGTATCCCTCTTACTTATCTCAAGTAAAAAGAAATCAGAAATAATACCCGTATGGTATTAGCAGCGGAAAATCACTTTGAAAAACTTATCTTTCAAAATAGAATAGGTGAGAATTAGCGCAAAGAATTTTAACGCAACAATTGCCCAGCCACGAGACCTGTTCTACACACCCATGGGTTAGATAACCATGGCCGGATCGTGGTAGGACTTGGAATTCTAAATTGCGCTATCCCGATTTAAGGACGGGACATAACCTATTTGAAAAACATCTTTTTCCAAAAAATTTTGAAAGCACGTTGGCTAATCTCCGTAGAGTAGAGCACAACGTCACAAGTACATTGGCTAATCTCCGTAGAGTAGAGCACAATGACATGGCTAATCTCGCATGAAGTAGAGCACTATGGCTAATCTTCAAGGAGTAGAGCCCAAATGAAAAACTTCATTAAAACGTTAGTCCCGTATGAACTATTCGGCACTGTGGTTAGCCCCGTATGGACTAATCGACACATTCGAGTTTGACCAAGGCCATTTGTTACCCCGTATGGGTCATCTGGCAAGTTTGCAATCGACCCAGACCATTTGTCGGATTGGTCGACCAAAAACACAAAATTGGTCGACCAATTTTCGAATTCAACTTCTTCCCGGTCAGGGCCTCTGCCCTGACCCGGGCTTGGCCAAAGGCCGGCCAGGGCCTCTGCCCTGGCCGGCCAGGGGGCCTGGCCCCCTCGGCCAGGGCCGGCCAGGCCCTGGCCTCTGCCAGGGCCGGCCGGCCAGGCCACTGGCCGGGGCCAGGGCTCCTGCCCTGGCCCCGGCCAGGCCCTGGCCTAAGGCCAGGGCGCCGGCCCTGGCCTCTGCCAGGGCCGGCAGGCCGCTGGCCGGGGCCAGGGCTCCTGCCCTGGCCTCGGCCAGGCCCTGGCCTGAGGCCAGGGCACCGGCCCTGGCCTCTGCCAGGGCCAGCAGGCCGGCCCTGGCCACTGCCAAGGCCGGCCTGGCCCTGGTAGTGGCCAGGGCGCCGGCCCTGGCCTCTGCCAGGGCCGGCAGGCCGGCCAAGGGCCGGCCCTGGCCACTGCCAGGGCCGGCCTGGCTGGCAAGGCTCTGCCAAGGCCGGCCACTGCCGGCCTGGCCCTTGGCCGGCCACTGCCGGCCTGGCCATGGCCGGCCATGGCTTGGCCATGGCCGGTCATGGCCAAGGCCATTCGGCGTTGGCCGGCCATGGCCCCTTTGGCCATGGCCGGCCACCCCCTTTAAACGGGGTTGCCGCACTCATTCCTCCCCCTTGATGGGGTGGTCGCCGGTGGTTATTGGCCGTAGCCAACCCCCTCCGCATGGGGAGAGGGGATGCATGGCCTTCATAGCCCATTTGGCCATGGTACACATGCACCAAATTTTCCTCTTACCCGATGGAAATAACTTCCATCATCTTCCTCGATGAAGCACCCATTCGTCGATGAAGTTAGTTATTGCCTAATGGCCGTGTGCCAAAAATGACTAACGTACTACGTGAACGGTCGGTTCTTCCCGTCACGGAGAGTTCCTACCATATCTGTAATGATAGGAGACCCTAACGTGAAAAGAACAACCGCTGCGTTCTCTCCGTCACGAAGCGTTCCTACTATATCCGTAATAGTAGGAGACCCATTCGTGAAAAAGACAACGACTCGTTCGTAGTTTCGACGGGGCGGTGGATTGACCGGGGCGAACCCATATGGCTCTGATACCAATGAAGGATCATGTCCAAAACAAAGTTAGGATCGATAATTAAAGTGGAGACTTACGCTTGCGTATGCGGAACGATAGTCTCGGAACTTTGCCTTCGGATTCGCCACGACGGATCGAGTCTTCTCACGAACGGAGTAAGGCTACTAATCCACAATCTAAATCTCTATTTTAGATTAAGAACTTGGAAGGAGGGAGAGGAAATATTTCTGCAGAGCTTCGCTATGAAGAAGATGCATGCATGAATTTCATGCAAAATGTGTAAGGAAAATGGCTACCCTTGGGTCTTATTTATAGCCCCCAAGGTAGTTATTTTAGGGTAAGTTGTTCCTTTGGAACAACGTAATTAAGGTGTACCATGATACATGGCACATTATAAGCTTAAGTTGTACCATATGCATGGTACAACATAAGCTTAAGATATTCCCCCTTTATTAGCCATATGTCGCATGCACTTATGCATATATAATGCGACTTTCCCGCTCATACAGAGATCCTCTCCGCAAGGGAACAGATTCCCTTTGCACATGACTTCGTGTGCGCGACGTTCGAGGTCCGTATTCCCTCGTACATCCCCCACAAGGGTGTACAAACGTCTTCCATATCCAACAGGTCCTAGCTTCGTTGTCAAGCTAGTCCCGGAATTGCGCCTAGGCGAGTATCATTTCGTCGCCTAGTCTCTTTTACGCCTACAACAAGCAAATGGCCTAAAACATGGCCTAAACCCTAAGTGGCAAGTTTCACTTGCCTAGCACCGGGGATGACGATCACGAAGGTTCGCATCACGGATGCTAATCTACGGGGAAGTCGCTGTTATGGAGAAACAATCATCAAAACAACAAGTAATTTCATTAGGGTTCCACAAAACATAACAGGTTATGAAAACATCAAGAGATCGATTTATTACCGTGAGGAAGCGGAAGAAACACTCCGGAGAACCTAGGGTTCAGATCTGGAGGTGGATGGAGAAGTTTGGAGAAATAGGGTTTTTGGGGGATTTTGGGGGTTTGATGGAGATTTGAGGAAGATGAGAGGTAGAATGTGATAAGGGAGGGTTTGGATGATGAATTTTGGGCTTGGGATGAAGGAATAAGGGTTTGAGGTAGTCGGGGGCTCAATGGGGGAGAAATTAGGGTTTTAGGTCGTGAGGAAGAAGAAGAAAATGTTTGGAGGGGTATTTATAGAGTTTGGTGGCGGCTAGGGCAAAACTAGGGTTTCCTGCACTGCTTAGTCGGTCAAAGAACAACTGCTGACCGACTAGTTTGGGAACTAGTCGGTCGGTTGAACAACGCAGACCGACTAAGTGTAAACAGTAGCTCCAGTCGAAAACCTGAACTAAGAGTTAGTCGGTCAAAGAACAACTACTAACCGACTAGTTTGACATCTAGTCGGTCGATGAACGTTCTCAGACCGACTAAGAGTAAACAGTAACTAGTGTCAAAAATAGATAATGAGTTAGTCGGTTAAAGAAGCATTGCTGACCGACTAGTTTGCAACCTAGTCGGTCAACCAACGTTCTTAGACCGACTAACGATAAACAGTAACTCCTGAATAATTTAGAAAGCCCGATAGTCGGTCCACGAAGGCTTGCCGACCGACTAAATCGTCATCTGGTCGGTCGGTTCCCCTTCTTACACCGGCTAACATGCACCAAAAGTTCCGAAATGGAGCGCGAAGCTCCGGGATCGATTCCTAAGACTCCTAGGCTTGATCTAACAATAAGATATGACTGATATGAAGCCCGTCACGAATGACTTACTCCGAAATCGACGATCCTAAGGAAGAAACGAGAAAACACGACGAAACGATCGAAAATGAAAGCTACGGAGACGAAACCACATATATAGAGAAAATCCTTCAAAACATATAATACAATATAATAAATCCAGATACATGAAAACCAGTCGTTACATCTGGCCATGCGCCGCATCGCACTATGGAGGAGGAGAACCGTTCGGCCGACCAACCAATTGGGACGCTGAGGCCAATGGGCGTTCCCCCTCCCTCGCCTTTGGTTACTGCCGAACCTCCACCCGTTGTGGCAGATCCACTTGAAGCTCCCACCGGTCTCGTCCTTGGAGATCGAGTAGAGACGGCCGCCGAGCAAGGCCCCTGTGCGTTGATCGGGAATCAGTGGGAGAGGACAAGACGTTCTCATCGGGGTCTGAAGGGCCCGAGGGGAAGAGGAAGAAGGGGGAAAGGGGTACCCCGGTGGTGCATGATTCGTTGGTTGCCTCTAGGGAGAGCCCCCAGGCCTTGGTGGAGGTCCCCTACCCATCAAGCCGAGCGTACCCCGGTTAGGGCAGGACGAGCCTTGGCTGCATTTGGGATCGACCTAGAGGTTCCACCTGGGGGGTTTGGTCTTCACGGACTGCGACGTGGCCGTCCGGCTGGCGCGGGATTCTGCACTTCTGGGAGATCGCTCCCTCCTTGAGAGAGTCCGCTCCACAACCCTAGCAGACTGCATGGTATAGCAGATCCAGCAGGTATGTTTGCTTCTTCCCTCATTCTTGTTTTGTTTTTGAATGATCTTTATTCCCTTTATCTTGCAGACATCTTCGCTAGTTGTAGAGACGCGACGACGCTCGAAGATGGTTGATGGGCTCTAGGCGGCTCTTGCGCAGGAGCACCAGAGGGCTGAGGAGGCCGAGCAGCAGCTGAGGTGGCCCACTAGTCCCAACACAGTGTTGCAGAGCTCACCTCGAAGGTGGAGAGCCCGAGGGAGGCTTGGGCGATCGTTGAGTCTTCTCGGGTGGTCGCCGAGAGATCGGCCAAGGAGGTTGAGGCGGCATTGTCCCTCATCCAGGAGGTGCACAGGAGGAGAAAACCAAACTTTGGTTCGAGCTAGGCACCATGTGACAAGTGGACCCCGCTCGGCTCGTTGATGAGGTCCAGAGGGGTTATGAGGATGTCCTGGATCCGAGGATCGCGGAGTCCCTCCGGGAGGGATTCCAGGCGTACGAGGGCATTCTAGCTCTGAAGATCGCGAGGTCCTTCCGAGAAGGGTTCCTAGCATACGAGGAGCGGGTCCAGAGAATGCTTTCCCATCCTCCAGTTGTCCCTAAGCATCCCACTGGTTTGGGAGAAGATGAAGCGCCTGGGGACGCCTCTTCGCGAGCTCCTGCATCATAGGTGGAGCGGGCCCTTTCTGTTTCCCCCCTTTTTGTTATCAAACTGTAAGAAGAAATATTTTTGTTGAAATGGATTTTATGGATTTTTATTCTTTTCTGTGTCACCGTCGTGTTTGCTCTTTCTGAATTGTCCTTGATCTGGTTTAGTTCTGCCCACCTCTCGCTGCTCAAGTTGGGGTCGTTCGTTGACTTGACCTGTGCGAGGTATTCATTGATGGGATTGTTCCTAGCCCTTTGTGGCGGTCCATGGTCGCTCTGTTGGTGAAGTGGCCCCCAGCCTCATGGTCGGATTAGGTCTGACTTGCTGGGGGAGTTGTCCCAGCCGTATGGTCGGACAATGTCCGACTGGCTTGGAATAGTTGCCCCCAGCCTTATGGTTGGGTCAGGCCCGGCCTGCTGGGGGAGTTGCCCCCAACCTTACGGTCGGTTTAAGACCGACCTGCTGGGGAAGTTACCTACAGCCTTATGGTTGGTTTTGGCCCGACTTGCTAGGGGAGTTGCCCCCAGCCTTATGGTCGGTTTAGGAACGGCCCGCTGGGGGAGTGGCCCCAGACTTATGGCTGGTTTAGGACCGGCCTACTGGGGGAGTGGCCCCCAGACTTATGGTCGGTTTAGGACCGACCTACTGGGGGAGTTTCCCATAGCCTTATGGTCGGTTTAGGATCGGTCTGCTGGGGGAGTGGCTCCCAGACTTATGGCTGATCAGGTGGTCAGCCCGCTGGGGGAGTTATCCCTGCCAAACGGTCGATGCAATGTCGATCTGCTAGGGGAGTTTCCCCTATCCTGATGGTCGATGGGCCGGTCGGCTGGCTGGGGGAGCTACCCCAGGGCTTACGGTCGAATATATGATCGGCCTACTGGAGGAGTTGTCCCCAGCCTTACGGTTGATGCAATGTCTAACTCTAGGGGGGAGTTGCACTAGCATGACGATCGACGGGTCGGTCCGCTTGCTGGGGAAGCTACTCCCAGACTTATGGCCGACCAGTGATCGGCATACTGGGGGAGTTTCCCCCAGTATTATGGTCGATCGAACGATCGGCCCGCTGGGGGAGTCGCCCCCAGCCTTATGGCAGATTTGAATGATCGGCCTGCTGGGGGAGTTGCCCCAGCATCACGGTCGATTTGAATGATCGGCCTGCTGGGGGAGTTGCCCCCAGCCTTACGGCCAATTTGAATAATCGGCTTGCTGGGGAAGTTTCCCCCAGCATTATGGTCAATCAAATGATCGACCTGCTTGGGGAGTTTCCCCCAGCCTTGCGGTCGATTTGAATGGTCGGCCTGCTAGGGGAGTTGCCCAGCCTTACGTCCGATTTGAATGATCGGTCTGTTAGGGGAGTTGCCCCAGCCATATGGCCGAACGAATGATAGGCCCACTGCACAGCCTTACGGCCGATTTGAATGATCAGCCGGCTAGGGGAGTTGCCCCCAGCCTTACGGTCGATTTGAATGATCGGTCTGTTGGGGGAGTTGCCCCAACCTTATGGTCGGTTGATTGATTGGCCCGTTGAGGGAGTTGCTCCCAGCCTTACGGCCAAATGAACGATCGGTCCGCTGGGGGAGTCATCCCCAGTCTTACGACCGATTCAGGAGGTTTGACATGGCAAAGTATTGAGTCAGATCTCAAGAGACATATAGCTGTTGGCGTGAACTCTCACTTCATTCTTGAAAATAAAAACTAGGGATACATTCAGAAAGAAATACAGAAAAGCGGGAAAGATAATGGTGGGCGTGCAAAGCTTGCCCAGGGGGAGTAGCTACGGTTGATTGGCTCGCCTCCTCACTCGATTATGCGCAGGGGGGTCTGTACGATGTTCACCCTCTTCCCCTTGTCCATTTGCTTGGATGTGCCCTCTCCGGGGTCGCTTTTGAGGCATCGACAAAATTCTTCAGGTGTCCTCGGCTGATCAGTTGGTCGATGTCCTTCTTTAGGTGACAGCAGTCGTCGGTGTCGTGGCCGTTGTCCTTTGTAGTGCCCTGTGAAGCTACTGCACATGTACTAGAGGGGGGTGAATAGTACTTTAAAATAATCAAGAGAGTTATTCCTAATTATTGTGCAAGAAACAAACGACAATGCGGAATAAACAACAATCAACAAGAATGGACAAACGCAAACAAATGCATGTAACGGGTTCAGATCCACCCAAGTCTCCCCGACTTGTTCCCGGTGATCCTACGTCCCAACCACTCGGATCCCCTCCGGATACTTGAGTTAGAAACCCTACCTCAAGATTTAGCACTATGAAATCCTTGTGAAAAACCTTCACAAGACCAAATCATACAAAAGACATGTGACTCCCACAAACCAGGATCACACCCTCTCTCACAACCGAGAGACACAATTCAAATAACAATTGAAATGAAATAAGAAACACTTACCACAAAATCCTATGCCTTGAGTATAACTTACCAAATTAGGGCAAGAAGGATTTTGAGGAGGAAGATGTCACCAAACCCTAGCTCCTTGAAGATGACCAGCAATGGAAGCCTAGGGTGGAGTTGATGAATTGGATTCAAAGCCCTTGGCTTGAATGGCTCACAATGGAGAGAATCTCTCTTGAGGATATTGGCTCAAAGAGTGAAGGGAGAGATTCTTGTGAGGAAGAGAGAGCTTGGAATTAGCTTGAGAAAACTCTTCTCTTAGGTCTGAAAATACTTGGATAATGGACCTCTAACCCCTCTTCAAACGAATCAGGATTCTATTTAAAGGGGCAAGAGAAATCGAGTTTGAAAGAATCCCAACGGCTCTATTCTGAAGCAGACTAGTCGGTCTAAGAAGGATCACTGACCGACTAGTTCATCAACTAGTCGATCGGTGATTCAACATGGACCAACTAATAGCTCGACAGCCAAAAGAGTGATTTCCAGGCAACATGAACTAGTCGGTCTAAGAAGACTTGCCAACCGACTAGTTTGCCAACTAGTCGGTCGGTGAGTGTGTAGGATCTAAATAGGGCCTAGAGGGGGGGTGAATAGGCCGATGAACAAATTATCGCAAGATAAAAATAATTAAGTCTAATTAAAACAGATGAGTAAAAGCAATAGTAGAGCAGATAAGACCACAAGCAGATCAAGCAGATGACACAGCAAATTTACGTGGTTCGGTCTCCCAAGACCTACATCCACCCCAAAACAACATCACTAAAATTGATTCTTTAAGCAGTTACAGTCACACAAGATTAGATCCCCAACTCTAACCACACTGACTAACCCTAGCTCACCAAAGCCCAAAAAGAATAACAATATAATGATGCTCTCCCAATCCGATATGCCCCAACAACTCGGATTTCCCAAAACAATATAGTGGAAGAAAGTGTAAACCAAAATCTCAACGACAAATAATACAACGTATTCACAAATAAATAAGATCAAGAGTTTAGAAAGCTCATTTGTGAAGATCTCTCTGGTTGTCGTCTTTCAGCACATCAGTAGCTTCGCAACGCTTCTTACGGAATGATGATCGGATGTCTGTAGAAGAAGTAGTCGATGTCCCCGTGGAAGTAGTCGGTAGAAGTTTCTCACTCAAAATGATCTCATTTGATGCATAGGAGGAACTAGCTGCTGAACTTGTTGTCACTATGTCGAGGATGAAGTCAGGAATCCAACGCTTCTTGCAGAACTCAATTTGGATATCTAAACTCCACTTATTGATGAAAATGTGAAGAGATGTACATTGGTATTTATAGAATTGAGTTAACGGGTCTGATCACTGTGCGAGGGGATCCGATATAACGACGGCTTAGCGGGTTTAAAGCGACAGGACCCGCATCCGCATTAAAAACGATGTCGGCAGCCGTTCGATCGACGATGGACGGACGAGATGCGGCCACGTCTCGCGGATTTTCCGCGTTCAGCGCCCGCCTCCGCTGACGAGCCGCCCGCCAGCGCTGACTCGAAGTCGGCAACATCTGGACCGTTGGATGGAGATCCGATGGTGGCGATTAAGCCACGTCGCCCGCGGCTGAGTCAGCGGCGCCCGCAATTTTTGACTTCGATCGGTTGGTAGGTGGCCGTTGGATGTTGATCGAACGGTGCTGAAGGAACCACGTCGCCCGCTTCGTTCGATCGTTCGATGCACGATGGACGGCTCAGATCATGCCACGTCGGCCGAAGTTTTTGAGCTGCGATGAGGCGTATAAATGCACAGTGCCGTATGCCGTATTTGCTGAGTATTTTCACTGTATTCTTGCGTATTTGGGAATCAAATAAATCCCAAAAATTCTGAAATAATTCTTAAAAATCCCATAGCTTCATATTGACATGTGAGAATTTTTTCACCTCATTTCACCTCTTGTAGAAAAAGTTTCTTCTTTGTATACTCAGTATTTTCTCGTATTTCTCCGTATTTGGAATTCAAACAATCTCCATAAATCCTGAGAAAAATCCCATGCTATTTATAGCCTATGATTAACTCTAGAGTAGAGTTTCATAGCTATACTCCATTGTTTGATCAGCTTGTGTAAGTCCAAATGAAGTTTCACCCTTGTATCTCTACGTACTTGAGTACGTACATGTGTAACCTGAGCAATCGTGGCTATAGGGACCTGTGACACACTCAACACACAGATTAGAACAGTTCAGTAGGGTTTGTTATCATCAAACATAGGTTAGGATGTTGTTTCCAACAATCTCCCCCTTTTGATGAGAACAAACCAGACATTAAGATTATTGTGAAAAAAATGTGTTAAGTGTGTGAGTGTGTGAAGCATGAATATGAGCATGAATGGAAAAATGATATGCTCCCCCTATTGACATGCTCCCCCTATCTCTGACATGCTCAATCTTAATATTTCTCTCCCCCTTTGTTTTCATCAAAAAATGGATGAAATAGCATATGATGAATGGAAAATTGAACATTATAAAGCAAAACAAACAGGCAAGACATCGATGACCACAATGAATAAATAAGCAATAAGCACTAAGTCATAACTACCATAATTCATCTCCGTGCTCAAGTGTGATGATCAAATGTTTAGTACATATGGAGAGGTAATAAGGAATACAGCCTGTCATAACCATCTTTTCAACTGAATATATGAACATCAAAGATTGAGTTTCCCCTTCTCATGTAATATGAGTTCAAGTTACCAATTCCAAACATGACCGAGAAGGATTTTTAAATGTGAAATGGCAGTGCTTGACGGACTTAACACCAACGCTAAAAATGACATTTATAGCATAAGTTGGATGTCCAAGGGTAGTATCAAGGACATGGATCGTATCCATTTTTCATACGAAGCTCTGTGTATATATTTTGAAGACACTCGTCTTGCTATTCTTTTTATACACGTATATTTTGATGAGAGCTTTTCTTTTTACCCATGCCTTGAAACATCATATCCCATTAAAACATAAATTAGTCCACCAACAACCACTTTTCTTATTCAATATTTCAAATCCATATCAAAAACATTTTGATTTGTAAGTGTGATTGGAAGATGAAAAACGTTAGTTACTCATTAATGAATATGACCTAATTAAGCATGTAGTCTTTGAATGCAAGCATTGTTAAGAATATAATATTCAAAATCCATAAGACATACGTTTTGCATTTAAAGCTGTTTCTGATGAAAAGTGCAAAATGAGGAGATAGACAATTCACTTTCCCTTTCTTTTTATATTTTTCTTTTTCATTTTTTTTATTTTTATTTTTATTTTTTTTATTTTTCTTTTTGTAGCACACCACACAAAAACAATAAAAGCACACCAAATAATTTTTTCACTCTAAATATGATCAATAATGCCCAGTTCTAGACGTAGACGACAAAAGCGATCTTCTGGCAAAGGTTTTGTAAAGATATCTGCCAACTGAGAATCAGTAGAAATATATTCAATGGATACATCCTCTTTTGCCAAATGATCTCTAAGAAAATGATGTCTTACGTCTATGTGTTTTGTCCGAGAGTGATGAACAGGATTGTTAGAAAGATCTATAGCACTCTTACTATCACATCGTAATGGAACTTTTCTATCCAAGCCATAGTCAGACAGGGTTTGCATCATCCAAAGTACTTGGGCACAGCAACTGCCAAGGGAAATATACTCAGCTTCAGTAGTGGACAAAGCAACACTGTTCTGCTTACGACTAGACCAAGAAACCAATGAATGTCCTAGCATAAAACATGTTCCACTAGTGCTCTTTCTATCAATCATACTACCAGCATAATTAGCATCAGCAAATCCAATTAAATCAAATAAACCACATGAAGGATACCAAAGGTCTAAAGATGGTGTGTGAATCAAATACCTAAAGATCCTTTTTATGGCAATTAAGTGTGACTCTTTTGGACAAGCTTGAAAACGTGCACACAAACAAACAGCAAACATTATATCGGGCCTAGACGCTGTTAAGTAAAGGAGAGAGCCAATCATACCTCCACAAAGCTTTTGATCCATGTTGATTCCTTTTTCATCTTTTTCCAACTTCGTCGTGGGACTCATGGGAGTTCCAATTCCTTTTGCCATTTCCATCCCAAACTTTTTCAATAATTCTCTGATGTACTTGGTTTGCGATAGGAAGATGCCTTCTGCAGTTTGCTTTACTTGGAATCCCAAAAAATACTTCAGTTCTCCAACAAGGCTCATCTCAAATTGATCCTGCATGACCTTCTCAAACTTTTGACATAAAAGATCATCAGTAGCACCATAAATAATATCATCAACATATATTTGTACGATGAGAAACTGATTATGATCAAGCAAAATAAAAAGTGTGTTGTCTGCACTACCCTTTTTAAAATCATTTTCCAAAAGATAAGCACTAAGGCGATCATACCAAGCTCTAGGAGCTTGCTTTAAACCATATAATGCTTTTTGAAGTTTAAAAACATGGTGTGGAAAATCATGACTTTCAAAACCAGGGGGTTGTTCAACAAACACATCTTCTTTCAGGTACCCATTCAAGAATGCACTTTTAACATCCATCTGTTTAAGCTTGAGTTTCTTATAACTTGCAAAGGCTAGCAAAATTCTTATAGCTTCCAATCTAGCAACTGGTGCAAAAGTTTCATCAACATCTATGCCTTCAATTTGATTATAACCTTTAGCAACCAATCTAGCCTTATTCCTGATTACTCTTCCTGATTCATCAAGCTTGTTTTTATAAATCCATTTGGTACCTACAATAGGATAATCTTTGGGTCGTGGCACTAAAGTCCAAACATTATTTCTATCAAATTCATTCAATTCGTCATGCATAGCCATTACCCAACTTTCCTCAATCAAAGCAGATTCAATAGTCTTTGGCTCAATTTCAGATATAAAATCTCCATGAATGCATAAAGCACAAAGATTGCTAAAAGATGAACGAGTTCTTATACCTGCCGTGGGTGCTCCAATGATCAGTTCTGGTGGATGATTTGGATTATATCTCAACACTCCTCTGTTTAGTGGTTCTTCCTCTTGGTTCTCTTCTTTTTCAGTAGGTTCTTGTGCTTGACTTGGTTCAGCAATTTCCCTTGCACCGCTATCATTCTCTGCAATTGCATCACCTTCAGTTTCCCTGCAATTCAAAGAATTATTTTCATTTTCATCAAATTTAACATTAATTGATTCAACAATAGTCAAAGTGCATTTATTATAAATCATGTAAGCTTTGCTCCTTGACGAATATCCTACAAGCACTCCTTCATCTGATTTGGATTCAAATGTACCAAGTTGATCTCCAGTGTTTAATATGAAACATCTGCATCCAAATACTCTAAAGTATGAAATATTAGGAGTCTTTTCATTCCAAAGTTCATAAGCAGTTTTCTTTATTATTGGTCGTAGCATGACTCTATTACAAACATAACAAGCAGTATTTATTGCCTCAGCCCAAAAAGACATAGGCAATTCATACTCATTCAGCATAGTTCTAGCCATTTCTTTTAGAGTCCTATTCTTTCTTTCAACTACTCCATTTTGTTGCGGTGTTCTAGGAGAAGAAAATTCATGCATAATTCCTTTTTCTAAACAAAAATTTTCAAAGATTATATTTTCAAATTCTCCTCCATGATCACTTCTGATTTTTATAATTGAAAGATTTTTCTCATTTGAAACTTGATTGCAAAAGTTTTGAAAGTTTTCAAAAGAGTCTGACTTTTTGGTTAAGAAATAAACCCATGTAAATCTTGAAAAATCATCAACCAAAACTAAGCAAAATCTCTTTCCATTTAAACTAGCAACATCTGTTGGTCCAAATAAATCCATGTGAATTAATTCTAGAATGCGTGTAGTTGCTATTTCTCTCATTCCATTAAAGGTAGATCGAGTTTGCTTACCTTTCGTGCATGCTACGCACAACTTACTGTTCTCGTATTTCTGATGTGGCAGTCCTCTTACTAGATTTCTGTTCTCCAGTTTCTGCAACAATTTTATTCCAGCATGTGCCAATCTCCTGTGCCACAGTGTTGCCTCGTCTTCCCTGCCAATCAAACATTTAGCTATTGTTAGTTCTTCAATAAAAAGTGTATAAACATTATTCTTCCTGTTAGCTGTAATCAAAATATTACCTGTGACCGTATCAATGATTTTACAAAATTTTGCATCAAATACTACGTTCATACCTTTGTCACAGAGCTGGCTAATAGAGATGAGGTTATGTTTAAGATTTTCAACCACTAGGACATCCTTCAGTTGAAAAGTGTCGTTACCTACAACACCTTTCCCAATTACTTTGCATTTACCGTTGTTCCCAAGTGTAACACTTCCTCCTTCTTGTTTTACGAGGCTAAGGAACTTATCGTAACTTCCTGTCATGTGTCTTGAGCAGCCAGGATCCAAATACCACTCACACTTTTGTTCCCTAGCCAAGCTGTGCACCTATACATAAGAAAAACAGGACATGTGTGACCTAGGCAACCAAATAGGTCCATGATGGTTAGTAATGGTGCCTTTAGGAACCCATACTTGTTTGAATCTGATCTTCTTGTTTCCATACAAACAGTTCCTATATGAATGATCAATAGAACCACATGTATAACATTTAGCATATGTAGGTTTCCTTTTAACAATTTTATTGTGAATGATCTTCTTTTCCTCGTAATGATTTCCATATCCTAGACCTCGTTTATTATTTCCATGTGATTGATAACCAAGAATGATGTCGAGAGATTTCTTCCTTACACCAAATTTCTTAATACTTAATTCTAAATCAGAGATCTTGGATTTCAAATAGAAGTTCTCATTCACAAGCATGGTGCTTTTACTTATAAAGGCCTTTTTATTTCCATCTTCATTTTTCTTAAAGTTTTCAACTTTCTTTTCAAGGCTCACAATCTTTTCTTTGGACTTGTTTTCTTCTAGTTTCAGCATGGCACAAGATTCACATTTAAGAGTTTCATGCAAACTAGTTTTTCCTTTAAGTTTGGCAATTATAGCTTTAAGATCTTCAATCTCAGATTTCATTTTTTTCTTCATTTTGTGAAATATGATAATTATTCTGCTGTAATTAAAAGTTGGTTTCTTTTAAAGATTCTACAGAGGATTCTAGATTAGTGATCTCTATGTTCATATTTTCACAAATGTTCATTAATTCTGAGAAAGAGAATTCATGTACCTTAGATTTCGTCGAGTCAATGTCTCCAACCAGACATAAAGATGAGTGAGCAACTTCCTCTTCTGGTTCATCCTCGTCATTGTCATCCCATGTCACAGCAAGGGATCTTCCTTTTGATTCTGTCGAGGCATCCTTCAAAGTTGGACAATTCTTCATGAAGTGTCCTTGTTTCCTGCATTTAAAACACTGAACTGACTTAGTAGTATTCTGTTCAGAAGAAAAGTTTGAAGGATTAAATTTATTGAAGTGATTGAACCTTTTTGACATTTCAGATTTGCCCTGCGGTGTCTTGATGTATCTCCTGAAGCCTCTGACCATCAGCGCTTGCTCATCATCAAGATCATCGTCACTATCTTCAGCTTTGAAAGCTATTGACTTTATAGATTTGGCTTCTCCCTTTTCTCTTGACTCGATGGTTTTCAGTTCATGCTCATGGGACATCAGGTTCCCAATCAAATCATCCAAGCTCAATTTGGAGAGATCTCGAGCTTCTTGGATTGCGGTAACCTTGGGACGAAAAGTACTTGGCAAGGCTCGAAGAATTTTCCTTACCAGTTCCATGCTTGGATACGTTTTTCAAGTGCCCTTGAGTTGTAGACGATGTCCGTAAATCTTGCATACATGTCTTTGATCGTCTCTGCAGGTTTCATGTGGAAGCCATCGTATTCCGTGCTGAGAAGCGCTAATCTGGATTCTTTGACTTGAGAAGTTCCCTCGTGTGTAACTTCCAAAGTACGCCAAATTTCCTGTGCAGTTAAACAATGTGAAACACGGTTAAATTCTGTTTTATCAAGTGCACAAATTATAGCATTCATTGCTTTTCCATTTAATGAAAATAGTTTTTTATCAATATCATCCCATTTATCCTCAGGTTTTGGGATTTCAGTATTCTCAAAAATTAACACAGGTGATGTATATCCATGATCAACAATTTTCCATACATCATAATCAGTAGATACTAAGTATATTTTCATCCTAGCTTTCCAATATGCAAAATCAGTTCCATTAAATTTTGGGGGTCTGACAGTAGCCTGACCTTCAGAAAATGCTGAATCATATAAACTCATTGTAAGCTAGACTTAAATGGTCAATCCTGGTGCTCTGATACCAATTATAGGATCTAAATAGGGCCTAGAGGGGGGGTGAATAGGCCGATGAACAAATTATCGCAAGATAAAAATAATTAAGTCTAATTAAAACAGATGAGTAAAAGCAATAGTAGAGCAGATAAGACCACAAGCAGAACAAGCAGATGACACAGCAGATTTACGTGGTTCGGTCTCCCAAGACCTACATCCACCCCAAAACAACATCACTAAAATTGATTCTTTAAGCAGTTACAGTCACACAAGATTAGATCCCCAACTCTAACCACACTGACTAACCCTAGCTCACCAAAGCCCAAAAAGAATAACAATATAATGATGCTCTCCCAATCCGATATGCCCCAACAACTCGGATTTCCCAAAACAATATAGTGGAAGAAAGTGTAAACCAAAATCTCAACGACAAATAATACAACGTATTCACAAATAAATAAGATCAAGAGTTTAGAAAGCTCATTTGTGAAGATCTCTCTGGTTGTCGTCTTTCAGCACATCAGTAGCTTCGTAACGCTTCTTACGGAATGATGATCGGATGTCTGTAGAAGAAGTAGTCGATGTCCCCGTGGAAGTAGTCGGTAGAAGTTCCTCACTCAAAATGATCTCATTTGATGCACAGGAGGAACTAGCTACTGAATTTGTTGTCACTACGTCGAGGATGAAGTCAGGAATCCAACGCTTCTTGCAGAACTCAATTTGGATATCTAAACTCCACTTATTGATGAAAATGTGAAGAGATGTACATTGGTATTTATAGAATTGAGTTAACGGGTCTGATCACTGTGCGAGTGGATCCGATATAACGACGGCTTAGCGGGTTTAAAGCGGCAGGACCCGCATCCGCATTAAAAACGATGTCGGCAGCCGTTCGATCGACGATGGACGGACGAGATGCGGCCACGTCTCGCGGATTTTCCGCGTTCAGCGCCCGCCTCCGCTGACGAGCCGCCCGCCAGCGCTGACTCGAAGTCGGCAACATCTGGACCGTTGGATGGAGATCCGACGGTGGCGATTAAGCCACGTCGCCCGCGGCTGAGTCAGCGGCGCCCGCAATTTGTGACTTCGATCGGTTGGTAGGTGGCCGTTGGATGTTGATCGAACGGTGCTGAAGGAACCACGTCGCCCGCTTCGTTCGATTGTCCGATGCGCGATGGACGGCTCAGATCATGCCACGTCGGCCGAAGTTTTTGAGCTGCGATGAGGCGTATAAATGCACAGTGCCGTATGCCGTATTTGCTGAGTATTTTCACTGTATTCTTGCGTATTTGGGAATCAAATAAATCCCAAAAATTCTGAAATAATTCTCAAAAATCCCATAGCTTCATATTGACATGTGAGAATTTTTTCACCTCATTTCACCTCTTGTAGAAAAAGTTTCTTCTTTGTATACTCAGTATTTTCTCGTATTTCCCCGTATTTGGACTTCAAACAATCTCCATAGATCCTGAGAAAAATCCCATGCTATTTATAGCCTATGATTAACTCATCATCCAAAACCAAATCCAGGGAATCAATACTCAACATTCTCCCCCTTTTTGGTGATGACAAAACAACATAAATAATAATCAATAATAATGATTCAATAAGAAATTTGCTTACTCCCCCTGCATTAATGACACGTTAGTCTCGTATTAAATATTAATCATACGCATCATGCAGACGAGGAAGATATGAAATATGAACCAATTATTGACATATAGGATTAAAATCCATTTTTATATCTTCACTCCCCCTGAATCTAACATATCAAATTAGATTCATGGTAAATTGCTTTGAATTATTAATTAGCACATCGTCATTATTAATTCTCTCCCCCTTTGGCATTAGCAAAAAGAGTGGGAGGAGATCAATGAAAAATACAATGGCTAAACAATATAAAAGCACGGAAGTCGAAGAATACGACCACGGTCCAAAGTAAAATACCAAATGTAAAATACCGAAGAAATTCAAAGGGTGCCAACTTGACCATAGTCGAAAATCTAAAAACGAAACCATCAAGCCATAGGCGAAAATCGAAAAACAAAGTCATCAAGCCATAGGCGAAAATCGAAAAACGAAATCATCAAACCACAGGTGAAAATCAAAATACGAAATCATCAAGCCATAGGCAAAAATCGAAAAACGAAATCATCAAACCATAGGCGAAAATCGAAATCTCCAAAAACTCAAATTAATTTCACTTATTGAGTTATGAAACATGCTCTCCAATATCAACATTCTTAGTTAAATAGTGCATGGAAAACAATTCTATGTTTCCATAGAAAGAATTTCTATTTAACCAAGTTAATCATCGAGCGACGAAATCAACATCAGAGACAAAAATCCAATGAATACCAAAAGTGGCAAAATGATACCAAAGGTAACATGCAAAAGTGTTATGCCAAAAAAAATATAATCATCATTGAACTTATGGCATACACAATTCTATTATACACATTGAACCTAAGTGATACCAATGTAAATATTCTAACAATGCATGCATTCAACCTACATGGATACCAAATGTATATTAAATGTAAGAAGATACTTACAACATTAATCTCCCCCTACTTTGGTGCATCACTTAAGCACCAACAACTCCATTTGAAGGCAAAATCCTTTGCAAAACAATGAGTTGGTAGGGTTGGTATCCCTAAGTGGATTGAACATAGAAAATATCATTTTGGTATCCAAAAATCTTTTTGGATCCTATGGGTTAGGCAACAAATTTAACATATTAAAAGTAACACATATCCTAACTAAATTCAAATTAACATGCACATCCACGATTAATATGCAAATAAGAAATAAACCAATTCTTACCACAATTGCGTTGGTACCCATAAAATGAAATTAAACTTATGGTACCAAGCAATGCAGGGTCAAAGGAAACTAACCCTTCGGAAACCAAGTCCACGAGGACCGTGATTTCCCAACATAATCATCATTTAAAATAACATTATTAATAAACGATTGCACATACAAATCCTTATTATGCATGCTTGTATTCTTCGGACCCCAAATAGTGTATGTCTTGGGAGTCCTAATCCTATTGGGAACATGCATACGTTGTTGATGTCTATGTGATGCATGTCGTGGGTAAGCATATGATGCATGATGAAATGGTGCATGATGATGATTGTTCATATGAGAATGTGGATGAACATATGCATGTGGTGGAACACGTGCATGAGTGTGTCTCACATGGTGTGCACGTGCTCGTGGATGTGGAGCATAAAAATCATCATACGTTCTAACATGTGGAGTAGGACGTGTGTTCCTACGTGGCATGGCATACATGAAAGATGACCCCTCTTTGGTGGTCCACCCAAATTGGGTTTCTTTCCAAATGGAGGTGTGTTCCTAGCGGAAGCACCATTGGTAAAAGAACTACCCATGAAGTGTTTACTTCCACTAGTAGAAGCTTCGGACGTTGGCCTAATAAAGGTGGCGGACGATTTGGATGCATCTCCCAACTTATACCCCAAACCAATGTGATGATTGGCCGGAAGTAAGTCATTTAGGATATTATCCAAATGGCCCTTTCCTTTATTGAATTCATGAATTCGGCCTAATGTGCACTCATACTTCTCGGTGAGAGAATGCATCGAAGCATCCAAAGTGGACACTTGCGATGTGAGTGCGCAAACACGTGATTTGAGATTTTTATTCTCAATACTCAAAGTTGAGTTTTGAGACGTCAAATCCGCTATCACATGTTCATCCGAATCCTCGACATGAACATGCTCAAGTAGAGATTTGAGATGTTCAATCTCATTTCTCAACCCTTCAACAACGGTGTCGTTGTTGACGATGATAGGCTTAAGCGAGGTTTTAAGACTATCTAACTCATTTTTAGTCTTAATAAATCTACTAGCCAATTTAGAAAACTTATACCAAAGTTGTTCGTTGGCTAATTTAAGTTCATCCATGGTTACCTCACCGCCTTCATACTCGCTTTCATCGCTATCATCGGAGGAAGTCTCTTGAACACGTTCCTCTTTTCCCATGAAGCACATGTGTGCTTTCTCCACGCGTTCATCATCCGACTCTCCACTTGACAACTCCTCGGAGTCAGTGAATGTCCTGACAAGTCCATTCTTGTGCTTTCTCGACTTGTCGTGCTTGTATGCCTTCCACTTCCCCTTGTGTTTGTGGAGAGGACAATCCGGCTTGATGTGTCCTGGCTTGTTGCATTTATAACACACGGGAGTAGAAACATTAGTAGAACCAAACTTAGATAAATTCTTAAACTTACCTTTTCGGAAGCATCGGTCGAACTTCTTTGCCAAATCGGCCAAAGTTTCCATGTCCAACTCATCTTCTGATTCTTCTTCCGATTCTTCATCATCGGTAGATGGAGCGGCCTTGTATGCAATCGCCTTTTTCTTTGGCTCGTCTTGCTTCAAGTATGACTTCATCTTTTCCTTCATCCTTATCTTGCTTTCCTTGCGTACCTCATAAGAAATCAAGGTACCCATTAGTTGAACGACGGTATATTTACTCATATCGTTACCTTCCTCGATGGCGAAGGTACGCTTTTCCCAACACGAAGGAAGTCCATCGATGATCTTTGAGACTTTCTACTTTTGGGTATAGATCTTCCCAAGAGCTTACAATTCGTTGGAAATATCCACGAAACGAGAATAGTAGCCCTTCATAGGTTCACCCTGTTCCATGTGAAACAACTCAAATTCTTTGTTAGCGACAACGAGTTTAGAATCTTTTACCGTACTCGTTCCTTCATGCAAGATGAGGAGGGAGTTCCATATTTGATATGCACTCTTACATGTGCATATCTTATTGAAGTCCTCGGGCTTCAATGCGCATTGCAAGGCGTTCATTGCCTTGGCATTGCTTACCTCCGCGGCGACCTCCGTGGGAGTCCACTTCGCAAAATCTTCTTCGGCGGACTTGACATACTCCGTCAACGTGGCTCTCCACAATGAAGCACTCCGGAGGAAAGTTTCCATCCGGCATTTCCAGTACCCGTAATTGGTACCATTGAAGGAGGAAGGCCTAGTTGAGAATTGCCCTTCCAATACTGAAGAAGATCCATGACGATCCTTGAAGACGTTGTAGTCGTTGTTCGTCATAACTTTGAACTAGTAGCTTTAACCTTGGCTCTGATACCAATTATTGTGCCCTGTGAAGCTACTGCACATGTACTAGAGAGGGGTGAATAGTACTTTAAAATAATCAAGAGAGTTATTCCTAATTATTGTGCAAGAAACAAACGACAATGCGGAATAAACAACAATCAACAAGAATGGAAAACCGCAAACAAATGCATGTAACGGGTTCGGATCCACCCAAGTCTCTCCGACTTGTTCCCGGTGATCCTACGTCCCAACCACCCGGATCCCCTCCGGATACTTGAGTTAGAAACCCTAACTCAAGATTTAGCACTATGAAATCCTTGTGAAAAACCTTTACAAGACCAAATCATACAAAAGACATGTGACTCCCACAAACCGGGATCACACCCTCTCTCACAACCGAGAGACACAATTCAAATAACAATTGAAATGAAATAAGAAACACTTACCACAAAATCCTATGTCTTGAGTATAACTTACCAAATTAGGGCAAGAAGGATTTTGAGGAGGAAGATGTCACCAAACCCTAGCTCCTTGAAGATGACCAGCAATGGAAGCCTAGGGTGGAGTTGATGACTTGGATTCGAAGCCCTTGGCTTGAATGGCTCACAATGGAGAGAATCTCTCTTGAGGATATTGGCTCAAAGAGTGAAGGGAGATATTCTTGTGAGGAAGAGAGAGCTTGGAATTAGCTTGAGAAAACTCTTCTCTTAGGTCTGAAAATACTTGGATAATGGACCTCTAACCCCTCTTCAAAAGAATCGGGATTATATTTAAAGGGGCAAGAGAAATCGAGTTTGAAAGAATCCCAACGGCTCTATTCTGAAGCAGACTAGTCGGTCTAAGAAGGATCACTGACCGACTAGTTCATCAACTAGTCGATCGGTGATTCAACATGGACCGACTAACAGCTCGACAGCCAAAAGAGTGATTTCCAGGCAACATGAACTAGTCGGTCTAAGAAGACTTGCCAACCGACTAGTTTGCCAACTAGTCGGTCGGTGAGTGTTCTTTGACCGACTAAGAGTGAAATGCACGTAGCTGAATACAAGTTACACTAGTCAGTCTAAGAACAAATGCTGACCGACTAGTTTCACAACTAGTCGGTCAATGAATGTTCTTGGACCGACTAACTGTAAACAGTAACTCAGGCTATACAGAGGCAAGCTCAACTAGTCGGTCTGAGAAGGATTCCTAACCGACTAGATCATCATCTAGTCGGTCGGTGAACCTTCTTTGACCGACTAATTGATCGACATGGCTGAGCTGAAATGAGTTAAGACATCTAGTCGGTTCATGAAGAGTTGCCGACCGACTAGATCGTCATCTAGTCGGTTGGTGACTCTACTTGAACCAACTAAGATGCACTAGAAGCCGAGGGAAGAAGCGGTAAGCTTCGGAAAAGTTTCTAATGGCTCCTATGATAATCCTAGCTCTAAGATATGAGCGAAATGAAGATATAAATGTAAGTCCTATTCAAGGCTTAACATCCTAATCTATGAAGCTAGAAGACAATAAGACAATAAATAATACTTGACAAACCGTCTTCGAAGCTTCAATCTTCATTCTTGACTTCAATAAAACTCCTTGAGCTTCAACGAAGCTTCAAGCACACGATCACGCATATTGAGAAGTCTTGAGACGTCGCTTTTGATATACGTATTCTTTTGTCGACGATCTCCATAACTGCGCTCACAAACAGTTAGTACACTATATTTATGTTTGCTCATCATCCAAAACCAAATCCAGGGAATCAATACTCAACATCCTTGTGGTACCTATAGTATTTTTCATCGTCCCTTGGGTCGCCCTTCATCTTAGGGGGCGGCTTGTTGATGTGGCCCTCCTTCTGAGCCTGTGTTAGGACAGCGTCCTAGATCGCGTTCAGTTTGGTGGGCGGCGCTTCCCCTCTGCGTTGCTTCCCCTTAGCTTTTTCTCCTACCTATGATCATCCGGCTTGTGATGCTCGCCTTCGTCACGCTTAGAGTTTCGCTTGGTTCCCGTCGAGGGACCCCCTTCTTCCGTAGCCAAGGCCTCTTCGGTCAGTATGAACCATTCTGCCCGAGCTAAGACCTTGAAAAGGTCCTTCGGGGGGGGTCATTGTGTAGGTTCTTCTGCAGGCCCCTAATCGGAGCCCCTTCTTTAGGGCCGTTGTTACAACCAATTCGGGGCAGCTCTCGATTTTCAGCTTCTGGGCATTGAAGAGCTTCATGGAAGCCCTCAGAGTCTCATACGGCCTCTGTATCACGATGAACAGGAGGTCCGAGCCCGGCTTCCTCTGACGTCCGGCCATAAATTGTTGGAAGAACATTTGGAACAGGTCCTGTAAGTTGTTGATGGACTGGTTAGGGAGGCTGTTGTACCAGTCCCGGGCGGACTTCTTGAGGGTGGTGTAGAAGCCGCGGCAGAGCATAGTGTCGTCAGCCCCCTGGAACCTCATGATCCCTTTGTAGTCCAGAACATGTTCCTCGGGGTCCCCCGAGCCGTCGTATTTCTCCAGGGCTGGCACTTTGAACATGGAGGGCAACCGTGCTTTGGTGATGCTTCTTGCTAACGTGTAGTGATCGATCGCCATAGGCCCCAGGTTAGCCTGGCTAGTTGGCACCTGACCCTGGTGCTTGGGTTGTCTAGGCAGGTCAGGGGAGACACAGGGAGGATTCCCTCGGTGGCCATCCCGGCTGGGGATCGGCGTAGATTGCCGAGTGTGCTCTCCGCAGAGGCGTTCCTCACGGCTTCTCGGCCTCTTCTGGTGCAGGCTCCTGCTTCATCCCCGGTGCCCGTCGGTGGCCATGTGGCTGGACGACTGACACCCAATCGAGCGGAACCGTTTGGACGAAGCCTCCGTCGATTCGCCCCCGGTCCACCTGGTTGCCCCTCCCTTTGTTATAATAGCGGTGGGGGTCGGTGAACGCTCCCGGTTCTAGCCTCCACCCTCGCGGTCCGTGACTATAGTTGACTATAGTGGGGGTGCTTCTCCGAGTGGTCAGTGAACCCTGCCTGGTTCCCTCGAAGGGGTGTTGTGGGCCCGCGAGTTGCTTGATGGCTGTTGCCAGAGTCTGGAAGTTGGCGTCATCTCCTAAGCCAGATGGTCGAGTAGTTCACGGGTTACCGAGCATGAGTCGTCGGTTCCCTCTATGGAATGGCTATGTCCCGTTCCGTTCGGGACGTAGCCGTCGTTCTCAGGGATGGTCGGCATGCATATGGATCCGTTGTCGTGCTGCTCCATGTTGCTTGTAAGTGATGACGCGGGCGAAGATTTCGTTATCCACATACGGCACCAGATATTTCAGGGTGTACTTCTCACCGCAGTTTGGTGACATGGAGGGTTGGAGGTTGAAGTGGTCACGTGAGTCACATGCGGCCTCCGAGATCGGGTAGCGGTGCGTTCGCTCGGTCGAAAACGCGCAGATTCGTGTGTCGGTATCCCGAAGGGGTAGCTTCGGGGGAACGACGGCCTCCTCTAGTGGAAAGAAGAACGAGCTTGAGATCGAGATCGCTCGGCTCTGGTGGATGAAGAACTAAAGGGTAGCTTCGATAGGGTGAAGTCTCCTTGACCTACATAGACGAGAAAGCTCGTCGGGGGGGGGGGGGGGGTCAGACCTTGGTTCTGACCAAGTCTCATCCGATGCCTAAGTCAGATCTTATCTGAAGGATGCTCGGTGGGATCGAGTATGGTTCATGGAGAGACCAGTACACCAATCCTCAGGCCGAGCTGTGGAGTAGAAATATGAGGTGGAGGACAAGGTCGTAGGAGGAAGAATACCTGAGTGTAGAGTATTCAAAATTCGGTCTCTTGGTGTATGGTTCTTCAGGTTTCTTATAGGAGTCTCTCCGGCCACATCCACTTGACGTCCCCCATCTCGCCCCACGTACTACCGCTTTTTGTCGTCCCTTGATGGGCCATGAAGGTGGGCGTAATGGGACTCTTGAATGGTGATGAAGGTATGCGCAATTTGGGGGAGAGGTTACCTCAACCTACAAGGGCCAGCGGCTTCCTTCGCGTCAGTCCGGCGCCGGCATGACTCGAGGCGTTTGCGGGGCTTTTATGCCAAGTGCTAATTCCGTCCAGGCCCATGGGCTTGGATGATGGGCTCGGCCCGTTCCGTCTTGGCCTGTTTTGAGAGGATTGTATCGGTTATCATAACTACAAAGTTAGTTATTATAACTCATTGATGAAATGAGTTATATAAAAAGGAGGCCTTACCTTTACATATATGGAGAAGAATGGTGAAGGGTTGATTATCTTGAATTAACACCTATTTTCGGATTATTTATTCCTCTCGTCAAGTAAACCATAAAGTGGGTGTCGTAGCCAAGAATAACGATAAAATTGAGGTGTTTTCATCATATATATATCATCAAATGAATGTATGTTCATGTTTACTCTCATGTTTGGCATGTACATGAGTTGCATTTGTGTTTTGTTAAACATGACATATAGTTTTGGGAGACACTGCCATCGACGTCGAGTCGGAGACGCCTTCGCTTGTTGTCGACACATCACACCGGAGAGCCCTGTCAATGAGTCGACGATCACGCCACGGTGGAAGCCCGTCGAGAACTCCGAGCATCCAAAGTAACTGTCGGTAAAGTGCCGTGCTTGCGATGTTGGGTTCGAATCACAGCGGTCATCCACCGTTGTCGAAGACTAGTTTTCGAAGCATCGTCGTCGCTGTGCAGAAACCCCCGAGATCTTAGGCTACAAATTAATCAGATCTAAATCAGCAAGACAGATCTGCAAACCAAAACAACATATCTTCATACGAAACTATACTCCAGATCCCGCATGTTGTACATAATATTGCAACATTATGTGCAACATGACTGCTTAAACTGCTCAAAACAATTTTGATTCCACAAACTGAGCTCTCTAGATTCAGTGCCACTAATGCCAACTTAAAGCAACATAAAAACAACCTAACAATAACTACAAAGTTAGTTATTATAACTCCTTGATGGAATGAGTTATATAAGGAGGAGGCCTTACCTTTACATGTATGGAGAAGAATGGTGAAGTGTTGATTATCTTGAATTACCATCTATTTTCAGATTATTTATTCCTCTCATCAAGTAAACCATAAAGTGGGCATCATAGGCAAGAATAACAATAAAATTGGGGTGTTTTCTACACACACACACACACATATATATATATATATATATATATATATATATATATGAGGGATCAAATGACCCCCAAAAATAACCCCCAAAAATGACCCCCTATCAAAAATCCTATGCCCCCCATTTTTTCGGAAGATCCGAACCGTTCATCTTAATCTTCACCCTCTAAATACCTGACCCACCAATTTGCAACCCGATCCCATATGTTTTGCGCATTCATCGACCATTTGCAAAAGTTCTGTTCATGCGAAACCGTTAAATTTGGGTTGGATGGATAAACGGGCAAAACACATGGGATCGGGGTGAAAATTGGTGGGTCAGGTATTTAGAGGGTGGAGATCAAGATGAATGGTTTGGATCTTCCGAAAAAATGGGGGGCATATGATTTTTGATAGGGGGTTATTTTTGGGGGTCATTTGATCCCTCCTCATATATATATATATATATATATATATATATATATATATATATATATATATATATATATATATATATATATATATATATATATATATATATATATATATATATATGGGTAAAGTGTTCCTAGGGTGACTCCTTAGATTAAATCTAAGGAGTCGCCCTCATTTTCCCATATATCCCACATTTTTTTTGGATTTCATTTTTCATGGGGTTGTTGTTCATATCATGGATAGTCAACATACCAAAAATCAAGGCATTCCAATACTTTTAGAACCCACATCTACCCGTTGCAACTTCAACGGTCTAAAAACGTGTTGAAAACCCCATGAAGTTGCAACGGGTAGATGGGGGTTCAAAAAGTATTGGAATGCCTTGATTTTTGGTATGTTGACCATCCATGATATGAACAACAACCCCATGAAAAATAAAATCCAAAAAAATTGTGGGATATAGGGGAAAATGAGGGCGACTCCTTAGATTTAATCTAAGGAGTCACCCTAGGAACACTTTACCCTATATATATATATATATATATATATATATATATATATATATATATATATATATATATATATATATATATATGGAAAAAGGGGATCTAAGGGTTTTTGAAATTTTTTTTGGAAAAAGGGGATCTAAGGGATCTAAGGATCTAAGGGAAAAAGGGGATCTAAGGTGCCTCCTTAGATTCAATCTAAGGAGGCGCCCCCATTTCCCCCCATCTCACACATTTTTTTTGAAATTTTTTTTCATGGGTTTATTGTTCACATCATGGATGATCAACATACCAAATTTCAAGAGATTCCAATACTTTTTTAGCCACCATCTACCCCTTACAACTTCAACGGTTTGAAAACGTGCTTAAAAACCCACGAAGTTGCAAGGGGTAGATGGTGGCTCAAATAGTATTGGAATCCCTTGAAATTTGGTATGTTGATCATCCATGAGGTGAACAATAAACCCATGAAAAAAAATTTCAAAAAAAATGTGTGAGATGGGGGGAAATGGGGGCGCCTCCTTAGATTGAATCTAAGGAGGCACCTTAGGATCCCTTTACCCTATATGGAAAAAGGGGATCTAAGGTGCCTCCTTAGATGAAAATCTAAGGAGGCGCCCCCATTTCCCCCCAACTCCTACAATTTTTTTGGAAATATTTTTTCATGGGGTTATTGTTCACATCATGGATGATCAACATACCAAATTTCAAGAGATTCCAATACTTTTTTAGCCACCATCTACCCCTTACAACTTCAACGGTTTGAAAACGTGCTTAAAAACCCACGAAGTTGCAAGGGGTAGATGGTGGCTCAAATAGTATTGGAATCCCTTGAAATTTGGTGTGTTGATCATCCATGAGGTGAACAATAAACCCATGAAAAAAAATTTCAAAAAAAATGTGTGAGATGGGGGGAAATGGGGGCGCCTCCTTAGATTGAATCTAAGGAGGCACCTTAGGATCCCTTTACCCTATATGGAAAAAGGGGATCTAAGGTGCCTCCTTAGATGAAAATCTAAGGAGGCGCCCCCATTTCCCCCCAACTCCTACAATTTTTTTGGAAATATTTTTTCATGGGGTTATTGTTCACATCATGGATGATCAACATACCAAATTTCAAGAGATTCCAATACTTTTTTAGCCACCATCTACCCCTTACAACTTCAACGGTTTGAAAACGTGCTTAAAAACCCACGAAGTTGCAAGGGGTAGATGGTGGCTCAAATAGTATTGGAATCCCTTGAAATTTGGTATGTTGATCATCCATGAGGTGAACAATAAACCCATGAAAAAAAATTTCAAAAAAAATGTGTGAGATGGGGGGAAATGGGGGCGCCTCCTTAGATTGAATCTAAGGAGGCACCTTAGGATCCCTTTACCCTATATGGAAAAAGGGGATCTAAGGTGCCTCCTTAGATGAAAATCTAAGGAGGCGCCCCCATTTCCCCCCAACTCCTACAATTTTTTTGGAAATATTTTTTCATGGGGTTATTGTTCACATCATGGATGATCAACATACCAAATTTCAAGAGATTCCAATACTTTTTTAGCCACCATCTACCCCTTACAACTTCAACGGTTTGAAAACGTGCTTAAAAACCCACGAAGTTGCAAGGGGTAGATGGTGGCTCAAATAGTATTGGAATCCCTTGAAATTTGGTATGTTGATCATCCATGAGGTGAACAATAAACCCATGAAAAAAAATTTCAAAAAAAATGTGTGAGATGGGGGGAAATGGGGGCGCCTCCTTAGATTGAATCTAAGGAGGCACCTTAGGATCCCTTTACCCTATATATATATATATATATATATATATATATATATATATATATATATATATATATATATAGAGGGTAAAGTGTTCCTAGGGTGACTCCTTAGATTCAATCTAAGGAGTCGCCCCCATTTTCCCCATATCCCACATTTTTTTTCGGAATTTTTTTTCATGGGGTTGTTATTCACCTCATTGATGATCAACATACCAAAAATCATTTCATTCCAATAATTTTAGAGCCCCCATCTACCCCTTGCAACTTCATGGGTTTTCAGCACGTTTTCAGACCGTTGAAGTTGCAAGGGGTAGATGATGGCTCTAAAAGTATTGGAATGACTTGATTTTTGGTATGTTGATCATCCATGAGGTGAACAACAACCCCATAAAAAATAAAATCCAAAAAAATTGTGGGATATGAGGGAAAATGGGGGCGACTCCTTAGATTTAATCTAAGGAGTCACCCTAGGAACACTTTACCCTATATATATATATATATATATATATATATATATATATATATATATATATATATATATATATATATATATATATATATATATATATATATATATATATATAGAGGGTAAAGGGATCCTAAGGTGCCTCCTTAGATTCAATCTAAGGAGGCGCCCCCATTTCCCCCCATCTCACACATTTTTTTTGAAATTTTTTTTCATGGGTTTATTGTTCACCTCATGGATGATCAACATACCAAATTTCAAGGGATTCCAATACTATTTGAGCCACCATCTACCCCTTGCAACTTCGTGGGTTTTTAAGCACGTTTTCAAACCGTTGAAGTTGTAAGGGGTAGATGGTGGCTAAAAAAGTATTGGAATCTCTTGAAATTTGGTATGTTGATCATCCATGATGTGAACAATAACCCCATGAAAAAATATTTCCAAAAAAATTGTAGGAGTTGGGGGGAAATGGGGGCG